>JAKOOJ010000002.1:34072500-34672500 GCA_022577455.1 Arizona elegans | reverse complement strand
TGGCTTATTAAAGCATTGTTTCTATTCGGTAGCATTTCTTGAGAACTGTAAAAATTAATAGTGTATTTCAAAAGTACTTTATTGGCATGTTCCTCCAAATAATTTAATTTTCATGGTTAATTGTGCCTTCTTTGTAACATAGACTATTGAATTGTCTATTTAGAAATTTTTAGTTTTCTTTAATTCTTTAATTTATACAATACATGCTCTAAAGATTTAAAAACATTCTGATATGATTGATTCTGAGCAGAAGTCTTAGATTTTTTTCCTCTACTCTTATTCCTTTTGAAAGCAATATATTTTATTTAATGTATTTAAATTAGATCATGAGAAGTGTGGAACATTACTTGGTGAAAAATGGATTCTTTCATGTTTCAAATGTTTCTAGTATAAAATGTTAACTGGTTTCCAACTCTTAATCTAAAAAGAGATTAAGATGAATGGAGGAAGCTAGAACCTAAAACTGCTACTTCTTATTTTGGTTTTTCTTAACCATACCTAATTTACTATTCACTCTGCAAACTCTTAACATAATCTTGTGAATGCACACTGTAAACTTCAAGATTCAAAAAATGTAAGCCCTCATCTAGCCAAGAAAAAGGTTGCTTACACTCTTAATGTATCTATGTTATCTCCATTGCAAGTCATCCACTGCACTTCATTCGTCTCATGTCATCATTAGAAACGTGATTGAAGGAAGGGTCACAGAATCCTAGTAGCATATTGTTTTATTAGCTTTGAATTCTACCCACTGCAGTTCTGTGAAATAATGCATTAGTTTACTTATTTCTTACTCTGTATGAAGTTTGGTCATACTGTTGGTCTAATAATTTCTTGCTAACCAAAAATTTATTCTCTTTTTTTAGAGATGAGAAATATTGGACATCAATTAATGTTTCCAATGTTGCTATTGTTTGTTCCATCTCAAAAATATTTCTTTGATTTGCTATTCTTTGATTTGCTATTAGATCATAAACAAAGATTGCATCATTATTTGAAAATTAGGCCCATTGAACAGAACGGACGTAAACATGCATAGGATTCCAATATCATAATCAACAGAACATTATTATAGGCACACTGATGTTGGATTAGGCCACTTGCATTTAATTTGATGACTATAATGAAAATGCTACCGTATTTAATATTAGCAAATTATTCCCTATGTTATTCCTACTTTCTATCCTTCCCCATTTCACATGATTGGAGCTCTCTTCTTATGTACTCTTAGTTGAAGCAATCTCTGACAGTGTCTTCTGCTACCATCGGCTTATTTTCTAGATGGGAAGTGATGGAGTTTTGCGCCTCAGTAGTTCCGCTCTAAATAATGAATTCTTTGCATATGCAGCACAAGGGTGGAAACAGCGATTGGCAGAAGGTAATTTTCTACTTGTTACTAGATTTAACCAATAGTGTTTTTCCCTCCATAAAGAGTTCCCGTCTTATGTCACAGCCAGGAAAACATTCATTTCAATACTTTTAATATTTTATTCTCGCTCAACTCAATGAACCTTGCACAATTGTTGTGGGGAAAAATTGGGGACAGAGTGCTATAACACTGCCTTGAGCTCCTGGAGGAAAGGCGGGATAGAAAACTAAAAAATGAAATTGATAATATGTAAAGTGGCAAGATTTCAAAACTATGTACACTAGATCATCTTCCAGTTGTGTTAAGCACATCTGTCTCTTATGCCTCACAACAGATTACCAATGGGTACTTTCACTTAAAATATGAACAAGCATTTTCATCAGTGTCAGCTTTGGAAACCTAAATGCATGTGACTAAATCCCACCAATGCACTCTAGAAATACTAAAAACAGCACTACAAGTACCATAGGTTTAGCATAGGTTTCTCTCAAATTAATTTTGGATTGAGTTTTGAAGTTTGGATTCAAATTTTGGATTGAATATTGAACCACTATTTGCAATAGGGGAAAACTTCAACCGTCCATGCCTCATGAAAAGCTGCTGCCCAAAGATGGAGGCTTCTCAAGCAGCAGCTAGCAGAGCACAGGAACTGCATGATGTTTAGGAAAGCAATGTTGATTGTGTTTCACAATGTGCAAAAAATCTTTGACACTTGTCTAAAGTTTTGAAACCTTAGAGCACGGTTGGCCAAACAACTTTAGCACAGCATTTGTATAACGGGTCGCCTGCAGAAATTCCTGCACTACACAAAACTCAGTTGCACCCCTAGATTAATTCTTTGGACCTTCCATTTCTTGTATCTTTTAGGAGAATTTACACCTGAGATGCAGTTGCGCATCAGGCAAGAAATTGAAAAGGAAAAGAAAACAGAACCCTGGAAAGAGAAGTTCTTTGAAAGATTTTATGGAGAAAAGTAAGTATCAAAGAGAAATGTCCTCAGATATGTAATAAAGTGCATAGCTATTAACAGATACTTCATGAAATCTAACTTTTAGTTTTAAAAAGTGCCTAATAAATTTACCAATTATTTTAGTTCCTAATGGCATTGCTAAAGCTTCCTTGGATTTATTTTTTCAATTTCTCAACTTCCTATTTTCAACACTAACAGTAATCTAAAATTTCACCAGACCGTTTCCCAAATGTATTAAACATTAAATTCAAATAGAGACAATATAATAAGACTGAATATGAATACGTAAATCCCATCCTTTTTTAACCTTCAGAAAGAATCAAATTTCAGAAAGAATCAAAGTAATAAAATTAGATAAATATAATCACAGAAATGGTTTTAGTACTTGTTTTTCCCTCATAAAATCCTTTACTAGAGTATTGACTTGAGTGAATAAAAACAATGTATATCTCTGTGTTATATTATATAGGAATGCATATATTATATTTTATAGAGATACAAAAAAACCAACAGCAGTGGAAGAATATTTCTGTTTGAAAAGAGTAATATGCTTGTTTCTTTCATAAATATGTATTAAGCATAGGCAGAGACATTCAATATTAAATGTTTAATCATTTAAGCAGATGAAATTATTTTCTAATCAGATACATAACAGTTACATGTATCCCAGCCCTGTGGAATGAACTACCCCCGGAAATACGTAAGATCTCCAACCTCCGGGTGTTTCGTTGTGCATTGAAGACCCTGTTGTTCCGCCAGGCCAGGCTATCGACATAATAATTTTAAATTGGTGTTTTTTAAATTTTTGGGGTTTTAAATCGGCCAAATCTATTTAATTATTTTAATTTTTAATCATTGTTGTGTCTTGTGTTTTTAAATTGGCTGTATACCGCCCTGAGTCCTTCGGGAGAAGGGCGGTATAGTATTATTATTATTATTATTATTATTATTATTATTATTATTATTATTATTATTATTATTATTATTATTATTATTATTATTATTATTACATGAGACATGTATGCCATATCCTCAAATTCACTGCAGGCAATCACATATATTATATTAACAAAATGTATTCATGTTAGTTCCTTTATACAGGTAACCCTCAAGTTACTTTCAACCGTTGAAAGTTACAATGAACCTGTTCAGAGCTATTTACAGCCCAGTTTCAAAGTTCTGACAGCTGGGGGCCCCACAGTCATTTTGGGCACTTGGCAACTGGCCAGGTTTACAGCCGTTTGTAGCATTCTGTGATTACATGACCACAATTTATGACATTTTTTGCTGGAAACCAGGATTCACTTCTGGTTTCCAGTAAAATACACCCATTGGATAGAGTGGGGTCACTTAATGACTGCTGTGTTCGCTTAATGACCATGGTGTTTGTTTAACAACTGCAGGACTCAGTTGTTAAGAATTGCTGCACAAAAAGTCATAAAATCAGGTGCAGTCACATAGGGATGTACTTAACAATTGCCATAACTTGATGACTACCAGTTTATATCATTTTATTTTTGAAAAAATATCTAACAGCTTTCAAAAGAAGCTCTATCTAAAAGGGTTTTTTTTTGTTATGAATATTGTATATAGGATTGACTACATCATTGCAATAATATATCAGTATTTCTGCAAATCATAATCATAGGTATTTTCTGGTTTCATAGACAAAGATTTCATAATACTGATAAGAAAAATATTTTTCCTATGCCTTTTTTTTTAACATGCATCCAGGTTAATGAAAAAACTTTTGCAAAATAATTTCCCACTTCAGAGTTTGGAAATCCATGCAGACCTTTTTTTTACAGAAAGAATATCACTTCTACCTTTTCAAAATAACTATTTCCTATCTCTTTCACAAAGGGCTCAATGACCCTGATTTTTTTCATTTTTGACACACTAATACTTAAAATAAGTGTAGAGATTACAGTGACTGTACTAGCAAAAACCTTTACCAATTTTACATAGTGTCTTCTCATTCTAAGAAAAATAAGTCTGTTGTCCTTTTTCTTGTTTAATCCATCTTTTATCTAATGTGGTCTTCTCCTATTATCCTTAGTATGAATTAGACTAGTTGGGGCCAATTGGAATTATAGTTTGGCTCATCTGAAGAGCATTAAATTAATATATAAATATTTTCAAGAAAATTACATATACCGTGAGGTCACCTTTCTCACATAACAAATCCAAATATTGCATATTATATCAGACAGGGTAATTCCATATATAAATGCTCAGAAAGAAATCTTGTTAAATTTGTTTCCAGAAAGCATTGCCAAAATACATCAGCACTGCTATCAAGAAAATTATATGGATGTAGCCGTAAAGTAGAGCTTTACTCAAAGAACACTTTACTTGTACATAATAGGAGAACACAAGATGGAAATGTTAAATGAATACTCATATTAGTTGTGTTTAATTTTAAAATGAAATTCAAATTTCAATAAATCAATTTTTGGCTACATCTGCTTTTTAAAAGTGAGGTTCTGGCATGTCATTAAAGCCCCCCCCAGACTTAAAAATATTGTGTACCCTAAATGCTAAATTTATAGTGACAGAATAGTTAGATGATAATAATAATAATAATAATAATAATAATAATAATAATAATAATAATAATAATAATAATATTTATTTCTATACCGCCCTTCTCCCGAAGGACTCAGGGCGGTGTACAGCCAATTTAAAAAACACAAGACACAACAATGATTAAAAATTAAAATAATTAAATAAATTTGGCCGGATTAAAACCCCAAAAATTTAAAATACCCCAATTAAAATTATTATGTTGATAGCCCAGCCTGGCGGAACAACAGGGTCTTCAATGAGCAACGAAACACCCAGAGGTCGGAGATACGTATTTCCAGGGGCAGTTCATTCCACAGGGCTGGGGCTCCCACAAAGAAGGCCCTCCCCCTGGGTGTCGCCAGCCAACATAACTTGACTGAGGGCACCCTGAGGAGACCCTCTCTGTGGGAGCAGACTGGTCGGTGGGAGGCTATTGGTGGCAGAAGACGGTCTCGAAGGTACCTGGGTCCTATGCCAAGGTACCCAGGTCCTATGTCCTATGCTAAGACAAAAATACTTTCTATCAGTAAACTGAAGTAATAATAATAATAAAAAAAACAGTCGAGGAAATTAAAAATAACAAAATTTGAAGTAAACCCCTTTTCCTCTTTAGAGATTTATAATACCTTCATGGCATCATCCAGCCATCACTAAGGTGGTATAGAATCTGTCCTCATTACTGTCATTTTGGCATAATAATGGTTGGATGACTCTAGAATATGCTGTAAACTGCTAGTGGAGAAATGGCCAGAGATGACAGGCTTTTAACACGCTCTCCAGTCCACCGATAGATTTTCTATGATATCACTGAAGGCTGGATACCAGGACAAGCAGAGTAATTTTCTGCATGTAACTGTGTAATGTCTCTTTGCCCTGGCTTTAGTTGAGTATATATCACTGTGGAATGAAATGTCAATACCTGTAAGTAAATGACAAAAATGTTGTTATATAAGCACATTTAAAATTTATTTTATTTTATTAGTCAAATATACTTTTTCTAGATCAGAAATTTGGTACGTTTGATTCCTTTAGAGATTATATGTTTGTAGCATAGAATGAAACTCAATAGCTATTTTTCTGACATATGTTTATTGAAATATGGTTACGTAATTTAACTGTGATCTCTGACTAGGTTGGGGATGTCAGTGGAAGAATCTAGGAAGCTTACATCAGTACAAAATAATGAAGACGATAATAAATCCCTCTCTGGTTCTTCGGATTTGCCTGGTCCTTCAAGAGAGCCTTCTTTTGATGACCATGAAGAAAAGAGCAATCAATCTCCACTCTTGCCAGAGAGAGATTTCTGTCAGGCACTTTGCAACATGGAACATGTTCCTTCCAAGGATCTAATGGCAGAAACAGAAGACATTTTGATTCCAGAAGAATCCATTATTCAAGAAGAGATTGCTGAGGAAGTTGAGACAAGTATTTGTGAATGTCAGGAAGAGAACCAAAAAGAACATGTGAATTCAGAACAACCAGTAAGTCCAGTTGCTACAAATGAAGAAACAGACCCATTACCACTTTCAAGGAATTCTGAATCCTGTGTTGTGATGAATGATGTAGTAAATCCATTATCTCATGTTGAAATCAAAGAAGAGGAAAGATTGGAGTATCCCCAGGAAGAAATGTCAGTCATAACAGATCAGATAGAAAGCAGTTTATCACCTTCACAGTCTGCTTCTTCCTCAAATTCTGTTAGTAATGTGGAAGAAAAAGATTTGGAATCCATAAAAGAACTTAGTCCTCATGGAAAATATTCCCCTGTGCTTAATGGTTCCTTATTCACTGGTGGAGGTGTTGCAGTACATATGGAATTGCAGAGTGACCCTGATGAACTGTCCTCTGAAAATGCCTGTATTTCTGAAACATCTTTTTCTGCTGAAAGCCCAGAAGAACCATCTGCCAGTCTTGCATCTCCTGGAGGTGACACCCAATCGACTTCAGAGGAACCTTCTACACCAGTGTCTCTTGAAACTGTATGCTCATCAGACATGTCTTGCACTGAAAACACTGAAACTGATACTCAACAAAAATCTGTTGATGATAATCTGAATACATCTTTAATATCTGAAATATCTCCACTGCCAGCCTCACCTGTAACATCAGAAGCATCTCTGTTGTCAAATTTGCCCCTAACTTCAGAGGCATCACCAGTTTCTAATTTACCTTTACCATCAGAAACTTCCCCAATGTCTGATTTGCCCTTGACATCTGAAACTTCTTCAGTGTCTTCTGTTCTTTTAGCTTCTGAAACATCTCATTCAAATAGTTTACCATTGCCTTCAGAAGCATCTCCACTTTCCAATTCACCAGTGAGTGAAAGATTTATTCAGCAAAGAAAATCATTGTGTTTGTCTGAAGAATCCTTGTCACCTCTGAAAGAAGAAACCTGTAGCATTCCTAATATTCCACAAGAAGATAATATTCCATCACAACAAAATTCACTTCAAGGTGTACCTGATACTATGAAAGCTGTCATATCTGAACCTTCACTAGCAGAAGGACCCCAGTCCAGAAATCTTACTAATCAAACCTGTAGGTCACAAACTGAAATAGAGAACCGTTTCATTTCTTCTCTTGCAGAAAACTCTTCTCCAGAAGTGATAAAAATGAGAAATCATGGTAGCCACCAACGATCTGAAAATAAAAGTGCAATCTCTCAAGTGGAAGTTTCTGTCTTAACAGAAGTGGCAGAATGCAAAAATATTGAATCTCTTCCATCTAAGTCTCATGATAAGTTATATACCTCAACATCATCTGTAGAAATTGGCAGAAATAAGTCTCACAAACTTCAAGGGACTATACAGAATCGGTTTGAAAGTTCCTATTCTTCAAAATCAAGTGAAGTTACCAAGTCACCTGAAGTAAGAAATGAAAGCAGGGACCTGGAGATTCCAAAGAGGAAAACAGCTGAACATCACAGTTTTGGAATCTGTAAAGAGAAGAGAGCTAGAATTGAAGATGATCAGGCCCATCGTAATTCATCAACAAATTCATCTGAAAGAGAGCCACCACCTAGAGAAGAGCCCAGAGTCCCACCCTTAAAGGTAAATTGAAATAGACGTTTAGAAATTTACATATTACCTGGATTGTATTTTAGCTAAATCAAGAAACACTGGAAACTGTTTCCATAAGCAGTTTCCACAAATAACTGATACCTCATAATTACTAATTTTTGCCTACAAAATCATTTTGTTGTTCCTTGTAGGGTGCCAATAAATAGATTTCCTTATAACATCCTCAGTTGACATGTCATCATTATGAAATACTATATTTTATAAAAGTGATTTTCCACCCTCAGGAACACAGTATTAGAAATTGTCAATAGTATTTTGCAAATGTTTGTTTTGTCATTGAGCAACGCATTAATGAAAAAGGAAAATTGTTCACTGTAACATTTGTAAAATCATAAACTCTGTCATTCATGCCTCTGGTTCTTAAGATGCAGTATATTATGCAATGAAAATAATGGAATCACTAACCATAAATGAGAAAAGTCATATGAGAGATAAAAGTGTGCTATCCCCCGGGCTTGTGGAGTTTTGTCAGTTACTTAGATAGTCAGACATACAAAATTTGTAGAAGGGTATGAACAATAAACATTGCATTCTTGCTTTGTTTGCTTTATTTAGTCGCTGCATATGCATAGTTCCTTGTAACAGAGCTCCACAGAAGTGGTGTTCATTCAGATGCTACCAACAGTTGGGTTAAGATAATTGAACTTTGATGTATTAAATTATAACCGTGACTAGAAAGAGAAACTACCTATGAAAATAAATGTTTTTCTGGCTTCTAATTTTGCAAAACCTATAGAAAATTCAATGAAATCTTTTTTCAAATACCTATATTCTGAATACAACACTGAAAATCAGAAAATATGATTGTGAAAAGCAAACTGTACAGAAAGAGGCATGCAGCATAAATAGATGTGCTGGAAAATATTAAAGGACCTTGAAACTAAACTCATTATTTCCTGACAATGCAA
Source organism: Arizona elegans (assembly GCA_022577455.1). NCBI lineage: Eukaryota > Metazoa > Chordata > Lepidosauria > Squamata > Colubridae > Arizona > Arizona elegans. Next base: position 34,663,605 of record JAKOOJ010000002.1, on the reverse strand, counting down.
ATATTATTTCCTCCAATTCCTAAAGCAATATATTAATGGGGGAGGGGGATTAATAATATATAGAATGTTAAACATTTTCACTATCATATGGTAAAAACGTAAAGCTGTTCACCATAAATTCTGATTTTCTAATATGGTTTTAATATATTCTCTTTTCCCATTCAGATTCAACTCTCAAAAATTGGCCCACCCTTTATCATCAAGAGCCAGCCAGTTTCCAAACCAGAACCTAGGGCTACTCCAAGTACCTCCGTGAGCAGCGGGAGGAACACTGGGGCCAGAACTCTTGCAGATATCAAAGCAAGAGCCCAGCAAGCCAGAGCTCAGAGGGAAGCAGCAGCAGCTGCTGCAGTTGCTGCAGCTGCAAGCATTGTTTCTGGAGGGCTAGGGAGCCCCTGTGAAGGTGGGAAGACCCGAACATTGGCCCACATCAAGGAGCAAACAAAGGCCAAGTTGTTTGCAAAGCACCAAGCAAGAGCCCACTTGCTCCAGAGCAACAAGGAAAGCAAGTCTCAGCAGGCCTTGAAAGAAGCTCCATCAGTTGTGGAGATATCTGTGGCTTCTGAAACAAAGATTGAAGGTTCTACTGGTGTAATTATAGTTAATCCTAACTGTCGGTCTCCTAGCAACAAATCTGCTCACCTTCGTGAAACTACTGCTTTATTGCAGCACTCTCTTAATGCCACTTCTTTGCCAGAAACTAGCACTGATATCCCTGTTCAAAATTCTGATGAAAGCATATCTGTGCCTCATTTTTGTGAGAAAATGCTATCTTCTACCTCTCCAGAAAGTATTTCAGTCCTATATAAGAAAAACTCAGTTCCTGGTTCTGTGTGTAGCACTGCTAAATCAGGAACAATTAAGGAACTTTCTTTTGCTGGTGCAGTTGATAAGCCCTCTGTTTTGATGTCTGTAGAAAGTACAGACACAAAGATTAGCAATATAACTATGCTGAAATCCATCCAAGGGGCTGACACTCCATGCGTTTCTATTGTGCCAAAATGTCATGAAAACTCCGGTCCTCCAGCTACAGCCAACACTACCGTCTTGTCAGATTCCTTAGAGAAGAAAATATTACCAATGCCAAGTAGCAATGCAACCAGTGCAATTTCAAGTCAGTATACCACTGTGCCAACTTCATCTGTTGTAAGTAATTTAGCAGATCACCTGTCTGGCAGCTCTGTTTTGATTCCTCCAGGGGGATCTATAAGTAGATATCCTTCGGATAAGATATCCCTAACTGGGTGCAGTGACCCAAGTGCTTTGTCAAACAGCATCTCTGTTAGGGCAGCTTTACATGGAAATGAGGCACTTTCAGTAGGAGATTCCATTGGCAGGACTTCCATTTCTGTATTTCCCAGCAACATGATGACTGTAAATTCTTATGAGAATTCCACCAAAATGAGTGCTGATGGCATAGAGAGAAATTCGGGGATGAGAAGCCGTTTAGATATGCCTGGTAAACCCTCAGTAGGATATATACAGGCACCTGCAAATAGATCCATTCCTTGTAAAGTCATTGTTGATCACACAATGACAACAATGAATTCAAGCTTATCTCTGGGTCTTTCCACGGAAAGTACAGAAAGTAGCGGAGAAGCGCAAAACAGGCCGATTAGGATTGAAACTGCTTTACAAAACATAACATGCCCACAAGTATCTGTCATAAGTAGGCCAGAGCTACTTAATAATGAACATTTGGAGCCCAGCTCTGCTTTTAACAATGGTCCAACTAAGCAAGATGGCAAGCATTTACAAGCAGCATGTACTGCTCTTCGAGAAGTGCCTCTTGGGACTCAAGATAAACAGTTGGATGTTGTTCCTCCAACCCAAGGTTTCTCAGAACAGTTTCAAGATCCTTTAACTTTCAAGAGGGAAGCAGAAAGTATCTGTACCAACCGATATAATCCTAACAGCCGAATCTGTTGGAATGACAATGAGGTAATGAATACTGAGCAGCCTTTGGTCAGTCATCTTAATCCAAGTAAGCATAAGGAATATTCAGAAAATAACTGTTTAAAAAATGTGAAAACAGAGCCTTTAGGTCTTGTACATCTACACGAGATGCATACAAGAAATGTTGTGACAAGCATAGCCTTGCCTGTTAAGTCAGAAAGAAACGAATCTGACAAATGCTTTAGGATGGACACGGAAGATTTTGTAAGACCTGAACTTCCTGTGCAAACTGCAGAAATAGCCCCAAGTTCCCAGCCAGCTCAGAGCTCTAAGAGATCTGTAACCGATTCCATGGAGCACTCTTTGGCACTGACAACAGAGACATTGAAAAGAGTTACAAATGCTGGAACCTCAAGTTGCCGCTTGTCATCAGTAGAAGCCAATAATCCTCTAGTGACCCAGTTACTGCAAGGCAACTTGCCATTGGAAAAAGTATTGCCACAGCCCAGGTTAGGGGCCAAACTAGAAATCAGTCGACTTCCTTTACCTTTGCAAACTACCTCCAGGTGTAAATCAGTCACATCTGAGCGAAACACAGTCGAAAATCTTTCCAGCTCCCCAAATGCAGACGGGAGAGATTTTACAACCACAAATATACTCCCACTACAAATCCGGAAACGTGAAAATCATCCCAAAAAGAGAGTAGCCAGGACAGCTGGAGAAATTAAATGTGAGCCTGGGAAGCTTTCAGTGGATTCAGATATTAAAGTGACTCCTTGTATAATCACTTCTAGCATGAATCAACTTGGACATGGCCAACTATTTAAACAGGAGTGGCCAAGCAAGCACACCATTCAAAGCAGAATAGCTCACAGTCCGGAGATTAAACAGCAGAAAAGGCCATTGCCCTCGTGTAGTTTCCAGAAGAACTTATTTAGTGTAGAGAAAAATGGCAGCTTCCACACCGAAACAAGTACCTCCCATCAACCGCATTTCTACCAAATGCCAATGGCTGCCCGAGGCCCTGTTACTACAGCCACTTTGATGCAGGCAACTTTAAAAGCCCCATCTGGCTGCAGTTCCTTTGCTTTCAGCAGGCACCTAGAGCAGAAGGCCCTGGGAGAGGCCAATATGTCTACAGCACCTCACCAGCTGAGACTGGCAACTGTTTTTTCCCCAAACGTTCAAATTAAGGAAAGTGATGACATCCCCAGTGCCTCACAAACTCTGCAGAATAAATCATTAGTGCATCCCCCACCCCCTCCACCCCCTCCCCCTCCCAATGCAGAAGCTCCATCTGATCACAAACAACCAGGAGTTACTATGGAAACCACCAAAAGACTTAGTTGGCCTCAGCCGGCAAATGTCTGTAGCAATATAAAATCAGAACCCATTTCTTTGGAGGAAGGCTTAAGCAGCAGCTGTGAGCTAGGCATGAAACAAGCTCCCTACGATCAGAATGAAGTCAAAGAACAGTTGAAAGCTTTTGCATTGAAAAATGCCGACTTCCCTTCCTATTTACTTTCAGAATCACAGAAGCCTTTTGCCCCATTAACTGCTCCAAAAATACAGGCGCAGCAGCAGCAGCGTGGAAATTACCCTACAATACACTTTGGTAGCACAAGTTTCAAAAGGGCGACCTCTGCCATTGAAAAATCTATTGGGATTTTAGGGAGTAGTTCAACTACAACCACAAGCCTACCTATTCAAAATGCCCAAATCCCAGTTCAGAAATTTGCCGACAGCAGCAGCGCAGATGAGTTGGAACTGAAATGTTCTTGCAGGCTGAAAGCCATGATAGTATGCAAGGGCTGTGGCGCCTTCTGCCATGATGACTGCATAGGTCCTTCCAAATTGTGTGTAGCTTGTTTAGTAGTTCGATAGAATCCAAAGCACATTCCTTGTTAACACAGGAAAGCAAAAGAGAAGAATAACTGGAATTCTGTAGGCCATATTGTATCTGGGGGGCGGGGAAAGTTGCTAGGGATGCTTTGGAATGGAGTGAGTTTGGCTTGCATGGCTCTCCCTGGTAATTCCCCTTTAAGAAGTGTCCAGCATTCTTACTGTCTTAAAATATAACATTGTTCATGTCTTACTGCATAATTTTATTTTTACCATTTATAAGTCGATCTTCCCAGTGAAAAGAATGAATTGCTCAGTGTCTACAGTATGTTTCTGTGCATGAAAGAGCAGATGAATGTGGCACAGCCGTAGCCCATGGGAAAAAGAAGAAGAAGAAGAAGGATAAAAAAGAATGAAAGTCAGGTTCCCTTAGCAAACCATCATTGCAATGGCCATTTGGCAGGTTTTTCACACCTGGAGCCAAGATTGCCTGCAGTGATTGACTTTGATCCATTGGCAGCTACTGTGGGTAATTTGATCCCTTCTTAAGAAGCTGTTATACTAGAGTATAATTAAACCTGGCAACAAGTTTTAACAAACTAGAATCTTCATGGCTTTAGAAGTTCGGGGGATGGGAAATAAGTACAGCTATTATAATAGAATTTATTAATTCACTTATGTTCTTCAAGTTTCACTTATAATTTTGTCCTAAAATGAGATATTTAACATATATTCATAGTATGCGCCATTTTATATCTAAGGGTATTTTGAAAAGTGATACCATTTTCAAAGCGATTCTTTGTTTCTGAAGATTTAAAAGAGCAAAGCAATCATATGATTTATAGTCCTTTTAAATATGTTTACAACTTGGGATATTTTTAAATAACTTTTATTTTAAAACATTTTTGTCTGTTAACACAGCTTACCCCACAAATGTTGTATAGCCTTGTAGAGGAATGAAGAGATTTTAAAGGGATACTAAATCTTACTCTCAATATTGTATTTACTAGTAGTTTATGTTAGTTATACACAAAATATATAGCCACCAAACTATTTGGGAAGAACTGTAGCAATTGCTAAGTTCTTTTTACTGAAGAGAAGTATTGTAAAGGGTTAAAATATGGAACTTAATAAGAGGAGATGCATGGTTATCTTAAAAGTGAGGGAGTGAACATAAAATGTAAAAGGGAAGCAACTTGCATGCTATCACATGAATTTAATCACCAGAACTTAATAAACGTTAGAGAAAGATATCCTTCTTACCCACACAGTAGAATCTTACTAACTTCATGCCTGGTAATCCATTCACAAAACAGATATTTTCCCCCCCATCCCTTGTGTTAAGGCTTTTAATAGCAAGATGCTCCAAAAATGCAAATAGTTCTTATTTGAAATAAACAATTTGACATTTATTTTGTATTCCTAAGTTTTAACATAATGAGGATTTTAAAAATAAGTATAACATTAAAATATACTTTAGTGTATTATATGTATTTTATCCTCTTTTATTATTAAACTATATAAAACTTCCAGGCATTTCTGACTATTAGTAAAGCTCTACTGTTTGGACATTATACTTTTGTGGGGCCATATTAAACATGAAACTCATTTTCCTTTTTTCCTTAATGAGCTGGAATAAGCAGGCTTACATTCCCTTATTCAGAGATCTTGTGAGTTGACTGGATTGTATTCCTGTTCTGTTTTCATAGCAAGGTGTATTAACAGTAGTCTTGATCTTCTACGGTATAAGCAAATTTACACCATTATAATTGCCTTACTAAAGCACTCATTTTAGAAGATTTATGCATATTTCAGCACTTTCAGGTACCTCTGGAGAGATTATTTTAAAAATATAGATTTAAAAGGCATGTTTTTGTAATGTTCCAAATAGATAGACTTGTTGTTAAAGATACATGTGTCTCCGTATTAGCTAAATTCAAGATCTTTTTGGTACAATAATTAAATACAGCAGGTGAATTTCCAGATTCAATCATTGTGAACAGTTTTTAAGATTGCCTTCTATCAGTCCTAAACAAATGGTAGCTGCTATAGCATGCCATAGGACAAGTGAGCACAATTCAGAGAAAGTTAAGCACTTACAGTCACAATCCTAGTCATTCTGACCTGCACTGAATATCATAAACATGCCCAGGATTTGTGTGCAAGCATCTTAGTTTGGAATGAAAATTTGGAGTGCCTGGGTGTCTCCAGATTATATTTGTTTGTCTGTGTGTGGCTAACAGCATTAAAACATTCTGTTTGAACTATTGGAGTAAGGGGAAGGACTGGAAATTAGATATAATGGCCATTGATGAAAATATTTTAAAAGGTGGATGTTCCTGAATCTCAGCACTTACTTGATAAAGGCACTCACACTCTTTCTTGCACCATGTTCCAAATAGCATCTTCTCCCAGGCTCAGTTTACTGACCTCTGGTAGTAGATATAAGGTGGAAAAATGTAATTCCTCGTGTATATGCAATTATGTTTGACTGATAAACAGCAGGCAAAAGAACCCTTACTATTTCTTCTTTGGGTACCTATTTTGCAATTTAATATACCCATCTATATACATGTAGTCCTCAACTTTTGACCACAATTGAGCCCAAAATTTCTGTTGCTAAGCGAAACAGTTAAGTGAATTTTGGCCCATTTTACAACCTTCCTTGCCACAGTTGTTAAGTGAATCACTGCAATTGTTAAATTAGCAACTTGGTTGTTAACTGAATCTGGGTTCCCCTTTGACTTTGCTTGTTGGAAGGTTGCAAAAGGTGATCACATGACCCTGGGACAATGCAACCATCATAAATATGAGACAGTTGCCAAGCCTCTGAATTTTGATCATGTGATCACAGGAATGCTGTAACAGTCATAAGTGTGAAAAATGGTTATAAATCACTATTTTCAGTGTCGTAACTTCAAACGGTCACTAAATGAACTGTTGTAAGTGAAGGACTACCTGTATAGATATAGCTCTTCCCACATAATTTTTAAAGACTCAGATGTACCATTAAATGTAAATCTAGATCAACTTTGGCGAATGATGGAAAAGTAGTTCTTTTCACAATGGGTATATCTGGCATATATTAGAATGGCATGCTTATAAATTATTAATATAACATTGAAGAAAAGGCATTTGGCAAGGGTTGTTAAATATTATTACATATATCTCAACATTTTTCTCACTGTGAATCTTAAGCCACTATTTCTATTCTATCTGAAATTAATTTGGTTTGTTATTTAGAAATGCCTGATGGTGGCAGTAGTGGCTTATAGTATTTGTTATCTGGAAGAAAACAAGTATTGTATTAATTTTGCATATTCCTGTCTCCTCTCATTTTTTGCCCAAACATTGTCGGTATTCTACAAGATTGTCTTGTGGAAGTTTTTGACATGTATTTATTTACCTGTGGAATGGGCAAAGGTCTTATATCCATGTGCAGTTAGGTTAGGCAATTCTTACACCAGCAATTTCCCCTCTATTTCAATTGTGTGTATGTGTGTGTGTACATGTGAGTGTGTGTGTATATGCACATCCTCATCTGCGAATTAAGTGGCCATAATAAAAAGAAAAATATATGCATTCATTTTCATGTGGTTTATATATAATGTCACAGTTTTAAAAATAATATGGTCCACAGAATTTTGAAATAGTGTGAGGCAGTAGATAGGTTATTGGACAGAATACTGTGGAAAACTGGAGTTTTAAGGAGAGAAGAGATCATTAGCAAGGGAACATCTATATGTAACTGTCTAATCTCCATAGGAAGCTGGCACTGTGATACAGTGTTAGTCTGTGTGAAAAGGTGCTGTGACTTTATAGGAAGAGATTCATGGAAATAGCTTTTTGTTCATATCTTGAAAAAAATTACAACATGCATTTTCTGTTTAAATACTTTCAGAAGTATTTTCCCTTGGGGAAGATAGTCAGATATATCAGCTCAAAGAACAGAGTCGTATACTCTAGGGCTATGTATGAAATGCTGAATTTAAATTTTTCATACAAGTGTTAGGGGCTGTGAGGCAGGTATCTGTGAAACACCTGCCATCCAATTTTCTACTTGTATGTTTCATCTCTGATGACAGCTATTATTTCCATTATCTGTTGAAGTGCATTTTCTAATTTGAAAGGATGTGCAGGATCCTAACCAATCAGGAATCATATAGAGAACACATTTGGGTTCTGGTGCAAGGTAGCTAGTCATGTTTAGCTATTTGATGTTGTCATTTAAGCAACAAAGCTGCCTACTGGCTTTCAATGGAGAGAGAGACACCTCCTGGCAGTGGAGTCAATGTACCATCCCTTGCAGTCAATACGTATAGTTAGCTCCCTGAAAATATTGTAGTAGCAAGATTTCTGCTTGGTGCTTTTTTGTGTGTGTGCCTTTGAGTCAGTGGTGACTCCTGGTTACTTCCTAAACAAGTCCCTGAAACTTTCTTGGCAAGATTGTTTGCCCTTGCCTTCTTCCTAGGCTGAGAATGCATGACTGGCTAAAGCCACCCAAATGGCTTTGTGCCCAAGACGGGACTAGAACATGGTTTATTTTGGGGAGATCTTAACAAAGGTGTTCACCTTTCCAAGACATTAATGACATTTGTCATTTTTTTTGTCATGGGGCCCTCAGTATTTCTTCTAACAAAAATGTAAGAAGTTATCATAAGATTCACATCACAAAATACTGGAAAAAATATTTTCCAGAACGAATGGGGAAAAAGTCAGATAGTTATTCATTGCAAAGGATGTCTATATGAAACTTAAAAAAAAACATTTCTCACATTCCCTCTTTACACTTTATACAGATAATGTTCATTTGTATATGCTAACTTAAAGAAAAAATAATAATATAATCAGGATATGAGATAAGGCTGCACCTAACATAAAAAAATCAGCTAGCACAAAAATCATTGTACATCCATATTCATGCAGCTATTTTAAAAATTGATCAATACCCAGAGTTTTCACCTTTGTTTTTAAGCATTGTTCTTTTTAGCAAGATATTTCATCATCTTTAACGTTTTTATTAACACTGTTAAGGTCTGTATATACTGTTGGGACATTTCCCATGTGGATTTTGTCTTTTGCAAAATGTTTTTTACATGGAAATCCCTTTATTGAAATAATGTAAAAAATTGAAGTTGGCACTCCCAATTTTGTATTCCATTTATCCTCTATGATGTAGTGCATGAAACTAATCTGGTTTGGGGAGGGAAAGGTTGAGCCATAAAGCAAAAATGTGTCCTATAGAATATCTTTCAAAGTGGTATGTGTTATCAGGATGAATGACTGAATTCTCTTTTCAGGACCATAGAATTTCTTGCTCAGTTTCTTCTGAACTGGTGCAGATGGTGCTTTATAATGCAGTTTCTAAAGAGAAATGTTCATATGCTGCAGTCCTTATAAACACGCACACAATTTCAGAGAAGTTGTTCTAGTCTCTGGTTTTGCATAATATGTTGAAGGCCAAGGACCAGCACTCAGGAGGAGATCAGAAACCCCATCTAGCAGGATCATCTTAGCTTCCATGTGGGAAGACGTATTAAGCACTGATTTCCTGTGGGTGACAGCAGGAATCCTGTGCAACACCAAGGAGATGACCTGTTGGCAAATAAGCCTCAACCTGTGTGGCTAAATGTTTCTGAATTGAAGGGGAAGTCCTGCTGTCTTCAATCATCATGCTTTGTCATTGTAAAACCAACAAAATAGTATTTTTTGCCTAATTTAAAGGAGCTGCTTTTTTTTATAGCACATATTTCGCTTTGTACTATATTTGATAGTTTAAAGATAATTTAGCCTGTAGAATACTTTTGTCTTTGTATTGTTCATGAATGTTACAAGAAAAGTGCTTTACTTTGTTACCATAATTCTCTTGTACTGCTGTAAAGTGGGGTTTTATTTTGTTTTGTTTTGTTTTGTTTTGTTTTGTTTTGTTTTTGTTACTGTTTTCCAAACACCCGAGTTGATCAACAGTTTTGGTACTGAGTTTTGTATGCTCTGATTATTATTATTTGTCAGTATTTTGAATGTTTACATCTCTCTGACACTAGCCATTCAATGCCTTTTTTAGGGAAGTATTTCTCGTGCCCAGATTGAAGCAATGTGAAATCAACTCATATCTAGCATGCCTGAGGAACACACATTTATGTATTCTTACCATAAATAGATATTTTTGTCCTTGGATAGAGAAACGAAAACTCCTCTCAGTCCTCTACCAAAGAAATACACAAACACACCCACGCACTCACACATACACACTTTGTGTTAAATTCTCAGAAAGGGGAACACTTGATTTCAGCGGCATTGCAGTGGTTATTATTCTTTAGTACCTGAATAAATGTGACCAAGTGATTTTTTTTTTCTTTTAAGATACAGTGTTTGGTTTAGAATTCAGGGATCATGCTTCATCAGTGGTGCTGTCTGTCTTTTTTTTTTTTTTTAAAGAAAACATTGTTTGCTTACCAAAATAATTGATCACAAAATTATAATACAAATGGAAACTTTTTTGTTCTGTCTACATGTTTGCTCTATTCCCCCCATCCCCACCAGTCCCTTGAAAATAACAATTTGGGCTTCAGTATCAAAATATTCTAAACAAAATAAAAGCAAGAATAAACATTGGTTGGTGTATTATTTCCCCCACTTCTTTTAAATGTGCTAAAAGAAAATAAGGCAAAGTTCCACATTTTATTATTTTATTGGATGAAGGCCACAAAGTAGATGGGGCATTGTGACATGTGTGGGTGAGTGGGTTTGGAAGATATTTGGTATTTAATTAGTGATTAGTCTTTTTTTAAAAAAATACTATTGAGTTTCTTCACTGCTGCTCCAAATTACCACTATTTACGAGGCAAGAAATCATACATTAGCCAATAAAGTTGGAAAATCTCATGCTCCCAAGGATGCTATTACAGTGACACTACAATAATCTGATGTTCCTCAAATTTGTTTTTTTTTTTACTTCAGAAGGATAAAAGATCCCTTTATTCCTCTCTTTGTAGGCAAAAATAGAAAGAAAATAGTTGAGGTTTGGCATGCAGATCCTAAAGCTCTTTGAGTTCTCCACAATTCACAATAACAACAAAAACCCTTTAGATCAGGTCTTGAGGTCACAGTCTTAAGGAATCTTTTTGTTTCTCTCAAGGAGGCAAAAGCTATTTTTTTCAGCCTGCTAGTCTTTTAGTAGCAGTACTTCAGAAATATTAGATCTTCCTGACAGAGTACTTGGAGGTTAAGATTGCTCCTAAACTACAAGCAAGACATATATAGTGAAAGCGATTCAGTTAAATGCAATTTGATCCTTTTCAGTTATTTTTGTACAGGAATGATTAAATCTAGTTTTAATATTTTGATTCCACAAATTAAGGCATGGAGAGCAAATGATTATATCTTACATAGCAGAAAGCAGCTTTTTAAATATTTATATTGAATTTATCATATCTATACCAAAATGAACAGTCAAATCACAGTAATATAATGAGGATAAAAAGATGCACTGGATGAATGTCTTTCTGTTAGGAAATGGCAAGGCCCAAGCATCTGGGGAAAGGCCATAAATTAGTATAAGTTAGCCAGGCCAGCCCAGGACATGGAAGAATAATATTGGAAAAAAAAAGGTGCTGCAGTCATCATTTGGAGTTTTATTGGAATTGTGCCTCCAAAACCAAGCTGATAACTATCATAGATGATAGCAACCCCTTGTTCTCTCGCAACCCAAGAATCCTTTTTAAATGATAAAACAGTACTGAATAAAGCATAAGCACAGAGAAAGAGACCTAACATCAAATCAGTGCAGTGTTCAGTAATAGCTACAGAAGAATCAAAGTGACATTATGGTGTTAAGATACAAGATTTGCCTCTTCTGCAGTTCATTGTGATGTTGCGTGTTGGTATGAAGAGCAGAATTTTTTTTAAAAAAAATAATTTTGTTTCATAAATTCTACTTGCTGGAATAATATGGACTTTTCTGGAGAGTAAAGCTTCACAATATATGTGATGGAATGTCTGATGAAACAGTAAACATGGTGAGGCAGATGTTTTTGATCCCGTATTTGTCCTCATAAAATGAGAGAGGTGAGAATATAGAGCCAATTTATTTATTATAAAGAGTATAGAAGAAAGGGGATCTCTGTTCTACAGGACAGACACTTCTGTTTTCCATGGAATTGGGACAAACTAGACCCATTATCCAAATTCTGAAAAAAATGCCTGAGGTGACAGATGAATTTCATTCAGTTCACTCGTATGAATTTTTGCTTCTGCATCATGTAGAATCCAGCAGAAATGTAAACAAATGCCACAGGTTCCTTCAGAATTAATTTGGCTGTCATTTAAGGATCCAACTTCAAAGTCTACCTTCACTAATGAGTTCACTGACAGAACACTTTAGTGACTTTCAAATCACTCTCTGATTTCAAATGTGAAATAAAGATGTCAGAGTAATCTTCCAGGGATGCATTTTATGTCTCAAATGTGCCAATAATTGGTGCAAATAAAATTCATGTTCAGCTTAGAGGTGTTGTAAAGCTTTATGAATAAAATTAAGAAAGACAAGTGAATCAGGATTCCCTCGAACCCCTCCCCCCATGTCTGCTGCTTCAGAGCAGGAAACCCAGATCTTATACAAGCTTCTTTTTTCATATATAATGACATCTGAGCTAGTCTGCCTAGTGGGATATGGAAAATTGGCTCGTTTTAGCTTTCCTGTCACTACTGCTTTAATTTTTCATTTTTCTGCTTTAGAAAAGCATGTCAGTTAAAATAGCAAAGACATGAATCCTGGATTATAACTACAAACATCTTGCATATTACTCTTATCCTTACTGCAAAACATAATGGGGTTTGAATGGCGGAAGAAATAATTCAAGAATGACAGTTCTTTATTTCATCCCTAGAAAATGGAAAGTCTTTTTCCTCCTAATCTACTGTCCTTGCTAAATACTACCGTATGTCTGAAAGTGCATTCTTTCGTGAAAGTAACAGACAATGTATTCTATGATTGATTATGTGCCATCAAGTTGGTGTTGACTCTTAGCAACTACATAGATAGATTTTCTCCATGATAATCTGTCCCTAGCTCGGATGTTCACCATCCTGCTGGTCCTCTTCTTTTTTTTTCCTTCCTCCCATCAATAGAACCTCCTTTAGAAACCTGGGACTTCATATAATGTGTCTAAAATAGAATAAATAGATCCTAGTCATTCTTGCTTCTGGTGAAAACACAGAAATATGATTCATTAGTTGACTTCTTTAGTTGTTCATAAAATTCTTAGAAGTTTTCTCCAATGCTAATGTTCAAAAGCATCAATACTTCTATCCTGTTTCTGCAAGGTCAACTTTTCATTCCAATAGGAAATACTATTCCTAGAACTATCTGATCTTTGTAAGTATAGACACATCACAGCATTTGACTATCTTTTCTAAGGCCTTCATAGCTGCTCTACCAAGTGCTAGTCTGCATTTCTTGACTGCTTGTTCCTTTGCTGCTGATGGTTGATCCTAAAAAGCAGAAGCTATCTTCTACTTCAGTATCTTCATTTTTATTTCTAAGACTGGTTAACATACCAGTTGTCATTAGTGTGGTCGTCTTTATGTTTAATTTTAGTGCCATTTTTTTCCACTATGATCCTCGACTTTTATTTCTAATGTTTGCAGACCATTTGCTTTGTTACAAATATGTTATAATAGGAAGCAATTGCTATATTCAAAAGTATCATCATTGTATTTAAAATTATATTAATTCTATTTAATGTAACAGCTTTTTTGTTTTATTCACCAAGGACTTCCTACATAACACTAATATTAGCATTCCTGCTGTTCCCATACATATTGATTAAATTACATTTATGCCATTGTGAATGTTAATTAGTTGGAGCTTGACAATTTTATTTTGACACAGAAGTAATCAATTACTATCAGTTGATAGTATTGCTGGACTGTTTGCAACAAAAGCAGTTTGCAGATACAATGAATATTAATTCTAAGGATTCATTAATATATTTGAAATTATTATGGAAGCAATGTTTGGCACAATACAATGGATAGCAAAACTGTTGTTCTGTTCATAGAAAATTATATCCAAAAGAAAACTTTCCTCCCTGAAAAGCAAATACAAGAAAATCCCTCTAGTTCACATTCTATAACAAGGAAGCACCAGCTCGTAAAGATTAAAAGCTGCTCTGGACCTATTTATTTATTTATTTATTTATTTATTTATTTATTTATTTATTTGACATTCAACTTAATATATTGGAGACTACAACAAAGCTAGTATTTCCATTTGTAGAACTTTGCAATGATTAGCATGTGGGTCATCTGGTTTTCCCACTGGTCAGAGCTTCTCATCATCATTTCTTTCTTCCTGAATTTACATACAACCAATGCTCCCCCATTACCCCAACCATGAATGTTCACCTTGAAACTTATTGCTTGATATTATCTAAACCGAAAATGGTTGCAGGATGAAACAAGCAAACTTAAGTGGCTATTCGATGCTTTGTAGGCAGCAATCCCTCTGCCAAAGAGAAAAGAAAACTCTTTCATCTTGTTTTGCTTGGGCTACTATTCACCCTTTCTTGAGAGCATCCACAAAGAGCCAAATCTAATCCCCATTATCACATTAAGAAACAACCATGGTTAGCTATTTTGAAAAGAGTTTACTTGGGAAATTCTTGATTTCTTTGACTTTCCTTTTTATATGAATTAAGAGTAAAGGGATTTTACTTACTACAGGTACTAGGAATAAAGCAGTGGTTGTTTTGTATGCTTCTTTTGGTTACTTGAAGCAAGCATTGCATAGTTGTCTATGCTGAATTTCAGATTCAAAGAGAGAAGGGTGCTCCAAAGTGCATGTGAACACTCTGGTAGAACATTGATCATCTCTTATAGCAGCTGCAAATATGCTCCAATAACCTAGTGAGAAACAATTAAGCAATTCTATTTTAAAAAAGAACATCCATTCATTAAGAAAATGATAACTGGCTATAAAACATCTAATTTTTTTTAGAAGAAAAATAGGATAGGATAAAGTATTTGAAATAAATATTCTGCACTTTATCAGTGAAAAGAATATAAATTCACAGCTCATTATGTTCACATCTGTTAACTGCTTACATACATAACTTGTGCTATTCCTTTTGCGATAAGCAAAGTTATCTGAAGTACAGAGAAAAGAGTTAGAAACAATGTAAAAGAAAATAACAGGAAATAAATAAAAAAGGAACCACACAAGAGTGAGTTTACACCAGGAGTGAAATCCAGCAGGTTCTGACAGGTTCTAGAGAACTGGTAGCGGAAATTTTGAGTAGTTCGGAGAACCGGCAAATATCACCTCTGGCTGGCCCCAGAGTGGGGTGAGAATGGAGATTTTGCAATATCCTTTCCCCAGGAGTGGGGAGGGAATGGGGATTTTGCATTATCCTTCCCCTGCAGTGGGGTGGGAACAGAGATTTTGCAGTATCCTTCCCCTGCCACACCCACCATGCTACACCACGCCCACCAAGCCACGCCCACAGAACCGGTAGTAAAAAAAATTTGGATTTCACCACTGGTTTACACCAACACCATTTTCTACACTTCTGCCTAACTGTCCTTGAAAACCATCCTTCCTTCCACTGAGTTTATATGCTACTTCATATAACAAAAGGCCCGTTTTTTGCCCTCCCCGGGTTCCAGCGGCTTTCTAGGAGCCTGGGGAGGGTAAAAACGGCCTTCCCCACCCTCCTGGAGGCCTTCTGGAGGCCAGAAATAGCCTGCTACCCAACTTCCGGTGGGCCCAAAAATCAGCTAGCGTGCCCACCGACATGGCTTTGCGTGCCACCTGTGGCACATGTGCCATAGGTTCACCATCACGGATATAGACAATATAGTATTAAATACTAAGGAAAACTGAACTTATCTCTTGAAATTATGCTTTCATTTTTTTGGCTATCTTGGAACAACCTTTTAAAATTTCTATTTTCTTTTTTTAAATTTCTCCTTCCTAAAATTGGTGACCCACTTTATAGTCCTATAATGGTTTTCTGGCTATGACTACTACCAATATTTAGCTTTAATTCTGTTTTCTTTCCAACAGTTTAAAAATAGTTTCCACACCTGTTTTACTTGTTGCTCTATAAGTGCCAGCTGCTGCTAAAACCCCCTCCTCCCCCTCCTCCTCCTCCTCCTCCTCCTCCTCCTCCTCCTCCTCCACCACCACCACCACCACCACCTCTATAATTCTTTTCAAACCAGATCCCTGCTCAAAGAGTTGTTATCTAATATTTCGCAGAGTATAAATAACTGAAGGACAAGGAAATGACTAGCCCAGAGACATTATATGAAGAAATAAGAAGAGACAGGGTTCATACTTTACAATCTAAAAGCAAATAACAGGGCAGCCCAGACAGCAATAGGTTTTCATACTGCTCCCGAAGCCACTCTTGTTATTAGTTATCAGTGCAAATCAAGGTGCTGATTGTCTCCTTTAAAACCCTGGATGGTTTCAAACCTAGTTATCTGAGGAGATCCCTTCTCCCATATCCATCTGCTCATCCAAGATTGAACACTGCTAACTCCTTCTAGGACTCAACTATCTGAGAATACCATCTGATAGTACTGAAGACATTAACATTTTCACAAGTTGCTTTCTGCTGTGGAACTCCCTCTATGGGCATCTGGTTCACCCTTTTCCTCTGGGCCTTCATGATAGGAGTTAAGATCTGGCTTTCCATGTAGCCAAGAAGAAAAGCTTGTTATGGATGCGAGGGATGTATTTGCAGATACATAACTTTGTTTTCCTGCGTCACTTAAAATATCATTGAGATTTTTTATTATTTTGTGGGGTGCCTTTCTTTTGAGGAATGTTTGTGTTTTATGATGTTATTAATTGTTAGCACCTCAGATCCTTTGGGAATGCTGTAAATAAATACTGAACTTTCAACAGATGCCAGAATAATGGTATATTTTTGTATTGGATCTTAATATGGAAACATGGATATTAAGTTTCAGTTTAACTTTGAAAGTGTTATAATTTTTGTAGTGCTAGAAAAATTGCATTTTCTAGTAAAATTGCATTTTCTAGTAAAAATGCATTTTCTAGTAAAAATGCAAAAATCTCTTCAAATCTTCTGCTGCAACATTAATAACCTGATTTCACTATGCCAGGAAAAAGAAAAGAAATGTGATTCTCAGTTCTCAGTACAGTATGTGCTGCTCTAGGACATCTCCTGTTCACAGGCATCTGTTAATTAGCCTGTGCATTCATGCTTTGAATGGATCTAGAGGTACGGTGCATTTGGTACAAAGGTTTATGAATTATGCTTTAGTGAAGTAGGAAAGAGTTATTTCTCTTGGGAAAAACTTGTTCAAACAACTATTTAGCTCCAGACTTTAATCTAACACAATAAGGTTTGTTACAAAACAAACAAACAAAAAATCCCTTGTAGATGGACCATAATAATACAACCAAAGTTGAATGAATGGAAAGATAATATTTGCCAAATAAAGCTTAAAAGGAGATAGTGTAGAGGATTCTTAGAACTAGTAGGTAATGAAGACGCAAAATGGACAGAGAAGGAAAAGAAAAATAATAGAACATACAGTAGATAGCTACAATTATTTTGTTTCAGAGCAGAAGACGTTGGCCCTCACTTCCTGATCTTACATGGATGTAAGAACAAATGAAACACAAGAAGAAAATTTTCAGCCCACTATTCAGTGAAATCCATGTTGGCAGGGTTCAACCCTATTTGACACAAAATTACTGATATTTGACTGAATTAAGATAAGCTGCTGTAACTGACCCAAAGTATCAGAATAATGTCATAAGTAAGATATGAAGCATTGATACATTTATGCAGCACATCCAAGTTCCTCTAGATTATTTTAGTGATTGTGCAGGCTTATAGAGGAGGAGTTAATCTACTAAATGTACAGGTAGTCCTCAATTTACAATAATCCATTTAGTAACCATTCGAAGTTACAATGGCACTGAAAAAAGTGATTTATGACCATTTTTCATTCCTATGAGGAATGTCTCTGCCCTCCTATTATTACCCTCAGTATGCTATTATTTTTATGTGACCAATGGCACAAATCATGTTTTCAATGACTGGTTGGCCGTTGACTTCTATACGTAAATGTTCCTGTTCCTATACATTTACTCCATAAAGACGAAATAATATCAATATTTTCCAGGAGTATTTGATTATATTCATCTGAGTATATGTAACTCAGAGCAATTCAAAAATACAGGAAAGGTTTGTTGCCTACTATACATGCTTTTGTTAAAGATTAAACAATCTCAAAATCAATACAGGTTGCTTCGTTAGTGAAACAGCAGTATTTTAAATATAGCTTTGGTTTTAGCTGAAATATTATGAAGGATTTAACTCTTGAAATAAACAAAGTGACTGCTAGTTAGGTTGAATTAGCATTGATCTGACTAAGAGATAGACTACTTTCTTATATGTGGTAAAATGTTTTTTTTTTAATCATGCAAGGGATCAGTTTCCAGGAGTGAACAAAATGCATTTAATTCCTGCAGACCATTCTTAAGAATCACCGCTTCATTGCACTGTGATTGTATGGAACTGGTTTTTAATGCAATGTCAGAACCATGCGTTTAAGGGATAAATCTCCTT
This sequence comes from Arizona elegans, assembly GCA_022577455.1. Lineage (NCBI taxonomy): Eukaryota > Metazoa > Chordata > Lepidosauria > Squamata > Colubridae > Arizona > Arizona elegans. The sequence goes on along the minus strand of JAKOOJ010000002.1, from coordinate 34,645,252 downwards.
TGGATAGAACTTAGCCTCCATCTCTTCAGTCCAATTCAGCATATGTGAATCCCAAAGCTTTACTCACTCTACTTCACACAGAACAAAATCTTTCCAAAACATTTCCATGCTACAAGCATCCTTTATTGTAACAAGACACCTCATGAAAATATTAGTTGCTAAATAATTGACTTTTTTTTTCCTACTGCCATTCCAATCTTTTGTTTTTTATGGTGGGTGCTTGTGGCAAAGGATGGGAGGATATGCATGCACACCTGTTATACAGGGACATATCAGGTAATTGGCCATAATGCAAATATCTAATTAGGGATATTGCCACTTCTGTTGCTTGAATTGACTTGTAGAGAGAACTGGGAAGAAACATAGCAGAGAAACCACTGATAGACTCTTACTAATCCCTGAGGCCATTGTATGTGAGGGCAAGGAAGCTGTGTTACCTGTCACCTGCTTGGCAGACGGTGAGGGTAGGTTTGTTCAAGCAGGTGCAGAACTTGTTGTTTACTTAACAAGGTTGTCAGCATCTGCCGCCTAGTAATTAAGAAATACATTCAAGAAGAGGTTGCCAGGTGCTCTCCTGGCTGCCCTATCTGCTGTGACAAGTGGGACAAAATTTCATGTAAATACTTGCCAACATCCAGGCAAAGTTGAGTTAATGGGAGGTTATACTGTATACTGGCCGTTAAGTTATTTGTAGGCTTAACTGACAGGTTTGTGAGCTCAGTAGCTGTCATGGTAAAAGTTTCAGATGATAAGATACACTGACCTTTCCCTTCCTCCAACAGGTGTGAGATTAGAAAGGCTATGAAATCTTACAATAATGGTAGACATTGTCATTTCAATATGATAGTGACAGCTGTTCCTTTGGTATAGATCAGGCTAGCACAACCCTTTAGTCCTGCAAAAATAATGAGTCAGGGCTAGTATTAGTTATTTTTAGCCAATTGACCACCCATATTTTGTGTTCCATTAGATGGTTTTTTTTTCCAAAATTTTCAAAGTGGCTACTCTGTCCTAAAGTACAAGATTTGGCTAGGATTAAAAAATGTAACTCTGTTCCAATATAACATGGGTGTCAAACTCCTCACGTTGCCATCACATGATGTATTGCGATGGTTTTTCCCTTCGCAGAGCTGGGGTGGGCGTGGCCTGTGCATAATGCATCTGGCCTGTGGGCCGTCAGTTTGACACCTCTGCAATATAATAACTTCATATTACTTCATAATGAAACATTCCCTTTCACATTTTGTTTAATAACTATTAAGATTTTCAAACTTTTATAAAATGGCTACTCTAACAGAATCACTTGGATAATCTTCCTATGGGAAGTGAGAAATCTCTCTTTTTCTCTTAATTAGACGTTTCATGTGAAATGAACATTCCTTCATCTGTTTTCTCCTCTTCCGTCCACTATTCCTTTTCCATCTTCTGCTCCAAATTCAATGGGATAGACTTTGTAAGTGGTGGGGAAAATGACTATGGCACAATGTGTCTATGTCATTGTTGGATCAAGTGTGCCTTTTGTGACAATCCTTTTAACGAAATAAATATGCAACTGTTGCTCATATACAGGTGTAAACTTCTTCAATTTTCGGAAATGTGATGATCAAATCTCAATAGTTATGTATCCATTAGATGACTTAAAAAAACACTATTCAATCTCAATCAATCCAGAGTCAGTTAGAATCAGATGACATCCAAGATGAATGAATGAATGAATGAATGAATGAATGAATGAATGAATGAAATTATTGCTTAAATTAGGGCAGTACTGAGTTACTGACTACATTTGAACTGCACTGAAAACATTCAAAATGATTCCAAAAATAATGATAATGATGATTGTGCAAAAATATTCAACACTGAATGGATTTCCAGTTTCTTCTGTGAGGGTATAGCTGCACCTTGTCAGCTGAGCCCCCAAATCCATCGCCAAATCCATTGTCTCCTATTTTTTCTTCTCACCACCTAGGATTTTCGAATAAAGTGAATTAATCAATGATTGCTGCCATTTAGGTTACTAATTGCTGGAATCAGAAGAGACATCTTTTCTGGGACGTCTGTCAGGGAGAAGAAGACTTGGCAATCTCTCACCTATATGCCCATTTGTAGCATCACATAGTTAAATGACCAGAATTTGTATTTTTTTTGCCACTGTCCAGTGTTTACTTCTGGTTTCTGACAAAAATGCTCAATGGAAAAAATGGATTTGCTTAATGACTGCCGCATTCACTAGGTGACTATAGCTTTTCTAAAAAAAATATATATTGTAAATTGGATCCCATCACATGATGCCTTGACTTATAATTTTGGGCTTAATTACAGTTGTAAATTGAGGACAACTACCCCCCTCCAAAAAAAAAGAGAGATTAAAATCATACATTTTAATCCAGCAAATAAATTCTGTAAGAAATCCATTTTTTCTTTGTAACTCACTAAAAAAACACTTCAATACATACCACCTCAATGTAGCTATCATCTATTGTGTCTAAGGGATGCCAAAACCGCTATTTCATTTTTTTGTCAGCATACAATGCTACATAATTTTCAAACACCTGATATTATCAAGAGGCTTGTCAATCTTTCATAAAACCAGGTTTTACTGAATGAATGAGTCCTCAGGGAGAAGGCCAGTATACAAATTCAAATTCAAATTCAAATTCAAATAAATTTTTGAGGGTAATAAAGTTCTGTGATCTCCTTGACAAATCTTTGAATCAGTTTATGGCAAACATATAGGTTGATGAATTGCAAAATTCAGAGTCTTTTGCTGCTTTCTAAATAACTGTTATCTAAGCCTCATAATGTATTGCAGGAAAGGCCCTTTTCCAAAACATCCCTGATACATCGCTAACAGAATAGGATCCCAGCTTTCCTAAATATTTTATGCCAGGTATATAACATTTGGCTAATTTTATTATTTAGTATTGTCAAATTCCCTGAATGGGCAATCAATATTTTTGAGAGATTTATCCCTTTACCTGGATACACTTTTATTTATAGAATATACACCATTATAGTAGTTAAAAATTTGAGTTATTTGTTATAATCATTATAAATTATCCTCCCATCAATATCCTTCTGTCTCTAACTAGCTAGCTATCTTATTTTTTTTATTTATTTAGTTCGTCAAGCATGTGTGAAAAAACAAGTATAAGTATGAACATAACATATAAACATATACATGAAATGTAATGTAAGACAAATTGTAAATTTATTGGAATATTTGGAAAGGAACAACCAAGTCCCTGCAGCGCTTATCTTTTTGGATGCAGAGAAGGTATTTGATCGATTGAATTGGCAATTTTTATTGAAAATAATAGAAAAAATGCAGTTTGGAGAATACACAATCTATTAGAGCAATATATCAGAGACAAACAGCACAAATAATAATTAATTGTGGTTTAACAGAAACTTTGAAAATTGAAAAAGGAACAAGACAGGGATGCCCTCTATCACCATTATTGTTTATTTTAACTTTGGAACCTTTATTGAATAAAATAAGAGGGTCAAGTAAAGTAAAGGGAATTAAAATTAGACATCATGATTATAGATTAAGAGCATTTGCAGATGACTTGCTTGTTACTTTAACTCAACCAGTACAATCAGCTACAGGTTTAATGGATATAATTAGCCAATATGGACAAATGTCTGGATTTAAAATAAATAAACAAAAAACAAAGATAATAACTAAAAACATGACGGTAAAGCAAAAAGAAGAACTAGAAAGACTAACAGGATTTGAAATAGTAAAAAACGTTAAATATTTAGGGGTATATATATATCACAGCCTCAAATGTAAAATTATATAAAAATAATTATGAATTGTTATGGCAAAAAATACAGAAAGAGATGGAGAATTTGGGGAAACTACAATTATCTCTGTTGGGAAGAATAGCAGCAATAAAAATGAATGTTCTATCTAGGTTTCTATTTTTGTTCCAAATGATACCAATACTCAAGAAAGATGAAAATTTGAGGGAATGGCAGAAGGCTATTAATAATTTTGTTTGGACAGGGAAAAGACTGAGAATAAAGTTAAAAATAATGCAAGATATACGTGAAAGAGGAGGTCTTAAAATGCCTAATCTAAGATTATACTATGAAGCAGCTGTCCTAACAATAATTAGTGATTGGATTAACTCAACAGAAGAAAGAATATTGAACATTGAAGGATATGATTTGCTATATGGCTGGCATGCTTATTTATTACATGATAAAAAGGTGGATAAGACCTTTAAAAGCCATATATTAAAGAATGCCTTGTTACGGGTTTGGAAAAAGTATCAATATAAGTTAAATTCTAAGATATATGGGCAATACCCAGACATGCGATAGAGCATATAAGTGTAGAACAAAAGCAAGAGGTGATTACTTATAAAGAGCTTAAAATGGAAGGGGGTGTATTGCAGTTAAAATCTTTAAATGCATTAAAAGAAGAAAGAATAATTCAAACTTGGTTTCAGTATAGTCAGTTGTAAGCTAGATGGAAAGAAGATGTAAGAAGTTGTAAGCTAGATGGAAAGAAGATTAGAGAATTGGTATCATGCAGAATGAGGAAAATTTGGTAAAACATATTAGAGACCAAGGTCAAATGCATATAAAAATGTTATATAATGTATTGATAGAAATAGATTCAGAAATGGAATTAGTTAAGGATTGTATGATAAAATGGGCACAAAACATTCAGGAACCAATAATGAAGGAAACTTGGGAAAAAATATGGATTAGAAATGTAAAATTTGCGCAAGCACAAAATTTAAGAGAAATTTTTTATAAAATGTTCTATATATGGCATTTAGATCCTAAAAAGTTGGCTTGTATGTATCCGAATTTACAATCTAAGTGTTGGAGATGTGATTGTGATGATGCCACTTATTATCATATATGGTGGACTTGTAAAAAAGTTAAAGCATTTTGGATTAAAATATGGTGGATTATCCAAAATATTCTTAAAAAGAAGATAAAGTTTACTCCACAATTGTTTTTGCTGGGTATAATCACAGATTGTACAGTTATAGAGCCTAAATTGATATTAAATTTAATAACTACAGCTAGACTTTTGGTGGCGCAATATTGGAAGAAGGAAGATTTGCCTACTATTGAAGAATGGACATTAAAAGTAGCGAATTTGGCAGAAATGGCGAAAATTTCAGCATATTTGAAAGATCATTCACAAGAAAGATATATATCGGAATGGAGAAGATGGATTGATTATATTCAAAACAAATATCGGACTAAAAAGTATCAAATAGCTTATGAATGAATAGAAAAATGAAGAGTATTTATATTTAGTTAAGTAAAAACGGAGTTAAAGTGTGAAGGGGTGGATAGGAATCCATAGTTAGTTAGCTTAGTTTAGTATATGATTGTTAATTGTTATACCCTGTATTTTGTTCTGGGAAGTTTGGGGGGGGATTGGGGGGATAAGGAAGGGAGGGGGGATTGGAAAACATTTGTAATTTTTTTTTTGTAAAACTCTTTAATAATAATAAAAAAAAACATATACCGTGTTTCCCCGAAAATAAGACCCTGTCTTATTTTATTTTTGAACCCCAAAATAAGCATTTGGCCTTATTTTTGGGAAGGTCTTATTATTTTAGGGCATGTGGAGCAAGATGGGGCTTTTTTTGCCATTCTACCTGATTTCCAGCTCTGTGTTTAAATATTTTCAGGGAGGGCTTATTTTCAGGAGGAGGCTTATTTTAGTACATGTGCTCAAAAGCCCGATTGGGCTTATTATCAGGGGATGTCTTATTTTCGGGGAAGCAGGGTAAGTATAAACAGGTATTTATTTATTTTATTTATTTTTATGTAATTTATATACTGCCCTTCTCCCGAAGGACTCAGGATTGCTTACAAGAAGGAACAAAAAATTACATAACAACAAAGTCAATTTAAAATTTGTTAAAATTAATTAAAAATTTAATTAAAATTATTAAAAACCACCCCTACGGATTCAGCCCATTTGGTGAAAAAGCCACATCTTCAATTTGTGGCAGAAGGAGAGGAGGTCAGGGCTATCCTGAGGCCGGTGGGCAGTCCATTCCATAGGGTCGGCGCTCCCACAGAGAACGCTCTCCCCCTGGAGGCTGCCAGCCAACACTGTCTGGCTGATGGCACCCTGAGGAGGCCCGCTCTGTGTGAGCTCACCGGACGATGGGAGGATGGCAGGAGATGATCCTGCAGGTACCCCGGGACTAAGCCATGTAGGTGAATTTAGGTGAGCACCAGCACCTTGAAACGAACCCCAAGAAGAACTGGTAGCCAGTGCTCGTGCAGGAGAGGTGTCACACGGGAGTACTGAGAAGCCCCTGTAATAACCCACGCGGCGGCATTCTGGACTAACTGTAGCCTTCGGGTGCATCCCAAGAGCAGCCCCATGTAGAGGGAGTTACAGTAGTCCAACCAAGACGTAACAAGGGCATGAGTGACTGTGGCAAGGGCATCCCGATCTAGGAAAGGGCGCAACAGGCGCACCAGGCATACCTGTGCAAAGGCCCCCCTGGTCATGGCCGTCAAATGATCTTCTAAAGATAGCTGTGAATCCAGGAGGACCCCCAGATTGCGGACCCTTTCTGAGGGAGTAAGAACCTCCCCTCCCATCACAAGTGACGGGGCCACTAGATCACAAAATGCTGGTATCCACAGCCACTCAGTCTTGGATGGATTGAGTCTGAGTCTGTTTCTTCCCATCCAGGCCCGTACTGCTTCCAGGCAGCAGAACATCACGGAAAGGGCATCCCCAGGGTGATCTGGGGTGGAGATATATCAGCGTATTTGTGGTACTTCACCCCGAAACCATGAATGATCTCACCCAGCAGCTTCATATAGATGTTAAAGAGCAGGGGGGAGAGAACTGACCCCTGAGGCACCCCACATGTGAGGGGCCTCGGGGTGGGTCTCTCTCCCCCTGTCCATACAAACTGCAAGCGGCCCGAGATGTAGGAGGAGAACCACCGTAAAATGGTGCCTCCTACCCCCAATCCCCCCGAGTCGCTGCAGTAGGATACCATGGTCAATGGTATCAAAAGCTGCTGAGAGGTCAAGAAGGACCATTATGGAGGAGCAACCCCCATCCCTGGCCCGCCAGAGATCATTCACTAGGGCAACCAATGCCATTTCCGTGCTGTAACCGTGCCTGAAACCCGATTGGTACGGGTCTAGGTAGTCAGTTTCCTCCAGGGACTGCGGGAGCTGCTGTGCCACCACGGACTCAACAATCTTCCCTATAAAGCGAAGGTTGGAGACTGGACGATAGTTGTTAAGGGAGCCTGGATCAAGGGTGGGCTTCTTGAGGAGGGGACGAACCGCCGCTTCTTTAAGTGTGGCGGGGAAGACCCCTTCCCTCAGAGAAGCATTGACAACCGCTTGAATCCAGCCTCCAGTCACCTCTCTGGCTGCAGAAACAAGCCAGGAGGGACAAGGGTCCAATAAACATGTGGAGGCACCTAGTCAACTCATAATCCTGTCCACTTCATCCATTGAAACAGGCTCAAACTCAACCCAGATGTTACCATCAGGACAGGCCCCTGCCACCTCGCCAGACTCTGCCCAGTCAGAGTCCAACCCAGTCCGAATCTGAGCAATTTTATCTTGCAGAAACTGTACAAAATCCTCAGCTCTGTCCTGCAGGGGGTCCTCCCTCGCTCCATGATTGAGAAGAGAGCGGGTCACTCTAAACAGAGCGGCTGGGCAGTTTTCTGCAGATGCAATGAGAGTGGCAAAATATTGGCATTTTGTCACTTCCATTGCCACAAGATAAGATCTAATATGGGTTCTTAACTGTGTTCGGTCAGATTTGGATCGGGAGGATCTCCAACCGCCCTCCAAGCGTCTTCTCCGATGTTTCATTTCCCTGAGCTCCATGGTAAACTATGGAGCCACCCGGGATCTGCGTTGAGTCAGAGGCCGCAAAGGTGCGATTCGATCCTCCACCGTGGCCTGTTCCTAGGCCGTGACTAGGGCCTCGGACGAATCATGGGTTAAGGAGGTGGGAAATGGCCGAAGCTCCATCAGGAACCCTTCCAGGTCCATCAGGTGCCTGGGGCAGAACAGTCTCATTGGTTCCGCCTCCCAGCGGCGGAAGGTATAAGTATATACATAAGAAATCAGTACGAATAAAGGAGAACAGTAGGACAGGGATGGTAGGCATGCTGATGCGCTTATAGACGGCCCCTTACAGACCTCTTAGGAATGGGGTGAGGTCCATGGTAGACAGTTTAAGATTAAAGTTTTGGGGGTTTGAGGATGTAACAACAGAGTTAGGTGGTGCATTCCAGGCATTGATCACTCTGTTGCTGATGTCATATTTTCTGCAATCAAGTTTGGAGTGGTTTACTTTGAGTTTGTATCTATTTTTTGCCCATGTATTATTGCAGTTGAAGCTGAAGTAGTCATTGACAGGTGGGATGTTGTAGCAGACAATTTTGTGTACTAAGCTTAGATCAGACCGTAGGCAGCATAGTTCTAGGTTGTCCAGGTCCAAAATTTCAAGCCTGGTGGCATAAGGTATTCTATTGCAAGCAGAGGAGTGGAGTACTCTTCTTGTGAAATACCTCTGGACTCGATGAATTGTATTAATGTCCATTATACAGTGTGGATTCCAGGCAGATGAGCTGTATTCGAGAATTGGTCTGGCAAAGGTTTTGTATGCCCTGGTTTGCAGTACAATGTTACTGGAGAAGAATTCTATGCTATGCTATGCTATGCTATGCTATGCTATGCTATGCTATGCTATGCTATGCTATGCTATGCTATGCTATGCCATGTTATCCTAGAATCGGGAACGATTAGCACATATGTGCGAGGAGAACCTTTACTTTTTTTTAATAGCAACAGTGAGAAAAACTTGGTAAATCATCAGCTTCGTGTTCGAAATAACTGTAAGCAAAGAAGACGAGCTACAGTAACTGTCCACCTTCTTTCATATAGAAGTTCCCATGAGGTTTTACACTGGTGCCATGATGTCTGTTCAACGGGCCATTTTGGTTTTGTAAAAATGTTGCACCTAATTAACTGCCAATTTTGGTGGCCTTTCATGAAGCGGGATATCGAAAATTATATAGGGAGCTGTACTATCTGCGCTACCAAGAAGAGACGACCTGGCAAGCCTGTTGGATTGTTACAACTGGTAGCTAACCCCACACAACCATGGGAGCAGGTCACAATGGACTTCATTGTGGGATTACTGGACAGTCGGGGTCACAATGTAATATGGACTGTCATAGATCTATTTTTGAAGCAGGCTCATTTTATAGCCTGCTCCGGCCTCCCTTCCACTAGACAGCTAGATTTTTCATAGTCCATATATATCGCCTGCATGGTATACCAAAAAGGGTTATATCAGATTGATATAGCATTCAATTTACTGCCCGGTTTTGGAAGACTTCTTAACCAGAGTTGGGTCAATGCAAGGGTTGAGTTCGGCTTTCCACCCGGCAACCAATGGGGCTGCAGAACGGACAAATGCTATGATTGTAAGATACTTGCACTGTTATATAAGACATAGACAGGATGATTGGGCTGACCTCCTTCCATATGCCAAGGTCACCTATAACAATGCTGTACATAGTAGTACAGGGTTTACTCCCTTCCGGGTCGCTATGAGTAGGGTTCCAATATCTGAATGTCCCCGGGGGACAGATGTGGGAGTTCAAAAGTGGGTGGAGAAAACCTAGAGTGTCTGGCTGATTGTACAGGAAGTACTCCAATGGTCTGCTAGAAAATATAAGCAACAAATGGATAGGAAACGACAACCTCATCCACCCTTCCAAATTGGTCAGAAGGTCTACCTATCGACCAAATACTTCCCAGTAAGAAACTGGGACCCAAGTATATCGGCCCATTTACCATTGAACAGATTATAAATCCAGTAACTGTCAGGCTACGGCTACCCCGATTATTAGGGAAAACCCATCCTGTTTTCCATTGTAACCTGCTGAGATCTGTAAAATCAGCTCAGATCAGGGGTGTCCCAGATGTATCACCGCCTCCCATTGACGGTGGCCTACAATATGAGGTAGAGGAAATATTAGACACCACACTGCATGGGCGGTGGTCCTACAATACCTCATTTTGTAGAAAGGGTATCCCTGGTCCAAGGCTTCATGGGTTCAGGAGGGTGATGTAACCGCCCCACGGCTCGTTGCCAAGTACCACCATTGGTACCCAGACAAGCCGGGGTCTCTATCGTCTTAAATCGCTCACTATTGTTCCTAAGTTTTAGACACTGTCTCTATGGTAGAGGGGGATGCATGTCACCCCCAGCCCTGCAATTGTACTTGGGGCCGCCATTTGTGTGGGGATTGCTGTTCCACTGCTTCACCCTTTCACTGACAACCTTTCCAATGTGCCTGCTCTGCTGGGTAAGCAGCCCCAAGGCATGGCTCTCACTTCGACTCCCAGTCGCATGTTAGATAACTTCAGGGCCATGCACTGAAGCAGTTTCTCACCATCCATCACTTTAAGGAAAAATGGAGCAGCTCAGAACTGGAGCAGCTTGCAATGGATTGGGGAGGGAGAGGGAGGATACGGGTTAATTGGATAATTGAGTGATTGCTTTGGGGTGGAGCTGTATGCTGCTTAAAGGGTGATGGGGAGCATGGAGCGTCAGCTCCAACAATCTGTCAGGTTCCATAAAGTATGGGAAAAAACCCTCAGCACACAAAAGGAGTAGGGAGAAAAAGTAGTTTTTGAATTAGAATAGAAGAAGCAGCTAAAAAAAAGAAAAAGAGGAAGCCCATATCTGTTGGTATGAAATCATGCTGCAGTGCATATTATCCAATGGACATAGATATTCCTACAGAAAATATATATTCTTTCATAAAGTTAAAAAAAGAGATTGAACCTGAGGGAAGAAGATTATATACCTCACAATTAAAACACTGACATATGTTGTAATGGAAGCCCACAACAGTTTATACATTTCAAATTGTATCTGTAGCTCTCATTGCCATCTGCTGGCTGTGTTTGTTTTCTGTATGCCAGAATGTCTAACTGCATAGGACACATTCTTTTTGTTCTCCTGGAAGACAATCTCAGAAGGGCAAACTTACAAGAGCAGCTAAGGAAGCAAATAGACATTACCTAAATGGACAGTAATAACGTTGAAAATATAGCGGAAGGCGCGCACATACACACACACAATTACAAACTGAGTAAGAAGGAAATAGTGTTTTAAGTTTGTGTCCTTTTTATAGAAGGGAATGTGGCACTGTTTTCCTGTGGGGGTAATTTGTTAAAAAAAAGGAATATCCACAAAGGAAATAAAAGATTCAATAACCTATGGTAAGATTTCTCTGAAGAAAATATAGCCAGAATTCAGCCTTGCTTGTGTGAGTTTACAGAAACATATCAGCAAGACTAAATAAACGGCTGTTACATGTATATTACATTTTACTAGTGCCAGCAATACTATTCAGCTCATTAATGAGCTAATTTTTTTTGTTAGATTGTCATTTGTATTACAATTGCTATTCATCCATTAAAGATCCCATTGCATGTGTAACGCATTGCAAACAATGACCAATTAGCAGTTGCTAGCAACACTAAAGATTTATTTAATTTCCAGATGGACTTTCTATCTCTGCCATAGAACGTAATTTCATATCTGGATGCATGAAAATTGCATTTAGAATGAGAAAGTAAAATTGGATGCTTAAATGATGGTAATGAGCCTTCTGTTGTTATATGCTTTCTAGAATATTGATTTAAATAGGCAGCATGATAATAAAAGTTCACTCTGTGGGATTTGGCTATATCCATCTGCAAGCTGACCCACATCTCATGTATTTCCTGGTAGGAGGACATTTATAGAAATGTTGACTCTGAGATAAATACCAGATGCTGTTAAGTTACCTATAGCTTTTCTCACATGGAAACTATTCCATATTACCTCCTTCACAGAAGGTAACCATATGTGGAGCAGAAGATTCATTGTAGCAATGTTTGCTTACTTTGCACTTATAAAGTTTGTATAGTGTTACAGTAATGCTTTTGTATAAAACTAGTCTACACTATTATCTGTAGTACAGTAGATATTACTGAATAGCACTACAGTCAAGCTCAAAGGTTCTTTGAAAGACCCTGTCAATTGATGAATATATTACAATACTGACTGCAATTGAATAAGAGGGTAGGAGAAGCCACGGGAGTTCAATAAACCACTGGGCGAGAATGTCAGAAACATTTTCAAAACTTAGAGAGCCTTACTGGCTTCGTATCATCTCCTCAAGACAAGTTTAGGCTTAAATCTTGGCTGCATCATCATTAGTGTTTTCCCTCTTAATCAGAGAGCATCAAATAAGAACGGCAAATTATGTAAAATATGTCCCAGCTCATCCAACATTCATTCAGAGCACTCAGAAGATCTGATTGGTCAGTTCAAGCTGATTTGGGCAAAGCCCCTCCTGTCAGTTCCTATCAGCATCTACTACCCTGTTGCTGTTACCTCTTAAGCAGCTGGACATAGCAGTGCCTGAGAAGTACAGCTGGAAGCTAGAAATAGCAGAACAGTGAAATGGGTGCACACAGAAGAGTCTGAAACAATATATTAAAACAGAAACGGTCTAGTTCCCCATTTCTTCTTCTCATTGTCTCCTGAACAGAACAAAAATGAATCTGTAAAGCAGCACTCGTTGTTTATATAAAGAGAATTCCTAACTAAACATGCTGTTTGTGACTTTTATTCTGCGAGTCTGAACTCTCTCCCTCCCTCCCTCCCTCCCTCCCTCCCTCCCTCTCTTGTGTAATTTTAATTTTATTCAACTTGGATTACAACAAAATGGAGTCCAAAGAAGGGTTAAAGAAAGCAGCAGTTTAGACAGTGACAGTGCTCAGTGGACAGTTCAGCCCAGTTCTGTTCCAAGGATGTGATTGGGGAATATTTGCATACAGTATGTCACCAGCTTGACATATTGAAGAAGGAGGGCAATAAAGCTAGAGGAATCAATTAATTGCTTTCCTTTCTGCATGTATATCAGAAAATCACTGTTTGGTATTGACTCAAAACAGTTATGATGGAGGCAGAATGCAAACCATGGGAGCAGCAAATTTCTTTCCACTATGATTTACTGCCAACTTATAGTTGGATGGATAACACTTTTACCTAACAACAGGGAAGGCCAAAGAGCTTTCCATGGAGAAAATTAACCAAATTATTTGACTCACACTGCTATTTGTATAGCATTATGTAATATCTCACTAAACAATAATCGACAAGAGTTCATCTGTTTGCTACTCTTCCATGTCAGACCACCAGTTCTTCAATATGTGAGGAAAATTTGCCACTCCTTGACAGCAGGAGCCTTGATAGTACAGTGGTTTGGTGTACCCTGTCATTAACACAGCTGCCTGCAATTTCTGCTGGTTCGAATCTCTCCAAGGCTCAAGGTTGACTCAGCCTTCCATCCTTTCTAAGGTAGGTGAAATGAGGACCCAGTTTGTGGGGGCAATAAGCTGACTTTGTATAAAATATACAAAAGAATGAAGGCTATTGCTTAACGCATTGTAAGCCACCCTGAGTCTCCGGAGAAGGGCGGCATATAAATCAAATTAAAAAAAAAAAAAAAAAGTTTGTTCACACCAGTTCCATTTGGTTTCCTATCCTTGTCCATGCAGCTGGGATCAAGAAAGTAACTTGACTGCTGCAGGTGCAGACTGATGGACATATTAAACAAAAGACAGACAAATATTTTGGATATATTAATCAAGGTAGAACTGCTGGTGGTGGTATTTTTTATAACTAGATTTACCTTCATTGTCACTTTTTTCTATTTGGGATGTGATTTTAATATAATGGTTTGGGAGGGGGGGTTGGTCAGGAAAAATCCATCCCCCCCCAAAAAAAAAGAAACAACATAAGTGGTAAACATGGCCATCCTCAAGTTCCTTCTGTTGGTCAAAATTGTGAAAGCAGTATTATGCTATTGTGCCACAAGCTCTATCCAATTGAAACATATACAGGGACCAAATGTCATGATGTAGGCACCAAATGGATGGGACATGTGTCACAATGCCACTTTTATCAGACCGACTTCTTTGACTCCTTCTCCAATAGTACAAATGGTGCAGTTCCACTGAAAAATATTCATGATCATTACTAAACTATAACCCTTTCTTCATGTAGAACTGGATGCCAAGAAAAAAAAACTGTAATCTTCTGAGACTTTATTGCACAGCTTCTCCAAACTGTTCAGGTACATATCTTGCATTTGTTTGGCTGTCCATCTTTTTGAGAGTCTTACTGTAATGGGACCATCCCACTTAATGATAATATATTTGTGGTCTATGTCTCTGCAAACCATTGCATTTGGTATTAGTTCTCTTGTTCCAGAGATCTAAGCATGGCCAGAATGTGACTGGATGCATGTAGATAAGGTCTAAACAAACTGGTTTATCATGAATAGTCATTGTTACAACACAGCCACCTGCAGTGGATGCTAAGACAATGGGGAAAATATGTATATATCTTAGCCAATTTTCTATATGTGTCTTTTCACATATCCAGAGGATTGCATAGTACCCACAATTTCTAATGCAATGTCATAATTTAATCTGTCAAAACATATAATAACACATTGTAATTTTCCTCCCTTTCCTGTCAGCCTTTATTTGGGCACACATTCAGTTCATTCGATAAGTACTTTCTCTGTTTCTTTTTAAATAATGATTATCTTACCAAGTTTGGATTCCTAGGGGAGTTTTCAAGGTTTCAATCCCAGCACTAGCTCCAGTTTGTGCTGCAGCAGAGATTAGGACTTTTCCTAGGTATTCTACAAATCTCTACCACCTACTTTTGATATATACTAAGTTTTTTTAAAAAAGTTCCATAGGCAAATTAAACACTGGCAATTTCACTCAAATCTAGGCAATGTCGCCAGCAAAATGTATGCAAAGCAAGCTTCTATTTGATTATCTCTAAACCGTCATTATGTTCAGATGAATATTTTATTTTTTTATAATTTGGATTTAAATTGCCCTGAGAGAAAAGACAAAATTTTATGTCAAACACTGTTTCACAAGCATGCATTGAAACACAGATGTTTATTCACCCAAACAAAACTGAAGATTGTTCCCCCAGCCCTCATTTTTTTTAAAATTTCATTTAAATTTGTGAACAATTGAGTCTACAACTTAACAGCTTGTGTACTTAGGTATCTCCAAAACACTCATTTCAATAGGCTTTTTCACACTGATATTCACCAACAGTATCACAAAAGTTGTCTTTTTAAAACATAACTGTATGCAACAGTAATTCTAGAAACACTAAAGGGAAAAAGCATAGCAATGTCCAGTTACAAGAAAAAAGTGCACATTACTTTGTCACAACCACCGTCATTACTTGAAAAACTATATGTAACAAGTAGATAGAAAATATCACCGGATGCCTTAAACTCATTGTTGAAAAACCAAAGTACATAAAAAATTGTACACAAAAATAAGGCAAATTTAGGAATGCACAAGGAACTTGTTATTTAACAAAAGCTAATCAACAAAACAGATATTACATAAGCCCGAAGTAAAATACTTCTCTCTAAATACATAAAAATAAGCTTTCCTTAGCACACAGCAAACACCACTGATGTGTATTTGACATCCTAAAGTAAGAAATGGGGATGGGGTGGGAGAGGGGAGGGGAGAGGGAAATTCAAGGGAAGGAAATTTTATTTAAATGGCAGCTTTATCGTTTACCATTTTTGTACAATTTTTAGTTTAGCATAAGCACTATAAAATCACATCAGAAGTGTCAATGGCCCTTTTCAAATACATATTCATTTAGAAAGAAAAAAAAAAGAAATATACACAAGAGTGCAAATTTTCCGATTGTCACTTGCAACCTCTTCACATTCAGTCATCTACATCCATTCACTACTAGAAGGATTTATACAAGACAGCAGCAGCAATCCTGGAGTTAAATGAGCTGGCTTGTAGGAAATCCGTTTAAAAACAAAATTAATAGTATGTCTTTTGAAAATATCTCTCACATCTTCATCAACTACTACTAAGTTGCAACTCATTACGAAACAGAAGCAAAAATGCTATGAGTTCAGGAAAGTCTGCTTTCTGCAGAAGTAAGTCCACAAATGTTTGATAGGAAACTACAAGGGAAAAATATGCCTTGAGGACACAGGAGAATTGGAGAGGGATTAAAATTTCATTGAGGAGAGTTTAACAACAGCTCCTCAAAACTTCATTTGAAAAATCAGTGAAAAATTTACCGAAGTAAAAATGATCAATTTAGAATGTCAACCAGCCTTTTTTTCTTGTTTTTTTCCTATAAAAATTACATTTTATTTAAAATACAAGATCCTTTTCATTGCAATAACATCCTGTTAATATCAGGGCTTTTGGCAACATTTTGCCATATAATGCAGCTTTGAGTCCACTGAATCAGTAGCACATTCCATTAATATTGCACTTGGATTCTGAATCAAATTTGAAACCCCAGCGTATATCTGTTGTTTCTGTCCATGTTAGAATGGGTTAACACTTCTGCTCACTTTTTTTTTTTTTTTTTTGCTATTGATGCTGACACATGAAAACAAACCAAATTGGTATTACAAAGGATCTTAAAAATGTCAGAGATCCAAGTTCACTTGGAGAACCATAACACACCGAGTACACTGAGAACAGTGTGGCATAATGGAAATTAACTCGTCAACAAGACCGCGGCACATGAAAAGATCTGCTCTGAAATATCAAAATGTCATCACTGGAAATTCTATGATAAAACTAGATCAGCAAGATAATAATGTGTGTTTCAGTTCTGCTGCAAAATAAGATTTTCCAGTTCATCTGCAGAACGTAATAAAAATGCTGCTGATTCTCTATATCCTGCAACCAGTTGCCGTACTGCATTAATTTCAGTTGGACTCAGCTGAGGTCTAGAGCTGGTATTGCTAGAAGACCCGGAAGTGCTTGCTAGCTGCCTCTTCATACTGAGATCAGTTGGACCTGAGAAAGAGAATTAAAAATGAATGAAGCATCAAGATAACCTCATAAATTCACAGACTTGAAAGGTCTTTGGAAAATTAACTAAACTTCCTGTTCAGTGAAGAGTATGCAATGTAGGATATTCCTATATTATCATTCCTTGTCTGATAAGATGGCTTTCCGTTCATACAGGTCCCAAACCAAGATTCCATTTTCCATTTCATCTGTTTATCCTACATGCATATTTAAAGAGAGGGCTGGACAGAGAAATCTTTACCTTTTTACTACCATGTTTCCCCGAAAATAAGACCCTGTCTTATATTGTTTTTGAACCCTGAAATAAGCATTTGGCCTTATTTTCAGGGATGTCTTATTATTTTGGGGTGCATGGAGCAAGACAGGTCTCCTATTGCCATCTTACCTGATCTTCAGCTCTAACCCTAACCACAGGAAATGGCAGGGACCGGCTGCACATGCATTTAAATATTTTCGGGGGAGGGCTTATTTTCGGGGGAGGGCCTGTTTTCAGGGAAACATGGTAAAAAGTGAGTTTTTATGTATATCTGCTCAATTTTTCCCCTATTATTTTGCTTGCTGTTATGCCCTTAAGCATAATAACTGTTAAATTTATATTCATTTTTTCATCTAATAAGCAACCTGCTTTTTCTGTTTTCTGTACTGTTCACTACTGCTTTTTTGATGAATGTAAATTTAACAATTAAATTAAGCAATACCTCTACACAACTGTTGCCTAAGTAATTTATTTCTGGGTCTAAAACATAGTCTCTATTTGAAACAGAATTTCTATTGAATACCCATTGGAAATGACTGCTTTTGTTCCATGTAGTCAAAATATCCAAACCACATTTTACCATCTTCTCAAAAAGGATTTCTTTGAATTCATTGAATGTAAATCAATATATACTGGTGCAAGCATTCTCTCCCGAACCAGTGACTCCATGCAAAAAGAGATAGCTGGTCTGGCATAATATACCTTCGCTAAATCCATAATGAACTCTAGCAACTGGTTAATAATTTTCTAGTTGCAATTAAGTCAGCTGCTTAATAGTCTATTCTATAATTTGTTCATAACTAATAACACAGACTGGTCTCTGATTTTCTGAAACCAACTTTCTTTCTTTGATAAAAACTGGAGTGTCCCAAGTGCACAGATGAACTGAGGAAGCTTATTCATATATTATGTCACTTAGCTTTTACATTCTTACCAAACTAGATTCAACTTTACAGCCCTGTCAGCATACTCTATACTGCTGAATCATCCATAGTGACAAATCAGTTGATTACTCTGTTGCCTACTGGACTTGAATCATAGGAGTACTTTAGGAGTATATACGAGCTGTATTCAAGTTTCAAAAATTACACTGGAAATGAAGTTGCAAACGGATGGAAGGCAACAACTGTTTATTCTCTGGAACCATATCATCCACTGAATGTTCCAAAGTGAAAGCCATTAAAAAAAAATCCTATCTATCCTATTCTATTTCTATTTTATCCAAGGCCATTTCAGAGGAAGTTCTGTTTTTTTCCTAAAATGCAAATATTGAGGGGAGGGGGATTATGGAATGTTTCCTAATATTTTCTTTTTGACCAACACATAAAAGTGATTAAGATGTAAAATAATATAATCCATGTTTAAAAATGCAAATATGATATTAAGAAATAAGTATATGGAAGAATCCCTATCAATCTCAACAATTACAGACCAGTGGCACTCACTCCTATCATCATGAAGTGCTTTGAGAAATTGGTCTGTCAGCACATCACTTCTGGTCTTCTGCATACATTTGATAAACACCAGTTTGCATACAGAACAAATAGATCTACAGAGGAAGCTATAGCCATCACTCTTCATACTGCTCTGACTCATCTGGAATAGTGGGGGCATGCTTTTTGTAGATTTTAGTTCTGTATTTAACACAATCCTTCCACATAGTGTAAACTTATCTTATACTTAAACTGTCTAAACTTATGGACCTTGGGTTTTCTTATTCAATCTGATTTTGGATTATGGATTTCCTGTCTGGCCACTCTCAGAAGGTCAGATTAGGTAATCATACCTTCTCCACCCTCCAGGGTTGCGTGTTGAGTCCCTTACTCTAAATCCTTTATGTACATGACTGCATTCTCACTCATGTCAGTAATACTATTATTAAATTTGCAGATGATACAACAGTGGTGGGACTCATCTCCAGGGGGGATGAGTCTGCTTATCGAGATGAGGTGGACCAGTTGCTTTCGTAGGGTGGAGACAATAACCTGGTCCTTAACACCAATTGCCCACTATAAGGAGTTTATAGTGGGCAATAGAAGGAATAGATCAAACATCCAGCCCTTGGTTATCAATGGAGACCAAGTGGAGGAAGTGGCTAGTTTTAAGTTTTTGGGTGTTATCATAAAAGAGGACCTGATCTGGGGCACTCACATTGCAGCACTGGTCAAAAGAGCCCAGCAGAGATTATACTACCTGAGACTTCTCAGGAAACAACAACTGAATGAAAAATTGCTGGTGACCTTCTACCACTGCACTAAAGAGAGTATTTTAACTTACTGCACCTGTGTATAGTTTGCCAATTGCACAGTGGCAGATAGGACAACACTCCAGAGGGTTATATCATTGCCCAGAGGATCATTGGTTACCCTCTCCCCTCTTTGGAAGAGCTTTATAGCTCCCACTGCCTTAAGAAAGTTCAAAACATTCTTAAAGATCCATCTCATCCTGGGCACCCTTTTTTTGAACTATTGCCATCTGGTAGACGGTACAGGACAATAAAAACAAAAACAAACAGGCTGAAAAACAGCTTCTATCCCAGAGCAGTAATATATTGAATTCTATTGTATAGTGTAATATTAATCCAGTATCAGGGGTTTTCAATTCAATTGTATACCATGTTTCCCTGAAAATAAGACCCTGTTTTATATTTTTTGAACCCCAAAATAAGTGCTTGGCCTTATTTTTGGGGAGGTCTTATTATTTTGGGGCACATGGAGCAAGACGGGGCTCCTCTTGCAGTTTTACCTAATTTCCAGCTCTGTCTCCCTAACCCTAACCAGAGGAAATGGTGGGGACTGGCTGAGCATGCATTTAAATATTTTCGGGAAGGTCTTATTTTCAGGGGAGGCTTATTTTAGTGCATGCACTCAAAAGCCCGATTGGGCTTATTATCAGGGGATGTCTTATTTTCGGGGAAACAGAGTAGAATGTGAAGGATGTGTTTTTGTTTTATTTTTATAGTTTTCTTACGTATGATGTATACTGAAGATGGCATTTAATTTTATTACACAAGGTGCAATGACAATAAAGTAAACTAAACAAAAAGCTTTGCCTTAAGAAGTTGAACTTGCTGATAGATAATATTTCAGTTTCTGAAAATAATTAGGTAACATTTCATGTGGCAACCAGTGTTTTAGTGCAGACACATTTCATGGAACAGACAAGGTTATTGCATTGCACAATGATAGGCTGTCTAATGTTTACTACCAGTTGATGATTTCATCTGTTTTCAGAATTAATCCTTTGTCCATTTTTAACGCAAAAATGAGGAGATTCTACTTCCTCAAAAGCTCAGCAAACTTGTACATCCATTTAGTTCAGTGGTTCTCAACCTGTGGGTCGGGACCCCTTTGGGGGTCGAATGACCCTTTCACAGGGGTCGCCTAAGACCATCGGAAAACATATATTTTCAATGGTTTTAGGAATAATTTTATGGTTGGGGGTCACCACAACATGAGGAACTGTATTAAAGGGTCGCAGCATTAGGAAGGTTGAGACCCACTGATTTAGTTGGTCTTTGAAAACAATAAAGATTTAATTTGAACTGAAAATCTATTTATGTAAATGTGAAATTGTTTCACAATAGTTTTAACAAAATATAAAATTATCAGAATAAACTCTGCTTTTCAATTTTATATACAACCTAATAAGCAAATCAAGCTATACTTCTTGTGGTCCACCAGCGAGCCTGTGGAGCTGGCAGCAGAGTCGGACAGTGAGGAGGCGGGAGAGGAAAATAGGCCAGTCCTGGAGTCTGGGGAAGGCTGAGATGAGGGCTCTGTGATTGGAGGCAGAGATGGGGCCAGGACCATCTGGGTGTTATGTGTGGACTCTGGAGCCTCCAGAATCTGACATCAGCGAGGCAGAGGAACAGGAGGAGCCTGTTCTCAGTGCACACATGTGCAGAGCTGCCAGAAGGCAAGAATAGTTAAGACAAAAGAGAGTAAGAGACTTGGGAGTAAGGCTTGGAGATGATTGGCCCCTCCCATAAGAGATAAAGGTGGAGCAAAAGGACATGAGCCATTGCAGGAAGCAACTTTGTTTGTTCTGGTCAGTTTAAACTCTGAAGTTCCGTTTTGACTTTGTGCTCCATTTGGTCTCGCAAAGTTAATTGCCAATTAGGTATTTGGCAGCATTTCAAGGGAGATAAAGGTGGGTGCTTATCAGCCTTATCCCGAAAGACTGTTGCAGACTTCTGTTGGATTATTTATAAACTTCTTGGGACTCATTATGGGCTGTGAATGAACATAATTCACAGCCGTCTCAATAAAAGAGGGTTTTTGAGACTAAGCATATGATTTATGCTTTCTCAGGAAGCCTAGGTCAGAACAATACTCTTTTATACAGTAAAAAAAATTGTTAAACAATAAGAACTAAATCAATTTCAAATTTTCTCTCAAAATTCCACTTTTTTCTCAGAACTAAAATAGAAAAAAAAAATCAAGAAGTTTCACATCTCTAGGATTCCAGTCTACCTCATGAACCGTTCTTATTTTCAATACAACTTTATACAGCAAATATACATGGCTCTTTACATATAGTACAAATTTGTGCATTTCTATTATTAGTGACATTGCTTCCTCCTTCTTATCTAGAACCAGAGGGCATACAATGCTGTTATATTTATGAATTATAGAAGATTTCAGCCTGCCAATGCCAGTAAGGGATACTTCTTGGAAATCACATCTAAGCCACGGAGAGCTCCTCAAAGGCAAAGTGGAATATAATGTAAATCATCATTATAATGGAATTGCTGCAGAAGGCATATTTTGATTTAACAGCAAATGTATGGACTACTTCAAGTACTGTTAAATAAAAATTGATGTTAAAAACTGATCTCCTTGGACAGGGCACTCTGATTTGTGGTTTAGGAGCCCAGAGAACAGCAAAATAGTATAAAGTTTATATATCATTGTGGATATTGCTTTTTTAAAGAAAAACAAAAACACTTTCAAATAAAGCTCTAACACAAGCAAAAATCAAAACATAACAAGTTGGGTTAGCCTACTTTTTGACCTGATTCATAAAAAAACCATATCCTCAGGGTCTTTCAGAAAAGCAACAAGGTGGGGGCCAATCATACCTCATGGGGGCAGGATAATGTTCCATAGACAAGAATCCATCAAAGGTGATACAAGTCTAAACTTGTGCAAAATTGTTTGGGCTGCTGCATACTTAACCAACTGAAGCTTCCAGATACTATTCAAGGCAGCCCCATATACAGCGCATTACAATAGTCCAGATGCAAGGTGACCAAGGGGTGGTCTCACACTTCCTATCTGTGACAATGGCATGCTAGTCCAGGAAGGGACATAAATGGCATACAACTTGTAGTTATGCAAAGTGTCCTGAGTACAATTTCCAGGAGCAAGAATTATGAGTCTGAAACTCTCATATTACTCATTGGGTCAGTCTGAGACAAGACACCCCAATCTATGACCAAAGATGGTAATTCCCCATGAGGCAAAGAGCGCCTAATCTAGATCTACTCTGTCTTGCAAGAGTTCAGTTTTATCCTGTTGCTCCACATCCAGATCTCAACAGCCTCCATGCACCAAGATAAGACGGCCAGGGGCAGAGATATATAGCTAAGTATCATCAGCATACTAATGATACCTCATCCCATGGTGATGGATAATCTCCCACAACAGATTCAAGTAGATGTTAAACAGGAGTGGAAAAAGCATTGTCCCTTGAGGAAACCCACAAAGCAGGGGCTAGCTGTTGGACCTCTTGTCCCGATCAACATCAATTGAAAATGATCTTGGAGGAGGAAAGTGAACCAGGACAACACAATGCCCCCAACCCCAGAGTCATTCTAGAACAGGGGTGTCAAACTCGATTTCAGGGATCGCATGAGGGTTGTGCTTAATCTCAGGAGGTCAGAGTGGGTGTGGCCAGGGTGGGTGTGGCCAGCTCACCGTCACTCATGTCAGGGCGCCTGTGGTGGCCTGAGTGCTCTGCCAGAGAAAGCAGGCTTCCAAGCTCCATTTTTGGCTGTGTTGGCCTCTTGCAATCCTCTGCCAGCAAAAACGCAGCCCTCCCAAGTTCTGGTTTCATTGGCAGAGGCACCATGGGCCAGCCCTTTGCTGTTTCCAGGGCAGCTCCGTGGACCAGTTCTAAGCACCCCTCAGGCCAAATCTGGCCGCCAGGCCTTGAGTTTGATACCCCTGTTTTAGAAGGATACCATGGTCGATGGTTTGAAAAGCCATTGAGAGGCCAAGTAGTATGTTGTGTAACTCCATATTCAAGTATATAAATAACCACCACTTAGCACAATGGATGAAGATCCATAGACATAATTTCCCTTATATTTGGATTTATACTTAATACTTGATTAATTTGGAGAGGATATTATGCAGGCAGATCCACATCTGGGGTGGGTTCCACTTACCTTTACTACCGGTTGGCAGCAGGACCGCGCACGCAGAAGCTTCTGTGCATGCGCAGAAGCATTTTGATGACATTGGGGTCAGTGGGAGGAGCCTCCCGCCAGTTTTACTACTGGTTCTATAGAACCAGTGCGAACCAGGGGCAACCCACCACTGATCCACATGTTACTGTTGGGAACAAATACCAAACATTCACAGGCTGACTCTCATTGCTTTAAGATTAAAGAGGCATCATTCTATGTTCTCTTTCTCTTCTTGGTGCAGGTGTCCAACTTCATCTAGAATAGCAAATTATACCTGAAATCTAAGTAAGAAATCTTGTCTGTCACATCTTTTTCAGTGCTGAAGGAATTTTATTTCACTTGCCATCATGGAGGTAACTTAGTCATTTATATTGCAAGTAGTTACTGCCTATGTTTTATGGATTCATTGCAGTTACAGAGACATCACATATGTTTGGAAGTGAAATAGTTCTTGTTTTAACTAAATCATTCAAAATGCTACAAGCACTGTGAATCCTCTCCAAGAACTAGACATTCATTTATCATATTAGTTGCTGAGTAAATCTGACATTAAACACACTGCTGGACAAATGATTTGCAAGATTTAACAGGAGGTAGTTATTGCTCCATAAATTACTTGTTGGCATCATCAATTACTTAGAATTCTAAAATGCAAGTCAGAATAAGATACATGCTTATTTCACTGAAAAAGCACAGACAGTTTAGGAGCAGCAAAGCCATGTCTGAGTTACTCCGGCAATCCAACAACTAGTATTAGACAGCCAGTTTGAGATTCAATAGCCTATCCAAGACATTAAGTCCTAGCTAATTTAATCATTATTTCTAAGTGATTAAAAAATAGTACCTCTTATATTAGTACAATTAATTTTTTTTTAAAAAATAGAACACTCTTTTGAGATATGAATGGGAGGGGGAGATAATGCAATCAACATTGGCCAGTTCTAAAGAAATGGAAACTACATCATTAAGTGAGGAAAATGTTCTCTCACTTTTCTTGAAAATCATCTCTCACACATTACAGGGAAAACTCTGAGGAGTTCACAAGCAAGGATACATTCAGCTCTCAAATCAGAGGAGGAATTATCCTCTTTCAAATGCCAAGCAGATTGTGCTATTAAGCCCCCAATCATCTAATATAATTAGGAAAGGTATGCAAAAGGAACTGTTTATTTACTAATTTCAATGGCAGGGGTTACTTTTTGGACTGCATTTTGTTTTCAATCATTTTAATAAATATTTATAATGCTATGGAGTAATAAAAGAACTCAGTAACTGTCTAGCAACTGTCCAGATTCAGAATATTCACTGATGATTTGTCAGAAGACATTGATTACTTGAGAACTGCATTGGGGAACCACTGTCATCAGCATAAATTTATTTTTTTATTTTTATTTATTTATTTTTGTCAAGCATGTATAAGATAACAGATATGATTCATAAACATGATTATGAATACAGGAAATGGATACGAATAAATGGGGACAGTAGGACAGGGACAGTAGGCATGTTGTTGCGCTTATGCACACCCCTTACAGGCATCTTAGGAATGAGGTGAGGTCAATAGTAGACAGTCTAAGGTTAAAGTTATGGGGGCTTGGGGATGAAACCACCCTAACCCCCGGCCCAAATCTCATCCCAGCCGAAGCCATCCTAGCCCAAAAGGACTGATGGACCCCGGTTCTCACCGAGGTATTCAATGCGATCAACCAAATGGGCCTTATCCCCAAGCTCTGGAAGGATGCCATAATCATCCCAATACATAAGAAAGGTACCCACTCCGATCCTGGCAACTTCTGTAACATCAGTCTTCTTTCAATTTCGGGGAAACTCTATGCCTGCTATCTCCTGTCCAAACTGGAGTGCTGGGCTGAAGAGGCCGACCTGCTTGGTTATGAGCAGGCGGGGTTCTATCCAGACCACTCCTACAATTGACCATGCTCTGATCCTTCATCATCTTGCCATAAAATATTCTACCCCCAGGAAGGGTCGTCTCTGCGTTGCCTTTATAGATCTAAAGGCTGCCTTCGACAGCATTCCTAGAGCTAAGTTGTGGGCCAAACTTTCCACCTGGGGTATTGACAAAAGATTACTCTGGCTTATCTCCCAACTGCATGATGGAACAGAAGCAAAAGTGCGCCTTACCCCGCAGGGGGATCTCTCTAATGCTATCCCAGTTAACAAGGGGGTTAGGCAGAGGTGTATACTGGCACCCTTTCTCTTTAACTTATATATCAGTGACTGGATAAAGGCATTTTCGGATCACATGGTCTACATCCATGCCCCTAGATTAGCTAATTATAGATGTCCGTTCCTGCTCTACACTGATGATGCCGCAATACTTTTCATTTTCCCGGGTGGGCCTATGTAGAGCCTTAAAAATCCTTTCTGCTTATTGCTCTGCTAACCAACTGCAAATAAACCACTCTAAGTCTAAAATCATGGTTTTTGCAAGAAGCAGGAAAATTTATCATTGGAACCTTGATGGCATCCCAGTGGAACAGGTCCACAGATTTCAATATCTAGGTATCCTCTTTCAATCCAATACCAAATGGCCTGCACAGGTTAAGTCTCTCTGTAATAAGGCTAAGATTTCCACCTATGCCCTCATGCACTTTTTTCATACTGAGGGAGCTCATCACATCCCCTCAGGAATAAAAGTCTACAGGGCAAAGGTGATAGCTGCTATCACCTATGGTGCCCCCCTATGGGTCCAATCCAACATCTCCTATCTTGAGTCTGTCCACAGCCAGTTCCTACGCCGTTTGATGGGAGTCCCTCCCTGCGTAAGTAATGCCGCAATTCGTTTGGAACTGGGCATATCCTCACTTGCTACAATCTTGTGGAAACCTGCAATTGGCTATTGGTTATCCCTGTGGACTAAACTCCCAAGCTATTACCTAGGCCAATGCCTATGGCGGGACCTTTTTCATAGTCCCTGGGCCCATAATATCCATACAAAACTTTTGAAGATCGGGATTTCCCCCATTGAAGCTTTTATTTTAGGCCCTGATGCTGCCAAATTGTTGATTTTTCAACAGCTGGACAACATTGATAGACAATTAAATCTGGCAA
The DNA here is from genome assembly GCA_022577455.1 of Arizona elegans. NCBI lineage: Eukaryota > Metazoa > Chordata > Lepidosauria > Squamata > Colubridae > Arizona > Arizona elegans. The sequence goes on along the minus strand of JAKOOJ010000002.1, from coordinate 34,618,541 downwards.
ACGGATTGGGAACATGCTCACCGTTTTCCCTTGGTATTGTTCCCTCGCCTCACCCTCCACCTTATCTCTCCGCGTTAAACTCCATCAAACATAGGCTCGCATTTATGAAGGCACGATTTAATGTGATCCCCTTGAGTGTCCTCGACAGTAGGCTCTCGGGGGGAGTAAAATCCATCTATTGTACTGTGATGGCCGATCCCCAGAATCTCTGTTCCACATTACATTCGTATGTCCCCACTACCGATGGGGATCAAGATTCATTTCTCCTATTTCCCAGAGATTCCCTGGTTCACCTGATCTGTTCAGCCTTTATTTCCTACTCCAGGACACAGACCCCAATATAACTCCAAAAGTGGCAACAATTTTTGCTGCAGTTGTGGCTGAAAAAAAATGGGGGAAGAGACGGGTAACCCCTACGGCAGAGGATCACTGGTATTGATAGTACAGATTGTATCTGAGGCAGTAGATAGTGTACTGTCACATGATCTATCTATATTTGTAAAATATACTCCCCTTCTATGTGTATTTTAATTTGGTCTCTGACCGCAATAAAAAGCTTACTTACTATTTATTTTTGTCAAGCATGTATAAGATAACAGATATGATTCATAAACATGATTATGAATACAGGAAATGTATACGAATAAATGGGGACAGTAGGACAGGGACAGTAGGCACGTTGTTGCACTTATGCACATCCCTTACAGGCATCTTAGGAATGGGATGAGGTCAATAGTAGACAGTCTAAGGTTAAAGTTATGGGGGCTTGGGGATGAAACCACAGAGTCAGGTAGTGCATTCCAGGCACTGACCGCTCTGTTGCTCAAGTGGTATTTTCTGCAATCTAGTTTGGAGTGGTTTACCTTAAATTTGTATCTATTGTGTGCTTGTGTATTATTGTGGTTAAAGCTGAAGTAATCATTGACAGGTAAGACGTTGTAGCAGATAATCCACTCACTGACTGACTCATTGACTGACTGAGTGGATGGATGAAGGAAAGGGAGTGCCACTTTCTCATTCTTGAGAACCCTCTTCCTGCCTCTTTGTAGAACTGTTTGAAGTAAGAATTGGAAGGGACCTTGAAGGTCTTCTAGTCCAACCCCCCCATCTTAAGGAGGAAACCCTATTTGTTATTTCAGACAAATGATTGTCCAATCTCTTCCGGAAAGAGTAAGTAGGCAAAACACCTCAACTCCTTCCTTTCCAAAATTCCAACAAGCTACTGAGAGCCTTTTAAAGTATCCATTGGGGAGGCATTTGGGGATGTCTTGATTATTATTTGTTTACTCAACTAATTTGAGTATATATCATAAACAGAAAAATAATTGTAGTGACAAAACATACTTCAATAATAAGTCAGTAGCTACTTAAACAGATAAAGTGAATGACCCCAGGCAGGCAAAAAAGCAGTGGAAGCAGGAGTGACTCCCTCCTTTCTGCTGGCATCCCCATTGTTACTGCTTATGAGAAGCTGGCAGGGAGCATCGGAAATCATGATCATATAACCCCAGGGATGCTGAAACGGCCACAAGTTTGCAAATAAAACTGGTCTGAACAGTATGGAAACTTCAATTCCACAGAAGTAATAGTAATAGAATTCATTTTTATGAATTCTTTAATGTGTAGATTTAGGTACTTTGATTCAAAAATTGTTGTGGTATAATGCATCTTTTGGGCTAAGCTGAATATACAGACTAACAGATAAACGCAATGAGAGTTTTAATAGAATGTAGATAACTTGTTTTAAAGAATAGTATTACAATACCTTGTCCTTCATATATTTTAAAAGACAGATTAAATTATATTATCATTCTCGAAGCATGTTTTTATAGGAAAGAAGTGATACCATTTAGATGCATAATTTAAGCATTTAGGTTTTACACTTGTTCTGCCAGCAGAAACAATTCTATACTGTAGTACACTGCAATGCTGAGAAGAAAGTTTTGTTACATTAAATGGGATACCCTTTTCTAAACAAACATGGTTAGAATCAGGATATGAATTTAGAATTATCCAGGCATCCATCCAAGATGTTGCTGTCCTGAAGAAAATTACAAACTCTGCTATATACTGTATAGTCATTCTTCATGATGATTTGCCCTCTATATTACAAATGTCAATGATAAAACACTCATAGAAATGTTTGTTTTCCGTGTTTCTTGAGGCAGAATGACATTAAATATATGACATTAGTAGTTTCTACAATAGGGAACATCTGTGTCGTATTTCCAGATTGATAGATTGAGAGAGTTTGGTGCAAATGAGAGGCATAAAGATATTCCTTATATATAATAATTATAAAAAGTTAACATGAAAGTATAAAGATGGCCAGTTCAGATCAAGATCACAAATTTATCACAGTCGCAGTATTCCTCAAAACAAGAAATTGGACAATAGTGGTTTGGAGCAAACAGTAATACTTTCTTAATCCTGAAGATGAGGTATTAGAGGAAACTAGTAGTCTGATCAAGTAACTATTACTCTGATTTAAAGATAAATATATTAATATTGGCTCTAATACTTCCAGATTTCCCTGTGAATTTTATCAGAATGACTATTTTTCCTCTTTTAAGTATCTGGAATATTCTTTAGCAATATAACTGAAATTCAAAAAAAACTGAAGGTAATGAAACGTCATGGATGTTGAGAAATGGATAAAGTAGGCAGAGACAATTCCATTCTATTAAAAGAAAATGAAAATTCTTTCCAATTACCGTGCTTTTCCATGATTCTTTTTGTTTTTCCCAAATCTAATACTCTACATTTTATATTATATAGATCTAGGTTTAATTAGAGAAAGAGCTGAGGTTTAAACATTATTAATCTGTGTCCATTAACATAATATTAGGATGCTAGCCCATAGAACAACTGAATGGTTTGGCTAATTTTTATGCTGAAATAAAGGAGGAAGCAATGTTCCAAACAGGACAGATATGTATGCGTGCAAATGTATATGCAAAAGTGCAAAAACACTCACCACTAGTAGAAGCATCACTGAGATTTAACAGACCTCCTCCTAACCCTCTGTAACTATGGTAACTGTAGGTCCCATTTCCATTGATGTACAGCACCTCCTGTGTACTGGAAACAGCTGATGTCGAGTGTGTGACCTGGGTTGGTTCCTGTTTAAATTGTTTGTCAGCAGAAGCAGGCTCATCCTACAGGAACAATGTCCAGTGAAGAGTGTCAAGTTAGAGGGGCATAGGTTTCATAAAAAGATTAAGACATTATACTGTTGTTTAATAGAGTATTTATTAATTATTTTCAAAAAATTAAGTAAAGATGTAATACAACCACAGAGAGATTTTAATCTTGCCAGAAATAAAACAAAGGAAGCTCTACATAACTTTAACTGTCATTATTATCATTGGTCAAATGTATGGCCAATTCTATGAATCTGTAGTCTCCACTTTTTTTCTATGAAGGATAACTCAGAGCATGGAAGTTTAAAGTGAAACTACAGATAAAATTAAGAGGCAATTATTATGCTAATATTGGCATTTGTTTGGCTTGCTATCATGATACCATGATGAACTGTATAATGGAATCATATAAGAGAAACATGGAAGAAAGAAGCATCGTGAGGCATTGCATTTAACTCACTGCCAGTCTCATTTTCTACCTGAACCAAGAGGCATGTCTGATATGATAGATAACCCTGCTTATATTTCAGAAAGTATCATTAAGATGATTGTTATTCAATTTTCTGGTGCATGGAATACAAAAATCCAGATTTGAGACTTCTTATTATTCCATACATTGCTGAACTCCCAGCAACCCAGTATGGCAAATGACAAAGGTTGCCACTCATGCTATACACCATTCAAAATTAATGCTAGATCAATTATCTCAATTATCCCAATTAATACAACCAACACCTATGAAGATAATAATAAATACTTGACAAAATAATTGTGAAAAAATAAATTATCAGTAAAATGACAAAATTACCATTAGTCAATAACAAAAGGCAGCTTGAAACAGCTCGCATCTTGCAACAATACCTTTAATGCCATCCAGCAACAACACATGCCTTTCCCATATCCTTGGGAAGGATTCTATAGATGGACAAAAACGCCAAATCCAGTCAAAATATCTGGCTGATTGCAACGAACCAACAATAATTGTTTGTTTGGGTTTTTTTGCTGCAGCAAAATTTCACAAACTGACTACAAGCAGGGTCATGTCTGAGTTGTCAGGATTATTCATTGGAAATTTTGCCAGAGGTTTGGATTTGAATGTAGTAGAAACTATTGATGTTCTCAAGTTGAGAAGCTTTTGGAACATGAACAGGTTAAGTTCTTATGGGACTTTAAGATCCAAAGAGACAGGCTTCTTGTTCATAAGATGTTTGATATACCAGTTGTGTCGGAGCAACACCTAAAGGACTGATATTTGAAAGTATTGAATTTATTGGACAAGAATTCCCTAAATTAAAAAAAAAACAAAACCTCACTCTGCTTGGAATTGTTCCTTGTCCTTAGACCCTACCTTAATAATTATTAGATCCTTGGTTAGGACTTGAATTCTAAAATTTCCACCACACTTAGTCTGTGAATATAACCATAGATTATGGACAAAAAATATTAATAATAAAGAAGCTAAAGTGCTCTGGGACTTTAGAATTCAAAAAGACAAACACCAGCCATAAAGCACCCTAGACTTAACAACAATTGATAAGAAAGACAAAATAGAGAATAATTGCTGTTGCTGTGAAAAGTCAACTCCCATGTTATAGAATTACAATTTAGGAAGTAGGCATTAATTCCCTTAAAAATGGATGCAATGTTAAGGATTAATATTCAAATTGTAGTGCAAACAATTCTAGGAGGAATCTTTAATCACTACTCATAATCTGGAATGGCATGGGAACTTTTTGTATGTCACCGTAGCCTGCATTGTCACAATAATCCCTATAATAGATTTTATGAGTAATAAATTATATGGGTTCTTCTCATGTGAGATATTAGCTGCTCGGGAAAAATAGAAGTGGCCTGGGAATGAACTATACTGTCCACTCAATCTAAAATAGAATTACAGACAAGATTGTAGTACCAGGAGAACAATTTCATAATAGCAATCACAGTTGCATAAAAATTCAGTGTTACTGAGATTATTGAAAATTATTATGATGCATAAATGCAATAGATATAGGTAGTGTATGAGGTAAATTGTAATCTTTTGTGCATTTCTGAAATTTAGAGGGATAACCTAAGACACCCTGGTATATCAGGAATTTTCTGTTTGGAAAATTATTTTATCATTACCCATCATTGGAATACTTATACAGAAAGTCATCGACTTACAACAGTTCATTTAGTGATCATTCAAAATTACAATGGCACTGAAAAAAGTGACTTATGACTGTTTTTCACACCATTGTAGCATTCCCATGGTCATGTGACCAAAATTCAGCTGCTTGGCAGCTGACTCATATTTATGATGGTTGCAGTGTCCTAGGGTCATGTGATCACCCTCTGCAACCTTCTGAAAAGCAAAGTCAATGAGGAAGCCAGTTTCACTTAACAACCATGTTACTAATATAACAATTGTAGTGATTCACTTTACAAATTTGGCAAGAAAGGTCGAAAAATGGGGCAAAAACTCACTTAACAAATGTGTCACTTAGCAACAGAAGTTTTGGACTCAGTTGTGATTGTAAATCAAGGACTATCTGTACTGTATAATCCAGGGATCTATTTTCTACAGTTATTAGACAAATGAAGTTTGTTATAAAACATTACCTATATCCAAATGATTCTGTGTATCTGTATGTGTGATATAAATTGCAATTCAAGCCATCATGAATCTTGCAGCAAAAATGTCAATACAAATATTGACCAGCAACAAGCTTTTGGCCAATTTGCAACACATTCATTTTGATCCAAGAACTAAAGAGGTGCAACTTTTGATGTAAATAGAAATGCACATGCTTATCCAAGTCCATTAGTTGCTGAATGTGACCAGCTGTGCAAATGGGGATTGAGGGCATTTTCTTTAGTATCCATGGTCTGATTGGACAATGCTGTTTTTTCCATGTAATCTAGTAAAGAACCATCTTGACATAATGTTGTGTTTTCTATTAGGTTTAATTCTTCTGGGCTTGACCCAGTTTAAATTTTATGAGCAATAAACTTAAAAGCTCAAATTACAGCTGTGTGTTTTGGCATATCAGAGTGGCCAAGAATTTCTTTCAATTTCAATAAGGTTACAGAGTTGATGCGATCAGTAGAGATGGAAAATTTTATTTCTAAACAGGGACTAGATGCTGTTTGGCTGCTGATTTGGTTCATTAAATCCCATTAACATTAAGTGTTCGGGGAACTTTATCTGAATAAAAATGCATTAACCCTCCAAGATCATGTGCTAGTTAAATAGAAGAGTTTAGTATGCTTCAGCTTACATAAAATAAAGTTCCAGTAGGGATAGCAGCCAATATTTATAATACAAGAATATATGGAGTACTTTTTTTACACAAAAATATAGGTGTGTCTTCAAGAATGTGAAAATAATCCCACTGGATTAAATCAAAAACTTCTCCAGTCCAATATTCTATTCCCAAACTGGCCAACCAGATGTCCACAAGAAGCCAAATGTTATTTGGAATATTTGTGATATGTTATTTAGACGCATACTGCCTCTCAATTTACAGGTCGCTGACAATGACCATAGCTAGTAGATTTCCTCAGATAAAGTTATTCCAGATAGTTGATAATTTGCTTTGCCATTTTATGCTCTTTCCCAGTTTTACAGTATCCTTTTCAAAGTGGGCTGGTTTTACTACCAACAGCTTTCCTAGCAGGATGGTTCCTTTCAAAATCCTAATAAATTTTGTCTCAGATAGCACATTAGGAATGGAAATATGTTCTGTTCGGAAGAACAAGGGTGGCTAGAAACTGAGACGAGACGGTTTCCAAGATAAATCCCTTTATCAGGGTAACAACTAACATGCAACAAGAATGTGGAAACTGGCAACAACTTTCTGTCAAGCCGCTATTTATATAGCAGCTGTCAAACGAATTAACCAATGGTGTGCATTTATTTTTCCACCAGCTGGGCTGTCATGTCTTAGCCAATGGGAGATGCTTCCGGGTTGCTAGGCAATGCCGTGGCTTGCGGATGCAACAAAATATATTAGGGCACTCTACCTGCAGCTCCTCCAGAGTTAAAGATCAGCACTGTTTTTGTTTTGAACACTTCCCAGAATTACTCTGGAATAACAGCCACCACCAATCTGAAGAGTCAGTATTATATGTACAAAAGGATATCCTTCACGGAAAGACTCTGTCCCTGCGGCTCAGGAGAGGTAGAGACTGTGGGTCACATTAGATGTTCCTTAGATGTTCCTTTTATATGGAGATTAGGAAAAAACATATTCTGCTGATAACTGCTAGGTATCCTGGCCGTTCCGACACTTCTTATCTTCAGTGGCTGCTTAAGGATGAACAGTCCATAACTACAGCTCAGGTGGCCAGATTCTGCGCAGCAGCACTGGGGATTCATTGCAAATACGTATCTTCTCCACCATAGCGATGTATATAACAATTGTGTCTAACCCTTTGCACTGCTTAGTCATTTCCCTTTTAGCGTTGAACCTACAACAGGCCACAGTTTAGGGATTGCAACTATTGTATAGTCAGACCATGTATAATTGACACTGGATTTTATTATAGATTTTAGTTGTTATTTATTATTTTATACTAGAATTCTTAAGTATATACCGTGTTTCCCCGAAAATAAGACAGGGTCTTATTTTCTTTTGAACCCCAAAATAAGGCTTGGCTTTATTATTGGGGGTCTTATTATTTTGGGAGTGCAGGAGGCCTGGGCATGCCACCATCAAGCCCCTCCCCTCCCACAGGGTGTGTGTGTAGAACGCAAGTGGCCTGAAGGCGCCAAGCTGCGTGAGTGCCTGACCCCGCCCCTACTCACGCGCCTTCCAGGGCTTACCATGTCGATGTGGCGAAGCTGGTGAGCACCAGGTCCTTCAGCTCATAGCCAATGCCGCCGGTGCCCACCACCAGCACCCGCATGGAAGCCACAGCCTAGGCCAGCTCTCCCTGCAGGGTCCAGTTCCAGCCATCACCATAGAGTGGGAAGCACATTTCCAGAGTGGTCGCTGCCCTGGCTGGGGTTTTGAAGCCACAGTGGTAGAGTTTGGGGGAGAGAAAGAAAGACTTCTGTTGCTTCTGCTGCTTTCCTTGCATGCACCCAAAAGCAGAAGCAGCAGAAGTCTTTCTTTCTCTCTCCCAAACTCTGCCTCTGCATCTTCCAAACCCCAGCAAGGGCAGTGGCCGCTCTGGGAGTGTGCTTCCCACTCTATGGTGACCATGGCCTGAGGCCTCCCCTTCCCCCCTGCTCCTCTCTGCTCTGATTGCCTGAGCGCTAACTGACCGGAGCACCCACTGGCGAGCCTGCAGGTCCAGTTTACTCTTTCCAGGTGCCCAACAGTGAGACGCCGGGCAGCTATGCCAAGGGCAGCGCCTACAGATACAGCTTGGCCAGCTCAGCCATGGTCAATGCTCCTCGCCTGCAGCTGAGCTTGGCCACCAGTGGCCACTCTGCGAAGGAAGCCCCGGGGCAGCGATGCTTGCACTGGGGCTATTGTGACAGGCGCTTAGTAGCACAGGCTATGCATATGCAGTGCCTGGGCACAGGGGCAAGAGCAGGAGGGCCACCACCATGGCACAGGAACAGGAGCAGGCGCTGGAGGCCTACGGTTGGTGCCGCTGGCAGCAAAAGAGCGGGGAGCGCAGAGGTTTGCAGGGATGTGGCTGCCTTGGGAGGATTGGGGGGTGAGGGACCTGTGTGTGTGTGTGTGTGTAAGAGAGGGGGGGCTTATTTTGGGGGGAGGGCATATATTTAGGCCTACCCCAAAAATCAGGCATGGCCTTATTTTCAGGACATGTCCTATTTTCGGGGAAACACTGTCTATACTGAGTGCTTTTATTTGTTCTGGTCTAAGACTGTAATAATAAATTGAATTTGTATTGTAAGCTAAATATTATAACCAATCACAGGACTATAACACAAGTTGAGGAATCTGAAGAGCTATGGCAAAAGAATGGTCAGCCTGACTCTTAGAAATAGCTAATTGGCACAAATGCCTTGCTCGGAGGGCTCCTTTGTCAGAGCAAGTTACTGTGGTCATTGTCTGGATAGACTGCTGTACCATAGAGACAATCTGGTCATTATGGAGATGAGTACAGAGAAGTGAAGCAGTGATTAGTTATGCCATCTTAGGTGGAAAATGCTTTTGGGTTGCTGTCAGGTGTGGTTATGCTAAAGATGTGCATGCAATTATATATTAGTACAGCTTTGTTTCAAGTTTTGGATGTTGTTAATTTGCACTGCTTTATATACCTGTAATAATAAATACATTCATTTTTTCTTCATTGTATCAGAGATAACAGATAGGGAGTAAAATGAAGCACATATTGTTTTACTAGCTTGCATTTCATTAAAAATGATTAGAAAGTCTTAACATTAATGAGATTTCTTAAAGTACAATGTCAGCACAGAACAGAAAAATATTGTACTTTCTAAAAGAATAGCAAAGAAGAGCTGTGTTTATGTGAGTTCTGAAACACTGGATATAATCATTTCTGAAGTATTCACAGCTTAACTGTTTACATGAACACAGTATCAAACCTAGAGTATCTTGACAACACTGAAGAGTCTAAATTTGTCCTTACAAATTTAGAAATAGCCAAATGTTTTGTATCTGAGATGCTAAACATTCAGTGATTCCTGTATCGTGTATTGTGATCCTCCCTATTAATTTTTAAAAACAAGAGAAACAAAATAATAATTAGCTCACTTTAACGTCCATTAAAAACCAAAGCAAATAAAAATACATTAATTGTCCAAGCAGCATAGAAAGCATTCTAACCCACTTTTGAAAACCGCTCCATGGGTTTAAGAAAAGAGAGATAAGAATTATCTTGTGTTTCCATCAATATTGGTAATGTTGGCCAACAAATAGAAGGCACCTTTCTCAGGGACTGCACACAAACTCTGAAAGTCCCTGATTCAAAACAACAGACTGGACTTCCTCTATAAAGATGTTCTTCCATAACATTTTATTTACAGATGCTACCAGTTATTTTTAGCTTGCTTTTGTTAGATAATTTTATAGCTGATTTTAGACTTTTACTGTTAGCCAATCTGAGTGGTATTTACAATGGGGGGGGAGGTTACACATGTATTATAATGACATAGTTTTGTATTTAAATAGAATAAAAATGCATTTTTTTTACAAATTTGTCCATGAGACTTCAAATATTCTCACTGAAGCAATGGAGAGGTCCTTATTAATATGCTATACAGTACCTATTGATGTCTGATATTTTACAATACAATATTGACAATGAGACTTTTAGTGTGCAATGATAATTTTTTTTTAAAATTTTCAAATTTTCACAAAATGCTTCCAAGTCATGTTACAAATTTGCCTTAACTGTAGATAACAGAACACATGGGCAATCAAATATTGATTGGAGCCTATGTATCGTCCTATTCCTACTTTTCTCCTGTTTCCTCCAATACAAACTGAAGACATTTCCTGCCCTTTTTTAGAAAAGTTACTCAAAACTGTATGACTAGACAGAGAGTTCTCATATTACAATATATCACTCATACACTATCACTTTCAACTGGAAAAACCTCAACAATAGAGTCGTTAAGAAAAATTATAAGAAAAATTACATACTATTTCTTTACAGGTTTTATCTCTCTATGTTTATTTTGTTTTGTTTTTTGTTCAGACACCTGACATCTGAATATACATTTTTGTTCCCCATTTCTCATGCACATCACTGTACCTGCTGCGGTCGGTCTAATCGCATGCGCTTTGCAGCATTCCTGCTTTCACTTTCACAAGCAGAAGCTAGGATACTCTCAGCTACTGCAGAAGTAAGATGTGAGGGAATGGGTCTTGACTATAGAAAAGAAAGAGAGAGAGAATATAAAAAGATTATTCATAATAATGAGGACAAGCAGTCAATAGGCAACTACTTAATTTACTTCAACAAAAAGTAGAAATAAGGACTGTCAAAACTGAAAAGTGAAAATTGTAGATTTCACCTGCAGTTCATCCTTTTGAATTCAAAACAACCTAGTTTCTTACCCTGGCCATTAATGGAATGGCACTCCCTCCCAACTCCACTAATTCAGTGTAATACATGGATAACAATGCTGACTCAGTGTTGTTGTAAGGATTACGATTAGATAATAAGTATAAAAGGCTTAAAACAAATATGTTATACAAATATTAAGTAATCAATAAATATTATTGAAATATAATTTAAGATTTAATTAATAATAATAATACTACAATAATATATGTTTTACCACTATGTCCTTATGCTTTTTTCTTTAACTAGTTTTGCAAATGAAAATCTTCAAAATATGTGACAGCAGCAATCTTTAAGCAATTTAATTTTGTTGAAGAAATACATTTAAACTGTTTACCAATTTATCCAATGGGTTGTAAGGTTTCTTTAAAGAATAATAAAGAGGTGTTTGTAATACTTTTTATTACAATGACAAACTGTAATCCTACTATAGTACATGTCTTACCCCTTTAAGTATTCAAAAGCTGTAAATTACTAGTTCCAACACAGATCAGAGTCATTAACATTTTTATAAAATCAAATATTAATGGAATATTCTTTTCATCATTAATGAAATTCATTTATTTTAATTAATTTATTTTACTCATGTATTCATTTTCCAAAAGACCACACAATTGAATACCTATACAAACAAAATATAGGTAATATTTTTGCTCCCAAGGGTTAATTTGGAATCAAATCATAAATTTAGTGTCAGACACGTAAACATGCACATATATCAAGAAAGTTGGTAGTACTGTTAAGTGACAAACCTCATTCTCACTCTTCTAACAATCTTGCTACAGACAAGTCAACATGCCACTCAAGTATTAAGTAAGAGTAATCTGTCACAGATATCCTTTGCACATTGCAAGCGGCTACAGGGAAGCAATTATTTTAAGCAGAGTCAATGAGAATTGGGGGAAAACCTGCTCTCACTGTTCTGTTCTCTATCAATACTGTCATTTATTTCCCATCATAATAGTCCATTCTTCTTAGTATCTATGTGACTAAGGGAAATCAATAGTATAAGTCATCATGTTGGAGGAATTTTCTTTTTCTCTATAATAGATTTTCCTAATAGCTCCTAAATTCCTGGAGGGAATCACAGGGGCTACAGCTCCTGCAAGAGGAACTCGCCCATTCATAGAGATTGCATGCTTCAGAAAATAATGCAGATTCTGTTTCTATGCTGTTGGTTGTAGTTTACTGTTGCAAATGTAAACTATTCCATTCATTTGAGTACTGAATATATTGAAATTGGCAATTCAGTAATAAATTAACTTTAGTACTGAAATATAATAGATAAACAGGAAAAAGAAGACTGAAATGTAACAAATTAAAAAGAAAGTCTAAATAGCAGTGGATTTTATTAAAGATTATTATATTTTCATATTTTCAAGATAAGAAATGAGTTTCACCCACATAAGGGATACCAGTCTTCCCTCTGAAATTAGTGGATTTAGAAATACTTTGACTGGGCTGGACTTTAAATTTTAAAATAATAGGCTTGCCTACCATAGCAGCAACTAAAACATAACATAAAAGTATGGATATGCAATATGCAATGCTTACAGATTCAGGATTGAATTTGTTTCATTCTTCTCCATACTGTTCATACTGTATGGAGATCATACTGTTCTAGGGATGGTTTGGCAGTTTCTAGAAATAAATGCTCTCAGTTAGAGTAACCATCCCAGAAATTACCTATTTCTGTCATTTGGAATGCCATCTTGAACTTTTTTCTATTTCAGAGGAAAGTAACATACAAGATTTGGTATGATCTAGAGGAGAATAGATAATACTCTTGAGTTATTTGAAACTTTATCTTCCCCAGTCCAAGAAATTTGCATAATCTTACATAAGAACTTTCTATTACATATGAACTCAATTTATTTCATTATTTTTAAAGGTTTGTTGTTTAAAACTAGAGAAAGGCAGATGCTTTGTAATGGAAAAGTCCACTCTAGTCTGCAGGGGAAAGTTATTCAAGTGGACTCTTGAATGATTCTTACTTCACTTGAAAATATTCTGCATATAAACACATGCACACACTCTCGCTTCTGCTCACATTCAGACACTCTTAGATGTTTGCATAAGATTCAACATTTACAAAATATAGAGTATTGGAAAATTTAGAGAAAACATACTATTCTGGAAATAAGGAGCTACAAAAAAGAAAAAAATTATTTAAAAAAATAAAAATTTACTATCCTGTATTTTGTACATTTCTAAAATAAAAGAATTCACTTCACTAAATTGATATGATCATATAAACCGGTAGGCCTTCACTAAACTTTATAGGTCATTCAGGTTCTTATTGGATCATTTTCTTCCCATATAAATTACTACTGATCTTGATAGCTGAACTATCAGTGTCAGAGACAATAACCTTAACAAAGAAATTGCAAGCTTTTGAAAATTCAAGATTTGACTTTGCATTAAGATTTTTACTTTTGTGTTATTACTTTTGATATTCATGATTAGAATATTATGAATGTTTAGGGTGGAAATATTAATAAATTAACAATTTAGCAGTATATAAATTAATCTCATTTATTACTACCTTATTTGAATAAAATCCATGTGCAAGCTGTAAAATACTAGGAAGGCAAGCTTTCCTTCATACTTTGAATGACCTGTCCTGATAAATTACTTGATCTCAAAATCTGTCATTTCTGTTAGATTAAACTAATTGAAATGTGTGATGATTTTTTTAGCCCTGCATATATCTCTACAAGTACAATATTCTATCAAATATCCTTTAAATTTTCAAAAATTGCATATATCATCGGACCAGTAATAATATCCAAAATCTTACACTGAGAAATCTATTATTTATAGTCAAATGTAGATATTTATGAACACAGAGGCACAAATGTAATAATATCATATAATAATTATAATTAATTAATTATAATATTATTATTCATTATACAAATATATTATATACAAATGTAATAAATATTTACAGTATCTTTCCCAAACGTAAAAGAAAGGCAAATGCACAGGCTTAGATTACATTACAATTATTATATTTAAGGCAGTGATTGGTCCATGTCCAATACTTCTAAAACCAGGTTTAAAAATGAAATCTTATGTGTGCCATATTTTTACCTGAATGTACACAAAATAGGTATATTTATAAAAAAAAATAAAGTATATTTTCAGGCTAGAAAGCAAATATGTTTATGTTCTATCAGTTCAGCCTTTTAAATAACATATTTCTCTCACACATATATCCTCTAAATGTGTTTTAAATATATGTCTTACTTTATTCTTTAGTATCAAAGTGTTCAGTAATTCTGGTAGTGGGACATAGAACTGTTCATTTATATATAGTTAAATTTCAAATGTCTAAAAAAGATATAATTAAATCATAATACCTGAACAAAATCAAAACTACTCACCAACATCCTGCTATAGAATTAAGACTGCAAAGTGTATCTTGAGAATAGTGGTGGCATGTATTTGAAATATTCATTACAAGAGACATGCAATTCAAATGAACATAATGTGCTTATTTGAACAGCACTTTCATTACGAACTAAGAACAGCACTGCACTCTGTTGGATGTCCCGATATTGTTTTACTTTAATGTTGTCTCATACCCTTAGCAAATTGACATATATTGATGTTATCTTTCTGATCCTTGCAACATTGCATTTGATAGCAGTTTCAGTGTTTTTTAATTCATGTTGCACATGAATTAAGAAGAAGAAAAAGCTCAGTAAGTAATTATTAACAAAATGAAGGAGGACAACCACAGCTGAATATTTTGAAAAGAGACATTTGGACAAAATTAGCCCCAGATAGCAGGTTTAGAACATTTATCTATGTTCTACATGGTTATAAAGCAACAATAATTTTCCAATTTCCAGAAAAATTGTAATCACAGAATGAAAAGAAGCAACAAATACTTTCTAGCTAATTAGAAAGACACCCCTCCACCAACCAGCTGCATGAATATACATAATATCAACTTGTGACCCAATTTATTCCTGTTACAGTGAAATGGGGAAGGCTACATGTAAAAGTAAATGCATATACAATTTGACAGGGCAAAAGCTAAGCAATGTAACACGTGTATGTCTTGAGATACATCTTTAGGATTTCCTAATCAATTTAGGTTATTTTTTCATGAGACAGGTGTTCATACAAAGCTGATGTTTCATAAAAGGAAGGTGATGAGAAGAGAGATTTAGCAAACAGACACTATCAAAACTTAATGGAGAATATTGTGAAAGGAAGAAATGATTATTTTAACTCAGTTTTCAATTAATCAAAAATTAGATATTCCTTTTGTCCTTTTAAATAAAATGAGATTTATTTAGAGCTTTGGGTTCTATTTCTATGAAATTTCGTTAATATTTTTTTTTATATTCTTATAATAGGAATACTTCCACCAAAATTTAGGAAAGGAGTCCTAAAATATAAATTAAACCTGTTAATAGTAAGTATGTTTCATTCAGTTTAAGAATATTAACACAAGCATTACCACATTTCTGCCCTTTAGGTTAAAAGTGTTAGCAGTTCTCATTCCAATCCGTTAATTTATATTTGCTACAAATACTGTATATGGAAGATTATTCTCAGCCAGAAATACAGACATATTACCAGCAAGTTACTCAGCATGACTGCTGAGTCAGATTAATCTTCCCTTCTGCTTCTTAAATTAGTGAGATGACATCTAATCAGGCTTGATTCCTTGTGACTTCATAACAAATGTTCACCATCTCAACCTCAACCTCATCTGTATTCTTCCAAGGATTTTCCCATGTGATAACACCCACATACATCAGATAATGTATTAAGGGGAATAGAAGTCTTCCACTTCTATTTCCCTCAACTGTGTGAAGCATTGTCGTTTTTCTATACTCATACCAAATGTCCACATACATGTTTTTTTAATTTCTAATTGTCAGCCCAAGGGAGTTTTTATTTGTTCTTCTTGTATGCTGTGATATTCTTAGCAACCATATTTGTGGTTATCTTATTTCACGCTCTCTTTTTCAAAGCTTATACTTCATAGCTAATTACTCTTGAAAAGATGATTGCTTAAACTATTCAGATCTTTGTGGTCAAAGAAATATCCTTATTGTTTACGATCTTATGTTACTTTGTCTTCCTGCCTCAGATTACTTTTCTCTTTATTTCTCCAGCACATTGTTAATCTTTATAATTTAGCTAAAGAAAATGAAACCAGCTACCATTCGTACTGCCCTGTCAACTGTAAATTCAGTAAGTATGTTGGTCAACATTAACTTTGTCTTCTTAATATTTAATATTAACCCAGATTTTTCACTTTCTATTTTTACTCTCATAAAGAGCTCTTCTATTAAGGCTAATAGGTTTGGCAGAACACCTGAATTTTCTCCTGGGAAAATAGTGAACAATAAATGTATCTGGAGAAACAGATTAATTCAGAATAAGATAGAAACAAGGATAAATATTGTTGGTATATCTGTTTATCTTACATAGCAAATACACTGAATGGCAGGATTAGAAAAAATGATAACTAGAAAAAAATGAAGCTAAAACATTTATAAAGTGTGTGTGTATATGTATATGTGTATATGTATGTGTGTGTATGTGTGTGTGTGTGTATATATATATATATATATATATATATATATATATATATATATATATATATATATATATATATATAATAAATATATAATATATTTTATGTATATATTGAAAATAAAGATTTAGAAAAGTTTCACTAGAAGAAAGACTTACTTTTGTTCCTTGCCTGGTCTCTCAAGTTAGCCAATTACCTAAGACCATGTTAGGAAAGAAAATGTGTTGTGTATATTGCTCCTAAATTTCTCCTCCAAACTTTAATTAATCCAACTTTAATTAATCCTCTGCATTCACTTCTTCACTGAGCTTGATCCCTAGACAATGGCAGTCTTATTTTCCTCCAGATTCTGCAACAAACTCTGCCTGTTCAGAGGCAGGAAGCAGTCACTTCTTGCAAAGAGCAACAATATCTTTCATCCAAGTTATAATCAGTTTTGATGCTGTTTAGCTTTAGAGATCAGTCTAGGTCAGGGCTGTCAAACTCCTGGCCCATGGGCCAGATCCGTCATGTGCTGACCACACCCACATCCGGTTTAGCAAAGGGGAAAAAAGTCCCGATATGTCATGTGACGCCGCCGTGACAACCTGAATTTGACACCCTTGGCCCAGGTGATAGGCATTCCTTTGCCAGCTGCTATCCCAATCTTCTTCAATCTATTTCCATCAAATTTGCCAAGGAGATCTTCTTTCTTATTGCCAAGTTCAACACATGGTATCGCAAAAGAATCTGGCACTTATAAAAAAATAAAACCTAGCATCAAATCAGGCCTGTGCCATTCTTGTTATATTGGTCTAACTTTTCTGTAAATATTATCTTCTCTGAGAAAAGGAGGACATTTTAAATAAATAGATTTTAAAGGAATATAGCTTGAAAATCTCCAGTTTCTATGACTCTGGGTCTCTCTAGTCCCAGGTCAAGACCTTAATTACTACATTACATTGGAACTCCCTTAAGTGGGAGTGAAAAATAATTCCCTCTGGGATCCTCTACATGGTCCAGTTTACTTTAAATGACATTATCATTACATCAAAGAAGACTGGTGACAAATTGAGAACATGATAAATGTGTGGTAGTGGCGAACATTTCCAGTCCTTTGGCATGACCCAGGATATGGACTAGCTTAAACTTTTCCAAACACATTTTGGTTGCCTGAAGAAATATCTTCAAGAAGATATCACTCTTTTTCTTGGTGAAGCTCTATCCAATAAACTTTCTTCCTAGTTTCTACCTGGCATTTAAGGAATATGGAGCTCAAAGCACAATAAGATTTGGAGGTCTTCCCTCTTCACACAGCCCTAAATTAACACTGTAGATGGATTCCTGCAACCTGAGATGAAGAAGGATAGAGGAACATTGTACTTTGGAAGAAATAGTAATCTGCACTGACATAATGATCTGGAAAAAAACCCAGCATCACTCATCATGCAATAAAATTCTGCTTAAGCAGTGGTGGGTTCCTCCCAGTTCGGCCTGGTTCCGCTGAGCCGGTAGCGGTGACAATATGACATCACCGAACCGGTTCTGCCCCCCCGCCCCCCCCCACTCTCCGCGTTATTCTTACCTTTTGTTTGGCCCCACCCCCAATCTATTGCTGCCTCCTGAGTCCCAGCTGATGGCTAGAGGGAAAAAAAACTGTTTAGAATTTTAGAACCCACCCCTGTGCTTGAGAAAATGATTCTACCAGCTCCAGTTATACCTATTGGCTAACACAGAACTGCCTTAACTTGCAGGTGGGTATGCCCATTCCAAATCTTCTTGGTGAAGTGAACACAAGACCTTCTTTGGGAGATGAAGCAGTTTGCTTTCAAATCAAATTGTTACCCACAGCTCACTTGTAACTACTTCCTGATGTGCAATCAAGCCACATAGCCTGGCACCTCCTTAAACTGGCTAAATTGTCTATTCTACGGTTTTTCTCTCTTAATCTACTTTATCCCACCTGTTATTATTTTGTAGTATTAGTAGTAGGTATAGATGACTTGAATCTTATTATTATTTGTTTAGGCATAAAACGTCTGTTACAGAATAATTATCAGAACATGATAAAATTCTATATTAGAGATATTTGGAAAAATGTAGCTTTTAAAAAATATAGAAATATTAAAAGAAAAATCTTAAAACTGGAAGGATCATTGTAAATGACCAAAAGTTGGACATTATGATGCTGTCTCACTTTGCCACCAGATGCATCTCATAATTTATAGTTTTGTCTGCTATAAAGGTTTAATTATGCACCATTCAATTAGATTCAAATGGACTCCCAAGAAGGGTATGTTACAAATTGCAATGTCCCCAAACACAATTTATCATTAAAACTTTGTGAAATTTAATCATTTCTAAGTGGCAAGACTGAGTAATAGCTTACTTAGGCTGCAATCCAATATTGAGTTTCCTAGGAATAAGATCCATTAAACTCCATGGAACCATTTCTAACCATGATAATGACAAAATATGTGTCATAAAGTCAAGATGCAAAATCCGCCCTGTGCGGCACACAATTACAGGAGGTGGAGTTTGTATTGCAATGTCAGAATGCTCATTTTGCCATACCCTCGTCCAAATGTGCCCTCCCATAAAAGCCTATGTATGGGACTTGGTTTGAAGAGACTAGCATAGATTACATTGCTATAAGTATTAGAATGATAATGAAAAAGAGAATCAATATCAGTCCGGCAAGTCTCAGTGAACTGAATTGATGATGGCAGTAATCCAAGATGTCTGAAAAGCAGCAGGTTAGATAGATAAAGTTAGATTAATCTTGGCATGAAAAACCCAGATATATATTCCATGTATGACAAAAATAGTTTATTAAAAATGTTATCTTGCCTAAAAATATGCCTCAGAATATACTGAAAGTATGTTCAAACCACATTCACCACAGTTCAAAATGCCTATCAATCTTCACAGGATTTAATTTCTGTTTCTATGATCATCTCATTGTCATTCCTGTACTTGTTTCACTTTGTCTGAATGTTGCCCAGTACTATAAACAATAAAGTAGGTTGTGATGAATGCAATGCAAACCATAATCACTACTTTTCATAAGTTGAAACTATTTGTTGAGGTAGTCTTACACTGCATTTGATTTTCTGGAAGTCATCCAAGCATTGATTTCCATTTTCTTTGCAATCAGTAACCATTCCAAGGACTTGCCATTGAAAGTTTAAATTTGGTAAGATCTCTTGAAGGCCTCTAAAAGCCATACCTAAGGTTTAAAGACTGCACATGGCCTTGGAACCTCACGATATACATCTCTTTTCTAAGGGATCCCTGTAAAGATATCCCATTTGGAAGTGTAAAAAGTAAAGGTTCCCCTTCCACATATGTGCTAGTCATTCCCGACTCTAGGGGATGGTGCTCACATTTCAAAGCCAAAGAGCCAGCGCTGTCTGAAGACTTCTCTATGATTATGTGGCCGGCATGGCTAGATACCAAAGGCTCACAGAATACTGTTACGTTCCCACCAAAGGTCGTCCCTATTTTTCTACTTGCATTTTTTATGTGCTTTCAAACTGTTAGGTTGGCAGAAGCTGGGACAAGTAACAGGAGTTCACCCCATTATGGGGCACTAGAGATTCGAACCGCTGAACTGCTGACCTTTCGATTGACAAGCTCAGCATCTTAGTCACTGAGCCACCGCATCCCTATTTAGAAGTGTAGTACAGTATTATTTGGGATACTTTGAAGTACCATTCATTTAATCAATCAATAAATAAATAAATCAGAATAAAGCTGGAAATGATCTTAGAGGTCTTCTAGTCCAACCCCCTGATCAAGCAGGAGACCCTACTTCAGACAAGTGACTGTCCATTCTCTTTTTAAAAATCTCCAGTCATGAAACACCCACAACTTCTGAAGGCAAATTGTTCTGCTGGTTAATTGTTCTCACTGTTAGGAAGTTTCTCCTTAATTCCAAGTTGCTTCTCTCCTTGATTAGTTTCCGTCTGTTATTTATTTTCTTGCCTTCTAATGCTTTGGAAAATAAGCTGACTCCCTCTTCTTTGTGCCAGCCCTTCAAATACTGGAATACTGCTATCATGTCACCCCAGTCTTCCTTTTCTCTAGACTAGCCATACCTTGTTCCTGCAACTGTTCTTCATATGTTTTCATTTCCAGGCCTTTAATCATCTTATTTGCTCTTCTCTGCACTTTTTTTCAAAGTTTCAACATCTTTTTTGTAATGTGGTAACCAAAACTGGATGCAGTATTCCAGTTATGGTCTTACTAAGGTTTTATAAAGTGGTAATAATACTTCATGTGATTTTGATTCTATGCCTCTGTTTATACAACCAAGGATTGTATTAGCTTTTTTGGCTGCTGCTGCATACTGCTGGCTCATATATAAGTGATTGTCCACTAGCACTCCAAGGTCCTTCTCACAGTTACTGTTTTTGAGACAGGTTTTGCTTAATCTGTACTTGTCCCTTTGGTTTTTCATGCCTAAGAATAAAACCTTACTTTTCTCCATGTTAAATTTCATTTTATTAGATAGGGCCTGTTGTTCAAGTCTGTCAAGATCTGTTTGGATCCTGAGCATCTGGGGAATTAGCTATTCCTGCTAGCTTAGTATCCTCTGCAAATTTGATGAGTTCCCCTTCTATTCCCTTATCTAAGTCATTTATGAAGATATTGAAGAGTACTGGACCTAAGGCAGAATCTTGTGCTTACTTCCCTCCATGTAGATGTAGTAAAATTAAGGAGGACTCATTGAGTATGGTTAGTCAGTCAGTTATAAATACATCTGGTGATGATGCTATCTATCCCACATTTTTCTAGCTTACTTAGAAGAAGGTTGTGGTCAGTGGTGGGATTCAGCCAGTTCGCACCACTTCGGGAGAACCGGTTTTTAACTTTCTGAGCAGTTTGATGAACAGGTTGTTGGAAGAAATTATTAGGGCAGAGAACCGGTTGTTAAATTATTTGAATCCCACACTGGTTGTGGTCTATTTTGTTGAATGCCTTACTGAAACCTAAGTATACTATGTCCATAGCATTTCGATGGCCTACTAATTATAGTCACTTTGTCAAAGAATGAAATAAGATTTTTTCCGAATGACCTGTTTTTAACAAACCTATGCTGGCTTCCAGCTGTAGCAGAATTTAAACAGAGACCATTTAACTATATTTAATTATCTACAGTAATTGGGCATGTTATCAAATAGTTAGGTAACAAAGCCATAATTTTGGCTTATAAAAAAGCACCCTGGGCTATCTTTAAGATCTTTATTCTGAGCGCTAAGGCTAGAAACCACCCACCTGTGATTTGTTTAAACTTACTGTACTGTCTGAAGTGAAGTACACGGCAGACAATAAATTAAATTGCAATTTCAGTTGGAAAAACAGACAATTTTTTTAAACTTCAATTTAAAAAAAACAAACCTGAATATCACACAAGTGTACAACTAACCCAAATTGGCTGTTTTCTAACTTCATTTGAATAAATCTGTTGATTTGAACATAACTTTAAAAATAATTTTGGTTGCTCTCTTTAGTCTATGCTTCAGAGATTAAAATTCTCAGTAATTTACAAATATGACGCCCGCCAGTTCAGCTAAACAAATTTTCCTCATTATATGAAGTTGACTATTTAAGTTAACAAGTATGTTTACCATAATTGGAACAGAAGAGTACATAAAATTGATTTATTTACATCCTGTCTTTCTTCCAGGAGTTCTAAGGCAATATACATGCTGCTCAATTCTTCACTTTTTCACTTCACTTTTTCTCCATAATCCCCATGCGGAGATTATAGATGGAGAGGAACAAGCTCAGACTTAACCCCTCCAAGACCGAGTGGCTGGGGTTTCCGGCGTCCCATCATAGTCAGTTGACTCCATCACTGACTATTGGGGGTGAGATCTTGACTCCCTCAGAGAGGGCTCACAACTTGGGTGTCCTCCTGGACTCGCAGCTGTCCTTAGAAGACCATCTGACAGCTGTGGTCAGGGGGGCTTTTTATCCGGCACCCCGATATAGTCAGCAGGTGCCATCGCTGACTATTGGGGGTGATTCTTTGCCCCCCACGGAGAGGGCTCGCAATCTGGGTGTCCTCCTGGATGCACGGCTGTCTTTAGAAGAGCATATGATGGCCGTGGCCAGGGGGGCCTTTTATCAGGTTCGCCTGATCCGCCAGTTGCAGCCCTTTCTGGACCGGGATGCCCTGCATGGTCACTCATGCTCTTGTTACTCCCCGTTTGGACTATTGTAATGCTCTCTACATGGGGCTCCCCTTGAAGAGCACTCGGAGGCTCCAACTGGTCCAGAATGCAGCTGCGCGGGTGGTTATGGGCGCAACTCATTGTGCCCATGTGACACCCCTCCTGCACGAGCTGCACTGGCTCCCAGTGGTCTTCCGGGTGCGAATCAAGGTGTTGGTTACCACCTTTAAAGCGCTCCATGGCATAGGACCCGGGTACCTCCGAGACCGTCTCCTGCCACCAATAGCCTCCCACCGACCAGTTCGCTCCCACAGAGAGGGTCTCCTCAGGGTGCCATCGGCCAAGTTATGTTGGCTGGCGACACCCAGGGGGAGGGCCTTCTCTGTGGGAGCCCCAGCCCTGTGGAACGAACTGCCCCCGGAAATACGTAAGATCTCCGACCTCCGGGTGTTTCGCTGCGCACTGAAGACCTTGTTGTTCTGCCAGGCCGGACTATCAACAAAATAGTTTTAAATTGGGGTATTTAAATTTTTTGGGGTTTTAAATCTGAGCCAATTTATTTAATTATTTTAAATTTTAAATGGTTGTTTGTCTGTGTTTTTAAATAGGCTGTACACCGCTCTGAGTCCTTTGGGAGAAGGGCGGTATAGAAATAAAATTATTATTATTATTATTATTATTATTATTATTATTATTATTATTATTATTATTATTATTATTATTATTATTATATTCGCCTGATTTACCAGTTGCATCCCTTTCTGGACTGGGACTCCTTATGCACAGTCACTCAGGCCCTTGTCACTTCCCATCTGGATTATTGTAACGCTCTCTACATGGGGCTCCTTGAAGAGCACCCAGAAGCTCCAACTTGTCCAGAATGCAGCTGCGCGGGTAATTATGGGAGTGACTCGATGCTCCCATGTAACACCGCTCCTGCGCAAGCTGCACTGGCTCCCGGTGGTCTTCCGGGCATGATTCAAGGTGCTGGTTGCCACCTTTAAAGCACTCCATGGCACGGGACCTGGGTATCTATGAGACCGCCTTCTGCCACTGATAGCCTCCCATCGACCGGTATGCTCCCACAGAGAGGGGCTCCTCCGGGTGCTGTCGGCTAGGCAATGTTGGCTGATGACCCCCAGGGGGAGACCATTCTCTGTGGGGGCCCTTATCCTCTGGAATGGCTGCCCCCGGAGATTCGTAGGATTCCCGACCTGCGTACCTTTCGTCGCGCCCTAAAAACATTATTATTCCAAGAAACGGGGCTGGCCTAAATAATAATAATATTTTACTATTTTAATGGGTTGTTTTATTAGAGTTTTCGGCCAATTTATTTAATTGTTTTAAATTGCTTTTAATTTTTATATTGTCATGGTTTTATTTCTGGCTGTACAGCGCCCTGAGTCCTTCGGGAGAAGGGCGGTATAGAAATTTAATAAAATATTTTTAAAAATATAAATATAAAAAATATATGCGATAAGTAGGCCTGAGAGCGAAAGAAAGGCTTAAAGTCATCTGATGAGTTTCTGTGGCTAATGCTGTATTTGAATCAAGGTCTTCCTGCTCTAGTTCACCACATCAGCACCAGGTAACATTTATCCATTGAACCCTGCCAAGTCCTGTATTTGTGTAGTTTGGTAGCAGCAGGGTGGTTTAGTTTTTTTTTAAATTCATGGTTAGCAATTGAATTGTATGCTTAAAATGTGTAATAAAAATATTTATATGAAATAACTTAAGCTGATGACAAATTTTCATCCACATTGCCATAGTCATGTTTTCAAAACAAAGCTTTTAAAAGACAAGCATCCATCTACAGTAGTTAAAACCCTTTAATCCAGCAGTCACCAACCAGTGATCCGTGGACCACTGGTGGTCTGTGAGAAAATTTTGGTGGTCTGCAGAAAAATTATTTGCATTTTTTATATTGCACTAAATCAGGAGTCCTCAAACTACAGCCCCTGGGCCGGATACTTGCAATGAATGTTTGTGTTGCTGTGGAGTGTCTTCCCCTTCAGGGTCATTTTGTGCGGGGCAGAGGGGGGCAGAAATTCTGACTTGGGGTCTGCTTCAGCCTCCTGGTGCAGGACTTTGGGCAAAGGCTGGAGGGAAGCACTGCTGGTGGCAAAGAGCAGGAGGGCCTTGTTCCAATGGGACTGCATCATGGCCTGGAACTGGCTGACCATCTCAGTCCGCTGAGCTTCCAGGCGCCGGTACCTGGCCTTGCACTCCCACAGGTCTTCCCTTTGTTTGGAAAGCCTATGCTCCTAGTCCTCAGTGAGGTGCTTCTGCTGAGTCTCCTTCTCGGTCAGATCCAATTTGAACTGAGCTGTTTTGCCAACTTTTTCTCATGGTGGCTGCTCAGCTCCAATAACTGCTTCCTGTTGGGGCACTAAGGAGCCTGAGTGGGCAGGTGAGGAGGGGCTGGAAGGAGAGGGGCAAGTAGAGACCGGTGAGGCACCCCTCAATGTGAGTGACATCGAGTTTACCATGTCGATCCAGTCACATGACCACCTAGCTACGCCCACCCAGCTGGTCATTAGGCAGATCATTAGTGGTCCGTGGGATTTAAAATTATGAATTTAGTGGTCCCTGAGGTCTGAAAGGTTGGGGACCCCTGCTTTAGTCCCTATTAATCATTATTCTCTGTATTATCTTCTGTAAAAGAAGCTAGATACAGCTAGTTCCAGGCTATGCTGATATGGAAGAAAGGATGTAGAAAATTCACTGAAAAAAAAACCATTGGTTCCTTCACTCAGGTGTGGTAAGACCATTTGCGTATTATTTTCCCCATTGATGACAGAAGGAAACTTACATTTTCGTTGTAAACAATAGACCTGAAGAATTTCTTGCCATACTTTCTAATCTATAAAGCCTGATACTTTAATTGTACAGGCTACCTAACTCATGGTAATGCTGGAGCATAACTTCATCTACCTATTTATTTGCATATAAGAATGTCTGCATCTTCTTAGAATGTATAACAGTCAGTATGGCTTACAATAATTATGACTATGCAACACTTTTGAGATCACATATTTGTAGAACATGAAACAAGTTACATAAAATTTGTCCAAGGAAGACAGGAAAGTTACCAAAATCAGACAATTGCACAAATATTTTTATTCTATTAAATGACTTAATCAAACAAAATAAATGTGAAAGTACGATATTATATTTACTAAATGCACTTGTCATTATTTCAAATTACTATATATCTCAACATTTTTTTTCATATTTTGGCATGTGAACTGAACATATACTTTTTCATCACCCTTAATATCTTGTTTCTCTTGTTTATCACTAGCCATTACTTTTTGTGAAAAGCTGTACAAATGTACGAAATGTGTATACAAATGCAATTGGTTATAGTAATATTTTCTTTTATTTCTTTTCCTAAACTAGTAATTTTAGCAGATGGGATCCTTTATTTTGAACGTAACCATCTGAAGTTCTGAAATAGAGAGAAAAGGAAGGAAGGAAGGAAGGAAGGAAGGAAGGAAGGAAGGAAGGAAGGAAGTTTCATGTATTTCTTAAAATTGCATTTGAAATAAAAAATGGTATTTGAAAAAAAGAGGGAAGGGAAGAATTTGGAGTTTGAATTTTTGGTCTTTTTAGAGAAGTGCTAACAATAATTTGCATCAGGGCTTTTCTTTTTCCTTCTATGCTATATAAGATGTGTTTTGGTATTTAATTTCAGTGAGACATTTAAATAAAAGCATGGTTCATTTACAGCCACTATCCAACATTCATTTATATTTTATATATCTCTTTCTGCAAGAAATCTGACAGATTGAAAAAGGCTATTTTATTTAAATTCATAAATAAATTGGTAAGTATACTTTAAAATATGTTTTATCTAAATGTTAAAAATCACAACACCTTAAAGGGTTGTGCTTGCTTCAACATAATTTAGATTTTGCACAAGCAGAGTAGTTCTGTACTACCTATTACAGCATATGCTTCAGTCACGCTAAAAACTTTGTTTTAATTTATTAAATCAGTAGCATCTTTTTTTCAGGCCACACAGAACCCTGAGAAAATTCTGTGCACCTTAATGAGAATTATTGTGCTCACACAAGATTCAAACACTTCTTCCAAATGATTTTTGAAGCAGGACAACCTTAAAGGACAATCAGTAATTAAGCATAGGCATGTATATGCATACTAAATTGCAAACATGCAATTAATTTAAGAAACAGTTTATCTATGCATATTGTCATATAAATGTTAGAATAATAAAAATATGAAGGAAACTTGTTTCTATGTGTTTTTTCCTTTATATCTTGTGGTGCTCCTCCATTTTGATAAATTTATATTAGACATAAATGTGTGCTTTATTTGGCAAAGCATTTCAAGTGCATGGTCAAAGGAAAGGGGATGAAAGGAGGAGAATAACCTCTGACCTGACAGTACCAAAAATACAAATAAAAAGAGACACTAAGATGGAAACAAAATAGTGTCATGGATTTACATATGGGGGTTTTGATGAAAACTAGGGCTGGGTTTTAAATCAAAACTCACCATCTCAAAACCACTCCTTTTCATCCGCCTGCAGGACTTGAGGTAAGTACGTATACGCTTTCTGGCACGCTCTTGATATTCAGGGAATTGTCGCCTGCATGAGTCAATGATAGCCTGGATCTTTTCTTTGGGCTGCTTAGAGATTGGGACCATTCGGTCCAAGTTTTCATCTACAAACAGCCTGACAAACATCTGTTGGTAAGAGGGAGACAGAGGAGAAGGATTTGGAGGGGTACTTGGTTTCTAGGCTTCCTGTCTCAGTTACAGATAGGAAGACTGCTTTTTTTATTTAATTAAAAAAAAAACACAGTGAAGAGATTTGTGATGGAAAGCCAGAAATGTTAAGCAACCAAGGATTTTATTTTAGGGCTGACAAAAGACAAGAAAAGATTAGATTATAGGGTATAGAAATCATGACGAAAATAAAACATAGATTGTAAAAATAAGCACCATTTCATGTCTCTTATTAACAATGTGTTAGGATTGCTTTATTGGTCTGTAGAACCCTTATCTCTTATTCTTCCTCTGTCGTGAACATTTTATGGTGTGTGTATTGTCATGCAAAATTATATAAAATTTGAAAAATAATAGAAAATAGCTGACCAGTGGAATCAACAACCTATAAATTCCCTCTCCACTGCCTTCATTTGCTGGACAGACATACACACACATACATACACGTGCACAATACACAGCTGAAATTTCTCCTTTAGATGATGATTAAATAGCTAAATTATATGAACTTGGTATCTCTTTGAGAATCCTATCTAAGTACAATCCTATACATGTCTATTCAGAAGTAAGTTCCATTCAGTTCAGCGGGGCTTACTCCCAGGCAAGTGGGTATAGGATTGCAGCCTTTATGTATCGTCAGTAAAAAAGGGAGAAATTCCCTTGCATATATATTTTTTTAAAAAATACACCTCTTTAATTCTCACATTAACCCATAAACATATGCCCCAAATCATAAATAAATAACTAAATAAAATTCCAAAGGACATAAGAAGAATCATATAACTCACATTAAAAGCTTTCAGGCGCTCGGCTTCAACCCCATCAGATTCATTCACTTTCTCAGTATCTTCATGATCATCATGGTCATCATCATCTTCTTCTCCCCGGTTCAGGGAGAGGTCTTCAGCACCTCTGTCCATGTTTTCATTTTTGCCAGAATCATAGCTTGAATAACTATGGGCAGGTGACTAAAACGAAAGAAATTTCATTTTAAGAAACTTGCTTGAGGAAAGCATCTGCCTTGCTTTAGAAGGGAAGGAGGAGAAAGCGGAATAAAATCATAGATATATTTTTCTTAATGCTGCAGGATCCAATCTGGGTCGGTCATCAGGACCAGAGGTTAGTTTTCCGAGCTTTTGGACTCTCACTGGAGCCCATCCTCAGAGAACTTCTTTCTGCCAGAATGTGCATTATTTTTCTTAATCATCAATAAATACACACACAATTTAATATGCATACAACACACATTTATAAATGCATAAATTACTCATTGCATTAACTTTATAAGACATGAACAAGCCAAGTGACTTTACTGGACATAAAGCTAATTTGAAGGTGTAAGAATTAATGGAATGCTCTTGTTCTATCATTGAATCAAATCCAAACTGAGGCCAATTACTAACTACCTTTAATAATTGAGAAAGCTTCTATTCTTATAATAGATTTTTACTAGTTATAACTAATCTTGCCTCAAAAATATGTACAAATAATATGTCTGTTCCATGTACAACTTACACAGTTTATCTGTATTGCAGTTTAGATATAGACATTTAAGAATTGTACTGTATTATAAGAAGCAACTTCCCAGTTTCAGTTAGCTTTCCCTTTGTTTCCACCTTTTTTCCTATATAATATGAAAATTGTCTCTCTTATCCATAGAATTTCACTAGATTACCACAGAGCTGAATGGTTGCCATATTACATTAAAAAATACATTCTTTTCTTA
This sequence comes from Arizona elegans, assembly GCA_022577455.1. NCBI lineage: Eukaryota > Metazoa > Chordata > Lepidosauria > Squamata > Colubridae > Arizona > Arizona elegans. The sequence continues at coordinate 34,589,198 of JAKOOJ010000002.1, read as the reverse complement.
AGGAAATGGAGAGAAATAAAATGGTTTGAAAAAATTCATATACTCCTAAAGACAAAACAGTATTAAGGCTTAAAATACTCCTTTCACTTCTGCTTTGTTTGCATAAAACAAAACTATGGGAAGTTAAGGGGAAAAGAACATTGAATCTCTGAGAGTGATGGCATATTGCTAACAGCCTCCCACTCCCCCAGTTACAGCATCTTGGAAGATGATGAGATCATGGAGATAGGCAGAGGCATCCATAGTATATAATGCTTTGGTCAAAAGTAAAAAACAGCATTGTGCTAAAAGCTCAGCCTATTTTGTACTTGTATGTGATATCACAACTCACATAGAAAGGAATGGAACTTGCATCACAGCAGCATGATACTGCTTTACTCGTTTGCCTCCACTTGGCTTCCCTGCAATAGACATGGCTGGGCCTAACTGACTGGGCCAGAAACTGCTCTCCAGTAGACATCAAACATAAAAGATCATCATAGCTTTAGGGGTGCAATGGAAGTGACCTAAATAAATTGTCCCTACAATAAAAAAAAACAAGAAATAAAAATGCAGTACCCTTGAAAGGTCATGCCCGACCCAAAATGACTGGTTTGTCCTGAGAAACATTAGGATTATTTTTTTGGTTCTGTACTAGGGATTGATTTTGTAGATTTGGGATACATTCGTATGTAGACAGTTCTATAGAAATGTTGGCAGTAGCTATCTTAAGAGAAGAAATAAAAAGGGCTGTGACTGAACTATAATTACTGGATCTTCACTACTTTCTCTATTAAAAGTTAGAGAGAAAACATATACATATCCCTGAAGATGTTCCACTTTCTTGTATAAGCTAGTTCAGTTTAGCGGTGAAGATACTGGCCTAGGAACCAAGAGGTTGTGAGTTCATGCTTTAAAGCATGAAAGCCAGCTAGGGATATTAAAGAACTACCCAACTCCCTTTGAGAATTGGATCTAATGTTTTGGAAGTACTCCATCCCACTTTCATAGGAATTTGTCATTTGATGGTATTAAAAGGATTGCGGTAGGATGTAAGCTGTTCCAAGTAAAGCTGACTTTTGCAATTATCTGGTGGTGATTTTGTCAATGTCAATGGTGTTTAAGTGGTGCTGCAGTTTTTTTGGGGATTGCACCCAGGGCACCTATTTCAATTGGTACTATCCTCGCTTTCTTTTGCCACAGTTGTTATCATTACTGTTACTAATAAGTTCATATTTTCTTTTATACTTGTTTATTATTAAAACCATCTTTCATACTGTTGGGTTTCAGAATAATGTACAATTTAAAATTTTAACACAATGGAACTATTAAATATCAATAATTAAATAATAAAGTTCTAGGAAAAGCCTCAAAACTGAAGTGGATTAAAACATCTGGAAATGTAAATTGTGGAACTAAACTTTCTTATCCAGTGCTAGCTTCTGATAGCAACTGTTTATGATGTTACTTTCCCCACATTCTTTTGTAACTATATTTGTATGTTGGTCTGTGACCGCAAATAAAAGTTATTATTATTATCCAGTGCTTAAAAGATTGCATTATAGGCCCCTGACAACATACTATAATTGAGTTGTCAAAGCTAAAAAAAAATTTTTTTTTTTTGTATATTTACACATTTACTGTAATCTTTTCTACTAAGAATACTTACTAATTTCTCAAAGGAAAATCTTAAACTTATAGAACCATTTCAGTCTACACTAACCTGGCATCTTCGACTATTCTGGTTTATAATTTCTATAATTGAAATTGCACCCTCTGAATCACAGGAACTAGAAACATAAACTCTACTATGCTTATACAAAAGGAATATGACACTGACTTTTAGATGACCCCTAATGGTAGAATTAGCAGAATTAGCAGCAGATAAAAATCCTGTGCAGTGCCCAATTTTATCACCATTCTGCTTAGGGTTGCTGAAACCAACAATTGGACATTGTTATGTGCATGTGACTTGTATATATTCCCACCAGAATCCACACCCCAAAAAGCATGGGGGAGGGAAGAAAAAGCATAGAATTATATGGGATTATAAACTGACAAGAGAAATATTTACTTTGCTGTATAACATAGGAGTCAAAGAAGTACAAAAGAAGAAGATTGCAAGTAAGTCTGAATTAATTATTTATATCTCCACAGTATAAAATGTAAGGCAGATAATTTATCCCTGAACTGAGATTATCAGGAAATGAGTCTAATGCAAATAGTCAAAGTTAGAGGTGAACTGAAGACTTACTGACAAATTGAAAAATAATCATTGGATTCCAGTGATATCCACTTGAGAATTTCAAAAAGAAGTGTTTTATATGTTTCTAAGATTGGCTGATTGTGCCAGACATTCTGGAAATGGCCAGTGCCGATGCATAAAAAGGAATTCAATAAATTGTGTAGATTGTATACTGTGGAAAGCATTATTAAAGATAAAATTTTCAGACTTATTATGTTTCTACAAAATTAGCATTTATTTATTAGAAGCCTTTAAGAATATTAGCAAATATATGCATAGGGATGATGAAGCCCACAAAGACAACTTGTTAATGACCAAATGTAAACCATTAAAACTTGTATATTAAAAATTTAAAACAAATTTCAAGAGGCTCTGCTCTAGAAATACTTTATGAACATAGAAGCAGCTTACCTTGCTTCCATTTTCTTTTGCCTCTTGCTCCAACTTAAGATCAGATGCTAGGATGTTCTTGTACTTGCTCTTTCCATCACTGTTTGGGTCATCTAACCTGTATTCTGAAGTAAGCTGAGCAGAAAAGGGGCTGTCACTCAGATTCAGAGGCTGTTCATCTAACTCCAGAGTTGTTTTACCATTACTATTGGCTTCTGGAACTTCCCTGCAGTGTGTTCCACCTGAAGTGTTGGAACTGCGTCCTGCAGTCTCATTGCCATTAAAACTCTCTGCAGCTGAATCATCTACAAAAAAACATGAAATTACAGGTGCTTAGAGCCATGCCATGAACATTGCATTCAAATAAATATATCAATGTCTTCTTGCACAGAATGTTCAGCGTTACTTTGCTTGTTTTTTCATCTGCACTATAGCCAGAATCTTATGCATGTAGTATGAAAATATGTTGTGTGTGTGTGTTTGTGTGTGTGTGTGTGTGTGTGTGTGTGTGTGTGTATGCATGTAACCTCCTATAATACTAGTATATCTTTCATTATTCCAATAGTTTCAAGAGTATCAAGGATAGCTCACAACAATCTATGAAATGGACATATTGTGGTAAATTCAACCAACCAACATTATAAATTGATTTCTTGATAAGCTAAATCCAGAATAAGGATTTATAAGGAGTTCCTAAAATTAATAATTTTATTGTGTGTTAAATAATAATACCTGCCTTCACTGAGTCACACTGCAGTCACATTATTAATAGCATATATATTATTAATAATTTATTTTATTGCCTAATTAATTTATTATTGCAGGAAAAAAATAAACAAAATGCCCATATCAGTGAGTTAGGTTAGTTTCCCTTTACTGTTAAAACAATATAAGCAACTTAAAATTTATATCTTACTACATTGTGCACCGACATAAAATTGCAGAGCAATATTATGTTTATTAATATTGCTTATAATACTTTAAATATGCTTTTATTTGACATTTAGAGACAGTGCCTCCCATATAGATTTACATTCTGCAGGTTACACATTTTTATACATATACATTTGTGTATATATAGAATCACATATATACAGAAAAGGTTCAAGTTGTTATGGTAATTGGAATCAGTCATAATGCATGGCATCAAGTGGCAGCATGGCTTAGCAATTCTGTAATTTAAGTGGAAACAAAAAGTGAATAAAGAGTATGTGAACTTCAAAGTAATTTTAATTAATTAAAAATTGTTTTTGCAAGACATTATTATTCAGCACATATTCAAGCATTTGGACGTATTTCAAAAGATAGTTATAGATAGATGAATATTCACAAGTATAAAAATATTACCAAAACCTAAAATGATATGGGAGGATTATAATTTATAGTAACACATCAAGTTAATACAGGACTATATTAGGCTATCCTGAAATTAAATCTGAAGAAATTGAAATGAGTCCTTTCTTAAATTGCCATTATTTAAGATAATGGCAATTTATCTTGCCATTATATTAAAGCTGTTATTTTTTTTGAAGGAAGTTACTCAAATGATTCAGCAATTGTGGAAATAACCAGTACAAGTAGTCCTTGATTTATGGCCGTTTGTCTAATGATGGTTTGAAGTTACAACAGCCTCAGAAAAAGTGGCTTATGACCCAGCCTCAAAATTACAATCATCACATGACCTCTCCAACATGTGATCACAATTCAGGCACTTGGCAATCAGCTCACATTTATGACAGTTGTAGCATCTTATGGCCACATGATTGCAATTTGTGTCTTCCAACAAGCAAAATCAATTTGGGAAGCTGGATTCCATAATCATGGGATTCGCCTGACAGCCATGGTAAAAATGGTAATAAAATTGGATCTAGTCACATGATGACTCATTTAACAACTGTATCACTTAACAATTGAAATTCTTGTCCCAAGTATGGTTGTAAGTCAAAGAGTACCTGTAAAATTATGTAGAAATGTTATTGAAGGAGAATGTAGTAGCTAGTGAACCATGCCCCAAATGAAATGTGAGGTTTTAAAATGCCAATTACCTCTCTGCTTAGATTGATAATTCATGATACAGCATTCCCTTCTTCTGCCCTCAGAAATACTCATCTTTACCACATGTCCTCAGTAGTCAGAGAAAACTGCTCCAGCAGAGCCTGTCCACCTTCACTATATTCACCAGCAACTAAGTGCTACACAAGCAGTAGAACCATAAAGGAACTGGGCAGTAGGGAAGCATGTCCTTTCTTGTTCCTCTCTGATATTCTGCCCTGGGCAAGGAGATGAGAGGAAGAATCAAGCTTCTCCTTTCTTTACATATGGTAGTTTTGTACTACTTTGGGTCTCCTGAGAAAGAGGATGGTGCGGGGGGAAAGAGCTAAGACCCATTTTCTAAACCTCAGATGGAATTGATAAAGCTGCATGTTCATTTTAGGTATATTGCAGAGGAAGTTCCATTGTACTTTTGGAAAAGATTCCAAAATTTATCTTCCTTTGATATTTCCAAGCATCTATGAAAGAAGGCTGCTATGCTATTCAACAGGTGTGTGTATTTGTGTGTTCATCCTACCAGTGGCTGGAAAGGGCAAGACTAAATGACAGCACTGAGGCATTGTTCATAGCAGAGCAAAAACAGACACTAAGCACCAGATCCATAGAAGCAGGGATCTACCACTTTAGATAGGACCTGACGTACAGACTGTGCAGACAGGCCTTAGAGACTATCCCTTTCTTGTCACAGATAAATTAGCTAGTACTTTGCATACTTCATTATCAGCTTTGTCAGTTTGGGACAGAAGGGTGAAGGCTGTAATATTGTAGTAATGAACCAATCTTCTGGGAGGGCCATTCTCTACCATCCAGTGATGGAGCAATCACAACTTCGAAAGGCATATCATTCCACTGATTCAGGGGTGAAATTCAAAATTTTTCCCTGCCGGTTCTGTGGGTGTGGCTTGATGGGGGTCTGGGCAAGTCCTTCCGGCGCAGCAGCAGCAGGCAACAATGTGCGCATATGTGGGTGGCGCATGTAACATTGCGGCGGCACATTCAAGAAGCGGAGCAGCTGCAGTAATTTTCACTGCAAGAAGCATGCAGCCACCCTCTCTTTTTCAGCACAAGAAGTGTCCAGCCGCACTGAAAAAAAGAGGAGGCGGCTGCAGGCATCTCGCGACAAGGGAGGCAAGATGGAGGCTGGCGGGGAGCCCAGCAGCGATGGCTCAGTCCTTCTTTGTGACATCCCCTTCAATATTGGAAAGCTGTTCTCATGTCACTCCTTGTCCCTCTGTTCATTAGATTAGACCACTCCAGTTCCTGAAATAATTTTTCATAACATTTCACTCCAGTCCGCTAATCATCTTTGTTGCTTTTCTCCACACTTTTTCTAGAGTCTTAACATCTTTTTTATATTCAGTATCAAGTATGGTATTGCAGTATAAAGCAATTCTAATGCTTCACATCTTGATACTATTCCTCTGTTCATGCAGCTAAGGATTGCATTGGCTTTTTGGCAGCTGCAGCACACTGCTGCTCATGTTTAAGTGATTATCCACTAGGACTCCTAGAGTTACTGCTATTGAGCAAGGTACCACCTATTTATACCTGTGCATTTTGTTTTTCTTGCCTAAGTGTAAAACCTTATTTTTTTTCACCACAGAACTGCATTTTGTTGGATAGGGCCCAGTGTTCAAGTCTGTCATCAAGCTTGTTGTCTTCTAAAGTGTTGGCTATTCTCCTCAGCTTGGTGTCATCAGCAAATTTGATGAGTTCCCCTTCTATCCTCTCATCTAAATTGTTTATGAAGATATTGAAGATTACTGGGCCTGAGCTTCTGGTTGACATCACAGCGATATTGGATACGTGGTGTGGGTCCACATGCTCCTGTGCCAAATCCTCTCCGTTAGTAGGCTCCGAGAGGAGTCAAAGCCTCCCTATACGGGAGGTGAAGCAAGAAGGGTGCCCTACGTGGTTGTGGAGAGTTGCAACTCTACTGCCTGACCCGGGATTTTTCTTTTCCTCTCAGCCACGATGAGGAGAAGAGGCAGCCTAAACATGGCTGCCATGAAGCTGGGGCAGCCAAGGAACACCTAAGACTGGTGCTGGAGTGGAGTTAGTGAACAGTGATTGGAGCTGGGTGAGAAGATCCCCTTTTTTCTGCATTTAGTCCCTAAATTAAAGGAAAAAAGAAGAAAATCCAGAGAAGAAAAGAGACTCTTAGAATTACCTTTTATAAAGTGACAAATAACCATAGAGAGAAAAATCCTAGACCCAAATGAAAGGAACTGAGGGGAGAAAAGCTAAAGATCTTTTAATCAAAGAACATTGGATTTTAAACTGGGTAGATATTGTTATGGAAAGGCATTATAATATGCTGGAACTATGTACCTGAATTGATTTGAGTATCTAATTTTGTGTTTATAAACTGAATTAAATTTGGATTTTAATTTATCATATTTGAAACAATGCTAAAACCTCTGTTGATGTTGCCATCTACTGGTGAATGGAATATACTGCACCTCTACAAATCTAGAAAAATTTTGACAGAAGAAATAAGCAACATCTTTTTGAAAGATTGTGGTGATACTAACTGCCCTATAATTAATTACTTTACTATTGTGATAAGGAAGACTTTTAAGTTAAGTAAAGTGACTTTTGTTGTGTGGAAACTGTCTGGACTATTTAAATGGAATTGATTAATTACCCTGAGATGTAAAGAGCTGATTATTGAACTTTTTGATGAGCAAAACTGGAACTGAATATATTGCTTGTGGCCCTGACTAAAAGTGGACTTATTAAACTAAAACAAGATGCCTTTTCAGGGGGAAATGAGTGAGATTTCAAGAGAAATGGCTTGGATGTTTCAAAGCATCAGTGATACTGTGATAAAAACCAAAGAAAGATAAAAGACTTAATCCAAGGCATAAGTGACAAAATAGAAAATATGATACAACTGGCAATGAATGAAGATCAAAGAGTCCAGGAAAGAGAGGAGGCAGAGGAAAGAATGGAGGAAAAGATAGAACAGACAACCACCAAATAAAACAAGAGGATGATAAAAACTTTTTGAGAGATATAAAAATGGAATTGGAATTAGATAATCTGGAAGATGTTTTTGAAAGGGAGATAGGAGTATGGGTGGATACTCTGGAGATATGGCAGCCTAGGAGGATAGGAGAAATATTTAGACGGAATGATGAAGATACAGATGTTGACAGAGACAAAGATCCAAGAGAGCAGTATGGGAAGAAAGCCAAAAAACAAATAAGAATTGAAGTATTAAAATGGGCAAGGGATGATGGATAGAATAGATCTATTTTTGCCTTTTTTTCTTTCTTCTTTTTTCTAATATAATGATGGCCTGATTAAAAACTAGAAATAGAGGTAGAGATAAGAATATGCGTCCTTATATGAAGGACTATGTATTAACATAAATATGTGTTTTAACATTAGGATTAGTAAGAGTGACCTGACTAGAAGCCAGAATAGAGGTAGAAATAAGAATTAGGGGGAATATTAGTATAATATTTATATATTATATAATATATATAATATATATTAAATTATATATAATTTATAATTTCTACATAAATTGAAAATAAGTAATAATTAGATGGAAAACTGAGAGGTTGAAAGATGATATTACTATATATGTTCAAGAAGATCATTGACATTAGAATGGAACGTTGAAATATTGAATAACTACTTTAAAATAATCAAGTACATTAATATTAGGATTATATAAATTTGATTAACTTAATTATTGACTGTTGTTATTTGTATTAATATGAACGATACCCAGAGGCCACACTGTTCATGCATTGATGTTGATATATGTTTAAAAATAAAAACCCAATAAACCTTGGGGGGAAAAAGATTGCTGGGCCTAAAACAGAATCTTGGTGGACCTTGCTGCAGACTTCTCTCCATGGAGCTCCACTAATGTTTATACCAGGGGTCAGCAACCTGCGGCTCTGGAGCTGAATGTGACTCTTTCACTCCTCTGCTGTGGCTCCCTGTCACTCAAAATATGCATCACAACTGCCAATGTGCAACACCCACCGGCACACGATCTATTGAGCTTTTCAACCCCTGGTAGGCCAACCATGGATAAATCCAAAAAAAGAAAAATTTCAGAAGAAAACAGAATGTTTAATTCAACTACATATGCGAGTTTTGTGGCCGCTCAAGAAATAGTCAGGCACAGGAAGGATTTTGTGGCTCCCAGTGTTTTCTTTTCTGTGGGAAATGGGTCCAAATGGCTCTTCGAGTGTTTAAGGTTGCAGATCCCTGGTTTATACATTGAGTCAGCCAGTTGCAAATTCGCCAGATGGTGATATTGTCTAACCCACATTTCAATTCAACAACTACTACCTAAGACCCAGACAAAAAGCTAAATTAACACCTTGGCAGGGCAGATATTACATCGTCCTTGGTGATACTATGATGCTCATAGCTTTCTGGAATCTGGATTCTGCTTTCTAGGTTTTTAATGTATTTTCTGTCAGCAGCAACTGCTAATATAAATCCCTGCACTGTGGAAAATGTTTCACTAGTTTTATTATACCTGTTTATACTGTTCTCTGTAACTATTAGATTACTCATTTAAAAGCTCTGATCTCTACTCTGCTCTAATTTTAAAAAATATTTTAATTCAGCTTCTTGTACAAGAGATAGAAGAGTTCAATTTAAAAAGTATAAATCTTTGATAAAGTATACCTACTGCCTGTGAGTTTTTTAGAATCACACAGAAGTTACTTAAAAAGCATGTGATGGGCTATATTGATTTGATTACAGCAGTAAAGATATGATAGCTAGAAAACTAACCTCATTTTCAGTTCACTGTCTTTATTCAATTCTACAAGTATAAATTTTGTATTATGTTACAAGGAAGAACATAGAACTCAGAAGCACAATATTTATTTCATATCTCATACATATTTCACCTCTGTCACCACAAAAACACATTTACACACCATTATGCAAACCTCATCAGGATAATCCACAAGCATATCCCTTTTTAATGTGACTTGCACTAAAAGCTTGCATAAAGCTTAGTACGTTATACTTGCCATTTTCCCCCATTCTTTTTAAAGCTTGCTATATAGTTTTTGATTGAATGCGAAATGGATCATTTTCTACAGGTTGTAAAATAGACCGCTTAAACATAACAGTTTGAAAAATTATAGCAAATATTTAATTTCCTTCCAGCTACTTACATAATGGAAAGATGTGTTTATGTTTTACATACTGTACTGCACTGCATCAGAAAGACATCACACATGAGATTGTTATTCTATTTTTTTCCTTACAATTTACTTGTCCCCTTATTTTCTTGAGAGTTCTAAATGAAGTCCATATATCAACAATAAAATAATGTCTAAACTTGCATGGATTGCTCAATGTTTTTATAAGCTGCAGTACGGTTTTCATTTCTCCAGATTTCCTAACTTCCTTTTCAGCCTCAATGTCATGGCTTTTAATAAACTCATAAATAAATCTTATAGGTGCATAGTATTTGATGGTTAGTTTGAGACAATTTTTCCCACAGTTTCTGTATTAAATAAAGCTTGACATCTAAACTAGTGAAGATACAGATATACCACACAGAGCTGCCTAATGTCATTTGCGGGTATGGGACATTCTTCAACAAGCCTTAGAAAGCTCTGAGCCAATAACACACTCTGGAGGAGCTGTCACTTACTGTGAATTCTGCTCTTTAACTTAAATATCAGAATCGGTGGCAGGTCAATTCTAGCATTGCTGATACAGCATCCCCTCGGCGAAGTCCAACCTTTTTCTTACATTTCACCCTGGGATTAGCTTGACTCCCTCTATGTTTCTCGACTGCACAGTAAGAGCTAATTTTTCCTGCGCGAAGTAAGAGATGTTGTTGCCATGGCAACACATTCTAACAGTGGGACTACTGACATTAGTTGAAAAGATTACAGGGAGGCTGTATCAACCTTCAACCAGGACTATGGGTTCTTCATCTAAAATATAACTATCCTAAGTTTACTGCAGCCTGGGATTATCTATTCATTTTTCTAAGGATGATTAATAAGTTGGAAATACATTTGACAGATATATTAAAGTATTGTTTACACATATATTGGCCCAACTCTGAGTGGATTTTATTTTGAGTGCAATATAGCTCCTTTTTTAAATATTATACATTCCTCATGTTATGTTATACTCTTGTATCCTACAAACCATAACTTCTGCAGAGGTGGAGGCAAATTAAAATGGTCCAATTCTACATCTGATGGATCTGCATGATTATCTGAGTGCAACATGCAATTCCCCCTGTTATCTGTTGACAATATTGCCAGTGCCCTGCCTGAGCTTTGCTGTTAAAAAAGAAATGGCCTAGGCCAGTGATGGTTAACCTTTGGCCGAGTGCCCAAAGCACGCACACATGCATGTGTATGCATGAGTGTGTGCCCAAACCCCCAAAATGTAATGTGAGCACCCTACTGCACATGCGCCTCATCCCATGCATGCGCCCTGCTCCCATGCATATACGCCTTTCCCCCGCGCATGAGCCCCAGCCCCCCACACCCCGTTTTGGCTTCCAGGTTGGTGCAAGAGGCTTGCACCTGGAAAGCCTCCTGTACCAACCTGGAAGCCAAGATGGGGCACAGGGGCACCACATGAGTTCCTCCCCCGCCCCATTTTGGTCCTGGAAAGCTTCCTGCACCAACCTGCACCCCCTGCGTGCACGGCAAAGACCCAAAGACCAGCTGGAGCTGGGCTGGGCTGACAGCTGGCATGCCTGCAGAGAGGGCTCTGCAGGCCACCTGTGGCCCGCATGCCATAGGTTCGCCATCACGGGCCTAGGCCATTTGCACTATTATTCTGATGTGCCCTCATCATTGCAAATGATGGCTCCAATGATTAGCATTTGTGCACCTGTACAACTGATGTCTTAGCTGTAGCTCTCCCTAAACTAATCAGATTTTGAGAAGATCATCTACACTGATGTCTCTCAATCTTAGCCATTGAGCACACTCCTTGTGCAGCCTTCCCTTGAAAAGTATCCAAAACTTCAGTGTGAGATCATATGCTTGTACATCTGCATTGATTACATGCTGATTGGATACACTTTAAGATACTGATAAAGGAGAATATTTGTAGCTTTGGGTTGAAATGAGGGGTCCTTGGTGCTCTCTGAGCTTGCTTGTTTTCTTGCAGATGTTTCATTATCCAAATTAGGTAACATCATCAGTGCTAGTAAGGAGTGTGGTTCGCTGTCAATTTATATTCTGGGTAGTTTGCCCTGTTGTGGTTTGCCCTGTCAGTGTTGGTGGGGGTGTCTTAGAGATTTGTTGGTTGAGCTATTTACTGTTGGCTCTTTAGCAGTTTTTTGATTGGGGTATTGTTTCCTTGATTGTTGGTCTGATGTTAACCTTGGAGTTAATCTATGATGAATTAATCTATGTTTAATCATCATAGATTAACTTCAAGGTTAATATCAGACCAACAAACAAGTAAGCAATACCCCAATCAAGAAACTGCACAAAAAGGCAAAAGCAAACAGCCCAAGCAAAGAATCTATAAGACCACCCCCACCAACACTGACAAGACAAGCCACTAAAATATAAACTGACAGCAAACCACAGCACTGATGATACACATTTCTAAAATCCTGTGGGAATGTGGGAATCAGGGGTGGGTTTCCACCGGTAATGGCGGTGGCAGCGGGAGGCTCCACCCACCCACCCAGACCTCATCAAAAACGCTTTGCACATGTGCAGAAGTTTAGATAGCAAACTGGTAGCACCGGGATTTGAATCCCATGTCTGGTGGGAATGAAAGTCAGAAATGGAATCTATGAAATGATTAGTCAGTTGTTCATGAAAGTCTACAATTCATACAATTCAACAATTATAAATTCACTATTACTAATGAAAAAAAGCATGATTCATCATTAGTACTTTGGAGCAATGCTTTCAACAACTTGCTGTATTATGCAAATTTGTTGTCTGGAAAAGTAAAATTGACAAAATCAATGGTGAGCATAGCTATCCAGAGAGATGGAGGATCATTACTACACTAGGGGTTTAAATAACCTTCACAATATTATCTAGGCATTGCTTAACTGTTTGTTGTTATTTTATTGAGTGGATGAATTTGTGTTTACCGGCCTCACTATTGCAAATGACTCTGCAGAAGCGTGGAGCCATTATTTTGACAGAACAATAGTTGGGTTGCTCCATAATCATAACCATAAATGTAGAAATGTACTTAATTTCAATTTTCTTGAGCAAAATCTTCAAGGAGCTGGAAAAGGAGTTGTGTGGAAAAACAAACATAAATCAAACTGTATGAATCCCAATATTTACTCCTTCAGAAAGAACTTTCAACAGTCCAATATGTATAAATGTTTCCTACATTTTTTTTTTAGCAACATCAACTTCCTTGTCCTTCTTAGCGTGGAATAAATGATGGTTGTGTTTGGAAAAGTGACCTAGCAGTGGAATCCTAATTTATACCAAACTTTTGCATTTGGTTCTGGCATTCCTATCAATTGCTACTCTATGGAATGTTCCCTGTTGCAGCAAATTCTGAAAAATATAGACCCAGATGCTTACTGCTTAATATGGAATGAGAGATATTAAGAATTTAATTTCCCAGGTCACATTAGAGTGACTGGCCTGGCTGTGTCATAAAACTTCTGTTATTTCTGAATTCCTGGACATCAGCCTGTCCTGTTTCTCCTTCACATTTGACAAGGGTAAATTTACAGAAACAGAAACACTGATGTTGTTTCTAGTATGGGTAATGAAATATCTTTAAGAAAACAAGCAAACTGAGAGAGCACCAAAGACCCTCACAGAAAAGAAGACTGGGATTAAACTCTTTCTTTCACCTTTCCAATAGCTACATTTCACTAGTCACTAGAGAACTCTATTCCCCCAGGCCTCAAGCCAGTCTCAAATCTCTTCATACACTTTTATTTACTCTACAAGACCTTTTCAGCATATCACAACCTTCTGTAGTTTTGTTTTGTTTTGTTTTTCCTTAACCTATACATATGATGAACTTCTTTGAACTCAATATCATAGCTTGCGTATAGACTAAAAGAAAAAAAACTTCTTTTTTGGGGGGTATATAAATTAAGAAGTTTATTAGTGCATCAGACTACAAGGTTGGGTTGACATGATGCAGCTAGTTACATAAGGCAAGTTCTTCACATCTTTGAATGTTTAACAATAGTGGTTCAAAATCTCTGCTTTCAACTATTCAGTCCAAACACAAGGAACTTATTGTGCTCCTCTAGCTGTGAGCATCTCCCGGATATTATCTTCAGCTTCTTTTACACTCTGTTCCAAATATGATTTCGTTTGCTCCAGGTCCTTAATTTTTTCTTCTGCTATTTTTTGTTTTTCTAAGAGCTGATTGTGAATTACTTCTTTGGGAAGAAGGATAAACATTCGTCCTATACCTTCATACATCCTCGTTTCTTCAGCCAAAGTCATGATCTCTGTGTCTGCAAGATGTGCATGCTTTTTTGTTCTGTTCAGCTGATCTATCTGTATATCTGCCAGTTTCACCTTTTGTTGGGTTTCAATGACCTTATCTTGAAGTTCAGAAAATGCCTTTTTCAACTCGAGATCCACGGGTGCCGCCATTTTAACACAAGAAACTTCTGTTGTATTTTGCATGTTTCAATTGTACAACTGTAAAAGTCTAAAACAGTGCTAGGTAGTTGTCTGTAGGATAAAATACCTAAACTTATTTCATACGTTACCAATTGCTTCTGAGGCAGAACAAACTATTGGCACTGAAGACAGAAGGTAGTAACTAATAATCCATTAATAATACAACTGAAAGGCTAGTTATGAATGTTCATGATCAGTTTTCCAAGCTTTATTGCACTCAGAGTAGAGACCTGCTTTTGGCTTACTGACAATACAAAGTGAACATTATGAGCACAGCCATTACTATGACAACAAGAGCTGTTGTGTAACATCATTGAACATGTCCATGTTGGCTTATCAGTTAATTTTGTGGACCATGAGATCAGTAAATTTTGATCTAACTCTGTATGGGAAAATAGAAAGCTGGCAAAATAAGTAAGTTAAAACTTCAGATTATTTCACAGATTTTGCACTGACAAAAAAAATCACATGGAGGATTAATTACTTATCAGATTTTCTCATACTTTCTTTGTGTGATTATATTTAAAGCTGCTAAACATAATGTTGCATTGATATTTTGAAATAATTCAATCTATGCATCAAGTGATTTATAGCAATTTAAAATAATTTCATTAATATCTGTATTTACTTCAAAAGGGTTACAAACTAAACTTGGAGATGTGAGTTTTTAAGATAAGCAAATGCATTATTTGTTACTGATACTTTCTGTATGCCTAAAAATTATCTCTGCTCTGTGCGGCTGTGAAAGGCTATGAGGATAAATAGAGAGGCCTATGTCTAAGTAAACAGAAATTCCTAGAATTCATATATTCCTGAATAAAAATAATTAGGATCATGGTACACAAAATATTAGGCACAAAAAGGCAATCAATTCACATTTAAGAGTGAATGTCTTTTTAATAAATTAGGAGATTCTTAATAGTTGCAGAAATCAATACTTATTGACTAAGTATATAGGACTGGCAGGGGAATCTTTACTTTTTTATAATACTAGCAGACCTCTAGTGGCTGTTAATATAAATGATTCTGCCTTCTGTAATTTTGCATTTGAAATATAAGTTCTGCAAGAGGAGGAGAAAGCTAATATAGTATATTAATACACAGCAGATGTTTTTTTTTATATAGTGCTAGTAAAGTCAACATTATTAATGGAATAATTTCCTAAAAATTATAATGCTACATCATCACAAAAATTACAGCTGTAAAAAAGGAAGCATTTTCTTCAACTCCTTAGTGGTTGTGCATCCCAATTTTAGGAATATTTTTACAAAATAGCTACTGGTAAGTTTATTGTTTATTTATTTATTTAGATTTATATTGCTGCCTATTCGCATATGGCAACTCAAGGCGGCTTACAGAATATAAAAAAATCACATTTAAAAAACTAAAACTCATAAAAAATCAAATAAATTAATGTAATAAATTGTTTTGATTACAAAGTTTAAGAAATGGACATAAATTAAACCAAATGATTGAATAAAGAGGAATATGGTTTACACTGAAATATAGTTCATTCCTCAGTATCTAGAAAGTTGTAATAGATAAATCTGAGGATCCAAATAATAAAATCTTAGAATCTGAAATAAATACATGCAGAGACAGAGAGAGACAAGAGAGACAGAGACAGAGACAGAGACAGAGAGAGAGAGAGAGAAAGAGAGACTAGCTCATGTAACAACTACCCAATAACTACATTTTTATGTACAAGTGGCAATAAATGGAAACAGTGCTGCGCGCAGACAGGCTTTAATGCTATTATATCTTTATTCACTATTTTGAACTACCTAGGCATTTACAAGCAATTTGGGACAAAGTGAAAATCACGTATCAAAAACTGACAATTTCAAACACTGACTGGGATAGTTAGGTACACTGTTCTCTGCATCAAGCATCAGTGCAGGCCAGGGCTGGCTTATGGATCAGAGTCTGCCTTTTCCAATTAGAATGATTATCTCATTTTTTAATTTATACAAACATTGGTATAAGAAACAAATTAAAATATGTTTGCCTGATTTCATTTAAATCACTTTATCTTACCATTACCACAATATATGTTTTTGTGTTAGTTTGAAAGATATTTTTATTGTAAAGGTAGCCAAAAACAAAGAAGTCTACCATTAGATACTGACAGTAGACAATAGAATTAAAACATAATAAAGCAACTAGTAAGCATAAATAAAAACACTGTGGAAAAACTTTCTGGTTCTCCCCTTCAAACCAAGATATTTATACTATATATTGAATGTTAAAGTTTTAAGTCCTTCCATCTATTATTTTTTATTGAACTTATATTTCCTAGGAACCATATCCCAAATGTTTAAATTCACCCTGTTGTGCAATGTGTATATATATAAGACCACTTTTTCTTAACTTTGGTTAGACTTCTATTATTGATATATACCATCATTTCTGCCATTGCTGAATATTAACTCTTATTGGTCTCCCAATCTGATACTGTCAGCACAATTCCTCTTTTTTCAATGTTGTGCCAATGTTTTCTTGTAGCTCTTAACATATATCTTGCTAAATTGTGATATTTTTTCATTTATGTTTTCCAGGATTGCATCCAATAAAAATATCTGTGGTTTTTGATCAAAATTTATTTTTAGGATTTACTGAATATTTTGATGCATTTCTTTCCAGTATTTTTGAGGTTTTATTACATAATCCTCACATTTTATAGAACGTTTCTTCTATGTTATAAGCTTTCCAACATTTATTATAAATTGATTTGTCTATCTTGATAATTATTGGTGAAAATAAAACATTTTGTACAAATTTTCCCTTAAATTGTAACTTTTTATTGATTTCATTGATTTTCCCCCATAGCATCCCATTATTGTACTCTGATTATTTCTTTAAAGTTTTGCATTGACTTTATCATACAATTTTTCATTTATTCCATGTCATATTTCAGTAACATTTTAATAGATAATATTCAATAGATATTGAAATTTTGGTATAAAGGTTTCAAATTTTGTTTTTGTTTGTCTCAATGCCCCCTCTTCTTTTCTGAGATCACTTTTTATTCTTCTAGTAATTTGTAAATGCAACTATTCCTACCTTTGTTAACAGTTCTTATTTTATTTATTTTTATTTATATATTTATTAAATTTATTTGCCCCCATCTCACTCTGGTGACTCTGGGCTGCTTACAACATCAAAATAAAGCCATAAATATATATACCAATGTATATAAATACAATACAATCACAATGAATATCAGATTATAGCTAAAACTAAAAGATGGGGAGGAAAGGAGCAGAATATATCGGGGGGGAGGGGAGGTTATTAGTCAATCAACCATTTCCAGCATGATATTCTCCCATTAGAGCCCCAAGCCAATTGGCAGAGCCAGGTCTTCAGGCTTTTGTGAAAGGTCAGGAGGGTATTGGGCCAATCTCAGCTCCGGGCACAAGATGTTCCCAAGGGTGGGAGCCACATAGTTCCTGCTATGTCTTTAGTCTGTTTTGTGAGTCTAGACACACCATGTTAGCATATGTAATTAAATTAAATTTGTTCCTAATATGCATGTAGGTTTTTTGGGGGGTTCTTTTGAGTATTTTTGCTGAATTTAAAATGACCACAGAAACAAGAACTGTATAATTCCATTTTCTTTCATCATTTTCAGTTTATATAACTTAGAAATATGATTGTGGATTGCACAGATCAATGAACCATGTCACATCTGTCAGCCCTAGTCATACCTTTCAAGGCTGCATGGTATGAATGCAATATAACAGCATAAAAAAAGAAATAATTTGTCTTATTTAATCATGCTATTATAGGATTGTATCTATAATAGATTAGGCTTTGTTATCATTCCTAGTCTGGAATCAAGTCTCTTGATCTTTGGCAATACAGCACTGAACCATTTAATAGCTCCATTATAAAGGTGTCATGTAATTGCTGAATAATACCCATAGTTTATGAATAAGGCTGCCTTATGTCAGGAGGAATTGTAATCTAGACATATCAAAAGGTCACCAAATGAGTTAATATTCGTCTAATTGTTTTTTTCAAAAATTGGTAAATCCAGACTACAGTAGCACAAGTATTTTTACCAAATAAACAATCCAAAAATAATCTTTTACAAAGGGTAGGCAGAAACGTGGATGGAATAGCTTGATATTTTCCCCCATAACATCCATCATGGTCCTACATTTTTCAATGTTAGGTTGAAAAATGTAGAACCAAGACAGAATAGAATATTTATTTATTGGCCAAGTGTGTTTGGACACACAAGGAATTTATCTTCAGTGCATAACCTCTCAGTGTACATACAAACAACAAAGTAATATAATCATAAGATACCAATAGGGGAAGGTAGTGGGAAAGATGAGAAGGATAAGCCTTACTACATGGGTAAATATCCTTAAACATAAGACAATGCTGTGGGAATTAGGTGTTCAGCAGAATGATGGCATGAGGAAGAAAACTGTCTCTGTGTCCAGTTCTTTTGGAATGCAATGCCCTATAGTGGCATTGCATTGTTCAGGATGTGAGGGGTCTGTAGATATTTTCTCAGCCCTCTATCTGACTGATGCAGTACATAGGTCCTCAATCAGTGATGGGTTTCAAAAATTTTCGCTACCAGTTCAGTGGGCGTGGCTAGGTTTGGAGGCATGTGACTGAGTGGCCAACTTGACATCAGTCATACCCATGACCACTCAGTCACATGACCCCGCACCTAGCCACGCCCACAGGAAAAGGTAGGAAAATGATTGGAAATTCCACCTATCTACCCCCGCCCTCCCTTTGTCAGGCGCCCCTGTTTCCCCTCCTTTAGCAGCCCCGGCCCTAGCCCCATTTCCTCTCCCACCACCGCATCTTTGTTCAGGCTGCTTAGATTCTGCGGTGGCTAGTCCAGAGTCCAGAAGGCAAACTGACTGGAGTTTTTGGCAGCCCCCATCCAGCCACTGTTGCTGGAAAGCAGCTGGCAAATAAGCCTCCCAGCTGCCACCTCTTTACAGTTGCTTTGTGGTTGTGGCAGCTGGCTGCAGGCTGCAGGCCACCAAACAGTACCGGAAGTCACAGAAAAAGCTGCTGCTGCCATCGCCGCCATGTTCTTCACACATGTGCATCCCATTGGACTTGTAAGGCAATGGGATGTGCATGCATGAAGAACATGCGGCAATGAACATGGCAGGCAGGGCAAGCGAGCGGTGAGCGGGGGACTGGTTCGGGGTGTGGCTAGCCGGCCATCGCTACCGGTTTGGTGTCCTTGGCCAAATTTCTGCCAACGGTTCACACAAACCAGTGCGAACTGGCTGAATACCACCCCTGTCCTCAGTGGAAGGCAGGCTGGTTGCAATTTCATTACTGGAGGTTTTTAAGAAAAGATTGGAGAGCAACTTATCTGAAATGGTATGGGGTCTCCTGCTTGGGGTAGGGGGTTGGACAAGAAGACCTCCAAGATCCCTTCCAGCTCTATTCTAATTGAATTTTTTCTGCAGTCCTAATTATTCATTAAACTCTGTACCTGTCCTGTCTGTTCAGTTGCTGTACCAAACCAGAAAGTTATAGAAGTACAGACAGATTCAACAATTCCTCTAGAATTGTATCAGCAGTTCCTTGGGCAGTCTGAACTTTCTGAGTTGATGCAGTTTTACCTTTTTAATGATAGTTCTAATGTTAAGTGTCCATTTCAAATCCTGGGAGATTATAGAACCTAGAAACTTGAAGGCTGTTGAGGGGGAAAATCCTGTACTATTTCTCATGTTTGTTCAGAGACCTTTCCTGGAGGTGTGAATGTTTGAATAGAAAAAGCTCATCCATTCCCTCTTGGATAGGGAACTGTAACAAAATAAAAAGGGATTTTTATGGTTTGACATAAACAAAATAGAGTTACTATCCTTTTTTATTAAAGTTTACTGACAATGATAAGCTATAGGGCCAGGGTATTTACGAGACCGCCTGCTGCTACCGATAACCTCCCACTGGCCAATACGCTCTCACAGAGAGGGACTCCTCAGGGTGCCGTCGGTCAAGCAATGTCAGCTGGCGGCCCCCAGGGGGAGAGCCTTCTCTGTGGGAGCACCCGCCCCCTGAAATGAGCTACCTCCCGGAATACGGCTGATTCCGGATCTCCGCACTTTCCGTAAGGCCCTGAAGACGTTTTTATTTCAGCAAGCTGACCTGGCCTGAATAGGTTTAGGGGTTTTTTAATTGTATTGCTAGGGGTTTTAAATTGGGGTGGCCGTTTAATTTAATTTATTTTTAATTATTTTAACTTTTATATTGTATGTTATTTTAACTCTCGGCTGTTCACCGCCCTGAGTCCCTTCAGGGAGAAGGGCGGGATATAAATTTAATAAATAAATAAATAAATATTTGGCCCTACTTATATAAATATATTTTCTTAATTTTCTTTGTTTCTTTTTCTCCTCCCTTCCCTTCAAATCTGCATGCACCAAATTTAAGAGAATCAGATGAAAAGTTACATGAACAAAGTAATGTAAAGCTATTCTTTCAAAATTAAATTGTGAGAAATCTAATAAAAGAATTTGGAATGATTCCATATTCAAGGACTTACTTGCACACCCAAAGTGAGTGACATTTCCAAATATTCAACAGTAGCTTGTCTAACCCTAACAACAGTTTTCTAGTTCAGATTGTGTTCAAATTTGTCCATGTGTTAAGAGATTAAGGAATTTAGAGAATACCTGAATGCTAGAACCAAGCAAGATACATAAAGGAAGGTAATGTTGATTGTCTGACACAGCTGGCATTAGATTCATATGTCTTTATTTATTACACAGCAAAAATGACCCCAACTGAAGGATCAAGTCAAACACAAACAACTCTCCAGTAAAAGATCATTTTTTCAGTAAATAAAATCACGAGACATAAATATAACACATTCTTATGATTTTTTATACTTTTGCCAGTATGAGTGTGTATTGATTATTATAAAAAGTAGAAAAGTGATAAGAACATGAAGCATTTCTGTTTCCTGAGTGAGAAAGAAGAACATTTCATTTGTGAGACCTAAGTAATCATGTAATAAAATTAAGAACTTGATTATAATCAGCTGGCAGTATCTTGTTGCTAAGAAGCAAAACAATTTTGAAACAATTATTGTTATTAGAAGTCATATTCACTTGCTCATACTGGACCAGTCAGAACTCTGCATTGCATCTCCTAATTACATCATTCACATTAATATTTTAAACTTCTGAAAACATATTACAGAATAAAGTAAAATATATACAAGTGCAATATTTTTTAGGAAAACACAATAATCTGAAAATAAATCAAAGAATGTGCAATTAGAAAGTCTGTTTTTTAACTTTCTCCTTGCATATTTTATTTCTAAACAGATATAGATACTAGTAGCCATTCAAAGCACTGACAATTGGCAGTATACAAGAACTGCTCCATGTTTATTTTACTTATAGTATATTTATCCTATTTTTTAAGGAATTTAGCAGGGTATACTATCCTGCTTTGGGCACACAAGAATATTGGTTAGCCTGATTTCTCAGTAAAAATAAGCAGAATTTAAACACTGCCAGGAGTTTGATCCTCACCGATTTAAGGTTGACTCAGCCTTCCATCCTTCTGAGGTCAATAATATGAGGATTGTTCGGGGCAATATACTGACTCTGTAAACCACTTAGAGAAGGCTGGAAAACCATGAAGCAGTATAACACTCTAAATGCTTTTGCTATTATCTGATGTTCCCTTCCTATTATTAAAGTAAAATTTCTCTGCCTGAGCCTAGGGCAAGGATTTTCCTACCATGGCAACCGATTAGGAATCCTGACTGTTTGGTCTGCACTCAACAGACTAATAAGCTTTTTTTTTTCCAAATATTGGGGGAAATGAATATAAAATGCATTAAGGAAAGCTACGTGAAGAAATCCTTATATTGGGAAAAGTTGCATATACAACTAGGCATAAAGCAAAAAATCGTGTTTTATATGACAATAAATGTATGACAAGGTTCATAAAGAATCATGCAGGAATTAGAGCAAATTCATGAATGAGTATATGTAAAACCAACACAGATTTGATCTGTTTGTAGGACAACTGATGAGCCTAGCTCAAATGGAAATTCATATATCTTTACAAGCAATCCTTCACATTTTGTGACACAAATAATTCAAAACACTGTGTAGAATAATGTTTGATTAGCTCAGCCATCATACTGCGGTCAGTAGGAGCCTCCCAAAGAATTCACTAAAGTGCCCGGCACTGTTGTTATAATTGTATTAATAGTAAATGTAACTTAGTTTCTTCTTCTAAAGTTGATATTAATTTGTGAAAAATACATTGCATCTGAGAAAACTCAATGAGTAGTACTTTCTTTGAAGCAACTGGAGGTTATGTCAATCAATGAAGAGTGCTATGTGCCAGCTTTGCTTAAATCTTTTATAGGTTTCAAAAGTATTAATCTTCAATACAGTGGCATCACCTCCAATTTGAAGAAACCTTTTTACCTTGCCATCGGGGGAACAAATAGGTCAATCAATTTTCAATTCAGCACCAAAGCCATTTCACACATGCAGATACAGCATATAGCTCCATTATTTTGCTTTACTTTTTAATTTACTGACAAATTAATACATAGTTTCTGTTAGTATTGATATTGGTGTATGGTATTAAAAGTGAGAATGTATTTTTGTCTTTACAATTATACAAGAGATGTAAGGCGGTTCCGCATATTAGTCTGACAGTTTATGTCTAGGCTAAAGATATTCATGAAGTTTGGGGAGACATGGAAAGCATAGATTTCTATTTTAACTGTTAACAACCTCAAGCTTGAAATGCTGTTTTTCTAATTTCTTTTCAAATACTCAGTGTTTAAGTATGTATATTTACTTGTTCCGACTATATCATAATACATGACATGTGCCTAATCTAAATTGAACTCTTGTGCAGAATTCAAGAATTTTTCCCTATTACAACAGAAAAGCCAGACTTAATCAGTGAATAAAAAGCTGTACTATAATGGTTTTTTGTGCTTGACCAAGCAGTTATGTTGCAATTTACTACCAAGCTGAATTATTCGTCTATGGCAACTGTAATACTTTTTAATTAGGATATGATTAATTCCTTATCATAAGCAACAAGCATTATCCTTTAGTTTAATCTGACAATTATATAAAATGTGTTATAAGAGTCATCCAATGGTTTTCTTCATTGGCATTATTTTTTTTTTTCTTTTTTAAAGGTGCAGGATCCAAAAATATCCCTTTTCACTTTATCTGAAATTCAAAGAAAAGAAACTTCTACAATTTTCTTTTGAAATCTAGCTGTTTCTGCCCTCCTCCCATTCTTTAAATTCAAGTGTCATACCACTGTCTTCTAAAGGTATTTAAAAGGTCAGTGATGTTCCATATGAAGCAGGCAGAATGTCAACCAAATGAAGGAACAAGAATTCTTGCATTCCAAGAAAAAAACTGGGAATTAAAAAAAATATTTCAAGTATATAAATTCTGTTGTCAACCTCCTCAAGAAAATATTAATTATCTTTCAATGTTATGAACTATGCTCAAAATGTTCAAAGAGTAGATTTAGCAAATTTCAATTTAAAAACAAAATAATAGAAATTTTGTTTTCAGGTAAGCAATGCACTTAGCTGTACTTATAAGAAACACATGTGCTATACTCCATTCCATAAGGATAAGCACAGGAAAAGAATTCCAGTCACTAGGATAGAAGGCTTATTATCATGTACCATTCACTTGCATCCGACCCTTGGCCACTCTATAGATCAGCACACTCCATACCCCTCTATCTCTCACCACCTCCTTCAGATCTGCCATGGTCTACCTGGTGTCATCCTTTATAGTGTCCAGCCAGAGGGTACTAGGGCAGCCCTTTCTCCTTTTTCCATTGATTACTCCCAGCATGATTGACTTTTCAAGTGAGTCAGTTCTCATGACATGACAAAAGTATGACAGCTTCTGTTTGGCGATCTTGGCTCCAAGTGATATTTTTGGTGAGGTTTGGTCTAGGATTTCTTTGTTATTTTTGCAATCCATGGGATGTGTAAGTCACCGCCAACCCCACAGTTCAAAGGCATCCACCCTTCTCCTATCTGCTCCAAAGGTGCTTTTTCAAAAGGCAACTGGACTTCCTTTGTTTTTCCTTGAAGACGTTTAACTTCTGATCCAAGAAACTTCTTTAGTTCTGACTTCCTTTGTTCCTTTGGGACAACCATGACCTGAATGACTGAGAATCTCCATAGACATCCTCTTGTTTGCCTTTTTCAGAGTCCAAATTTCACAGCCATAAGTAGCAATTGGAAAAAGTATTGCATTAACTAATCTGCATTTGGTTTTGAGGCTGATATCTTTAGTATTCCAGATCTTATGGCAGACATTGCAATTCTTCCAAGTGCTATACATCTTTTGACCTTAGGGCTGCAGTCACCACTTTGGTTGATTGTAGAGCCCAGGAAGATGAATTCCTTTACTTTTTCAATGGTCTCATTGTTGATCTGCACTCTGTGACCTCTTTGTTCTCTGCAGTTGTCATTATCTTTGTTTTCTTGATGCTAAAGTGCATCTATATTTTTCACTTTCATTTTTGACTCTCAGGATTAGCCACTCCAGATCCTCCTTGCTTTCTACAAGCAGTGTTGTATCATCTGCATATCAGAGGTTGTTGATATTCCTACCACCGATTTTAACACCAATGGTAGATTCCTCCAAATGTACATTTCTCATAACTATTTCTGTGTACAATACATGTAAGTAGTGTAGATGGCAGGTTGCAAACTTCTGGGTGCATTTTTCAATTTTGAACCATTTTGTGTCTCCATATTCCATTTTGCAGTGGCTACCCAATCAGAGTACAATGGCTGAATGAGTTGGGTGTAGTGTGGTGTTATTCCCAGATCTTTGAGGCAGTTCCAGAGCTTGTCTTTGTCAATACAACAGAAAGTTTTTGTGTAGTCAATGAAGCACATGTACAGGTCTTTTTTTTATTCCTTTGCTTTTTCTATTGTCCTGTAGATTGGCAATGTAATCACATGTTTCTCTTCCTTTCTGAAATCATGCTTGTACATCAGGCAGTTTTCTGTTGGTGAGATTATCTTCAAGATAATTTTATTCACATGTGTTATCAAGGCTATGGTTTGGTGGTTGGAGCAGTCTTTCGTATCATCTTTCTTAGGTATTGAGATAAATACTGACCTTTTCCAAACTTTGGGCCAGATTTCCATACACTTTGGCAAAGCGCTGTCAGTCTTTTTGTTGGCAATGATCTCAACAACTCTGCAGGAATTCCATCAATTACTGGGGCTTTGCAGTTAGGCAATTGGTTAAATGCCCTCTACTTCCTCCTCCAGGATATCTGGTTCTATTTCTGGTAGGTCAGCTTCTCCTCTTATGGCCTGGCCTTGTTTTTCATTTTGTGTAAAGTTGTTCTGCATTTTCCCCACTGCTTTTCTCTGATTGCTTGTTGCTGGTCATAGAAGGCTACTTGTGGGTAAATTACAGATAATTAATTATCTTAGAGTAATGCCCCAAGGATTCAAATTTAGACTTAGGATTCAACTTTAGAAAAAAAAATAGTCCTGTTCTAGATGGATTTGGAGATATATATATATATATATATATATATATATATATATATATATATATATATATATATATATATATATATATATATATATGTTTTCTCAGGTTTTCGCGGGTGTTTGTATGTAGGTCTTTGGTTATTCGGGTCTTCTCCCACGTAAAATTGGAAGTGTCTTGGCGACGTTTCGACGAAGTCTCATTCGTCATCTTCAGGCTGGTGTTCTCGGCTTCGTGCTTCCAGGAGCAATGTGAGATCGCAGCTGTCTCTTCCTTTTAACTGCTAGTGGGGGTGTGAGCTGATTGGGTGGGAACTTGGCTGTGTTCTGATTGGGTGGAGGTGTGTTCTGATTGGTTAGGGGCTCGGCTGTGCTCTGATTGGATGGGGGGTTGGTTGTGCTCTGATTGGCTGGGGGTGTGTTCTGTTTGGGTGGGGGCTTGGTTGTGCTCAGCTTAGTCTGAGTTGCAGGGGGATTTGAGCTGGTGAGCTGCGTTGTTGTTGTTTGGCTTCGTGTTTGTGGCCGTGCGAGCTCTTCATGGTGGGTGTCAGTCTGCTTCATGTATGGATTGGAGAGGTTTAAAGTGGCTAATGATGCAGCTGCAGTCTGGCTTCTGGTCCTTGGTCGTGGCTCATTATCAGTGTGGGTTTGAGTCTGTTTTCTGCGTGGATGTGTGGTGGTGACATCCTGTGTGGCTCTCGTGAGTGTGGGTCTGGTGTCATTCGTCGTGTTAGGGACCCGTTTGTCAATAAGGGCGGGTTTCCAAATGGCTGGTAGGCGGGAGGTATCGTCTCGTTTGTTCATGCTGTGTGGGCGTTTTTCTATCTCGATGGCTTCTCTGATTATTCTGTTGTTAAAGTGTTCAGTTTTGGCGATAGTTCTGGTCTTTTTAAAGTCAATATCATGTCCTGTGGCTTTAAGGTGTTGGGCCAGGGAAGAAGTTGGTTCTTCTTTTCTGACTGAGTTCTTGTGTTCTTCTATGCGTGCACTTATTCGTCTGTTGGTTTGTCCGATGTATGTGGTGGGGCAGGCGGTGCATGGGATTTCATATACTCCTTGATTTTCTAACTCAATTTTGTCTTTGGGGTTCCTTAGGATGGTGGATATTTTTCGGTTTGTGCAGAATGCTGTCTTGATGTTATGTTTGTGGAGGATTTTGCTTATTCTGTCTGTGGTGCCTTTTATGTATGGGAGGAGGGCTTTGCCGTTTTCTTGTTCTGTGTCTTGGATTTTAGTGGGGGTTTCTTTTTGGATTAGGTTGGTGATCTTATTTCTTTGGAATCCATTGGATGTTAGTACGTTAGTGAGGGTGTGTAGTTCGGTTTTTAGGTGTTGTTCGTCAGCTAAGCGTTTTGCTCCCTAGGACACACTATCTACCAGAAGAAAACACACACAAACCGCTATCTGCACGCACTCTCACACCACCACCCTGCCCAAATCAACTCTGTAGCCAAGACACTCATTTCCAGAACAAAACGCTTAGCTGACGAACAACACCTAAAAACCGAACTACACACCCTCACTAACGTACTAACATCCAATGGATTCCAAAGAAATAAGATCACCAACCTAATCCAAAAAGAAACCCCCACTAAAATCCAAGACACAGAACAAGAAAACGGCAAAGCCCTCCTCCCATACATAAAAGGCACCACAGACAGAATAAGCAAAATCCTCCACAAACATAACATCAAGACAGCATTCTGCACAAACCGAAAAATATCCACCATCCTAAGGAACCCCAAAGACAAAATTGAGTTAGAAAATCAAGGAGTATATGAAATCCCATGCACCGCCTGCCCCACCACATACATCGGACAAACCAACAGACGAATAAGTGCACGCATAGAAGAACACAAGAACTCAGTCAGAAAAGAAGAACCAACTTCTTCCCTGGTCCAACACCTTAAAGCCACAGGACATGATATTGACTTTAAAAAGACCAGAACTATCGCCAAAACTGAACACTTTAACAACAGAATAATCAGAGAAGCCATCGAGATAGAAAAACGCCCACACAGCATGAACAAACGAGACGATACCTCCCGCCTACCAGCCATTTGGAAACCCGCCCTTATTGACAAACGGGTCCCTAACACGACGAATGACACCAGACCCACACTCACGAGAGCCACACAGGATGTCACCACCACACATCCACGCAGAAAACAGACTCAAACCCACACTGATAATGAGCCACGACCAAGGACCAGAAGCCAGACTGCAGCTGCATCATTAGCCACTTTAAACCTCTCCAATCCATACATGAAGCAGACTGACACCCACCATGAAGAGCTCGCACGGCCACAAACACGAAGCCAAACAACAACAACGCAGCTCACCAGCTCAAATCCCCCTGCAACTCAGACTAAGCTGAGCACAACCAAGCCCCCACCCAAACAGAACACACCCCCAGCCAATCAGAGCACAACCAACCCCCCATCCAATCAGAGCACAGCCGAGCCCCTAACCAATCAGAACACACCTCCACCCAATCAGAACACAGCCAAGTTCCCACCCAATCAGCTCACACCCCCACTAGCAGTTAAAAGGAAGAGACAGCTGCGATCTCACATTGCTCCTGGAAGCACGAAGCCGAGAACACCAGCCTGAAGATGACGAATGAGACTTCGTCGAAACGTCGCCAAGACACTTCCAATTTTACGTGGGAGAAGACCCGAATAACCAAAGACCTACATACAAACACCCGCGAAAACCTGAGAAAACATATATATATATATATAAATATATATATATATGTATGTAGGGGGGGCAATATTTTGGAAAATGTTATAAAGGTGAATTGATTAGAAATAAACTGTCTAACAAGTGGCCACATTCTGATGGCATGTCTCACTCATCTCATCTGGGCTCTGATAATCAGAGACTCAATGTTGGTGGACTCCAGCACCTGCAGGTTGGAGACATGGTCTTGCCAATGAATGCTAAGGATGGGGAAAAGAGTTCTTTTTTAGATATGCCTTTGATTCAGAGTCCAGGACTCACATCCATATAAAGGAAAGTGGTAACCACAGCTCTGTCATCAGGAGCAAGCAACAGACCAACTCCTTAATAGCCAAAATAAGCAACTTTATGTTTGACCCTTCCCCTTCCAGCCTAGCTGACACTTTCTTAACTTCTGTAGACTTTTAACTTTGTAGAGATATGGATGTTGATACAGCACTCTAGTGCACAGCTGTCCCAATACCTGGCTGGCCTTGCTGATCCTATAGTCATTTTTTTTGTTAAAGCCCCATTGCTCAAGATGATGCTTACCAAGTATTTGTAGTGTTTACATTGGTGAGGTGGGTGTCATTAACAGTGATTTTCGCTTCTATAGGGTGGGTGTTTGGCATGAGCTGGTAAAGTAATTCAGTTTTGTTCAGGCTGATAGGCCAAACAGCATAACAGTTTCTGAGAATTTGTTTAGCATCAACTGAGGATCACTGTCCTTGTATGCCAGGAGCACTTGGACATTAGCATAGAGGATTTCTTGAGGGATGTAAGGGATGCTTTTTGCATTCAAGAGGCAAAGGTCAAAGAGAGAGTTGTTCAATCACTACCTGATGTACACTCCCTTCTTCAGACCCTGGGCAGCATGAAACAATATGTAAGAAAAAAACAGATTGAGAGGGACTGGGACTAGCACACAGCCCTGTATTACACCATTGGAAATGGCAAATACAGCTAATGTAAAGTACCTGTCGTGTCATTGCATCATGGAATAGATGAATCAACTTCAAAAATTTCCTTGGGCACCCATAACATCTCGGGATGATCCAGAGAGCCTCTCTGCTTACAGTGTCAAATGCCTTTCTCATGATAATGAAGACAAAGAGGCTTGTTCTACTTGAAGCACTTCTCCTGGGCTTGCCTTATGGCAGATATCATGTTGCTGTACTTCCTTTCTGGCTGAAAACCACACTGTGCCTCTGGAGATTTCTTTCTGAGACAATGACAAGCCTGCTTAGGAGAATATGGGCAAAGATCTTGCCTGTGATGGATGACAAGGAGTTATCTCAGCAGTTTCTGGAGTTTAAATTGCTTCTCTTATTTTTATAGAGAGCCACTATAAGAAGTATATCCTCTGTGGACCAAATGTTTTCCAAGTCATTTTGGAATGCCTGCAAAGTGTTTGGGTTTAGTGTTTTGCAGATCTCAGCAGGAAAGCTATCCTGGCCTGTTGCTTTATTAGAGGTCATCTACATGAGATCATTTTCTTGATCTCATCAGTAGAAGAAGGAAGGTCTAGGACTGTGGTGTCAAATTGGTGGCTCATGGGCTGGACCCATCATGCAGAGGTCACACCCACCCCAGCTCTGCAAATGGGAAAAACATCACAAAACATCACATGATGGCAATGTGATGCTGCAAGTTTGACACCAGTGGTCTAAGACATTCAAGACTGGCAGCTGAGGAATCTGCTGCAAGATACCATGATCAAATCTGGATGGCCTATTGAGTAAGTTGAAAAAGTGTTCAGCCCAATGGTTTTTCAGTCCTTCTTGGTCTTTGATCAGTCTCAACCTATATCAGGCCCAAGCCCAGAGATGGGACAGTGAGATCCACTTGAGTTCAAAATTGTATTTACTTGCACCTAATGGACAGAATCTTGCCAAACTAAAGCTATAACTTTCTAACCTACTAGATGCATCCTGAGATATTCTAAGATGTGATTACCCTGGATCTCTTCCCTCCTCCCCCATCCATCTTGGGACTGCACACTCTCTTAATCTGGGTCTCTTTCTGAAAAGGCTCTGAGTTGCAAAAACATTCCTTTGCTGCTGCTGCAGATGCACATTCCATCCCATCCCATCAAGTGAAACAAGAGGGTGCATCCTGATTTAGAAGGACCATACACTTTATGGCACTGAAGAACTCTCTGGTGGCATATGTGTCTGTATAGCATTTCACCTGCTCAGCCTCCTTGTGCCACCATTTGTTCTGTATTTCTCACAGTTTTATCTATACTTTAAATTACTGATATTCAAACTTTTCTTTCTTTGATGTGATGGTGGATTATTCTGCCAGTCTGCCAAGGTCTTGTTCTTGGCCTGTTGGACTGCTGAAATGGTTTTGTGGTTTTCATCAAGCCAGTCTTTATACACCCATATTTTCAGTCCAAGTACAGTCTGTCCGATACCTTCTTTACACTGTATCCACTTTTTAAAATGGGTTCCTACAAGTGATAACTTGCTGGAGAGGTTTTCAGTAAGTACACTTGGAAGTGTAGGACTTGATCTGTTTCTTGTAGATTGCTGATGTGGATTGGCTTTCTGACAGTTCTTGGTTGCTTATGATGT
This sequence comes from Arizona elegans, assembly GCA_022577455.1. Classification (NCBI taxonomy): domain Eukaryota; kingdom Metazoa; phylum Chordata; class Lepidosauria; order Squamata; family Colubridae; genus Arizona; species Arizona elegans. Next base: position 34,558,091 of record JAKOOJ010000002.1, on the reverse strand, counting down.
AAAGGGGCTATGTGAAGTTTGAGAAATGACCAGACCAGACTACCTAATACTCATCATCTCGCATTATATAAATGATGGTGATGTCTTTAAGATTGTGCTGATGTACTATGACATAGACAGGTAGGTCCCAATGTTTGATCTAGGATGCATGTAGGTAGTTTATATTTGTTTGCAAATATGACCATAGTGTTAGTGATGCAGAGGTAGTGCTTCACAAAGTATATTAGTATCTTGGAAGCATTAAAGTAATTATGTCCTTTTTAAGACTTTCACAGTGGCTTCAAAGTCTATCCAATTTACAGGACATGTCTCTGCATACAGAGATAACATTTCTATTAGGGTCAGATGTGGAGCAAAGCAAATATATAAAGCAAATACACAAAGATGGCTGGTGATAGCCTGGAAGCATCTTCCAAAGAATACAGCTACTTTAATGATACATTCACACAAAAATGGTTTTTGTTTAAAATGGTTTGAACAGTCCTATAAAATAGTTCATCACATTCAGGAATCAACAACTGTCTGCGAATAATCAGAAATAAAGAGCCTGTTTGATGTGATGGTTAAGGCTTCAGATTCTGAGTTCTAGCCCTGCCTTAGGCACACAGCCAGCTGAATGACCTTGAGGTAGTCTCTTTCTCTCAGTCCCAGGAAGGAGGTAATAGCAAATCACTTCTGAGAAATCCTGCCAAAAAAAACTGCAGGGACTTGTCCAGGCGGTGTCTGAGAATTAGACACAATTGAACAGAAGAAAAACGAAAACAGAAATCAATAAAGAAAAACCTCATCTTCATCTATTAAACATTAAAATATCTTACCATCTTGCTGACTTTGAAGATTTTGTGGACTTTGAATTCTTTCTTCAAGATTTGAACTGAGGTCAGAATTCACAGCAGACATTCTGGTAGAATCACTCAAATCAAATTCATCACTTTCTATGGAACTTTCATCCTGAAAATATAACATTCCATATCACAGCCTATTTAAAATATCAAGGTAATTTTCAAACGTGTTTGTACTGAATTGGATTATGCCAGGTAATAACAAATCTAGCAAGAAATGCATATAAAGAGTCAGAACACTTAAGATTGTAAGCATCTATGTAACGAATAATTTACTGGCTGATTTCCCCCTGGAAACCTATATTCACACACACATATGGTATGTATAAATGGATTCATAATTAATGATTAAATGGAACAGAGATAGAAGGTTGCACAAAACAGCTGTAATTTCTACAACAGATGACCATAATATTTCTATCTCTTAAAAATGCAGAATGAAATGGTGTAAGATAACAATATCTTTGCTACAAATCCTAGCAAAGAAAAAGAAAATATAAACTCCATCAAATTGTAATAGATGCTATGGTAAGACATCAGATAAAGAATAGCAAAATACTTTGGAGTTATGAAGGATAGGGAAAAAATAATTTGGGGGCAATTGAAGCAGAGGAATAAATTTTAGATAAGTAATGAATCAGAACAGATTATCATTGTTTCAATACTAGCTCTTGTTATTGAAAAGCACTAATGTATAAGCCGAATTTTGTTTTCCACCCAACATATATGCAAGCCTGATGAATTAATTCTTATAAATAAACATTTAGTATAAATTCAGCATGCATTTTTTAAATTATGAAGCATTACATTACATATAAAATGTGTTTACATTTTCTAGGGCCTCCCTGTCAATCTATTCTTCACAGTATACAATATATCCATGAAATGAACTCTTTCCTGATGAAAGGATAGAAATTCGTTTTCTATCATACTTACGGTAATCTAGTGTGAAAATTAGTTTACTAGTCTGCCAGGGAAAGTATTCATCAGAAAAAACAATACTGTTTTCCAGAATAAAAGTAGTTTGATATAAGTCTTTTTCCCACAGCACAGTTAACATCATGCAAGAGGCAAAGAAAACTAGCCTGCTGGCCCTAGTCTTATTTCTTCACCACTATATGTTCACATCAAGATCTAAACAAGAGAAAATCTTCCATGTAGGATGTACATTTTCTCCTATCCAGATTTCTACCCACAATGTGGAGATAACCCACCTCCTCTACGCTATACAGTATCTGAATAAAACTATAACAAGGTTATATAGTATATACCTAAATAGATAACTAAAATAAACAAATGTAATAAATGAAACAAACTGAATAAATAAACTGACTACTTATTCCTAGGATCCCCAATTCAGAGGAAGAATTAACTTTCAGAGCTTTTATTTTCATGGAAAGAATAAATGTAGTCAAAAGTAATAAGTATTACACAGGAAGCAGCTATAATTAATTGTCAGGTAGCATTGTTTTAAATGATTGCTTTGTAACAGATTGTCTACCATATAAGTTATTTTATGAATAGAAAATGACTTCTTTACAAAGTAGTTTATTTTGCAAGAGCATTCACATATACTCAAAAATCTAGATCTGCTAACAATCCCAAAAAAAGTAGAGAATTTCTGATTTAAACTATAGTAAATGGATTCATTGTAAGTCATGAAATAGCCTAAATTGCTCTTTTAAAAAAAATATTTTACAAAGCACCAACCTTAACTATTTAAGTAATATACAGAGATTCCACTACTGAAAGTTTGAACTAGATGCCAATTGTTTTCTAGGGTTATTTAACAGGAGGTTCAGAAAGTCAAGATTGTGGACATAACTGCAAATCAACCCACCCCGCCCCCTTTAAACATGCAATGCGCATAAAAAAGGTGAAACTTGAAAGTCTCACAGACCATCTTGTTTTTTTTGAAATGAATCTAATCCTTTGCATGTATATCCTTAGGGCAGGGATGGGCAACTGCGGCCCTTTTACAACCTGTGGACTTCAACTCCCAGAATTCCTGAGCCAGCTTGGCTGTCTCAGGAATTCTGAGAGTTGAAGTCCACAGGTCATAAAGGGGCCATATTTGCCCACCCCTGCCTTAGGTGATAATGTGGAAGGCATGCAAACCTAGGCTTTATTTCCTGAAATACTATATATAATCACTACTACAGGCTATGCAGCAGCTCTTTGTCTCTAAGACAATTGCAGAAGCTACAGCGGGCTTCATTTATGCTCCATAGTCCCAAGATAGCAGACAACTGGGAAAAATAGGGCAGAGCAATGCTCTGCAGTTATGCCTTCTTTAGACAGTGGATGCTGTTATGAATTGTACTTTCTGAAAGGAAATTGTAAGTGAAGTAGTTGAATAGATATTTTTTTAAAAACTTCTTATACAAAGAGGCAGCTCCCTAAGGCTGCAAACTTGGAATGTATTAGTAAAACCTACATGGTAAACTGCTTTGGGTTTCTTTTCATTTCTGGTTGTTGCAACACAATTATAACAGGTAAGCTGGCATTTTCTTATAACAATGCTGCTTCTGAGAAAGTAACAAGTCTAGTGTTCTGCCCCAGCTACGGACCCCAAAGAACACAGCACACACAGGTCTGTACAAAACTTAAATTTACTAAAATAACTCAGTCTTTTCCAAACAAAGGCTGTTAATAAACTTTCTTAACAGCCTATAAGAAACCAAGGATAAAGTAATCACAATCTTACTAAGGTTGGCAGAAAGCCCAGAAGCAATTTGCAGAGAATCCAGATGCGAAGGAGAATGAACTAAAATTGTTCCCTACAATTTGCTTCAGTTGGCGTTCCTCCTTAAATAGGCTAAGGGAGTGGCCAATTAGCCCCAAGCCTTACTCTCAAGGAGACCTCCTCCTGAGGGGCCACTCCTGCCTTTTGGCCACTCTGCGCACCTGTGCATCAAGAAGAGGCTCCTCCTCTTTGTCCTCTTCACTTAAAGGACCTTCTGGAGGTTCTGAAGGCCCTGGCTGAATCCCTGCCTCTGGCATCACATCTTCTCCAGCCTCCTCATTGTCTGACTCGAGTGCCAGCTTCACAGGCTGCTGGCACAACACCATACCAGTCTCCTCGCTGTTAGAATCAGCTACAATCCGCACAGGCCGCTGACGGGCCACAACATCTAGTTCTAGCACTGTGGCTCTTTCCCGAATCACCCAAGGTCACTCCATATATTACAATTTATAATCATGTATTGACTAGGAATGTGTCATGATTCCCCCTGCTCACTTATTAGTTCAAATAATTCCAAAGGAATAGTACTTGATTAGAAGCAAGGAGAGACTCTAGTCTACTCTCATCCTCAAAAGCCAACTAGATGATTTTGGAGTAGGTGCCCCTTTCAGCTCAACCTATCTCACGGGGTTATTGTTGTAGGGGGGAAAAATAGGAAGAGGGAATACTGTATGCTGCTTTGAGCTCCTGAGGGAAAGGTGGAATGCAGATGTAATAAATCAATAAAAATGAATTGGAAAAAAAACCAGAAAGAATGCATATCTAACAAGGCTAATTTGACTAATGATCGACTAGGCTTCTAATTGGAAGCAATCCTTTTCTTTTAAAAAAAATAGTCAATTAAAAATAATTTAACCTAATGAAAAATAATGGAAATGTTTTATAGCTCCCGTGTTTATGGTACTAATTTTATGACTAAGACTAGGTCACAATCCCTTAGTTACATTGTTCCTCATTGTTGTCATGTTACATATTCAGATTGATCATCTTATCTTCCAGGATCATATACATTCATAATAGGTAAGGAGAGTAACGCGTCATAATCACAGGTGAAATCTAGTCGGTTCTCACCAATTTGCCCGAACTGTTAGTAAATTGCTTAGGCAGTTCGGAGAACCGGTTAAAAATAAAGTGCAAGAGAGCTTTTCTCTCTCTCTCTCTCCCTCCCTCTCCCTCCGTCCCTCCCTCTCTCTCTCTCTCTCTCTCTCTCTCTCTCTCTCTCTCTCTCTCTCTCTCTCCCTCCCTCCCTCTCCCTTCAGTTAATAGCTCCACTTAACAGTTGCAGCTGGAATGCAGCTAATACACACTGAATCAAGTCAATAAGCAACAGAAACTGACAGGATTAGGGCAGGGAAACCCATCAATCACCCATCTAGGGATGGGATTAACCTCTTCCCTTCAGGAAGAAGGACAAGATTACAAACATTTTCATTATAAAGAGTATTAAGTAACACTTCTGTGATCAGCTGATACTCCCTGGAGTTTCCCAAGACCTTGCAGTGTTGGCTACTTCTTTTTTCTTTCTCGGGGAAAAGATACAGGAGGGGACAATGATGCAGCTTGATCATACAGGCCGTGAATTTAATGCATGTGTGGTCCAGTCAGCTGTATTGCTTCTGCTGTGAAGACCCAATTTAGAACATAGAGAACATAGAATAATAGAGTTGGAAGGGTTAATGGCTTTTGGCAGCACGCCCAGGCTTTCAATTAGCCTGAGCAGCTGCTCTTAGTTTTCCTCTCAGCTGCTGCATTTGCTTTGGGGTTGACTTTTTTTAAAAAAGGGGAATGGCGGTTTTAAGTTTTTTGCATTGTTTTAGTGGTTCCTGGCACTGTCCTTTTGGGGTGTACTTCCCTCACTCTTTTTGAAAGCCTCTTGTGATGGCAAATTATTCCATTGGTTGATTGGTGTCACCCTTAGGAAATTTCTCCTTAGTCCTCTCCTTAGTTCTCTCTTTGGTTAGTTTCCAGCCATTGTTTCTTGTTGTGCCTTTTGGTGCTTTGGAAAATAGATTGACTCCCTCATTTTTGTAGGAGCCCTCAAATTTCCTGACAGAACAATTAATCAGTGGAACAACTTACTTCCAGAAGTTGTAAATGTTCCAACACTGGAAGTTTTTAAAAAGAGATTAGATAATCATTTGTCTGAAGTGGTGTAGGGTTTCCTGACTAAACAGGGGATTGGACTAGAAGACCTCCAAGGTCCTTTCCAATACTGTTATTCTATTCTATTCTAAATATTGGAATAGTGCTATTTTATTGTGTATAAGGAGAAATTTCCTAAGGGTGAGACCAATAAAGTTGGCCATGCCCACCCAGTCACATGATCCATTTCCCACAGAAAACACCAGGAGCCACAAAACCTGGGTAGGTGTGACTGTGGGAGGTCATGTGACTGGGTGGGAGTGACATTGAGTTGGCCATGCCTAGCCACTCACATGACCACCCAGCCATACCCAGCCACTCACATGACCACCAAGCCATACCCAGCCACTCACATGACCACCAAGCCATAACTACAGAACCAGTAGCAAAAAAAATTGAATTTCACCACTGATCATAATGTGTTAACCTTGGATACTTCTGCAAGATCCAGTATCAAAACCTGACACCCTGAGATAATGATCATGGCCCCAGAATCTTGGCAGTAATTGCCAGTTTTCACATGCCCAGCTGTAAGCCAGGCAGTTGTTATTCAGAGTCATTATTTTTTAAAAAATTACTATAGAATGTACATTTGTAGAAAATAGTCAGATGTTCATGGGGACAATTGCAGGCAGCAATAAAATACCACAGTTATAGTCCCAGTAATATACAGAGTAGACATAGCAGAGCAGTTTATTATAGCACACTTTTCAGACCTGTAGCTGTAGTTTGCTTTTCTGATTCTGTCTACTCAGACAGATAATCCCTGCTCAATAGGGTTGACTGTATTCAATAGTTCTTACTCTCAGAAAATGGGAATAGGTTAACAATTTAAGCCTCTCAGCAAGAGAGATTTTCATGATGCATCATGAAAATATTTTAACTATGATCAGAAAATATGACATAGTATAAAGTGATTTGATACTTGTAATCATACAACCTTTTGTGTTCCATCTGAGTAGTAACATGGAATCACCTTGTTAACTTTTTCAGGTGTTAGCCAAAATTGGCTTGGTGCTGCCATCTGATGTCTACATTAAGGAAAGCTTATTGTAAACGTGCAAATGTTACAAAAATGTGTTCAAAAATGTATGTGCATATATTTATATGTTACAGAATCACATGTGCATAATAAGAAAACAGTGGGGAAATAAATATTTTGTTACTTTTGAAGATTAGTGTGGATATAGATAGAAAGAATTTGACCGAATACAAGATATTCCAAATTTGATCACATTGGCTATGTTGGGCAAAAGGTACCTTCTTCCCAATTTTTTTTCTCATATAAATCTAAATTCTTGGAGATATACTATTACTATTACTATTACAATTAACAGAAACCTTTTAAGAGAAGTGTAGAGGATCAACAGATCAAATAATATGATGTTCTTTTCCCCTTCCTCATTTTATTGATGGTTGTGTCTGGTGGATGAGTTAGAATTAGGTAGAGAGAGAACCAATTAGCATATTCTTTTCACTTTATTTTATACTTTTAGAGTAGAAGCAGATTATTAATTAAATCAAGCTTTCTGATTTCTCCTTCAGACTGTTTTCTTTTCAAATTGTGAATGTTTTTTTAAAAAAAATAAAATATCTTAGGTTGGGTAAAACTGAAAATTGGGTTCAGGACAGGGGTGAAATACTCCCGGATCGGACCGGATCGCCTGATCCTGTAGCGATTTTTCCCTGTTGGTCGGCGATCCAGTAGTGATCGCCGCCCGGGTGTCATTACTTCCTGGTTTTAACCTTCTGTGTTTTTTTTTTACCTTCTGTACACGCGCAGGTTTTGTGCATACACAGAAGGTGTGCGCGCACATGTGACACACGCACCTCACGTGCGCTTCCAAACCGGTAAGGAAGGTAAATAGTTTTCACCCCTGATTCAGGAGGCTTTGTTATGAATCTCTCTATTCTTAATCTGAAGGCAATGATTGGTCTCAGTTTTCTATAAGTTGTTTTGGATATTTATATATTTCTTTTTTGTCTATTTTCCTCTTTTATGTATACTTACCAGCATGTGAACTTCAACATGTGAACTTCAATTCCCAGAATTCCCCAGCAAGAATGCTGGCTTGGGAATTCTGGGAGTTGAAATCCACACATCTTCAAGCTGCTAAGTTTGAGGAACACTGAGACAGTTCAGTGAGTGCCATCTTATCAACTTTGTCATGTATATGTCTCTCTCCCCAATTTATAAGTAAGAGACAAATGTATTGTTATTATTTCTAACCCTGTCATTCAATTTTTCCAAATAGTCAAGATAGTCAAATTTTCAGAGACAATTTATTGCTTTTAAACTTTCTTGATTCCTTTCAAGACAACCAATGAGACTATGAAAAAAAAATGTCCTATCATGTTGCTTCCCATATTTTCCCCATTATTTGGACAGTAGCTGTTCAGTTAGCAAAATTATCTAAAATATTACCTATTTATAATTTATGAATTCTATATAATAGGGTTTTTTTTTAAAGTTCTCATGTTTACCATATTTTCCATCTGGAAAAATCAAATTGCATTAAAAAGAAAAACTCTTAACCCAAGTCCAAACCTCACACAGCAAATTATATGAATGTAATTTGAATATAATTATTATTAATATGAACAAACAAAGTATTTACCTCATCTTGTTGGGAATTTAATAGCTGCAGCTTCATATGCTTCATATAGGCCATTGTGATTGGCATATTATAATCAATCATGCTTGTCACCAATGTTGGAGGTTTTCCATTATCTGAAAGAATTAGAACATATCATATATCATGTGATAATTATAGGGTTCTATAAGCAAATTAATTGCAAACTAAGTGTTTAGAATATTTCCATTTTAGGAAAAATTAATCAGCAACTGCAACTTGATAAACTCCATGGGGATTATAAAAATTTCTTCACAACTACAAACTTTTACATGACAATAAAAATATATTGAGATATTTTAAATAGAAAGATTTGTAAGAGGTGCAATGAAAGCCCCATAATTAATTACATATGTATCATTTTTCTTCATAATAGAGTTCAAGATAGCCTGCATAGGATTTCAGGCAGCCTCCTGTCTCACTAATCCTGACTTTAATTTCAGCAAGAAAGCTACATCCAGGATATGTAGTTAAATGACAATACATCCAGAAAGTGTGACAGCACATTGCATGTATCTAGTTGTTGCCTTGTAAAAGGGCTTTTGTTATGCTGCCGCACATTTTAACAAAATATGCCCATATTGAATGATATCGGCTGTATGATTAGCACACAGAAAGGAGCATGTGCCATGCTATGTGAAGGCAAATATCATTCTACATTCTACATCTTCCTTTTTGTACACCTTCCGAAATATATTATGCAATGGCCTACTCAGGGGTGTCAAACTCAAGGCTCCTGAGATCCTGCCCACGGGGTACTTACATTTGGCCTGTGGGGCCACCCTGGAAACAGTGAAGGACTAGCTCGTGGTGCTTCTGCCAGTGAAAGCGGGCTCTCGAGCTCTGTTTTCAGCTGCTGCGGCCTCCTGCAACCCTCCGCCAGTGAAAACAGAGGTCGGGAAGACCACACATGGCCCTCCGGAGCTCCATTTTCACTGGCAGAGGGTTGCAGGAGGCTGCAGCAGCCAAAAACAGAGCTCAGGAGCCTGTTTTCGCTGGCAGAGCACTCAGGCCAACAGAGGTGCCTCCGACAGGAGTGATGTCAAGGTGGCTATGCCCACCCCAGCCCCCTTAGGTCAACCCTGATGCGGCCCTCAATGAAATCGAGTTTGACACACGTGGTCTACATTGATCAAGGCTATGAGAGTGCCTGAGGTCCATATCTATGGCCATCTGGTGATGATATAACTTTGAAAGATATAACTTATTCAAAAGACCAAACAAAAGTGGAGGAGTGGCATTATACATGAAGGAAGTGCATTCAGATATTGAGATCCAGGAATTTCAGTACCAAAGTCCAAGAAGATTTGGATAAAAACACAAGGCAGGAAACAAAGATGGTATCATTGAGGAGTAGGGAGACGACTGCTGTACACCATCAAGCTAAGCAGAACCTCCAGATACAGCACTCCTGGACTAATTAAAAGAATTTTCAGGGATGACAGACATAGTAATAAAGGAAACTTCAACAACCCAGATATTTGTTGGAAAACCTGGTTCATCAAAACTGCAAGCTTCCTAAATTTCTCAGTAGTCTTGCTGATTATTTCATGTTTCAGAACACTGAAGACAAGAACAGGAGGATCAGGCCTCCTAGATGGGAATGGGATTTTTGGGGAGAAATGACCATATCATCTTTAGATTCAAGATACTGCAGAAAGAGAAACTGGGGCATAATAGTGCGCACAATATGTTTCAGAAAAGGCAATTCCAGAGAAGTAATATGGAGGATCCCATGGGAAAAAATTCTGAGATCCAAGATTATGTAAGAAAGTTGGGAATTTCTCAAAAACATATTACTAAAACTATAGTTACGGACCTTTTCAATGAGAAAAAAATGGACATTTTAGAAATTGCACAGCAGGCTTTTAGATGAACTGAGTGTTAGAAAGACATATTGAGGAAATGGAACGTGGATATAATCACCAAGCAACTGAATTAGTAAGTAGCAAATAGCTACTGAAATGAAGTTGGAAGGCTAAAGTGCAGAAGTAACTTAGACTCACATGGGGAAGCTAAAAGAAACCAAAAGGCTTTTTTGGTACTGTAAATAGTGAAAGAAAGAAAAAGGAAGGCGTGAACCCATTAGTACAAGAAAATAATAGGATAGAATAGGATGGTAAGAGGTGATGGAAAGAAGCAAGCATGATGGAGAGAACTCCTCATCTCTTACTTTGTTTTGATCTTCTCCCCAAAAGGGAACTGGGAAGGAGGGAGTGGCAACCAAGTTTTCAAGATTGTTGTCAAGACCCTCATGGCTGGCAACATAAGGAAGCAAAAACAATATAGATTTTTAATGCTAGTCTAAGATATGAAAATGGCAAGAATTGGTTCATAAACTCAGTAATATTACTTAAGGGAGAGTCTTTCACTGAATTGCCTCTTCTGAGATAAATACCAAATGTTTCATCTGTTGCTTTCCCACAATAATATAACGTGAATATGAATCTGAAAATTAATTATCAAATACCAACACAATTGTTTTTGATAGGAAAGAGGAAGCGAACAATTACAAGTTATAGTAACTGAATTAATTCCTATATTTTAATAGAATATTTATTAAATATAGGGAAATAAATAGAGAAATGTTAAGGTATGCAAATGCAAATAGAACAATAATGTGTAGTAAGTGGCATAATGTAAGGCATGGGTGTTTGTAAAAAATGAGCAAAAATGAATATCTATAGCAGCATGCTTCTTTTGGGAATTCAATATTTTATTAGTTTATAACTATAACAGCATGCTTCTGACCATTTTGTTAAATGGAATAAGAATTGATTATGTTAAGAGAAACATAAAGTAATTTCAGTGCAGTGGAAAAATAATGTCTTATGAATGCTGTGATTCAGCACCAAGGTGAATGACATCAAGAAAAGTGAATGGATAGCGAGCAAGGGATAGGCCAAGAATTATGCTTCAGTGGAGTTGAGGTCCTCAAAAATAAAATATGAAAGATCTGAAAACAAAATGCAATGAATGAACTGGTATGAACACAATGAAAGCCAGGATAATTTCCAAAGATAATGTAGGAGGTGACCAGGCTGAGCCCAAGGTGGGGTCAAATGCATCATCAGTCTGGAGTCTGGAATCCCTACACCCCTGAAAGAGATCTTGGAAGTCTGTTGATTGCTATCTGGTGTCAATGGGTCTTGACCATTAGTAGATCAGATTCTTGCGTGTAGATTGTTTGGAATAAACTTGCAGTGCTTTTGAACTCTACCTGGTTTCTTGCACATGATAGATATGGAAAGGTATAGTGAATTAGGGAAAACTAGATATAACTATATTTTTTCTTATGACTAGTATTTCTTATCCACTTTCTGCATTTTAATCTTAAGTTCTTTTATCTCAAAACTCCACTAAGTATGCTAGAGAATAATCCAGTGAATAACACAGAATGGGAGCAAACAATATTTAGGCATTGTTCAGGGATAGGAAACATTGAAAGAATTGAAGACCAGGTTAGAGGCAAATCATCATGGAGAACATCTGTGTCGCTAAGAATCAATAGCAACTCGATGGCATAAAATCAGTCAAACAATCAGGGTAACTAGCTGATCTGAGAAAATTGTATCATTTTTGCCTCCCCTCAAAATTCTTATGTTTTCTATGAGATCTATGAGTTTCTCCCTCTGTGAGAAAGAACTTTCCTTCTACAATTCAAATGTAATTTAAGAGTACTTATTTATTTATATTTCATACTTAATGAAAGACTTCTATAGATGCATGAAGTCAGAGGAGAGAGAGCAGAGTTTTTCATTTCAGAATATGTTATTTATATTTGACTTGTATCTAACCTAGAATTTATCTGTACTTTAACCCATCCTAAATATTATCATTGACATTTCATTAGTTAGATTCAGACTGTACCATCCTCCAGGATCTCAGGACTGCATACCTTGCACTCACCAGATCCTTTTCCCCACTATCACAACACTGAAGGACGGGTTTAGCTGAAAAAAAATCATGCATTGAATTTTCACACATCATCTTATTATACCAATAGAGGATAGTTATTATGTACCATTTTAGAAAAACATTATTTTACATACAAAGAAAATGAATGAAAACTATCATATCTTGGTGTAGTGGTTAAAGGGTTAGCCTAGAGAGCAGAAGACTGTGACTTCTAGTCCTGCCTGTACATGGGTGACCTTGGGCCAGTCATTTTCTCTCAGCCCTAGGAAGGAAGCAATGGAAACCAGTTCTGGAAAATCTTGCCAAGAAAACTGCAAGGACTTGCCAACAGTTGGGCATGACTGAACAGAATAAAAAAAAAATCTTGCCCTTATTGTGGCTATATAAGAGCAAAGGTTTGTATTACATATAACCGTTTCAGGGAATTCTGGAGACATACAACACAGTATATGCAGAAATGGGATGGTATGAATGTTTCAACCATTCTAGTGTACAATTTTTATGAGTCTTCACTTAAATCAGGAAAATATAAATGGACTATGAATAATATGCTTTACATATCATTATTTGACACTAAACCTACCTTTATGATCAGCTCCATCTGGGTTTAAATGCATTCTCTTCTGGCACTCTGAGCAGCTCATTAGGAATCGTGTCACTGCTTCTCTTGGTAGAAAGGCATAGGTCTCTGAAATCTGAAATGAATGATGACATATAAGCATTATGATATAAGCTGAGGGTATGATTTAATGGAACCTATCATATTTCTAAATAAAATATATGATACCATAATTCCTGAAAATCCTATAAAGTATGCCTGAATACTAATTGAATTTCAAGCAATAGCAGTTTACTTGGTCTACCAAATAATGTTAATAAAATCATTTTTGCTTATGACAAAAAAATTGAGAAAATAATAAATACTCAGATGATGTTTCCAAAATGTCTTTTGTTCATATGCCCAAAATATTTGCATTTATCTGTTATAGTTCTATTATTTTACCATTGTTTTCATTCTGTCTCCAATTTTGCCTTTTTATAATATTTTGTTAATTGTGTGTCAATTTTAGACAGAAGATGCAGCTACTTTTAAAGTTACCACAGTGTTAGATGCCAGGTGTTCCATTGCACCTTTGTGGAAGTGAATCCACACCATTGAATAGATTTTAAATTAAGCAAAAAATATAACCTAGTGAAGTTATTTTTAATGCACAATGGTGAAAGGCTTTGCAAGGTTACCTTACTATGAGAATAACATGATAAATCCAGATGCATGAGCATTTAAATAAAGAATACAGATAACCTCATCCTTCCAGAAGATGCTCTGGATAAAAAAAAGGAAAATATAATTGCATCTCAATCTGTCATGATTAAAACCCAATATAGCAAAGAATTTCCCTTTTTTAGCTACAGAGCTGTGGTGGTGCAGTAGTTAGAATGCGGTATTGCAGGCTAATTCTGCTGACAACTGCCAGCAGTTCAGCAGTTCAACAGTTCAAATCTCACTGGCTCAAGGTTGATTCAGCTTTCCATTCTTCTCAGGTCAGTAAAATGAGAAGCCAGATTATTGGGGACAATATTCTGACTCTGTAAGCCGCTTAGAGAGTGCTGTAAAGCATTGTGAAGCCATGTATAAGTCTAAATGCTATTGCTATTGCTAGTTATTTCAACACGTTTCAATATAGATATTCATTCCAAACCATGATATCAAAATCCAAGTACCTTCATTTTATATACACATCATAATATTCCATTGTGCACTGTGTATAAGGGGCAGACCTAGTATCACAATATTAAGATATACTTGATCACTTCCCATCTTGCCTACCCCATGGATTATTATGTACAGAAGCCCTTATCCAACATAGCCTTTAGTTCTACTTAGTTCTACTTTCAACAATAAACAATTATATTGGACACTGCCATGTTGCTGCCAGGCAGACTCAACCAGTATGTAACATTAAGAGTGAAAATAGTCTGTACACATTAGTTAACTTCACTAACATATTCAAAAATTTAGTGCATTGAAATTAATGAAGCATTCTTGTGGATTCATTAGCAACCTGTATTTTGGGGAATGCTTCATTTATTTTAATCAAAAATTGTATTGAGTTCATAATTCATTCAGGTAGGATAGAATTTTATTTGGAAAATAAAAGAGTTAAACTGTGAAACTGATATACATTTCATACACTAGAACTTAATAGTATAATGCCTGGAAAAAACATTGGATTGCACAAAGGAGACTTAGTTTCAAGACCACCTTCAGCCATGGAGCAAACTGAGTGACTTTAGGCCAGTTACTTCAGCTTCTATCAACCTACATCACAGGGTATTTTTGTGGGGGGAAATAGGGGAGAGAGAACATATATTCTGCTGGAACTTTGGGCAGAAAGTAATCAATTTTCTCTGTATACTTGCATATTAAATACTTTTAGAAGTAACACCCATAATAACCCATTGGATCAGCATTTCAGAGATATTTTCTTACCTAAGCAGAGAAACAGAATGACTACAGGCAGGCAAAAAAATAAAAATAAAATAAATCAGTGGATGTGGGAGCCCCCTATTCTTTCCTACTTCCCTTCCATCCCTTCTTCTCTTTCCTTTTCTTTTCCTCCCTCCCTTCTTCAGGCTCTTAAGTTACAAACTATCAAACAAGCATGCGAGTTTTAGTAGTATATAGATTAATATAGTTTGAATGATACCAAACAAGCCAAAAATAAATTGCCTCTATCTCCAATATGATTGTGTGTGAAAAGAGAAATCTGTCCCTTTCTTCAGACTAATGCAGAATTCTTGTGTGACATTCCTCTACATGCCACCTACATGCCACAATATAGCACATAGAATTGCAGCACAGGATATGTGTTGCAAATACTGTTAGCAGTGTTATTCATCAGATGCAACAGAGATAAAACAAGGTTATGCCTCCATATTTCTTCTTTCTGTTTCTAGGCAACTTCCTTGCTGAACTCTAGTATGTCATGAAAGAAGCAGCATAGAGATATATGTATTTACTCTTTTTTTAAAAAAGACGCTCTTCTGATTTACATAACCAGTGGTACAGTTACTGTATTATATACTGCACTAATATATTTCCAAACAATGCCCTTTCTAGTACATGACAAATGCTAAACATTTAGAGTAATATGACTGTGTTATTGTTATTAAATAATTGATGATTTAGAAAAAAGATGACAAAGCATGTTTGATGTGATGTATACAAAGAAACATAGGCATACAATAGATGTAATTAATTATCATGCTGGAAACTATACTCAATGTACTCTTTTGGAGTAGGATTTTCATTGCATTTGAAATTTCATCCGTTGAAGCATTGTTTTAAAAGGCTTGATTTTAGGCAAATTATTGGTCACTATTAGATAAGTTACACTAAAGCCTTGTTCTGCTTGATTTCAGTATCACTTTTCTTTGTTCTCCTTCACCACTGTGCCTATTTACTCTGCTCAAGATATTTGGTATAAAAGAAATGGGGAAGAGTGGGAGGAGAATCTGCCTCTCTGGAAGTCCTCATTGTCATTGGCAGAGTAGAGGCTAATAAGTAATACATATGTTTCATATATGATTTTAAAATGTATAGATGCATTGCACAGTTTGATTTATTAATGGTATAGTTTGGCAGTTGGTCAAATTTTGGCAGCTAAAACGTCTTTGAAATGGATTCATTCATGATAAAACTAATTTTAAACATAATGTATTTAAAACTGATAATATTTGAAAAGGTTTTGTGGTTTGTTTATTTCTTTATTTTATTTTATTATTTATTTAGGCAAAGTCATCAGCTAAGGTCCCATGATATAAATAAAATAAAATCTTCCAATATAATGTATGCCTATGCTATAAAGAAATTACTTTAAAATAATGCACACACATAATACACACATACATGCATAAGCATGGATAACCTGAGATGTAAAGCAATTCATTGCACAATATTACTTGTGAGAATTTGTCTTCAACATGTCATGTAGTCTACACAATGGCAGTTGTGTAACTGAACAAATTTGAAACAGCATCCATATGTAGCTATTAAAATGTGTACAATTAAAATGAACATACTGATGACTTTTATCCTAAAAATTGTATATGTTTAGAAAATTCCAAATGAATTGTGTGTTTTCAAAAACTTATTTTATTCTCCACAATATTTACTTTCTCTTTAAATCAATGCCATAAATATCTTGAGAGAATTACCTTGGATAAAGCAGCTATAGTGATAGAAATTACAAAGAAAAAAATCTCACAATGTGAATGAGCAGGTAACCAGGAAAAGTTCCAATGAAATTGAGTTTATCTTTGCATGATTGTGGAAGTGTTATTCCATCTTATAAGTAAATTATTTTTTGTTGCTTTAAGAACTAGATTTAGTATGAAATCATTTTGAACTTGTCAAGTAAATTTTTGATATAGGTACTTTCTGATATAATGAAACAGGGAGCAGGCTGCTCACAACTTAGCTGCTGAAAGAGAAACTGTCTGTTAGCTGGAACAGGTATTGTGCATTGCTTGATGTTGTGGTAGCTGTCATACAATTTATTTGCCACATGCAGCGCCCATTAGTACTCCTGTATTTGGCCACCAACTGCCCTACAGGCATAGCAGCTTTGACATGACAGGACACTGTCATTCATGTAAACATCCAGGTTTTTCCCCCAAGTGTTTTTCAATTTTATCCTCTACCTACTTGTTTACAAACTACCAGTGTCCCAAAACAAATTTGCCAGCTTTATAGTGCCACAAATTCTTTATTATTTTTCAGAGTTGCAGAGTCAGACCAATGATACTTAATTTGTTCACACATGCAGTTCAAGATAAATAAACATCCTAGCAAGCAAGATTATCCTGATATATAGATAACGGCATCATTAAAGTTGAAAATATTTATTTATCTTGTGTATATAATATTTAATAGTGAACCCCCAATATTTGCTCAGAAATAAGTTATATTGAGATTAATGAAGCTTTCTCATAGATACATGTAAGTAGCATTGCAACATTAGAAAAGTTACTTGATCTAATTCTTGCATTAAAAATTGAAGTAATCATTCATATTATTTCTCTGTGACAGAAAGACATAAAATAAGAAATTAGGGAAATGGTCAATTAGCTGACTGAGAGAATTGATGGCAGAGAGAAAAAAAAGAATGGACAAATTGGCTGACAAAAATCCTAAAATGATTAGTTAGCAGATAAAATAGAAAACAACATATTGAAAATTATTTGAATGTGACTTGATTGGGGCCAGGATCTGGGGAAATAATGACTAAATATGGGGAAGTGATTTCATTGAGACTTCTCTATACATTTTGGAAACTAAATTAATTATAAAGGAAATTATTTAATAATAATTTGGGGAAATTAATTGGATTACTTTTCTAACAAATGAATGAAACAAAGGAAAATTTATGTCACAGGACAAAACTGTAGATATAAGTAACCACTTTTTTGTTGCTAGGACCCAAAAATTATTTCTGTTTTTCATTTAGTTTCTTCATTAGTTTCTTGCTTTTAGCCTCACTAACTTATCTTCAGTCAAGTGGAGGCTATGCTATATGGACTGAAATGCTTACTGTGAAATTTGTAGGCAAAAACCTCCCCTCTTCAAGAGTCGCGGTTGCACGGTGGTTAGAATGCAGTACTGCAGGCTACTTCTGCTAACTGCTGGCTACCTGCAATTTGGCAGTTCGAATCCCACCAGACTCAAAATTGACTCAACCTTACATCCTTCTGAGGTCAGTAAAATGAGGACCCAGATTGTTAGGAGCAAATATGCTGACTCTGTAAACTGCTTAGAGAGGGCTGTAAAGCACTGTATATAGTGGTATATAAGTCTAATTGCTATTGCTATTGCTATTCATTATTGTATGACAAATTAGTTCAGGTTTTTCTACTTCAGCAATCAGACTTTCATAAAACGTATGTTTCACAACTATAGAAATTATTTTATGAAACTGTTCACAACATTTTCTCAAAATGGCAGATGTACCTCTTAGTTCCTAAACATTCTAAACACTTGATGATATACTTGATTCTACAGAGGGACGGAATAGGAAAAGTGAAAGGTTGTAAAGACTGTGATGATATTTCTTCTTTATATATTCAATGCATTTTTATGTAATAAGAATATTTATCATGTTTTTTTATAATGAATGATACTTGTTTGGTTCCAAGATTGCTCTACTAGCTTACACAAAAAAATATTTTTATGTTCAAAAAATCTTACAACAAACTTTTAATTATTGCACTGAATATTGCTTAATTCTAAAGTCTCCACTGCTTCGGTCTAATGACTCCAATAAATTCCTAGAAGAATCAGCTGCTCACCCTTTCTCTGAATTGCTAAAGTAAAAAAAAAAAGGAGGGGTATATAAGGGCCCGCTGCCTTGTGGTTCTGTGATGTTTTAAAGTCCTTTTTAAAGAGTTTTACACGTAAAAATTTTGCATCATGTAAGGCACCAAATCAAATCGGGTGTTTTCAAATAGCTTTGGAAAAATTTAAGGGTTATTCAGAGAATGGATTTACTTTTTGATTTTGCAAATTCTTGCACACCACTGAAATTTTCCTTCCATATGTGAACAAAGCTGAGGATGAGGGCTGAGTACAATGTTTCTCAGGCTATGTTCTGAGTAGGCAGTCAATGAGTTTGATTACATCTGTAAAATCATGCTTGTCAGAACACTATCAGAAGAGTGAGCGTATGTGTGCCACACTCACGTGATATAATTTCTTTAGATGAGTTGAGTTGGAGGAAAGACGGATGAGAAACATGGTATACTCTCCTGTTCTTTTTACAACCTGATTTGCTCTTTCTTGTATTACCTTCTTTTCACTAAAACTATACTGTTTTATTTTCATTATTTCTTAACTCTCAGTTTATTCATCTGATCTGTAATATAGTCAATGACAGTCTCTGTATTCCAATCTGTCTGCAACTGTTCGGGTCATTCAGTCTCTTGATTATTTGATTTCTCCTAATGGTAATTTATTTCTTAAGTCTCTCAATTTTCCCCCCAAATAAAAAATAAATAACCAGTTATGTTTCATTCAGGTACCCTGTTTCCCCCAAAGTAAGACGTCCCCTGATAATAAGCCCAATCAGGTTTTTGAGCGCATGGCAATGAGGCCAAGCGCTTATTTCAGGGTTCAGAAAAATATAAGACAGGGTCTTATTTTGGGAAAACACAGTGTTTTTCTGTCCTGACTACGCTCTAAGTGAATTTTCATTGCATAGATAGATCTTGGGGGTTTTCAGTTATATGATTGTGTATAATAAAGGCTTTTTATATTATATTGTATTATATATGCAAGTATTAATATATACACCTCCATTTTTTAAATTAACAGGCAGCCCATAATTCTCGGAAAACGTTAATCCTGCCAAAGAGCTACAGTATATCAGTAGGCTCTTTAGCGCAAAAAAATCAAGTCATAGGCTTTTTTATTTTTAGTAAAGCTTATGAGGTCTATAAGGGGTGTGCATAAGTACACCAACATGCCTACTGTCCCTGTCCTATTGTCCCCATTTATTCGTATCTATTTCCTGTATTCATAATCATGTTTATACTTATATCTGTTATTTTATACATGTTTGACAAATAAATAAATAATAATAATAATAATAATTATTATTATTATTATTATTATTATTATTATTATTTTTCAAATAGTTTTTGCAAAAAAGTTGAAGAAGGTTAGGGCCGATTCAATAATTTTCCTTAAAATTATTTCACATTTTTATTATATAGAATCTTGAAGATATTTGTCTTAGACTTTCATCATTAGTGTTTTGGAAATAATAATCTATCATCTCTGCTATGTTATCTCAATGAAAAATCAAAAGACATGTTAATGTTCCATATTAGTTCAGTGGTCAATTTGTTATTGAATTAATCTCAAATTCATTGAAACTGAATTTTGTTCCTTTTATATCTCTAAAACTCAAATTGAATATTGCTTTCTTCAATTTGGAACTTGTTTGATTCATACATAACTATTAACAATGCCCCACTGTAATGTAAAAGTACATTATTTGACTAAAAGATGAATTAGATAGGTAGAGGAGGACTTAAGAAGACATGTTTGTGACTGGAGAAATAAAACTGGGGTTTCAAACTGGAAAGCTGGTTCACTATGAAAGTAATAAAGACAGCCCACATTAAAATTAAAATACTGTTAAGAATAAAGTGATTCAAACTTTAAAAAAATATAAATTTATAATGTTTCCTGAAGATTGTATACCTACTAAAATTATTGGGGAACATTTTCATTTACTATTTTATCCAAGATAAATGCCGACTGGTGACACCCAGGGGGAGAGCCTTCTCTGTGGGGGCACCAGCCCTCTGGAATGAGCTACCCCTAGAGCTTCGTCTTAGCCCTGACTTGCGTATTTTTCGCCGTGCCCTTAAGACCCTTTTGTTCCAGCAAGCCAGACTGTCCTAGTACAAATTTTAAAATGGGTGTATGTGTGTTTTAATTCACAGGCCAAATTTTTATATTCGATTTTAATTGGTTTTAAATTTTATAAATCTATGTGTTTTAATATGGCTGTACACCGCCCTGAGTCCTTCGGGAGAAGGGCAGTATAGAAATCTAATAAACTTGAAACTATTAATATAGTATATTAATATATGGTATAGTATATTAATATATATATTAATATGCATAAGTAATATTTACAGTACCATATATAACAGAAGTGAGTACACCCCCTCACATTTTGTAAATATTTAAGTATATCTTTTCATGTGACAACACGGAAGAAATGACACTTGGCTACAATGTAAAGTAGTGAGTATACAGCTTGTATAACAGTGTAAATGTGCTGTCCCCTCAAAATAACGCAACACAAAGCCATCAGTATCTAAACTGCTGGCAACAAAAATGAGTATACCCCTAAGGATAACATAACTTATCAAGCATTTTATAAATAAAATGTTAAAAACAAAAGAATCAACTTGATAAGTAGGACACAGAATATATATACAACTTGATTTCTCTAGAAATTAGAGGAAAATAAGTATGAAAGATTATTTAAATATACTGGTGAATTGGTTCTGATCTATCTGATCAACATGGGTCCTATTATATCTTACTTCATTATAATTCAAATAATTTGTACACTATTGGCACAATATAATATCTGCATTCTTTCTTCACTTGGAATCCAAATATATTAAAGCACATCTCAGCTTATTAATGCAAGTCAACATAGATCCATGTAGGGATAAAATGGTTTGATTGAAAGATAATTGACAAATATGCCTTATTTATCTTGGATAAAAAATAACAATATGCCGTTCCTCTTGGTGTAAGATTATTTACTTACTGCTTTATAGGTTCTTTTTTGTCCAGCATGTTTTCTGATTTGCTCTCCATTTGGTCCTGTTTCCACGTGCATGGAGTAGATTATATCAAAGAAATCTTCAACAACAGCTACCTGTCTTAATGACAGCTTTTCATCTACCCCAATTCCATCCTAAGAAGAAATGACAGGAAACATAAAATGAATTTATAAATTACTAGAAAACATATCTTATGGCCATAGTAAATTGAAGATATTGACACTGTTATCTAAAGATCATATACCAATTAACAGTCAAATTAGTGATACTAATATTATCACTACACAATAAATATAGATGTATATACGATTCTAAGTTATGGTTTATATTTAATTGGACTAGAGAAGCAGTCAAAAACTGATTCAAAATTGCATTTTAATTAGAAGAATTGATTTGGTTTGAACAGAATTTGTGAATGAGTTCAATAGATTTCTCTCTCTCTGTGTGTGTGTGTGTGTGTGTATATATATATATATATACATACATGCACACGCACACACCATACGCACATGTATGTATGTGTGTGTGTGTGTGTGTGTGTTTAAGATTCCTACTGAATCTTAAAACAAATCAAGGCCTGGTTTCACCAAAATCATGTTTATGGATCCATTAGGATAATTGGAACATTTTATTTGCTATCCCTTTGAATTGGCTGACTAATGCATTTTACGGGTAGTCCTTGACTTACAATCATTTGCTTAGTGACCATTTTAAGTTACAACAGCACTGAAAAAAAGTGAGTTAGTAGTAGAAAAGAAAAATGTGGTGGAGTGTTGGTACTGCATTAGCTGTAGTTGATTTAGCTGTGTAAGCCTCTCGCAAATGTGTGAGGACAACTGCATAAATATTTGACCCAGTACTTGACAAATAACATATTTAGCAATGGTGAGGCCTCAGGTAAAATGCTGGCTCACATCCAAAGAGCATTAGACATCTGTGAAATCTTAAACATAAATATTCAGGAATAAATCCACTTATGTTCAGTTGGATGTATTATTCTGTTAATAGTTATAGAAATTCAGCCAGTCAGATTAATACAATTAGATTCAGTTAACTTAAATGCTGCCACTTGAATGGAATTTACACATGGTTCACTTCAGTGGACTGGGATTAATACTGTGCTTAGTCTGATCTGCTGAATCTGGAAAGCACACCTGAGTGGGTGGAGGAAGAGCCTTACTGCAGAATACTGAATATATTCTCTGTCTTGATCTTGTGTAATGCTGATGTGATACCGTGTTTTTTGTTTTGTTTTGCTGGCACATTTATGTTGCACACCATACAGTTGCTATAAATCTATAGGTGCTTTGCTGACTGGGGAATTCTGGGAGTTTGAAGTCACCGATCTGAAAGTGGGCAAGGTCATGAAACATCGGCCTAGAATATTTGTCATGTTTCTTACTGTAACCTTCAATTGAGCCTGTTGTGGTTGGAAAAAATTGTCTTATTTGCTCTTATTTTTCTTGCTCATTAAAGACATTTTTTTTCTTTGCATGATACTTAAGGCTTTTTTCTGCTAAGGGTTTTTTGTTAGATGACAGAAAGGAGGCTTCTTATTACTTCATCTTCTATAGTATTCTCTGTGGCTATGTTGGAACTGAGCAGAAATTGGTGACATACAGCTCCTCCTCTCCTTCCTCCTCTTCATCTTCTTCATTAGAAGGAACAGGAACAGTGGTAGGTTGCTACTGGTTCGCCCCGGATTGGGAGAACTGGTAGCGGCGGGAGGCTCTGCCCACCTGCCCGGATGCTTCTATGCATGTGCAGAAGTGTTGTGCGTGCATGCCATGAGCGAACCGGTAGCAACGGGTTTTGAAACCCAGCCCTGGACAGGAAGTATGATTGGAAGGTACAGGTAAATCAGTACTTCATATAGTGTTGCAAGTTTTTCCTCTTTTCTTTCACATCACAGTGTGGAAGGGATTGGTGATATCACAAAAAGTTGACAATGTTCTCCTAAAAATGCTTGGGATGTTTCCTGTCATCAATGGCTGGGAATTTGTTAAAAATAAATTTAACCCTTCACTGTCATCATGCCTTGCCAGAATCATTACAAAATTTAACATAGAAAATTTTACAAAATCCCTAACTCTGCTTCATTTGTGTGAAGTAAATATGACCACTAAGTCAGTACATTTCTCCAGTTACATCAATATAGCTTATATTGGCTGGCAAAACATCTCCAAAATTTCTGTCTTGAATCTTCCCTGATGCTACTTGGAGATTGAATTTATCAACCATGACACTGAATTATATATTTTTCTTTAAGAAGCCTCTTTCCTTGATGTTATTATAAAATTGCATCTTCAGCAAGACAGAACAATACCCATGAATAGGGCTACAAGATTTACAAAGCAAAAATCTGAATGACAGCAAAGAGAAATAGAAACTTTATCTCTTTTTTGTTATTTAATGCCTTTCCATATTTATATAACCCTATCTTTGAGGAAAACAAATATATCTCAAACTACAAATCACTTATTTATCAAAGTCATATCACAGCAGCAGTATATTCAGTAAGTTATAGGAGCACGGTGACCAAGCAGTTAAGATGCTGGGCTTGTCGACTGGAAGGTCAGCAGTTTGAGTCCTAAGTACCACATGACGGAGTGAGCTTCCTTTACTTGCCCCAGCTCCTGCCAACCTAGCAGTTCGAAAGCATGTAAATGCAAAAAGATAAATAGGTACCACTTCAGTGGAAAGGTAATAATATTCTGTGCACCTTTGGCATATAGTCATGCCAGTCACATGACCACAGAACAACACTTTGACTGTGAATAGGAAATGAGCATTGCCTTTTAGAATTGGACACAACTGGCAGGGGAAACATTTTTATCTTCAGTCAGTTAGCCACAAAAATTAGTACATCGCACATACAAAGAGGGTCTCCCCAGGGTGCCGTCAGTCAAACAGTGTCAACTGGCGGCCCCCAGGGGGAGAGCCTTCTCTGTGGGGGCACCCGCCCTCTGGAACGAGCTACCCTCAGGGATACAACTGATCCCGGACCTCCGTACTTTCCGCCGGGCCCTGAAGACTTTTCTATTTCAGCAAGCCGGGCTGGCTTAAAATTTTTAACTGGTTAATTTATTGGGTAACGGGTTTTAAATTGGGGAAGCCAAATTGATTTAATTATGTTTAAAATTATTTTAATTTTCATATTGTATGTATTTTAATCTTGGCTGTTCACCGCCCTGAGTCTTTTGGGAGAAGGGCGGTATAAATTTTTTAATAATAATAATAATAATAATAATAATAATAATAATAATAATAATGCAAATATTTTCTTTGTAGTAGAAAATATTAAGTCACAGACTGTTACAAAAGGGAAAATACCAATGATCAGTAATTTCTACATTTTTCATAATTAATGCTACAAACACATAATTATCCAGAACACATATGGCTTTAAAGCCATTCTCATATCAAATAATTTTAAAAAAATAACTTCTCAAAACTCTACAGCCATTGCCATTGTGTATTTTTAGAATCCTGATAATCTTCCAGAAAGCCTAAATCTGGGGAAGCCATTGAAGTTAGGAACTCATTAAATGGTTCTTTTAAGTATAGACTGCACTCTTTCTATCTTTTTGTTATTATAATTTTGTAACTGTTTTTAATTTGTTTTAATGGTTGAATAATATGGATTTTTACTTTTGATTTTAACTTTGCATGTCACCTAGAGTCACATGTAAGTAAGAAAGGTGGCTATATAAATTAAATAAACAAATGTGTTTATATGTGCATCTGCAGCAAACATGGTTGAAATGTGTGTACAGGGGAGCCTTTAAGGACTACTTGTAAGATAGTTAGCCCTGCATTCAGTATTTAGTATTCATATTATACCCATGTAAGGCCAACTGATACCATAAGTAAAACCAAACAATATTGTCCCCAGCTCTTCTATTACTGAACTGACAAGACATTTACACTCAGTGTGTTGAAAACTAAAGTCAGGTATAACAATGAAAGAGTTAAGAGCATGACAGCTCCCCACTCCTTCCATTGATGCCATATGTATGTGCTTATTTTGCTTAATGTTTAATCCAGGGCTTGCTACAGGCCTTGCACTGGCTTCCACTTGGACTCAGGATACATTAAAGAGCCGTGGTGGCACAGTGGTTAGAATGCAGTACTGTAGGCTAATTCACTGCTCACTCCAGGAGTATGATTCTGAACAGCTCAAGATTGACTCAGCCTTGTCTTTCTGAGGTTGGTAAAATGAGGATCTGGATTGTTGGGGACAATATGCTGTATGCAGTATTGCTTTTGCTATTCCAAAATGTTGATTGTGTTGTATAAAGCCATTTATACTTTAGATCTGGGTATTGCAAGAGTTACTCCAATCAGATCTTTTCTGACCTACAAGGTCAGTGATGGTGAATGCCGAAAATGGAGCACTTTGTGTGTTCTTGTCAAGGCCGCGACCAGGAAGAGGAGCTGCCCAGGGGGCATGTGTGCACCAGATAAGGTACTTCTGGTTTCCAGTGCGCGCATGCACACTGGCCAGCAAGTCTTCCGGTTTTTGGCACGCATGTGTCAATCAGCTGGCCAGTGTGCATGCTCACGCCGGAAAACAGAAGACCAGCTCTTCCAGTTTCCAGCACTGCCACATGCACAAAGGCCAGCTGATCATCGCATGCGCATGCAGGCCAGAAACCCAGAAGAGGAATGGGCGATGCTGCGCGTGCCAGGCGAACATGGCTCCACGTGCCACTTCGGGCATGCGTGCCATAGGTTCGCCATCATGGTATTAGGTCTTCAAAAGAGAAGCTATTCTTAATTACCTACTTTTAAGGAAGTAAAGGAAGCTAACACCTGAAAATGTTACTTTAGAACAGGCTACCTGTGGAGATTAATAGGCCCTTTTCTTGTTTGCAGTCAGGAAGATGCTGAATGAGAAACTGTCTATAGAGCATTCTAGTGAGACTTTATTATTTGATAAACTTTTAAGATTTTCTTTTGTTTATTTTTATAGTAAATGATTTAATTGTGTTTATATTATGTAAACCGCTGAAAGATTATACTGATTGCAGCATGATATAAATGCTATAAATACATCTATTTAGGAATTTTTGTCTCCTCTCAAACACACTGACTTGGGATAAACTTCTTTGATTACAATCACAATTATAACATTGTTTTTGTAGAGGCTATAAAATCATCAGTCTTAACTATAACAAAATATAATGAAGCAAACCAGTACAAATAAAATTATAAGCACTTCCATAAACTGAATTACTAATGTAGCTCAGGGTTGAAATGAGGGGTCTTTGGTGCTCTCTGAGCTTGCTTGTTTTCTTGCAGATGTTTTATTATCCAAATTAGGTAACATCATGGTGCTAGACTAGCATTGATGATGTTACGTAGTTTGGGTAATGAAATGTCTGCAAGAAAACAAACAAGCTCAAAGAGCACCAAGGACCCCTCATAAATTGAATTCTCAAAGCAAAAGTGACAATATGCACAAACATAAACAGAATGTATTATCAATTGTAACAGTATTTTAAATTTAAGGGGAGGGGGTACCTAAGGAATTCTTCCTTCCATTTACCTCCAATTTCAGTATTACATTAGAGGCCATTCATTTTTATGTTCTGGGAATATATAAAAAGCAAGGCATAATCTACTAGATATTATATTCTTCCCAATGGTGCTAAGTAAAGGAATTATGAAATCTTCTAAGCAATACCTATTCAGAAGAAGCAAAATTGTCTAATAAAAAATCTTGGATTTTATCAGATGTACCTTAACTCAAGATATCTTGAAAGATGTTCTATAAATAAAATTATGGATAGAATAACTTCTCAATCTTTTTTTAGCTATGAGTTAACATATCTAGAGAAGTTGGCAATGGGCACCCACAGAAGAAATGGAGAACAAATATTGAAATATGTGTGTAATAATGATGAGACAAATGAAGTTTTTAACAGTACTTGTAACAGATATCAAAATGCAAGAATGTAAGGGCATCATTTGTATGATGATGTTATTCCTCAAACATCATCATTTTGGTGTCACAAAGTGATGATGTATGTTGTACAAACACTGCAAGGATGGCTTTTTTATTTGTGACCTGAAGTGACATCTTCTGCTTAAAAACAGAAGAAATTGTAAGGTTCAAGAAATGGGCAGTGATGTTAGTATTCTGTCCAAATGTCTGCTTTCAAGATTTCCTCTGAGAGGGTGTCATGTTCATAATCCCCCTATGGTTTCCTGAGTCAGACAGTAAAGCACAGGTCAAACACAAATTTCCTTCTAGCCAATTAGATTCATCCCAAATGCTGCCCTTTTTGGATTCCAATTGTTCTCCCAGACCTGTAAAAAGGAACTTCAGTATTAGCTAGAGCAGCGGTTCTCAACCTGGGGGTCGCGACCCCTTTGGGGGTCGAACGGCCATTTCACAGGGGTTGCCAAAGCCCTCTCTCGCCCCCCCATGCCTTCACTCACCCTCACTCTCTGCTCTGTTGGATCGCCGGCCGTTCGTTTATCCCACCCACTCCCAATCTATTGCTGCCTCTGATGGCTAGAGGAAAAAAACTGTTTAAATTCTTGCCATGGGGCTTCAAAGGGCCACCCTATAGCCAGTGGCGCAGCCGAACCGTTTGTTAAATTGCTGGCTTGCCCCGCCCCTCCGCACCACTATTTATTGCCAATAAATAGTGGTGGGCAAGGGCGGGGGAGCCAGCAATTTAACAAATGGTTCGGTATTTTTTTGTAATTTTATTGGCCCCCGGAGCTTCAGCATAGGCTAATTAGCCCTTGCTTAGATCGGCTCCCCACCCCCAGCTGATTTGCTCTCAGCTGTTTTGCTCAGGGCTCTTCTGCTTGCTTGGAAAGAGTGCAGATTTTTTTTTCCCCTAGCTACACTGAAAAACGAAAGAGAAAGTAAAGCAGGGTGTTGGTTTGCACGTTGGAAAATTAGGCAGGCACATTTCTTTTCTTTTTCCTCACCAAAAAAGGTAGGTGCAAACAACGGGAAATTTAGAGAAAAAGAGGAGATTTTAAAACACAAAAGAAAAAAAGCTCTATTTAACTAGGGATTGGTAATAATTGAGATACTATTAATTGTATATTGTGTTGAAAGCAGAAATGGTTAAGTTGTGGTTTGGAGGAATATATGGGGGAAATTATTTGGTTTATTATTATTGGTAAATATAATTAATTGATTTGTAAGAAATTGGATTGCATGGAAATAATTGGAATATTCATGTTCATATTGATTAATATACAAAAAAGGTAGTTATATAACTAATTGATTTATATTAAAATGTTGAATTCATATTAAACAACTGTAATATTACATAATTAACCAATGTGAGGATGGATATAAAAATAGATGACAATGGGAAGGGGTATAATATAGAATAGAAGGGAAAAATTGAATTTGATTAAGATTAGAGATGAGGATGAAGGGTAATATTGGCTTTTTACAAAAAGGAAATATAGAAATTGTAAATTTAATTGAAATGACTAAACACTGTTTAAATTTATGAACTGGCCAAATACTCTGTTCAAAGAAAATACATTGTATGTTTGTATGTGTGTTTCTAATTATTGTTATTTATTCATATTTGTTCTCTTTTATTCTTTAAAGTTTAACAATTCATTCTTTATCTTAATATCTTTATATTTGTTTGGGGTTGGCTTTCTTCCCTTTCATCTTTTTTATTGTACAGCAATCTTTCTCCTCAAACCTACCACCTCTCTTTTCTTTCCTTCTTACTTTCTCTTCCTCACCCTCTTCTTCTCCTCCCTACTTCCTCTTCCTTTCTCCTTCTCCTCCTCTCTTCCTCCCTCTCTTACCCTCACTCCTACTCTAATTTCTCTTCCCTTCCTTCATCCCTCTCTATTGCTGTATCCTTTTATGCATATGGACTACTCAGAGGCTGAAAAAGTTATTTCTGACTGGTCCTCGCACTTTTGACCAGTCTTCGAACTTACGATTGTCCTCACATTTTACGTTTTTGCCCTATCTTGTCATCATGGTGAAGAGAAGCAGTTGTGAAATGAATGACACATTGTTAAGAATGCTACAATGGGCATAAATGATGACCAGTCATAAGTGCGAAGACCAGTCAAAAGTGCGAGGACTTGTCAGAAATAACTTTTTTCAGCCCTCTGGGTAGTCCTTTTGTGCATATGGACTACTCAGAGGGCTGAAAAAGTTATTTTTGACTGGTCCTTACACTTTTGACCAGTCCTCGAACTTACGACTGTCCTCACATTTTACGTTTTTGCCCTATCTTGTCACCATGGTGAAGAGAAGCAGTTGTGAAATGAGTGACATGGTTAAGAATGCTGCACGGGCATAAATGTGAGGATGGTCATAAGTGTGAGGACCAGTCAAAAGTGCGAGGACCTGTCAGAAATGACTTTTTTCAGCCCTCTGAGTAGTCCCTATACACATAGCCATGGCCACCCAGTCACATGACCAGCTAGCCACACCCACCCAGTCACATAACCTCCAAGCCATGCCCACAAAATAAGCCACGCCCACAGAACTGGTAGCAAAAAAATTTAGAACCCACCCCTGGTTGGGGGTCACCACAACATGAGGAACTGTATTAAAGGGTCGCGGCATTAGGAAGGTTGAGAACCACTGAGCTAGAGATTCCCAGATCTGGGGCAATCATTAAGGAGATGAACCAATAAGTACCATAATAACCTCTTCTCTTCTGCAGTGTGATGTACCCTGAATTAATATTTCAGAAAAATTAACATTTTAGGGGAAATGTTACTAAATAAAAACACAAATGCTTTTTTTTTTGCAGAGAACCATTAAAACAAATAAAAAATTAAAAGCAGTGTTTACAATAAAAAGAATCTGCAGAAAATTGTTCATATTTCTATTTCTATATATATATTCTCACTCCCAAATCATTTAATTTGTTCTAAAATAATCAGTTTATGAGAAGATAAACACCAATTTATACAGTTGTCACAGAGAAGACCTCAGGCTAATACACAACTTCTCTCCCCTAGTTCAGCAATAAATTATATTTAAATTACGGCACACGCTTTGAATCCTTGTTTCTATCTCAATTTTTTCACTCAAATCTAGGCGATAGATAGATAGATGGATGGATAGATAGATAGATAGAATCAAATATGATTCATAGTTTGTTAGCTATCATACTTCTAAATAGCAGATTTTATTTGATTCTCTTTCTGTTTCAGTTTAGACTGTGCTAGAGGGATTAATCCTATAATGTCAAACTAGATGATCTAATCATCTCCATCTATGATTTTGCAATGCAGCAGCTGTACAACAGCTTGTTGTAAACAGGTTCATTGTCTCCACACTGTTCCCAGTGGACAACTGCCTCTTTCCTAAAACCACAGCTATAACAAACTATTAATTGTCACTGGGGCTAGCAGTCTCGGGGAAAGCAAAGGGCAGTTCACAAGGTCCACCACTTCTGTATCCCCTACAGCCAATGCTACAGGCAGATCTGTCATTCTGAATTACCTTTTGTTTATTTTGTATCCCTTTGTTTATGCCAGTAACAAGAAACAATTTTGATAGCCTCGCAGTTGAATAGGGTTGAAGTAATGAACAATAATTATTTACAAATTATAGTACAACCAAATATAATACTTCTGGTTGACATGGAAGAAAAAAAAATCAGGATCGAATAACACATCCACTAGCCCTCCTTCAAAAGATCAGAATTTGCTTCTATTGGGGAAAAAAACCACGTAAGAAAACTTAAATAGCTTAGCTTCAGGTTATCTATGGAACACCTTCCCAATACAAAGCAATTTATCTATTAAGATGCTTGAGAGAGGCTCTTCCCTGTGTCCCACATCTTAAAATGTGTTTCATAGAGATATGAGGAAAGCCTATGGCTATGCTATCATCTACAAGGGGCTTGATTTGATTTAGCCAGTTGGGTGACCTTGGGCCAGTCACTCTCTCTTAGCCCAACTCATCAGTTGTTGTAGTAGGAGGAAGGTGTGTGGGATATGCTCACTGCCTTGAGTTACATGGAAAAGTAATAAATATGGAATATAAATAAATAAACAACAAACTTGGCACTGAAATGAAAAAAAGTGTACACCAAGTGAACCTGACTCAGAAGGAAGTCCCAAAATGTATATAAATTATGATAGCTAGGACATTCAAAGTAGAACTTTCTACAATCTTAGATTCATATACAATACAAAAGACTGTAGAATAGAGATATGAGGTTGAAAGAAGAATTCTCAACCCTCCTGTAGCCAATCCATTATAGAAGTATTGGCATCATGATAAATACATATATTTGTAGAAATAAAAAATATTCATTGTTACTGATTAGTTCTCATGAACATTCACCAGATGGAATTCAGAATCACAAAACAAAACTACTGCTTTTAAATTTCAATTCATAAGGAAATGACTGAAGTATTTTTAGTATACGATGCTGAAAAACTCCCTTAATTGTGGCTTATTAGCTGATATTCAGAGAAATCTCTTTTAAAAACTGTGCAGATTCTTATTTAAATCAAAGTAAGGAAAAGTGTTAAGTAGAGGAAGGGACAGTATGCATCTTCAATTTTTTAAAAGAGCCAGTGAGGTATACTGCTACTGAAAATACAGTTACATTTCTGTTTATATCCATTATTTGTGGATATCAATTCATCCAAAAAAGCAAACTCCATCAGTAGTAATAGAATGTAAGAAATATCAAATTCTAAACATGCAAGAATAGACTTTGTCACGTGGCATTACATGATTAATGGCTATTATAGTTCATTTCTAATTTTATTTTGAAATGTTCAGCCAATCTAATTGAATAATATGAGAGGTTTTTCTTTCTTTTGTTAACCTACAGATTATCTCCAGTAGAGGGAGTTGTATATTTCTTCTGAAATTTCAAGAAGTATTCGTGTTTATTTTCTGTCATTGTGATGAAAATCCAAAGATGAACAAGGAAAATATTTCAGTAATGTATATTAAATGTATATAGCAAGAAGAATTGATGGCAGGTGAACCAAGGCAGTCATACTATGGATCCCACTTGGTAAAAAGTGCCCACAAAAGAGACTTAAAACAAGATGGATCTATGACATCAGCAAGTATTGCGGGCCCAACTAGCAAAAGAAAGCTCAAGACTGTATTGGTTGGAAACATGCAGAAGAGGCCTTCATCCTGCAGTGAATAGACGATCACTAAAAATGAATGAATGAATGTATATTAAAATGTCACAGTATAAAACATGTAAATTAATATTGTTGCTACTACTGCTGAGGTTTTTCTCCCCCCCCCACCCCCCCATATTCTGCTGATGCTAGAAATTTTAGTAAGGCCACAACATATGGAATCAGTCTCCCTATAGAACAAGCTGATTATGATATTAGTAATCTCTCTATTGACTGACATGATTAGTCTGCTATCAGATAGAACCATCAGGTATCAGTACTTGCCTTCCTTGCATTTATTGACAGCTGTTGCTTGGCAGAACTCCAAGTCTGATCAAAACTTTAATCAGTAATTTTTTAGGCTTCAAACCACACATACATGATTATCCATGTCCTGTTATTTTCCGATTCAATATCGCAATATTTTGTATATGGATCTACTTCTGAAGACTACACAACAATTTAATTAGTGCAAAATGCAGGATTCATTTTCTATTTTATTGTCTTTGGATCACATTTTTTTGTTTCAGATTTATTGGCTTTTAGTTTATTTCCAGCCACTGTTCAAAATACTAATTTATGAAATGCAATATATGAATATAAGTTGTTAAAAGGTTTGGGCCCAGGTATTAAAGAACTGGCTTTCTCTCATATAAGCCTGCCTGTCAATAGTATTTATCTTTTGCAGTCTTAAATGTTCAGAGATCCACCATCAAGAGATATACATTTGCCTGAGGCCTCTATACTATAACTCCCAACTGTAGAATGGTCTCTCAAGAGATGTTAGATTGGCCTCCTTTGCTGATGGTTTTTAGACAAGTTGTCAAAGTATTTGACCTATTTCAGATCCTACTTGCTGTTCATTTGTCTTTGTAACTGTTATATAATAAGTCTTTTTTTAAAAAAAAAATCTTAATATTGAAGGTAAAGGACTGGGAATCTTTTAAAAGCTTCACATCTGAATTCAAGCACTTCTACAAATGAAATAATAACTGGACATTCAATGTAGATTAACAAGCTAATTAACCATTTTAATGATATAAAAGACAATAATGTAAGCCATCATAATAGCATTTTAAGTCTCTGCAGTACTTATTAAAGAACAGCAAGGAGACCAGACTGTATTCTATCCCTTGCAAGGCATTTCATGACAGAAATGACGAATTTGCCTCATCATCCATTCTGTGCCCCTCAGATTCCTTCTCTGACAATTCCTGTAACTTTCTGGAAATGTCAGAAGAAGGAAATTCTTGTGGAGGCATGATGAGAAAAAAATGTCTTCTTGAAGAGCAGAGACTATGATTGTGGCAAAGTCCAAAGAATCAGTGAGGAGACTGGTTGTGATGACTCCCCCGGACGCTTCCACAGATACCTCTCCAGATGTAAGTTAAGAGGAAGATGAACCAGTTCCAGGCACATCAGAAAAGGGGAGTTGGTCAATGGCTCCAAGCAGCCACCTGAGACTGATTTGGCTGAAGCACAGCTGCAGCAGAACAGCCCTGCGGCTTCAGGTGGGGAAAGTACACTGTTGCAGCCAGTCAGCGATGAAAAAGAGGAACTGCCTTCTGCACCTGATCCAAGAACATATAGGGCAGAGAAAATACAGGAACAGCGAAGGTCAGCCTAATTATTTGCAAGGAGGCAGCCTTGCCCCTCTTGATGGGCTGCACCAGAAGCTGGCTATTTAGCACAGCAGACAGATGGTGATGATGCTGAGAACAATGTATTTGTTTCCTTGCTGTGAGTTCTTCCCTTGAACTCTGGATCGTGTCTCTTCAGCTGTGGCCTTGCCCTGCCTTGCCTTATGGCCTTGCTTTTGCCCTGAGGGTTTACCTTTGCATGTGGACTTGCCTTGTGAAGTTGCCTTTGTCTTGCTTTGCCTTGTTGATTTGCCTTTGTCTTGGAAACTTGATTTTGCCTAGTGTCCTGGACTCACCTTTGCCTTGAGGGCTAGTATTGGCTTCATTTGAGTAACCTGTGGAGCTCATTGGAGTTGAGCTTGTGCTGACCCAGGGAATTGCTGGGGAATTCCAATTCAGGCTCAGAAGCCTTAATACTCCTTACACTTGCACCTGTAGTGTGTGCGTGCATACACACGCGGGACAGCACACTGGTTCCTCACAGCCTCTATGGATAAGTACTCTGGACACCTGCTCCATACAGCTGCTTTCAAAACAGCTGCTCCTTATGAGGAGACCACAGTATAGCAGTTTCCAGCAGGTCTGGGAGACAATGGGATAATCATCAACCTTCCAACTATGGCTAGTGTCCATTAAAGTTTGCTAACCCCATTTCCAGTCCCCTCTGGAATGGTGAAACTTTTACTATAAGATTTTGGAATTAACTATTAAAATAAGTAGTTTTGTGAGAACCAGACTAACACAAATCATAACAGAGATGAGAGATCTTATAGTTTAAATTGGACATTAGAGGGGATTAAATTCCAGACGTGACAGGGGAAAAATACTTTTAGGATTAGGATTTACAAAATGACATGAAATATTCATTTGAAATATTAAAGATGATCTTCAAATGGTACCAGAAATTAGTAATCAAAATATCAGTAATGATGTCTGCTTCTATGGCTAGACTATGCCTAAAAGATGTTAATGAAGGAATGACAATTGTGAAACAAATTTTGTTTGATACAGCAACAATGGAATAAAAAATATTGGATTAAAAATAGTGTGAATTACAAAATAGGCAAGGCATTGAAATTGGAAAGACAAATGACAGGAAAAAGTGTGGATTACAAGAGCCAAGAGGATGACCCTGATAAGGACTTTTTACTGGATACACAAAAAATGCTGGTTATAGCTTTGGAAATCAAAGGAGAAATACAAAAGACAAGTCAAGACATTGACCTGGATAATGATTTTCCAATTTACAAAAGAGGCTTGCTAAAGCCTCGAAAAAGCTTTTTTTTTTTTTTCCGGGGGGGGGGGGGCAGACAACATCTGAATGAATTAAAGATCAAAATTGTTAGTAAAGAAAGAAAGGAATATAAAGTTATTGTAGTTTGAGGAAGACTTTATTCAGCTCTGGTTACCCTTTACAGACTTTTTGCTGACACTGGGACTGCAAAAACTAAGGTTTTATGGTTTTGCATATAGAAGGGATGAGTTATGGGAAGAAGAAATATTTGCTTGTAACTTTATAGGAGGTGGTGAGATCAATTTTTATTACTTATGATGAAGATTGGAAGTTACTTCATTACATATTTTTTTCTTTATTCTGCTTTTTCCTTTTTTATTTCTTTGCACTGTTGCTTACTATTGTACTTAAAAACTTTAATGTAATATGTATAATTCAGGAATTTCAGAAGAAGCCTTTTTTGGCTATTGGAACTGCTAGACATTGTATTGGAAAAATAAAAACAAAGCAGCCTCATTTTTGTTTTTAAAAGTTTGTGTAAAATTTACTTTTAGAAATGAAAAAGGGTGCATTTCATAAAAGCTGCTTCAACACTTCTTACAAACCTTTATTGAAGCAAAATACCCCTTTCATACATTTCTATATTTACCAAATTTTATAGTGCATTTACTTGGAAACTAACTGGTACTGCAATTTTTTTTCTTGTCCCTGAACCTATTAAGTATTTAATTGATGCAATTATGAAACCTAAACTAAAATCTGAAAGAAAGGAATAATGCACATCAAAACAATTGCTGGTAGGAATCTGAGCAGGGCAGACCTGGAGGAAGCAAAGAGGACCCATCTCAATAGTACTTTAGATTATAATTATTGAGTGAGTAGTGATGGCTATAATAATATGAAAATTGTTAGTCTGCTAAGTTTTTAATATAAAGGATTAGTCACCATATGCACGTTGAATCTCAGTTCAATCCTGCCTGTGTTGTAGGTCACCAATTTTTCTGGTAATCTCTTTTAAAATAGTTTCTCAGAGAAGGCATGATGGATTCTCAATGGAGACAAGGACTTAGAATATGTCTCCATGACAATATTTTATTGTTATAGATACATCAAATAAAAGAGCCATTTTTGCAATTTTATGAATATTTCCTGAAATTGGTGACCTTCAACAGGTGATCTAATAAAGAATAATACATTTGAGTGTTTTTTTAAACTTCTTTTGTTACAAATTAATCATAATGACCAAGTTCTGCTTAATTATATCTCAGGACTTGTGGATGTGTATATGTATAGAAATACTTATACTTAACAAGATGAGTATATGTATTATCAGCTACATATTGACTTTTTAAAAAATAATTCCAAATAATGCAAACTGTGATGAACTTACTTTCAATTATGGTTTCTTACCCACTCTTCACAATCCACGAATATGCGCAGGCACCCAAACAAAACAGTTTGTACCTTCTTGGCTGGTAAGGGAAGTAAATCTTAGTTTACATTTCCTTAGAAAACAGTTCTAATAGGAAACAAGTGGTTCCAGATGGTGTAGTACAATTTTTGTTGTTGTTGCTGTTGTTCAGAAGTTCTATCAGATGCCATGTTGGTATTAGTGGTGGAGCTTCAGACAGAACTGTAGGGATGAATATTAAGGTATGCAAAATACCTGGCAACTATACAGGTAGTTCTCAATTACTACACAGTGCACAGTACACAGTACTACACAGGTACAGGCAGGTTAAGTGATGCAGCTATAAAAGGGATGTCACATGATCACATCATTTAGTGATGACAATTACAACAGTCATCACTAAATGATGCCATCATTAAGGAAAGATCATAGGTTGTTAAGCAAGGACCTCACATGACAATGATTTGCAACTTCCCGTTGCTTCCAAAAAGCAAAGCCAATGGCAAATCCAGTAAGAAATTATAAATTCCAGATGACACATGAGCAGGCCAGTAGGAGGTGATTTCTGTGAAGTATCACTGGGTAGAGGAGAGAATACTTCAGTGCCATGCAAGCAATAGGCAGATTGGAAAGAGGTGTTGTGGTGCCACACAGGTACAGGCAGGCAGGGGATGGGATGCTGCTGGCTTTCCCGTTGACTTTGCTTGCAGAAAGCAAGCAGAGGAGGTCACAAATGGTTACTATCTGACTGCAGGATGCTGCAACCATAATAAATGTGAGCTGCTTTCCAATCACCCAAATTATAATCATGTGACCGCAGAATTGCTGTAAGGCCCAAACTTGGAGGACTGATTGAAAGTACCACTTGTTCAGCATTGTCACAACTTCAAACAGTTGCTGAGTAACTGAGATTACCAATAATGGAGCAGACAGCAGTGGTTGTTGAAGATGATTTATGGATTTTTATAAAGACAAAGGGAGACTGGAGAACATGAGTTTGATTTGGCAGTTTTGTACTTCTGAATAGAGTTGTTCAAATATAATGAAGATAGAAGAGGATGGAGAGCACTTTGAGACAATAATTAAGTAAGGCAGAAACATGATGTGGTGCTAGAAGATGATGCACTCTTGCTGTTGGATGAGATGGCACTCCCCCATTCAACTTGGGAATTCTCCTAGGCTTGCAATTACTGCTGAAAATACAGGAGGTAACTGTGGCCAGGAGGATCATTGCATGGATTTATATTGTGTGCCAATTGCGCCCATTATTAGAATAGGAAACTCTTCATGTGGTTACCCATATCCTAGTCATCTCACAATTTGACTACTGTAATATGTTGAAACTGCCCCTGAAGACAACCCAGGAGCTACAGCTAAACCAAAATGCAACCAAAGGCATCTTTACAAGCCATGTGTCATAAATGCTCCACAAGCTGCAATTTGTTGCTTCTGGGTGCAACAAAGAGTGTGAAATGCCACCTATAAAGACATAAAATAAACAAAACAAAACGCCAAAGGCTATTAGCTAAAAACAGGCCAATTATCATTTTGAGAGAGAAAAAAATACTATCAATCTCTGTAAGCTTTTCCTTAATTCTAGAATTAGGTTCTAGGTAGGATTAAAAATATCATACATATCTGTCAAACTTGCGCCATAAACTGCATATACACCTAGGCCTAGAATTACCTAATTCTGAGATTTTGAATTCTGGGGAAAATGCTCTTGGTGCAGAAGAAAGAGATTTAGAGAAATCATCTAAAGTGGTATTGAGTCTGTTTATTGTACAAGCTACATTATACAGAATTTCAATCCAGTCCCCAGGACTCATACAATACCTTGTGGAATAGGCATTTGTGTATGTGTGTGTGTATATGCGTGCGCTTGTATATGCGCGTGCACACACACACACAAATGGTATTGTATGAGTACACACACACACACACCCCAAAGCAAGATTAAAAGAGTTTGTCACATGTAATTGTCAGTGGTCATACATTCAATACAGAAACGTGTGGGTGCTTCTTTTAATCATATATACAATATTACACTATTCTAGAGTAAAAATCGTGAAAAGTACATACAATCATAATCCATCATATTGTTTGTAATAGCATAAAACTGTATTTACAGGAGAGGAGATCATGCATTACACTAACGAAGTATAACTATTGCTTTTCTGCATCAGACCAAACTCATAATCCTTTTAGTCATAGGAAGAAGACTCCATGCATAGCCAACTTGAAATTCTATATGCAGAAAGGGCAGGACTTCACTGCAGACCCAATCTGCAACATTGCATGGAAAACTTCCAATCTCTAAGTATGAACATTGATGTCAGAAAAAGGAAAAGCTGTGCATAATACAGACTTATGTTCTGATGCTTAATATGTGGCATTAGGAAGAGGAAGAAGCCTATTCTTTGTGTGGAACTCATCTTGCCTGAAACACAGGTGAATGGAACTCAGGTCCAAGACTTTGGCTGTTAAGAGAAACCGGCCCAATGCTTCTACTGCTCACAAAGAGAGCATGAAGATGACCAAGCACTCCCTGCCCTTTCTTCTCAGCACTTGATATTCCTT
This sequence comes from Arizona elegans, assembly GCA_022577455.1. Classification (NCBI taxonomy): domain Eukaryota; kingdom Metazoa; phylum Chordata; class Lepidosauria; order Squamata; family Colubridae; genus Arizona; species Arizona elegans. Next base: position 34,518,452 of record JAKOOJ010000002.1, on the reverse strand, counting down.
ATACATGAGGTATGTTTCTCCAGGAGAAAGCATCAGCACCATGTATAAATTAATTCTGTCCACAGAACTGTGTAAATACCACAAAGAAGAGGGGAAGTCTCTTCCTTAGATTTTTTTCCCTTTCTCTTTTGAAATATTTCTCTTTTTCTTTTATTCATGTTTGTTTGTTTTTCTTTCTTCTGTTCTTCTTTTTTAAAAAATTTGGTGTAATTTTTTCTTTTAATAAAATATTTTTTTAAAGAAACCTGCCACAGAGATATGTGAAAAATGAAGAACAACTAAGCAAAGCAGACATTTGGGGTTCCTGTCCCCCACCCCTCCACGCGTAATGGAGCTCACACAGTCAGCAAATGTGAATGTTCGTGGAGAATCTGCCAAGTCCATTTTCCCTCGTTCTGTCAGCTTGCTTACTTGCAGAACCATCCCCTCTCTCTGAGTCAACATCACCTATCCTCATGTGGGCGAGAGAGGACAGAGCTGAGCCGGAGGTGGCAGCGTGCCGGTACGTGGCGTGGTCCTGCAGGGCTGAGTGGGTGTGCTTCCTGTCAGCCGCGGCGTCTCTTCCCCGAGGCGAGCGGCCCATACAGGTGCTGCTCAGCTAGCTTCTGCAACTCGCAGAGCCAGTCTCCATGGGAACTCGCGAGCGGGGGAGGGGGGGCGCGCCTTCCCTCCTGCTGCCGCTGCTACCGGGTCTGCCCCAGCATGGTGCGCTCTCCGCGATACGCCGCTCCTTTCCCCTCGCCCCCACCTTCTACCAATCCGGAGAGGAGCTTCGGAGCCCAGCCATGGTTTCTTGGAGGTATTTCAGGGTTTCTATAGGAACAGAAAGCGGAAGGGAGGGGAAGAACGAGGGGAAAAGAGCTGGTTCCTCCTGCCCGGGGCGGGAGGGGGGCGGGAGACTCCCGATCGCGTCCTGAGTCAAATGGTGGCCCTGCACAAATCAGTGCGCGCGGAAAGAGAAGCTGCTCTTCAGCCGCAGCATCTCCTCCTTTCCCCCAAACCGACCCATCTCCAGTCTCCCTCACCCCTCCCGGCTATTGAACGTGCGCTCGCCTAACTGGCGGTGAGTGACCCAATCCAACAATCCGGCTTGCCTTGTTGCACAGGGAGAGATGTCCAGGGAAAGAGTGGGGACTAGTGAGCAGCTGGTTTAGGAGCGTCTCTTCTCCCTCTCTTCCCTTTTTCCCAGCCGGCCTGGCTGTTCTGTTCATAATAGGAGGAGAGAGACTGCAGTCGACAGAATCAGATTCAAAAGTAGGGGACCCTTAATACCTACGCTGGCTTTGCTCCTGGAGGGGAGAGCTCCATCTTTATGCCAAATGAATGAGGATGAGTGGATAGGCAGCAAGAAAACACCGAGGTTGTATTAAAGGGTGTACCTGAAAGGTAGCCTCACCAGATTTTGGTGTGGATGGGAGTACTTATGTAATATATAAATGAACACCTGATGTGGACAATCCACCCCTGCCCCTGATAAAGTTATGCTTTTATTAAACCTCCCCTCCCCCAAGATACTAAAATTTATTATTTAAACTTAAAATGAATAGAGCTTCTGGCTAAGCAAATTTGCATAAGATTGCAGCTGACATTAAGGATATTTATTTTTGCATGGTGTTTCTTCCAGGCCATGTCTAGCCTTCCTCAGTTCTGAAAGAGCTTTTACCATTTTCATTCACTGCAGTGCACATTTGATATATTAGAGACAGCTCCATTCTTGACTCTATTTTCTGCCATTCTTCCTTCTTTTGCCAAAACTCCAGAGGAGCTTAGAGTGGTCAGACTGGCTGGGACAAACTACTGGCGCAGCCAAGCGTGGCATATGGCCCTGTTCTAAGCTGTTAATAGTAAGCTCTTCAATTCATCCTGTTGTGTCTCTCCACCACCAGCCCCCATCACTCCGCACTCCATGTATCATAAGCCCAGAATGTGTGAGATATCTTCTCATGTTGTTTTCTAGGAGTTATAACCAGACCAGGTAAGATACAGGAGATGAATATGGGTTTTTTTAGCAGCAATCATATGAAATTAGACAGCCAACAAAAAATTAGTGTAATCTTGAAAAGCCTCGCATGGGTTATTTATTGTACCATATGGCTTCCCGACTGGGAGATGATGGGCAGTTGCTTAATCAGTGTAGGCAGATTTATGTAAGACTATGTCTCAAGTTAATGATAAAATGTGTGTATCTGCAATATAAATTATTCTATGTGCATAATTTAGCCAGTTATAGAGGAAAATGTATATTTTTTTCTATAGAATCATCAGTGTTATAAAAAAAATTGCATCAAGCGTTTTAGAGAAACAAGAAAGCATCATTGTCAAAGCTCCACTTAAGTCAAATATTAATTATACTTTTTTGTTCATTTCTCTAAATTAAAGCAAAACAGAATTTAGAGTGGCTTTTAATAATTTTATTTAAACTTTTCCATTTTTAAAAAAAATGATTGTTTATTGTATGAAGCATAATACAGATAAGGTTAAGTGCTCACTTAACAACCACAATTGAGCCCCATCAATAAACGGGTAGCCAAATGATTTGATTTTACATTCTTATGACAGTTGTAAAGTGAATCACCATAGTTGTTACATGGTCTTTAAACAACTCCATAAACCCAAATTGGCATTCTTTGGCCAGAAACTAGGAAAAAATGCCTGAAACCAGCAAAACCAGTAAAAGATATCACAAATGATGGACACATGTCTGCAGAATGCTGAAACTGGTTGTAAATTTGAGCCGTTGACAAATGCCCAATTTGTGAACATGTGGCTGTTGGAGGTGGTACAGCAGTAGTATTTTTGAGGATGAATCATAAGTAACTTTTGTAGAGTCCACTGTAACTTCCAATAGTCATTATGCAATGGCTACCTATACTAAGTTAAATCAGAGGTGTAAAATTCATGTTGGAACAATCAAATTTATTCATACCCGTTTCCATCTGCCTGATTCAACTCTTTCCAAGCTTTTATTAATTTTGCCTTTGGTTTGGTCTCACTCTAATTTCTTTGAGAGTGTACCTAGGAGACCTGGGAGAGAACTAAGTATAAGAGACATACAAGAAACAAAGAAAAAAGGAGAGGGCCCTCCCCACATACGTTCAGCAAGTACTTTCTTGAAACTCTTCCAATATAGACCTCAAACTGAAGATGGAAAGGGGAGGGCTGTGAGAGAAAGCATACCGATTTCTCTGCTGTGCCTCAGCAGTCCAAAGTGCAGACTAGACTAGGGCCAGTTTTTAAATTAGATTAATTTTGAAACCAGGCAGATGGCCTTCAAATTAATCTGGATAAGAAGATCTACTCACTTTAGGTGAGTACTTCCATGTTTAAGAAACTGCTAATAGCTCTGCCAGCATGATCTAGATTATTCATCTTTTTGGTGTTAGCTCACTGATCAAATGCGGAATATGCAGTGGGAAAGCTTTATCACTGATTTAAGTTTCGTGCTCAAAAACAACAATATACCTCAATGTAATTTGATGGACTCAAGCATCTTGTTCATGCAATCCACTTTCCCTTTTTATGGCTAAAAGAAAAAAATGAGAAGAAACTGTTTTCAGCCAATTACCATTTGCCATTTCGTCAATATCAAGAGAAACCTGGAACTATCTTTTGACTGTGTATAAACAATCATTCCTGTTCCTAGCATCTTTTGATAAACTCTAATTAAAAGTAACCAGATTTGGACCTAACTACATACTACAATTAAGTTGAAAGTAGAAATGTTCCATTTGTCTCAGCCAAAGAAACCGAAAGCCAGGCTTGTCATGTAATGCCAAACTATAGATTAGTGTTGTAACCAGGATGTTAAAATATGTTTCCTTATTTTTATGAATTTTAGCTTGAGCAAATGTAGAAGCATATGAACCTGATATAATTTTTTAACAGTCTTTAAAACTATACAATGAAGTTGTTTTGAAACAAAGTTATATCCCTAAACTGGTCTGTGAGTAAATAATTCTGCTTCATTTCAGATGTAATTGTGGCATCCGCATAAATGATTACATTAAAATAATTTATTTATTTCAGCCTTTCCCGACTTAGTGCCTTCCAAGTTTAATAAGATTACATTAGTATGCCTGAAATTCGGAGTACTGTAATTCTATGGTAACATATCTTGGGGGCTCCAGGTTGGGGGAGGTGGCTTTAGTTAGCACATTTAAGTAAGTATTTGGCTCCAATTTTAATAAATATAAAAGTGTTACAGCAAAGTTATTTTGCCTTTACTGGCCAATTTCACTATCAAACTTTATTAAACAGACTTGTAGGATTAATGAAACACACCCAGAAGGCAAGCATTCTCTTTTATCTGAGTTTATACCATGGCAGTAGAAATTAGTGTAAGCAGAGCGAACAATATCAATATCTATCAATCTTTCAACATTCTCTTTTTTCTGGCTCAAGCCTAAATCACTAACATGTATCTAAATCAATGATTCTTTTGTTTTAGTTTTCTTAAGTCATGTGAACATTTGTTACAGAAAAATGAAATATTGTCACAGATGGCTGTGGGCGGTCTGGACTTTATGGGATCTTGTGATAGTGTTTTTACTTTATATTACTTTAGATTTTGAATCCTACAATTTTCATTGAAAGCTTAGCTTAAAATAGCAAATAATGTACTGAAAAAGTGGCAAAATAATTTAATTTTCAATCCAAAATTTAAACTTTTTAGGCATTTGATAAAGTAGACCACAATCTACTTCTTAGTCAGTTAGAAATGTGGGATATACAAGAATCACCACCAGATGGATTTGTAACTGGCTGACCACGTGCACTCAATGTCTAGTCTTTAATGGAACTACAGGTAGTCCTTGACTTACAACAGTTCATTTAGTGACTGAAGTTACAATGGCACTTATGATCTGACACTGAAAAACTTATGATCATTTTTCACACTTATGACAGTGTCCTGGGGTCATGTGATCACTTTTTGTGACCTTCTGACAAGCAAAGTCAATAGGTAAGCCGGATTCACTTAACAACCATGTTACTATTAACAACTACAGTGATTCACTTAACAACTGTGGCAAGAAAGGTCGTAAAATGGGGCAAAATTCACTTAACTGCCTCAGCAACAGAAATTTTGGGCTCATTTGTGGTCACAAGTTGAGGACTATCTGTATATGGAGGAAGGTAAGCAGTGGGGTACCCCAAAGTTCTGCCTTAGGCCCAGTACTCTTCAATATATTCATAAATGAATTAAATAGGGAATAGAAGGGGAACTCAAATTTGCACTCAACCAGTGGTGGGATTCAGCCAGTTCGCACCACTTCGGGAGAACCGGTTGTTAACTTTCTGAGCAGTTTGTTAAACTGGTTGTTGGAGGAAATCATTAGGGCAGAGAACCGGTTGTTAAATTACTTGAATCCCACCACTGCACTCAACACTAAACTCGTAACACCCCAGAAGCTAGACTCAGGATCTCAACAGACTTGAACACTGGGCCCTATCTAACAAATGAAATTCAATGGTGATAGGAGTAAGGTTTTACATATAGGTAAGAAAAACCAATGCACAGGTCTATGATGGCGAACGTGTCCTCTCTGTGGGCACGTGAACCATCACCCCAGTTCAGCTCCGCTGTGCATGCGCGTGCAACTCCCACCAGCCAACTGGTCTTTGGGGTCTCTGCCGCACATGCACAGGAGGCGGGGCATGTGCAGGGGTCGCTCATTCATGCACATGAGGGGCCATGCAGGGAGGCGTGTATGCATTCATGGAGCGGGGGTGTGGGGGGTGCATGCACATGTGCAGGGGGCTGCATGTGCATGGGTGGGGCACATGGGTGGGGCCTGTGCATGCATTGCATTTGGGGGTTTGGGTGCGGTTGTGCGTATGCATGCGCACTTTGGGCACTTGGTCCGGAAAAGGTTAGCCATCACTGAAATAGGTGGTATCTGGCTCAATAGTAGTAACTGTTAGAAGGATCTCAGAGTCCTAATGGACAATCATTTAAATATGAACCAGTAGTGTGCTGCTGCACAAAAAAAGTCAATGCAGTCCTAGGCTGCATTAACAGAAGGATAGTGTCAAAATAATGTGAATCAAGGTCATGTGAAGTATTAGTATCACTTTATAAAGCCTTAGTAAGACCACACTTAGAATACTGCACCCAGTTTTGGTTACCATATTATAAAAAAGATGTAGAGACACTGGAAAGAGTGAAGAAAAGCGCAACAGAGGATAGGGGGCTGGAGGCTAAAACATATGAAGAATGGTTGTAGGAATTGGGTATGTCTAATCTAGTGAAAAGGCGGCTTAGGGATGACATGATAGTAGTGTTCCAATATTTGAAGGGCTGCCACAAAGAAGTGGGGGGGGGGTTGACTCAATTTTCCAAAGCACCAGAAGGCAGGACATAAAACAATGAATGGAAACTAATCAAGGAGAGTAGCAACCTAGAACTAAAGAGAAATTTCCTGACACTTAGAACAATTAAGCAACAGAACAGGTTGCCTTCAAAAGTTGTGGGTGCGTCATCACTGGTTGTGTTTAAGAAGAGATTGGACAGCCATGTGTCCAGAATGGTATAAGATCACCTGGTTGTACAGGGGTTGGACTAGAAGACCTCCAAGGTCCCTGCCAACTCTGTTATTCTGTTACTGTGAAAGATAGATCCTGGTTCATACCGTCTGTATCCTAGCACTTGGTTTCTACTAAAGAATACTTGTCTACATGTAATTATTTAACATTAATAAGCTTAGGATAAACTATTACAGCTAGAGGTAATTGTAATTATACATGAATATAATTCATATTATTTTAAAAAATTTAATTACTTGAATCAAAAGAACTGGGAGGGGATGGCAAAAGAACAAGTTCCCTGAACTTTTGTATAAAAGAATGGAAGACTTTTCCCAATATAGTTCATTCGTATCATGGCTGCATTAGGATATAACAATGACTAAGAAAAATATAAACTGATGGAATCAGTAATGGTGGTGGGAGCTGTATGGAGCCATAAAATGTATGAAAATCAGAAAACAATATAAAAAAAAATAATGCCTTACACAGGGACTTCTTTAAATGATAAATATTTTTAATTTAGACAGATTATCATTAGCTATCATTCAGCATTTTTTCACTACACTGATAATAGTCATAATTGGAGGCTTTTTTTCAATCCAACTGCAAGTAGAAAAAAGAACTGTCTAAAACATTAAATCTCATACATATGCATACGCATGAATATAAGCAGTTTTTAAATAGTACCATAGCATAAAATCTGGAGCTAAAATTAATCATTCATAATCTTAGTATCATGCTTTTGTATCTTCTTCTCTCTATTTTTTTTCGGGAGGGGAGAGTAAATTTCAAATTCCTTATGCAATTATGAAATCCTATTGATTTTTACTGGGAGAATTTGAGCTTTGATTATTATCAAGTTAAGGCTGACTTTTAGCAACCACATAAGTAGATTTTCTCCAAGACAGCATGTCCTAACCTGATCTTTCAAGACTTCTAATGGTACATGAACTATATCTCCCTATTTTTTTCCCACTGAAATTAATATGACTCAGTAGATCTTAAGAGACTAGATTGTGCCCACATCTTTAATGTCTTATTTTATTCTGCAATAAACAACTACTGAAGTAATGAAAGAAAACTGATTTAGCTTAGCTAAATAGAGAAGCATGCACTTACCCATGATTGATGTACATTTGTTAAAAAGAAGTATTTGCATTGGAGTAGTCTTTGAAGTATGGTATTAATGAAAAAATTTACATGTCACATTCACCATCTTTGTCTAGAAAAGTTGAGAAACACCTTGTGATCCAGAATTCACATCAGCACAGCCTTCAGTTGTCAGAGTTCAGTCAAATTAGTTATAGCCTCAACAGATGTGGAGTATGCCAAATTAGAGAAGACAGGGGTAAAACATTGCAGAAGATGGATTTGATTCAGGCGGTTTACTTGATATATAGTATAGTGGTATGCACTATACTGTCCACTAACAAATATAATGAACAGCTCTCTAAGGTTTGAGCTGCCAATCAGGAATCAGAAGTTTTCCAGCTAGAGATGTCCATTATGTCAAAAATGGGAAGCATATAAAGAATTTTAGCAAAATTAAAATACTATTTTATTCTTGGAACTTAAGTGCCAGTGCAATCACTATGCAAATAAAAAGTTTCTTTTTAATGAATTATCTTCTGCAGGGACTCACAAAAAAACCTGCTCCAAGAAAGCAACTGCTCAACATTTCCTGTCTGATTAATTTCAGTGTCACTCTACTGACCCATATAATATATATTGTACAGAATACTACAAGTAGCAGGCTTGTTTCTTCTGGAGACAAATAATGTAATTCCAGCAAGTATTCAGAAAAACCATAGTACCAAAAGAAATTCTATTAGTTACATAGTTTCTATCAATTTAAATAATCCGTATTAAGTGGATTAGTTTAAATAAAATGGAATAACATATTTTCCTATCCTGGAACAGTGAGAATCAGATTTAGCTTGAATTCTTTTGTTTAGTAACTGCTACTTTTGCAACAATGTTTATATTCTATCACTAACCTATCTCTGAACTTTCAGCGGATAATGCATGTGCCAAATAGTATTATTGTATCATTACTCCAAGAAATTAATTTCAGTTTATTTACTTATATCTAGCTTTTATTATTTTTATAAATAGCACAAGGCAGTGAACACACACACAATACTCCTTCCTCCTATTTTCCCATAACAACAACCATGTGAGGTGGGTTGGGCTGAGAGAGAATGACTGACCTAAAGTCACCCAGCTGACTTTCATGGCTAAGGCGGGACTTGAGCCAGGGGTGAAATGCTCCCTGTTCGGACCGGATCGCCCGATCCGGTAGCGATGGAGTCAAGTGGTTCGGAGAACCAGTAGCAAAAATCCCTGCCCACGCCCCATGCCCAGCTGAGCCGCGCGATCATCAGAGGCTTTTTTCTTTTAAATGGCTCTGACGATCCAAGCTGAGTTGCCTGATCGTCAGAGGGTTTTTTAAAAGCCCTCTACCGATCAAGGCAACTCAGCTTGGATCGTCAGAGCCATTTAAAAGAAAAAAAGTTTTTTTCTTTTAAATGCCTCTGACGATCCAAGCTCTGACGATCCCAGCTGAGTTGTTTTCTACAACCTCGCCGAAGAGGTTGTAGAAAAAATGGTTTTAAAAGTAAAAAAAAAAAAAAATTGGCCATGCCCATCCAGTCACATAACCCCCCCCAAGCCATGCCCACAGAACCGGTAGTAACAAATTTTAGATTTCACCACTGACTTGAACTCACAGTCTCCCATTTTCTAGCCTGGTGCATTAATCACTATACCAAACTGGCTCTTTCAATTAAAAATAAAGTATGAATGATCCTGACCAAATCTGATTTTGAAATTTTATTTCTTAAGACATAACATAAGCCTATTCCTATCATGATCAGGAATATTTTTTTGATATGAACAGTTATTATAAACATATGGTTCCTTTCAGAGGTGGGTTGCAGCAGGTTCTGACCAGTTCTGGAGAACCGGTAGCAGAAATTTTGAGTAGTTTGGAGAACCAGTAGTAAAAATTCTGACTGGCCCCACCCCCATCTATTCTCTGCCTCCCAAGTCCCAGCTGATAAGGGAGGAATTGGGATTTTGCAGTAACCTTCCCCTGGATTGGGGAGGGAATGGAGATTTTACAGTTTCTTTTCCCTGCCACATCTACCAAGTCATGCCACGCCCACCAAGCCACACCCAGAACTGGTAGTAAAAATTTTTGAAACCCACCACTGGTTCCTTTATATTAGGGGTTCACACTCGATTTGCTTGAGGGCCACATCAGGGTTGTGTTTGATCTCGGGGGGGGCATGGGGGCGTGGCCGGGGTGGGAGTGGCCAGCTCAACATCCATTTTCAGCTGCAACTGCCTCCTGCAGCCCTCTGCCAGTGAAAACGGAGCTTGGGAGGGCCACATGTGGCTCTATCCAGCTCTGTTTTCACTGACAGAGGCACCACTGTCCAGTCCGCTGTTTCCAGGGCAACCCTGTGGGCCAGATCTAAGCACCCTTGAGCCTTGAGTTTGACACCCCTGTTTTATATAAATAGATAGCAAAAATAGTATAGATACTAAAAATTGAAATATTGAAAGAAAATAACTAAGTAAAATATTTTAATGGATAAAATTTGCATAGTTCATTTTTCCTTCCATTGTCCCTACCCACCAATCACTGCTTAAGCATCTGTCCTTTTCTGGAAATATTGAATTATTGCTTATATTAGTTTAAGAAATGGCCTTTCATAATGATCTGCAGCAGACTGCCCAGCTTCTTGGCTTCTTGGTATCTCACATCTGAGATACTAATTTGGAAGACATTGGATTTGGAAAAGTTAGTCTGCCTAATTTATTCCACTTCTACTATCATCTACTTCAACCATATCAATTTTTTTTTGCTTTAATTTATATGCCGCCCTTCTCCGGAGACTCAGGGCGGCTTACAATGCATTAAGCAATACCCTTCCTACTTTTGTATATTTATACAAAGTCAGCTTATTGCCCCCACAATCTGGGTCCTCATTTCACCTACCTTTGAAAGGATGGAAGGCTAAATCAACCTTGAGCCTGGTGAGATTTGAACTTGCAGTAATTGCAAGCAGCAGATGTTAATCTGTTAATAACAGTGCTTTCCACTGTACTACAGGCTCAGGTACCAAATCCCACATTTTACACACTCTTATCTACTTTCTATAAATTAAACTAAAGGAAGCCTAGGGCTATTTCTGTATGATTAGTTCAATTTGGAAATACAGCCATAATCTTTACAATAATTTTACTTTTATGAATATAAGAAAGTGAGAAATTTAAGCATGGCAATCAATAGTTTCTTTTTCTATTCTAATTATACTTCCAGAAGTACAAAATTCCAGTCTGTGGCTGTGATATTTTACTTCTATTCAATTTTCTCATTGACCATTAAGTTATTTTGTATTTTAAGTCAAATTTTCATGTTTGGTTGTTTGGAAAGAAAGATATGGGTAGAGAAAAGAGTCATAAGTGTGCATGAATTAAACAAAAAGAAAAAAGTGAGTCCCACCCCAAAATTGAGGAAAAGCAATGACTATTTCAGGGAGTGGTCAGAAGACAAATGAGCACCAGTTTATACAATAGTCACTAATACTGTCCTATTACTGCAGAAGAGTAGCTGAATTATGCATCAACTCGATGAACTACCACAATATATGAACTGGCTGACTATAAAGTTTGCAAACAAATGAAAATCTCATATTCTCTTTGAACTAGAGCAATTAATGACTGCACCCTTTATCAATGTTAAACATGGCTTAGGCCCAGGGTATCTGCAGGATCATCTCCTGCCTTCCTCCCACCGTCCGGTGCGCTCGCACAGAGCGGGCCTCCTCAGGGTGCTGTCAGCCGGACAGTGTCGGCTGGCGGCCCCCAGGGGGAGGGCATTCTCTGTTGGAGCGCTGACCCTCTGGAATGAGCTGCCCACCAGCCTCAGGATAGCCCCGGACCTCCTCTCCTTCCGCCGCGAATTAAAGACATGGCTTTTTCGCCATATGGACTGAATCCGTAGGGGGATTCTAAATATTTCATAATTTTAATTTGATTTTAATTAATTTTAAATTGATTTTAACTGTCATTTTTGTAAGCCACCCTGAGTCCTACGGGAGAAGGGCGGCATATAAATTAAATTAAATAAATAAATAAATAAATAAATAAACAGGCAATTTATGTTCCATTGTTTCTGTATACTTCCAGTATAACCACCATACCACCTCCCTATAGAAGATATAGGGGATGGTCTTGAAGAACAGGAGGAAGGGCCATTACCAAAGTAATAGTTAGAGAAGTGGGTCTTGAGCCCAGGCCAAAAAAATTAATTAGAAAACTTCTTTAAAAAAAACCCACCCTATTGCAATTGAAGATAAGGTGAAAGGGGGAGGACACATTCAGACATGCAAGATTCTATTACTATAACTTTTACAATAAAAGTAGTCCTGATTTATATGACACTGATTTCTTAGTCTGGTTTGCCTTGTAGGGCTGACTTCTTTTTCCCTCTATGTGTATGGAAGAATCATTACCACTCCTTCCTTCTGACTCAGAATGAAACAAAGGGAAAGTGTTCCATACTCTCTCCATGGTTATATTTGTCTCTTTCACCACAATAGTTGGTTCTTCTTTCTCCATTTCATTCTTCATAACTGAAAGCTGCAGCTGATGAGACATCAACTCTTTCAAAACTCTGATTCTAGTGGCACAGGCTTTTTCCAACCTGGTGCTGCTTACAAGCAATGGAGTAATCTGTCCTCACACGTCTCTCCTCAGTTGTACATTCCTACATCTCACCAGCATTTCCTGTGGTTACTCTTCACTTTTTTCCAAATATTTCTTTGCGCGCTTGCGCGCTCACATTTGTAAACCGGTAGTGAAGGTAAATGAGTACCACCCCTGGTTTCATTCAAGGGTAGCAGCTGTAAAAAAAAAAGAAACTGAACATGGAGGGAAGTTTACTGAGAACTCAGGAGCAAATTGTAAACACACAGATCCCAGGGTTAAATCAAGGCATCAGCCCTGTACAATAAGTGGGCAGACAAGATGTTGGTGATAGAAGTGGGGCTGAAAAATGACTTTCAGAAAGGCTTGTTGGGTTTTAGAAAGTCAATTTAGAAACCTTTTACCTTCTTGGTAAACTAAGTGAATGTTGTGGCCATTGTTGTAAATTTAGAAATAAATTTAGGATAAAAATAGGCAAAGCCCAAGAAATGCGGTACTAATAATATTGGGGGAGGGGTTGGTGAGAATACCAAGATAACAGATTGTACTTTAGTTGAATCCATCTGTAGTTCTTCAGAAGAAATATAGTATTCCAAATAATCTAGTATAGGCTGACAATGGTGCATTTCTCAAGTTTAATGCAGAGGCTGTTGTCATGAAGACACTGAAGAACTGTATGCACTTGGTTGTCATGGAATGCATTGTCCTCAGAATAAACGTATGTATCATCTAAACAATAAATTACTTGTTCAAGAGATTATGGAAATATGGTTCATAGATCGCTGAAAGACTTGCTCATGGCCAGTCTGTATGACATTATTAAAAATTCAAATATCCCGTAATGATAGTCAAAAGCTATCATTCATGCTCCTCCTTCATACAAATCAGATTTCTCTGAGGACTTGTGCATTGGTGAGCCTGTGGCCCTTACAGTCCCAAGGCCATGGTGGTATGCATGAATGATCTTGGGAAAAAGGTGAAAAGATGTAGCCAAGAGAATCATCAGATAAAAACCAATTTAGCCCACAGCAGGAATCGGGGCTGGGCAAGTGGTATGGAAGGAGAAACGTATTTTCAGTCTTGCATGATTTTGTTAATGTAATCTTAATAATAAAATGGAATTAGCTCATCTAGCTGTGTTTCCTGTCTATTCTATTTCATAAGGCTGACAACAACTGAATAATGTAAGGAGGAGATCAAATAAAACCATGGAAGTTTCTGATAGTTGCTAGTGGTGAGTTGTAAAGGGTAACTGGGATGTGATTGGACCTATTAAAATAATCAAAAAGTCATCTCAATATGAAGATAAGCAGAAGTAGAGGGAACATATTTGCATACATTGAATTATTTAATAAAGTTACCAGTTGTATTCCTGTGCTAAGTATGGGTTACAGGATAAAAGTATTGATTAAATGGCAATGTGTAACTCCACAAGACTGAGCTCATTTAATTTCTGGTTGATCCAGCCTCATAGCCCTTGACTGGCACATGTTTTTTGACAAGCCAGAGTGGAAGTAAGGCATTTGCTGGAAAAAAATGCCACATTTCTTTACAACTATGGCATTTTAGATGTAATGGTCAGAGTCCATTAACATATGCTTTATATATGCTGGCAGATACTTGAGCAGTAAGAAGTGTTCAATGGGTAGTTCTTGACTTATAACCACAATTAGAATAATTTCCATTAGCAGTTGTTATGTGAATTCTGGACAATTTTTTGCCACAGTTGTTAAGCAAAACATCATAGTTGTTAAGTGACTCATGCAATGACAAGCTTTATTTTGCTTGTCAGAAGTCATCTGAGAAGGTCACAAATGGTGATTATATGACCCTGGGATGCTGCAACTGTCATAAATATATATATTGATTACCAAGCACCCAAATTTTGATCACATCACTGTGAGGATGCTGCAACAGTTGTAAGTACAAGGCCCCAGTTGTAAGTCACTTTTTTCTCTGCTGTTGTTATTTTGAATAGGCACTAAATGAATGGTTGTAAGTCAAGAATTATCTATACTGACTTACAGATGTATGCATTTAATTGGTAAATTTCAAATCAAAGCCTGCTCAATATAGGGAAGTAGGAAGGAAAAGGGAATGAAGCAGAGTGGTATCTTATTTTACTACCTGTAGTCACCCACAATAGCTCATTTTTTATAAATGCTCAAGCAGACATAAGTTAATGTCATTATGTCTGGAGTGCCTTGATGAACCATCTCATCTCATATTTCATCAATCAATCAATCAATCCTTGAACTGGTCAGTTAAACCTCTCTCCTTTTATTCTACATTATGAGTGAACGTATGCCCACACTGAAATCTTGCCCTATCGTAGACAATAGATCTCACAATTAGCTGTCACAAGATCCTCAAAATTAGTTCTCAAGATACCAAAAAGCCAGGGTAATTGTCCAGATCAGTGCTGTCTCTGTGCTAGTTGAGGATTTTTGTGGGGAAAAGCAGGTGACTCAGCCCCACAGACTGTGTCATGTATACCAAAATTCAAAAGCTGGATAGTGAAACTTTGTGAATTAAAGGCTTTCATTGGAAATGAGTGACTTTGACAATAAGACAGCCAGGAGAAAACTCACTGATATTCAAGTATCAGTAATTTAGATAAGAAGAGGCAGAAAATGCAGTAAATGTCAAGTAGAAATTGAAGGAAAAAGATTTGAGAAGGAGGAAAATAAAGTAAGTTAAGACTTGATTTCTTATATTACTTATACTATTCTGAAAATACATAGAAACACATATTTTAATAGTATTTTCACTTGTATATATTAAATTATACTACTTTATTAGGATAAACTAACTAAGGATAAATATCATCTTGTCCAAAATAAAATCCCTTGTTTGTTTAAGTTCTGGCTCTATGTTTGTGTGTGGGTAATGGAAAGTGTGGTTGAACTTGGAGAATGAAGGGAAGAGATGCAATCACAACCTGTAATGGAATGTGGGAATCTTGGGGAAAGGAGAAAGAGATGCTGTCTAGGAAACAATCAGACAAAAGAGGAGCCCCCAGTGACTTAACAGTCAGAGAAAGAAACTTAAAAAGGACCCTCCCACCAACCCACCCTTATGATCAAATAGTTAAAAGAAGCAGCAGGAAGTTTGTATCTTCAGAAGTGCAAGATGCTGTTAATGTGTTTCCTGTCTGGTTTACCTGGGAGGACTGACTGTGTATGTGTGTATCAGCTTCTATCCTGACCCAGCCTCCAACAAACAGGCTGTCATGTTCTTGGAGTCAGAGTCGGCTGCAAAACAGGCTGCTTTAGGCACTCGCTTGCTCCTATCCTCCCCTCTCCTCTCCTCCCTCTCCTCTCCCCAACCCTATTCTTTTTTGAATCTCTATATCTCACGGAAATGTGTGACCTCTAAGCAAGCAACACAACACTGAACTGACCAGCAAAGCTTAAGGAAAAATTGGTAACACCTGTGCACATTTACCATGGAGAGAATTTAAACCTCACACTAACAGTCTTCCCTTTCTAGAAACAATTTGTGCATCTGACTTCTTGTTCTGTGACTCTTGATTGGAATCCAGTTATTTATGACTCGAGTTTGTCAACTGACTAAGACTACATCTTTCCCTTGACTTGGTATCCTAAATCTTCAGCTTGACCTTGGACTGCTTGACTTGGAATTTGCCTTTATCCAAGTTCTTACCTACAAGTCATACCTATTTTTCTGCTTTTGCCTTTTTCTGTCACCTCCTGCTGCTTTGTTGTCTAGAATTTGTAGTAACAAATCCTCTCTTTAAAACTGCCTGTATCTACAATCTCTACCTGGCTCCTGAAGGAGTGCTAAACATGAAAGTGGCAGATATGGGATTCAAACCCATGCTCTGAAGAGACTGGAGCCTCAAGCCTTTCCATACATAGTTAGATAAGAATTTATTTTACAAAATACTTTAAATATTTGATGACCCTCCATCAACATGAAAACCTTTCTTCTACCCATGGCGCATACAGCATTATTGCCATCTCTCTTTGGTTTAATAAATATTTTCCTTTGTGCTTTTCAGCCTTGGAGACCATGACCAACATTGTTTGTACAATGTAAATTTCATACCACCTACACTATCAAAATGGGGTTGAGAATATGATCCAGAAGGGTATCAAAAACATGACTGCTTAGGATATATGACTGCTGAAGCCAGTTAGATGAAAGGTATTGGCCAGCATGCTGACTCCATATGCCCTGAATTTTGGCGAACTGCTGTATATATCCACACTGCATGTGAGTGGAACCTGAAGCATTTTGAAAACAATCTATTCCCTGAAGTCAGCATAAATTTGTCAACAACACATCTTGCTAGAGTACATTTATCTCAATTTTTGATAGAATTTTTCTTAATATATTGTAGGAAAGTGGTAGGTATATGTTTCTTGGCTTTACCAAAACAGTAAGATGGGGACTATTTGGATTAGTAATAGTATTTGTCAAAACAAAATACCTTACAATAAGGAATCATGTACTATTTGATTGCAACTGATATGATAGTATTGTGATACAGCTGTCAACAGACAGAGACCCACTACCTCACAGAAATTATTTTTAGGCTGCATCAATAGAAATCTAATTTCCAAATCATGGGAGTAATAATTTCAGTATATTCACTTTTGGTCCTAGACTACTTTAAAAAGGATTTGAAGAAATTGGAATAGATTCAGAGGAAGGCCACAAGGATGATCAAAGGATTAAAAGACTGAAGGAACCGGGCATGTTTAGTCTTAGAAAAAGATAATGGGGCGAAGAGATATGGTAGTACTCTTCAGATATCTGAAAGGACATCAAATGGAAGGTTAAGAGCTCTTTGAAAAGGCAAATTCTAATTGAATCTTGTTTTTTAAAAAATTCTAATAGTAGTAAATAAAAAAAAATAGTTCCAAGAACTGTACTGGTGGATTCTCCTTCATTGGATGTGTTCAGACAAATGTAGGTAGTCCTTAACTTATGAGCGATTGCTTAGCCACCATTCAAAATTACAATAGACCCCGCAAAAGCTACAAAAGCTACTTACAACCCGGTTTTGAAGTTATAGCCACTGCAGTGCTCCAATGGTAATGTGCATAAAATTTGGTGGATTCTTCCTTACAACTGGCCACAGGGATGCTGCAGTGTCCCCATGCCTATATCTACCCATCCTTTCCCACTGGGCCTCCACAGGTCTTGGGTCTGCTTCCCACTCCACTTGGTCCCATACCCTCCTTCTTGCCCCCATCACTGGTTACACACTTCTCTTTGGAAGAGCTCCAGAGCTTGTGTTCAGGAAGGAGGGCAGCCTTTCTACCCTTCAGCATCCCTAGGCTGTGTTCCTCCATCCTAGAAGTGAGTGGCTGCAATGAACTGTGGCCACTCCAAAAGTGGTGGCTGCTTCCCAGGGATGCAACCTGGGGATGCCGAGGGGTAGAATGGCCTGCCATCCTTCCTTCTACTCTTTGTGGTGTTCCTAAAGGCCACATGGCACCATCCTGGAAGCAGGCACCATTTTTTGAGCGACTGCAATGAATTGTGGCTGCTCCTAAAATGGCACCTACTTCCGGGATGGAGCCATACAGCTAAGGGGGCAGAGTGGTCTACTTTCCTTCCCTAATGTGAGCTTTGGAACTCTGGACATCTTGTATTTGTATTTATTAGTTTGTCAAACATGTACAAGATAGCAGGTATGAATATAAACATGGATATGAACGAAAGAAATGAATACAAATAAATGGGGACAGTAGGACAAGGATGGTAGGCACACTAATGCACTTATGCACACCCCCTTTACAGACCTCTTAGGAATGGGGTGAACTCCACAGTAGACAGTTTAAGGCTGAAGCTGTAAGGGTTAAAGGATGTAACAACGGACTCAGGTAGAGCATTCCAGGTATTGACCATTCTGTTGCTGAAGTCATATTTTCTGCAATCGAGAAGGGTATGGGTGTAGGCCAGTGGTGGGTTGCCCCCGGTTCGCACCAGTTCTATAGAACCAATAGTAAAACCAGCGAGAGGCTCCGCCCACTGATTCCAACATCATCCAAATGCTTCTGCGCATGTGAAGTGAGTGTGCGCATGCAGCCCTGTTGCAAACCAGTAGTAAAGGTAAGTAGAACCCACCCCTGGTGTAGGCCACTTACATTTTGTAGACCTCTGGAGTGACGGGCTAGAGAAGAGAACTACTTGTAGCTATCTGCCTAAGATGCTTTAATAAAGATTTCTACACTGAGTGAAGAATAGAACTCAATTGCCTAAATTGCTCCTTCTAAAACTATGGTTTTATAAATATTCTGAACTCAAGGAACTTAGAGGAAAAGTCACAGGTGAGAAATGAACTATTCTTAAATGAGAAAAAATAGAGCAGTCAGGAATGATATTTATATCAATGTATGATCATTCTTGACTAGTCATGACATAGCAATTCATGCCTGTTCATCATGATCAGGAGTACAAAAATCTGCCTGCCTTGCTCTTACCTACTTTTGAATTCTGTGCTATGCCACATAAAGTCTGATTGCCCTGAAACTTAGACAAGGTGTAAGATTATAGCTCAAGGAGACACATAACTCCAATGGATAGTCTACGCTGTGTAGGGACAGAGACTATCCTAATGTAATGGAGTTACAAGATGAAAGAAAAATGGATCTGAACTCAGTTTCTCAGGTCACAGCATATTCACACAGCCATGGCAGTAGTTCTATTATAAAATATATGTGGTCAGTCTGTCTATATCTTCTGCAATTGTCCTATAAAGAAGTCTCTTGTGAGATGGGTAACTCTATAATATGATAAATAAATAAATTTGCATATGGAAGTAAAATCAGCTATCTGAGTAGGTAGAAATTATGAGGACAAGTATATTGGCTTTTGCACAGATGAATGGGATGATTTTCCAGGGATTTATTGTTTTCAAGTGCAATCATGTCTATGTAAGGATGGAAGAAAAAGCTAACCTCTCAGAGTTTTACTCATAAAATGTAATTATGAGGACATGAGATCATACATCATTTTCCAGTAATTTTTAATAAGCTAGGAATTTCCTCTTAGTAAAATACTGTAATTGACAAGCTATAAAATGAAGTCAGTTTTATTAAAAACATGTTTTATATTACAGTGTATGCTGTAACCATGTGATGAGTTTTGAGGGCTAGATGTAGAATTACATAAATCTGCTCTAAGTCTTTCCAGCGAAAGTTCAGTCTGTGTTAATTTCTGGAATGCAATTCAAAAAATCAGTTCAGATTGCATATTGTCTTATCATAAGAAACACTCAAATGTTGGCTCTTTTTTGTTTTTCACCCAAACATAAGGAAATTTACAGGAAAACTGGACTGCTATAAACATACCAACTTTCATAGAAATCAACTTTTCAGTCATTGAGTTCAAAATTCCCCTTTTTGTTGTCATATTTTCTATAAGCAATATAATCTTGTTTCTCTTGCCCTATTAGAATAGTTTTAACAGTGCCATTTATAGCATGCAAGAGTTGCAGAATAATAGATTAGGCCTGGAGTTTTGTGAAGGTCCAGAATCAGGTTGAAGCAAGTTACCCATTTATTCTGTCCTAGGGAAACTTTTTTTCCCAAATTATTCCAGTTTGTTATGAAATCAGACTCTGATCAAATCCAAATCTCTTCCTTAATTTGCATCATTCATATTATTCTGATACATTTCTAATTGTTATTATAGTTTAATATTAATTGTTTATTACTGGTATTTAAAATAATATATACCTATAATTTATATGAATATTTTAGAATATTATGGAGCTTGCTAATTATAAACGACAGGACTTCATGTTTCTTCACACCAGTAATAAAAACAAAGCATTCTGCTGATAATCTAGAAGGCTATCCAGACTAGCTATTTATAACGTCATCTAGCAATAGTTGTCATTATATATCACTAATATGGACATAGTAATGTCTAATATAGACTGTAGAGATGTGTATCTGGTGCTATAAATCACTAGCATGAATAGAAAATCCAGAAATATAGGCTTAACAAACTATCCAATCCAGGGGTAGGTTCTAAATTTTTTTACTACCGGTTCTGTGAGCGTGGCTTATTTTGTGGGTGTGGCTTATTTTGTGGGCATGGCTTGATAGTCATGTGACAATTATTTAGGATTTAGCAGAGGTACTGGTCTACCAGGCTTTTAGCTGCTTGCAGAGCTGTACTGATCTACCCATTTATTTTTGCAGGCACTGGTCTACCCATTTATTTTTGCAGGCACTGGTCTACTCATGTATTTTTGCAGGCACTGATCTACTCATGTATTTTTGCAGGCACTGATCTACTCATGTATTTCTGCAGGCACTGATCTACTCATGTATTTTTGCAGGCACTGATCTACTCATGTATTTTTGCAGGCACTGATCTACCCATGTATTTTTACAGGCACCGGTCTACTCATTTGTTTTCTTTTAACACTGATCAGCTGTAGGGCAGCTCTTTGAAGCCCACCACAAGAATTTAAACAGTTTTTTTCCCTCTAGCAATCAGCTGGGACTCAGGAGGCAGCAATAGATTGGGGGTGGGGCCAAATAAAAGGTAAGAATAATGTGGGGGTGGGGGGGCCCAGAACTGGTCCGGTGACATCATATCATCACCGCTACCAGCTCGGAGGAACCGGGAGGAACCAGGAGGAACCCACCACTGATCCAATCCCATGTCATCAGAATCAGGCTTCTATTATCGAGGAATACTGTAATATGGAAAATAACATGGAAGATAAATTTTAAGCCATGTTAGATATAGAAACAGAAATATGGCCAATTTTGCAAAAGCAAACCTTTTTTAAAAGCCTTTTAAAAAAAATAAAAAAATAATTTTTATTAATCCATTTTCAAATAAACATACAATAATGCAAAATAAAAAACAATAATTTACCATACTAAAAACAAAAGGAAATAAAAATATTGCACAACAAAAAATACATAAAAAGGACAAACAGCTGTTATTATAACTAGATCCTGAGTTGGCCTGATTTTGTCTTTAAAAAACCTCTAAGCTTACAATATTGACCAAGCCTGCCCAATACTGTCTTTTTTTCCAAAAGAAAGATAATATGATGTTTTCTGATTAACCAAGTGTCCATGCATCATTCATGACAATGACTAAGTAATGGAAGGAAGTGAGAATAGTGCAGGAAAACAATAGTATATGGTAAATGGATATCTCAACATTGATAGGTCTTTCATTAGTACAATGGTATATAAAACCTTCTCTATTGATCCTTTTGGAATTTTAGTGGATGCCCTCCAGTTTACAAGCAAACCTAATAAATGTCACATATCTCACAACTGTTTCCAAAGAAAATCAGGTGGTGATTGGATTAAAGAATGAGATATTTTGAAGAACTAAAACTGTTTACAAATAAAAAAGCAAAAAGGCAATAAACAACAGGCAATGTTTACATACATAAGCTCGTGAGTCTTGAGTATATTGAGGCTAATAAATAAGGCAAAGTTTTTTTTAAAAAAAGTTTACCATTAAGCATATAAATGAAAAAAATCCAATGCACACTAAAGCAGTGAGAAAGTTTCTCATCAACATTTCATAAATAAATGTAGCAATCAAAACAAAAAGGACTGGTCCTTTTGCAGAACAAAATCTTTAAAAAGGATAGGGGGCTAAACATGTTGTTTTATCAATAGCACTTAGACTTATATACCACTTCATAGTGATTTGCAGTAATCTCTGAGTGATTTACAATGTTAGCATATTGCCCTCAACAATCTGGGTCCTCATTTTACTGATCTTGGAAGGATGGAAGGCTGAGTTAACCTTGAGCCATCAGGATCGAACTCTAGATTATGGGCAGAGTTACCCTGCAATAGGCATTCTATCCACTGCACAACCAGGGCTCCTGGTTTTTACACAACATGCCAAATTATAATATGTTATAATTATAATATGTTAATATTAAAGAAACTATTGTGGTCCATAAATTGTGCTTTATGATTTAAGCAAATCCAGTAAGGCATAAGGCAAAGTGTGAATTTAGTCAATATAAACTGAAATTGATGTGATTTAACTTATATCAGCTGCCTGGCTAAAGAATTTAACTTATATCAAGCCTGGTGTGCTTCAAAGCAAGTTTTGTTTGTGCATCTTTATAAATGAACAAGCTTCCCATGCAAATAATTTTATGAGAAGATGAGGCTCTCAATATGCACAATAGCCCAAAAAAGACTCCTTCTTGGTATCTTGGAAATTATTAAGAAAACAAAATAAAAGTATGTTATTTATATTTTTTTCAGATTTTGGTTATCCCGTGCCATCGAATATAAAAAGGAACCAGTTTGTGGGGGCAATAAGCTGACTTTGTATAAAATATACAAAAGAATGAAGGCTATTGCTTAACGCATTGTAAGCCACCCTGAGTCTCCGGAGAAGGGCGGCATATAAATCAAATTTTTAAAAAGGGGGGGGGGATTTATAAAGCTGAAGAGGCCACAGAAAATTCAACTCAGATTATCTGCAGAAGGAATGGACTTCACATCTCTATAAAAAGAAGCTAAGAGTTTGAGGGTTTAAGTTCAGATGGTCAGATATTAAAGGGATTAATAACATTATAAATGGTGATGAGAGAAATAAGAATATTAAGTGCCCTTCAAAACTGTAGAATTTGAAAGATTACAGTGAAAGATTAATGAAAAATAGTATTCTTGAGACAAACAGAAGTTCTTAAGAAAACAAAGAATTTGTGAAAATGAGTGAGATGATATTATGATGGTCACTTGTATAAATGGACTAAATTATGTAGATCAGCTGTTTATTCCAATAATTTTATTCCCAAATGTACCACAGTTATTCTTAATGGGCAATTATGAATCTGAGCTGTATGGTTTGGCTCCATAGTCATTACAACCTTATTGGATTTTATTTTGCCTTCCTAATGGTATAATAGCATTTTATCCATGCCTGATTCTAATAAATTTTTGCAAAGGAAATTTTCAAGATGAAATGTTAACCTTATCAAGAATTATTTGGAAATATGAAATCTGAAAGACTTTCAAACTTCTAAAAATAGGTCCAAGGATAATTTTCTTAACATGAATTTAATTAAAGAATGATGTCTTGTTTTTATTCCTGGAATTCTAAATATGGAGTTCTCAATCATCCAGGTGCTTTTTTCAAAAGGCAACCAGAGAAGCTTTTTGGATGAGAAGTGAAACATTTTCAAAGAAAAAAAAACCCAAGAAAGTCCAGTTGCCTTTTGCAAAAGCATCTTTGGGACTTCCTGGAAAACTAGCTGGGCTACATTAAAGATGTCAATGTAATAGCTGTATCAGAGTCTACAAGAGTTCTAAATATTTTTTTTTAATGAGGGGAAGACTGGGTATAACCAAATAGCTATATTATTATTTTTATCTGAAATCAAGGGGAGAATACATATGAATGAAGGTGAATATAGGTGTCTTAGGACAATACTGCAGGATCCAATCTGGATCAATCATCGGGACCAGAAGTTTTGTCTTCCGAGCTTTTGAACTCATGGTGGAGCCCATCTTCAGGGACTTGGCACAACCTGCCATTACATCAAAAACATTTCAGAAGCTGCACAATGCAGCTTCTGAGATCTGCAAGTGGGCATCACACACCACATGGAGGCTACCATACAAGGACAAATTATGCATTGTAAAAATTGGTTGGAGGTGGGAGATACTTCCAATGTAATCTACCAAATTCCCTGCATATATTGTCCCTGGGACTATGTAGGACAGATGTGGAGGAAGCTAACTACCAGATTGCAAAAACACAAATGAGCAGTCAGACAAGAAGACCCAAACTCATTGGAACTGGAACTTCCGAATGCAAAACATGAGTTTTATTACTGAATTACTGTTCAAGGAAATATATCTATGGCCTAACTGAAATTACAATTGGTTAAGAATTTAGTAGATACAATAATCGTGTTCACTGCTTGAGCTTCTGTAGAATAAACATGTGAACTCTAAGATATAGAGTTACAAATCTCCAATAAAATTTGCCTAATTATATTGGTCTGCTTTTTATAACATGAACTATGCATCATATGACAACGCGGCTTGTTAATTAGCTTGTAGACTTCAGTTTTTCCAAAATACATTTCATTTAAGCTCTTTAAATTTATCAGTGTAAGTTAAAGAGAAGGGTTTAATGATACATACTTTCACACTATCATAAATTATTAAATAAAAATGAGCATGACTTTCAATCCAGTTTTAATAATTTGTCTATGTGTTTGTAGTACTATCACAGTATCATTGAAACACCAGTATTAAAACATGCCTAACTTTACATATACTCTGCCTTAAGCATTTGTACTATGGTGCAACAAATCAAGAGCATGCCAATTATCATATAATGAACAGGTAATGTCACTTTTTCTCTCTCTTTTTTTTTTTTTTTCTTATAATACAAAGCAGCATTCCCAAATCTATGCTGAGGACTAAAATACTGATCTGTAGCAAAGTTATTGAATCAGTGGTATAAATCTAAGCATACAGTATGCATCACACAAGGGTGGCATACATGTCTTTCTCGCCAATTGAGAGACAAGAGAATGATCTTATTTTAGATCAAATGTCATCAGTGCTCAGTTCAGATATGTGTCTTTTATTTAGAGGCCCAGCTACAACTCATATACCAAAGGGCAATTAAAATATTTGTATCCCAAATACAAGCTCTGGGGAAAAAACTGGGCTAATCCTATTTCAAACTGAAAATTAAATCTTTAAGGTGTCAGTGGTCTATATTTCTGAGTGAGATTATCAATGTAAATAAGGAATAGATTTTGTTTAACTTATCTTCATTATAGATTCATGCACATATACACATTCAATACAGGAATCACTATAGAAATCTACTCCATAATTATTATTATCCAGCAGCTATTAAACTTGACATCACTATGTGTATGAAGTAAAATATAATACTAATTGTAGCCTCATTATTTAAATAAACATTTGTTTTCAAATTGGTAGAAATTATTTCAACTAGTACACTATTATTTAATCTTTGCAATTTTACTTTCAAACAAAAAATTGTATATTTCATAATCTCAAAGAAACTACAGTTTCAGGCATTGATTCAACTAAGTAGTATCTTCATAGTAAATATTGTCTTTCATTTGACATTTTTTTTCTCACCTAACAGTTTTATGTAAAACCTCTTGTTAGGTATCCTTTCACTGTATCCTTTCAATAAAGTGCAGCTTGAGTTTAACAAAAGAGAGTTGCTAACAAAAACAGTAACAGAGGGAGAAGTGGCAGAGGCATATTGTTCACTAAGCTGTACATATAAATACTCCACTGTGTGTTGGCCCACTGTAGACCTAAAATGGCTGTATTGCAGGATGTTGTTGCCTGGTGACCAAGAGTGCATTTCCTATACCACAGAGTGATGTGAAGACTTGAAGACAGATTAACTCCTATTGCTCTTAGAAGACTAAGATACTAAAATGAATTAATCCTGATATCAACATGCTAAGTACTCCCTTCCTGTGCATATTAATAAAAACTGTGGTCTTGTGACCCTCAGATTTTCACTAGGCATACAACAACCAAATAAGAGGATAACTTTGACTAAGCTTAGTTTTATTCACTGCCCATGAAATCAGTAGGAAGATTAAAATCCTGCTAATGTAAAAAAAACAACTTATTCTTGCCTCAATGAAGTCATTGCTATGTGTCTAGTCTGTCCTGGTGCAAACTCCCACCTGCTATCAGTGTCTTTTTCTTTCATTAGATTCAAGTAGTTAATTAGCCCCAGCCTGTCCTCTTCTCTTCTCTCCTTGCCTTTAATGCAGCAGTAATGATGTCTAATTACCAGCAGTAGTGGATTATAGAACCTTTAGAAGCAAAGGACTCTGGTTGATAGCAAAGCATAGTCACACATGTTAAAGCTTCAAGAAGAAAATAATTCTGGACAAATTCAACTTTTAAAAATTTTGTTGAAATGGTTTTAGAGTTTAAAATTACTGGAAATGCCTAAATAATAATTATAATTAGTTATTAGTTTTATATTTAAAATTTTATGTGTGGCATTTCAAGTTGTGAAAAAAAGTTTTTTTATTAAACTGGGCTACTAAACTGAAGTTACACTGTCTGCACCATAAATATTAGTGGAAGTTACAGTAATAATAATAATGCAACAATCAACAATTAAGAAGTACTGCACATATAAATAATTAAACTCTTCTTATGACTACTGTAGATTGCTGGAATGAATGAGGTGATAAATTGCTAAACAGACTAAAACATCTGTCCATGGTGCTAGTGTATAAAGTTGAAGGGAAGCAGGAGAGAAAAACTTGAAATTCTCTCTTGTTAACCATTAATAAACAGCAATATACTCTGCTTTTTCTTCAAATGGGGTAAAAATGTGTCCTATGTCTCCATGGGATGTTAATCAATTTTACTTAAATCTAAAAGAAACTATTTTAACTCTTTTTCTTCTATCTTGGTCTGAAAGACTGAAGTAGATCAAAGGGTAACAGCTGTCCTTGACCACATTTTGAGCTAAGAGAGGTGGTTAGAGGTGGGGGAAGTAGTATCTCTATAAATAATATCTTTTCCTTTATGTACACTGAGAGCATATGCACCAAGACAAATTCCTTGTGTGTCCAATCACACTTGGCCAATTAAAAAAAATTCTATTCTATTCTAATCATCCACATTACAGAAACTGATTTAATAAAAGATATCTTAGAAGATATATTTAGACTTAGCAATACTTAAAAGTAAATTATTTGAAATCTGTTAAACTTTATTCATTTTTAACTTGTAAGTCACCCTTTCAGGTCAAAATCCTCCCAGTAAAATAATAATAAAATTAAATACATTGAAACAAAGCCAATTACGAGCAATATGATTAGACATCAGGTCAAAGAATAAAGCTCATTTTGGGATGTGCTTGGAAAAATAAATGTATAAGATTTCTTGAAAACTGGCGGGGGGGGGTCGATGAATTATGGAAACAATATGGAAAAGGTCTTCTCCCCCAAGTTAATCAACAGCTTTCAAAGCAGAGAAAGGACTTCTGTTCCTGACTTTACAATACAAGCAAGTTGTCACTAGTAAAAGCACATTTGGGGGGGATCCAAGTTCCATCCATTTAAGGCTCAAAAGTGGGAACAAGCCCTTTGAATTAGACCCAGAAATGTTCTAGTAGCTAGTACATCTGCTACAGTACAGAAGTTACATATTCTGACTAGTGCATAAAATATTAGCTGCAATTTTCACATGCTGAAATTTCTGGGCCAATGTCTAAGTAGATCCTACTTGCAGCTAATTACAGTAGTCTAATTCAGATGCCACTTCTGCATCCTCTGCAGATAGAGCTACAAATACTGGCCTGAGTTAGTAAAAAAAAGCATGATTGGCACTGTGTAAAATTAAGCTTCTCCAGCTTGAGTATTACATTGATTTAAATGCCTCTGCTTTGAGCCTGGACCCAGTTTTCAAAACTGAAGATTTTACCTGGTCAAGGAATGATGTGCCATAGTGAAAAGTAATGCAATCTGAAGATAATTCAGAGAACTGTCCTACATTGCATGATGGTCATTGAATGTACGGTAATACTAAATCATTATAATTATTATGAATTTTTATGTGCTGATCACTTTCTAAGACTGTGGATATTATCCTGTATTTACCTTTACATAGGAAGAAACTCCACTGAACTTTAAATAGACATGCAAAGAATCACAATACAAACATTTAAAAGATTATGTAAAAATGTATCTCAGAGTTGTTGCTTTGTTAATTCAAGCAAATAAGTAAAATGTTTAGATTAATACAGTATATCAAGAAAAAAAATTAACTGATTGGAAACAGAATCCAAAAGAAGTTATTCAAACTTGTAAAGCAGCACACTTGAAGCAGAACAGTTAATATATGTAAAGTCAAAAATACTACTAATTTTGTTAAAATTGCTGTTATAAAAAGGAAAATTGATTCTTTCTTCTCACTGAGTTCTTTCTTTTGTCAAAATGAATCTTATGCTCCATTTTGAGTCATTGTGAGAAATAAGATGACATCTACAAGCCTTTATCTAAAAAGACCATAGAAAACTATGTATTTTCCCATGTTTCATACTTCAGGTTTATGATATTAAAGGCTTTTCAAAGGTTTGTAGTGAATGTAACTATTATAATACTGGGTATAATCTAATGAGTTTATAAAAAATAATTTTGGTGAATTGCCCCAGATCCACAAAACTTTCATATTATGTGGTAGTAAATAGCTTTAAGTCTCAGATAAACCAAAAATAAACAGTGCCTTAAATAATCTGTAATCTATTCATTTAAAATCATTTAATATACTTTTATTGTTTTGTAAATCACATAAATAAATACATACATACATACATACATACATACATACATACATACATACATACATACATACAATCACATACACAAGATATACTATTGCAGAGGCATAGGATTCTGGCATTTTCCTCTGCATACCTCCACTACAATTTAATGCCTCATTTAAAAACCTTTTTTCCCTGTTAATCAGGAAAAAAGAACCCCAAATTCTTGCCCAACTTAAAATTGCTCTAAACAAAACCCAGATCCTAATATCATAAGTATAGAAGTGCATGTTGGAGTAAAAGAAGGCCAGCATAGAGGCTCAGAAAGCAAGAAATACCGAAAGGAGAATATCAACCTACTTGTAACCAACAATTTCCATCTTCTGAAATAGGAAATTAGGCTTTTTGCCACCGCCACAGCCCAGCATTTTAGCCCTGGTGCTCTTAGAGTACGCCCTCCACCTCTGCAAGGCTCCCAACATTTCTGGGCTGGCTCAACTGTGAGCGAGCGCACGAGAGACCAATTCCCATCCGGTCCTGTGCGAGCCTATGGCTCTTTTGTTGATTAGCCTGCCCTCCGCTTCTACAGGCAACCAGCCAGGCACGTTCCTACCGCTCAAGGGATAAGAGCTAACAATGAAAGGGGAGAGCTGATATTCTAGGGAAACCCCAAATCACCCGACTGGATGGGGCTAATCAGAATCTACTGTTCTGTCGATCGGAAATAGTCTTATGGGTAGTGCGCAGCTACAGGACTCGCCAACACACACACACACACACAAACATACACACCCGTCCGTTTTAGTTTAGGGGACGAAATAAGATTTCCCTTTTCCTCGTTCCGCTCCTCCTCCCGCTCCCCCCCACCCCCCAACCCCCGGTTAAGAAGAAAGGAAGAAAGGAACCGGAGGGACTTCGTAGAGGGGTGTGTTTTGTGCACTTGCAACGTAAAAGCAAGGAAGGATCACAAAGCCCTGAGCAGCGGAGAAGGTGCCAGGCAAACGCAACATGGGCGGGAGGGGTGGTGAGGAAGAGATTTCAGAAAGGAGGAGGGAGGAGAGAGAGCAGCCTGAGCCAACTCGGGGGTGGAGGTGGCAGCTATGTGGCCGCGGCGGCTCCCTACTCTTCCTCCCCGATGTGGCTAAATAACAAGGCAGACAATTTCTCTACTAACCGTGGTCTTGACCGGCACGTACAGCACTTGCATCCCTCCGCCACCAGCAGCACCACCACCACCACTGACCTCGTCCGGACTGCCGAGCTGGAAGCCTTTGGATTTGACCCAGAATTTAAATTTGGCATTATCCGTGGAGCTCGTCTCGGAGCCGTTCAGGAGCTGGACAATCCGCTCGTATTTTTTACGGGTCACCGTCTTGGTTTTGCCCGAGTCCCCGTAAGTCCTGAGGCACCAGTCCTGAAACTGGCGATACATGTCCCGGTCACCACTCTCCATAATCCGCCCGGAGAGACACGCACAGCCCAAGCGGACCCGGGGACCGATCCCCCACACCTCCGGGGCACCTGTTCACCCCGGGCTCATGGAGAAAGAGAGCTCCAACGCCAAGATCCAGCGAGAGAAGAGGAGGAGGTCCCCGGCAATCGCTCCGTCCCCGTAGAAGGGGCTGCTTTCTGTAGGCTTGGCGATCAGTTCAAGAGTGGCCCGCCCCGGGGCCCGATCATGCCCCCAACTTGCTGTCCCCCTCCTCATACAATCCAGGCGAGCAAATCTGGCAGGGTTGCCTTCTCTTCCCCGTCTCCGGTACGTGAATGTCCCTTCAATGTTGTGCCAGGCAGGACTATCCCAGCGTCTCCAACAGCGTCTCTTCCCCAGAGGATTGTGCCTCTATGGCACTGAAGACATGGCCCCTGAGTAGATCGAAGCCAAAAGGTTCGAAGCCAAAATACTAATAATAATAATATCATGGAGTCGGATTCTTCTCTCCTGGGCATCAGCTTCAGCCCGGATGGTGCAGGTTGGGGGTGGGGGGAGAGAGTAAAGCCCACCCTCCACCCCAGTCAGCCAACCCTCGGCTGTCTTCCTGCGTCTATCCTGGAGGACTCCGTTTCTCCAGAAGCAGGCTGGCTGTGCAGGATGGAGGAAAATGCTGAAGGGCAGCCTGGCCTTACTGCCCCCTCTTATTTCACCCTAAATCTCCGCATTTTGAGTGTGAAGCTCTTGGTGGGATAGAAAGTTCTTCCCAGCTGGCGAGATACAGGGCACGTTGGGGAGAGACACCGCAGGCCACTTTTTAAATCTGGTTCGCGTTTTGTTTTTTTTAAAATCTCACCAAAGTATTTATTATTATTATTTTTTGCCCCTAATTTGAAAACATCAAATTTGGTATGAGACTGAAAGAGGCCGAGTTCAATCTGAGGAGCCTATTGGCCAGTGAGGGGTGGCTGGCGGTCGGGCTGCGTTTGCAACGACGGCACTCGTTTATGGAGGACTCGCCCAGTCTAGGCTATCCTGAGATCTCCCTCAGCTTCAGGGCGTTCGAGGAAGTTTGGCGTCCGGATGCTTAAGCAGAACCGTCATCCCTGCTGCCTCCCCTCCGCCAAGCGGCCCTATTATTGTCCCTTCTTTTGCCGCCGCTTCAGCTTTCGCTTGAGATTCCAGACGTCTTTGGGGCAGGCCACCGACACTTCCCTCCTCCTCCTCCGCCTCTGGAGCCAAATGGCTAGTGCCGCACAACGACCCTCCAAGCAGGCGAAGGAAGACGGCAGCTGCTCCATTCAACACCTATTCGCGGCCCGGGAAAGGGAGTTCCCATCTTCTTCCTCCTCCTCCTCCTCCACCACCACCACCTCCTCCTCCTCCTCTCCGCCGCGCGAGCCTAGACACACTCCCACTCTGCCTCGCTCCGTGCGCCTTCTCTCTCATGGCTTTTGGACCCGTCCAGTCCTGCTTCTTCTCTCTGGCTGCTACTCAGCCCAGCTCTCTCTTTCAGACTCTCCTCAGGCCCGTGAGGGTAAGAGGAAGTCTCATAATGGCTTTTCCTGTCCCGTCGCCTTCTCCCTCGGTGCCTCTTCCTCCATCCGAAAGGCAGCAGGCACCCTGAGAGAAATGGCTGGCCTGGCACCTTGCGCGCGCCGCGCCTCTGCCTTGTCCCAGGAAGGCACTTGCAAAAACGGTCAGTACCCGCCCGCCTCCCCAGCCTCCTCCTCCCCCCTCACTCCCAGCCCTCCGCTCTTCCCTCCCGCTCGCCTCCTCCCCCGCCTTCCTCCCCGCCAGCCGCTCTCTTCGTTCAGTGGCTCTACTGGTAGGTCTCGCGGCGCAAGAACCGGGACTGACAGCCGGCAACGCAAGCTGAGCGCGAGCAAAAAAAGCTCCTTGCTAAACCCCCGTCTCGCTCTCTGGCCCCCACCCCGCTCGTCGCCCGCTCTCCTCTGATTGGTCAGCCGGACAAAAGTTTCTGTGGAGACGGCTGAGCGGCAACGTGACGGACAGAATTGTCCCATTTAGGGATGCTGGGCAATGCGCATGCTGCAGGCGGGCGGCTGCAGGTTAGAGAGCGCCGCGAAGGCGAGGCTAGTCTGAGCTGCGGACGGCAAGGTGGCGCTGGGGAGGAAGAAGGAGGAGGACGAGGCATCTCCACATCCTCTCCGCCACAGCCAGGTGGGGGAAGGGGGAGGGGCGTGTGAGGGGAGCGTTTCCATGGAGACTTGTTCTGGTCTAGCCCTCTCTCTCTCTCTCTCTCTCTCTCCTCCCCATCTTCCCTCCCATAAGATCAGCTGACACATTATTAGCTTAGGACCTAATTATTGCTTATTGGAGCAACACTTGAGCAGAGGGCCAGCTGCAGGAGGCAGCACAAGCCAGGGAGGGAGGGAAGTAGTTCCACCCTCTCTCAGCCCAGGGAACTAAGAGTCCCAAAAGGGTCCTTAAACTTTCAGGGTTCCAGGCAGCCACAACCACCACCCTGTGGTGCTGCTCCCTTCCCACACATCCCGCATAAGTTGTTGGGTGGCGGTGGGAATGAGGATAATAGCATTTACTTAGCGGGGACCAGATGATGCCTTTCCAAAAGATTCTTTCTCTAGTTCACTGGCATGGCGGGTTGCTGCTTCTCACTCAGCACATCCTCCCCAGAGCCAGTAAGGCCGGCCTTTGCAAAAACAGGGCAGGAGGCTTTCTCTTCAAATGGATCTTGAATTCCTTTTCATTCTTTAGTTTAGTTTAGTTTATTGTCATTGCACCTCAGTACAACGAAATTAAATGCCATCTTCAGTGTACATTATAACTATAAAAAAACACACACACATACAAACACACATCCTTCACATTCTATATAACTGAATTGAAAACCCCTGCTATTGCATTAATATTGCACTATACAGTAGAATTCAATATGGTTACTGCCCTGGGATATAAGCTGTTTTTCAGCGTATTTGTCCTTGTTTTTATTATCCTGTACCATCTGCCAGATGGTAATAGTTCAAAAAAAGGGTGCCCAGGATGAGATGGATCTTTAAGAATGTTTTGAACTTTCTTAAGACAGCGGGAGCTATAAAGCGCTTCCAAAGAGGGGAGAGGGCAACCAATGATCCTCTGGGCAATGATGTTAACCCTCTGGAGCACTGTCCTATCTGCCACTGTGCAATTGGCAAATCATACACAGGTGCAGTAAGTTAAAATACTCTCTATGGTGCAGCGGTAGACGGTCACCAGCAGTTTTTCATTGTTGTTTCCTGAGAAGGTAGTACAATCTCTGCTGGGCCCTTTTGACCAGTGCTGCAATGTGAGTGCCCAAATCAGGTCCTCTTTTATGCTAACACTCAGAAACTTATAACTGGCCACTTACTCCACTTGGTCTCCATTGATAAGCAAGGGCTGGATGTCTGATCTATTCCTTCTATAGTCCACTATAAGCTCCTTGGTCTTATTGGTGTTAAGGACCATGTTATTGTCTCCACACCATGGAAGCAAGTTTCAAAATTCAAGTAAATTACTTAATCAATCCCAGTTATTGTTGCCAATGGCTGAAGAAAATATCCTCACTACTGTGGAGAAAGGAATCCCCTTTTGCATTTCATGAAAGATTCTTAAATGTCCCCTGGTAAGTAAGGAGACATTCCAAGAAAATTCAGTCAATCAGCTGCTTAGAGACACAGTTCTTGCACTATGGAGAAGTTTCTATTTGGGTAGCCCAATTCAGTGTTTTGGAAGTTTTAAAAAAATCCATTAGTTTGAATTGTTTCTAAAAAGGGAGCTGTCCTAATCCTTAATATGCCTTTTGTGGCATGTTAAGGATTAATCAATGTATCATAGCATAAACTTTTGATCCTCACATGCTTACATCATAATGGATTTATTAGTGTTTTAGGACCCCCAAGGCTAAGAAGTCACAAAGTAATGTTCATGAAAGGGGAAAGGGTGAGGCAACTCTATGTATGCTTATGCGAAAAAATAATAGGATAGTACAGAGAGATCAAATAAAGAATGACATATCTATCATCAGTTACAGTTATTGTTGCCTACATATTTGTAAAAATATGTAGGCAACAATAACTTGAAGATTTGTCATTGGTTCAAATTGATCATTATCCCAAGGCTTTATTGTACAGTGTATTTAAAGATATTGTTTATATAGCAATAGCACTTAGACTTATATACCGCTTCATAGTGCTTTACAACCCTCTCTAAGTGGTTTACAGAGTCAGCATATGGCCCCCAACAACCTGGGTCCTCATTTTACCAACCTTGGAAGGATGGAAGGCTGAGTCAACCTTGAGCCTGGTAAGATTTGATCTGCCAAACTGCTGGCAGCCAGTGATCACAATACTGCACTCTAACCACTATGCCACCATGGTTCATATAAACACTCATATAACACTCTCAAGTAGTTATTTAATCATAATCATAATCATAAGTTTATTTGTCAAGCATATATAAGATAACAGATAAAAGTATAAACATAATTTGAATACATGAAAAGAGTAAATAAAAAGGAATATTAGGACAGGGGCGTATACATTTAGTATACATCAGGCTATTTCTAACTGAGATTCAAACCTTTTAGGAATGATGAAGTTAAAATCTACCTGCAGCTATTTTATTTTTGGTTTAGCTCCAGATAACAAACCTCTATATTGACTAGTTGGTACAACTGATCAAGTTTATCTTTATTAGCTGATTTGACGGCATTGGTGACCAGCCATAGCTAATAGGCTCTTAGTATTCAAAGACAATAGGCTCCAAGCAGATGCCAAATGCTAAAAAAGATGTTAATGAATATTAAGACAGCTACAGAGAAAGTGAAAAGGTATACAAAACCACCTTCCTTTGGTTTGCCTGGAATCCATCCAAAAAGGCAGTGAAGGAATTGCCTTGGAGATGCATAGTAACTTTCCCCAGGGATGACACATTCAAAGTTCATGGAGATGGGGTGCCTCCTTTTTATATTTCACAAAACAGAGTATATAAGACACTTGTGGTTGGCTTGGTGACACATCTCAGTATCTTGGTTATTATTCAGATATATGCCTTACACTCAGGGATATTTTTAAGTAAGATGTGGTCCTTAGCAGACTATATATATATATATATATATATATATATATATATATATATATAATCATGCTTGCTATATGCTTGTAATTATTTATATATAAATTAAATATATAATTTTGAGAATGATTCCCAACAGATAACATACTATAAAGTCATAATTAAAAGCATTCATTCAACATAAAAAGGCAACACAAAATAATATATAACATCCCAAAATGATATCCTCGTGCTTAATGGGTCGAGTTTCCATGGAAAATTCCCCAGGAGGCTAGCTGTTTTAAGGGACTGGAGTTCGTTTCATTTTATGCCAAACTAAATCCATGGCACAAGAGTTTTTGTTTTTCTTCAGGAGCGTAGAGTGAAATTTTTAGTGGATCCCAGTTTATTATTTATTTATTTATTTATTTATTTATTATTTAAATTTCTATACCGCCCTTCTCCTTTCAGACTCAGGGCGGTGAACAGCCAAGATAAAAACATCTATACAAACATCAGTTAAAAAATAAAGTTAAAATAATTTATAAAATTTGGCCCATAATTTAAAACTTGTCAATTAAAATCAATATTAAAATATTAAAACTAACCCTAAAATCAAGACAGACTGGCTAACTGAAAAAAATGAGTTTTTAGGGCCCGACGAAAAATCCGAAGGTCGGAGATCACTCGTATCTCTGGGGGTAGATTGTTCCATAGGGTAGGTGCCACCACAGAGAAGGCTCTCCTCCTGGGGGTCGTCAGCCGGCATTGTCTGGCTGACGGCACCCTGAGGAGGCCCTCTCTGTGGGAGCGAACCGGCCGGTAGGAGGCTATTGGTGGCAGAAGGCGGTCCCGTAAGTACCCTGGCCCTAAGCCATGGAGCGCTTTAAAGGTGATCACCAACACCTTGAAGCGCACCCGGAAGTCCACCGGAAGCCAATGCAGCTCGCGCAGGAGAGGAGTTTGAATATAGTTGACCAAATCTGCACCCAGAGATCCTCCTGAAAGAATGCACTAATCCACTGCATCTAAGATAGTCTGGATCAAATAGTTAAATTTATTTTAATGTTATTGTAATATTTCTATTTAGTAATATATAGTATATTACTAGATAGTGACACTATACAAATGGCACAAAATATGTTATTTGCATATGCAAATTATATCATTTGATGCATATGCATTACTTTTGTAATGATCTCATTATCCAAAGGACATAATTCATAGAATGGCTCATTTTCAAATTTGATAGACATTTAAGAGTAACAGACGCCTTTTCCTCAAATGGTCCATTTAAAGATTACATTGTATTCCATAACCAGGGTAGCACAACAGCAAAAGTCTTTTTTTAGATGTTACCTGTTAGTCCAGTAAGAAGACTGAGAGTGGTCATGATGGCACCCAAGAGGATTTCACACAGAAGGAGGTTAAGACCATTCTCCATTGTTCCAAAATATAGATCCAAAACAGTGGATTATGTTACAGAAAGACAGACTGAATTTTAGAAAAAACTTCCCTATTTATATTAAGAGCTGTTTGACCATGCATCTAATTAACCATAGAAGTAGGTAGTTCCTCTTCATTCAGCGCTATCTGGATGCTTTCATCTGGATTCCTGCACTGAGCAGGAAATGGAATCTATGGCATAAATGGTCTCTTCCAGCTCTGTGATTCTAAGCTTGGATTCTAGAGAAGAATTAAGACCTGGGTAAATTCAAATGAATAAGATTACTAAAATTATATGTTATAATCTAATTCTATTATAATACAATTCAACATATTAATTAGAAAATCATCAGACAAACCAACCAAGAGTTCTTACTCATGGCACAAATTGCCAGGCTTAAATTATCAGACTTTAGACACCTAACTCCCTGGAGAAGGTTCCACAACTGAAAAAAGTGGAAGTAGAGAAGAAAAGGACAACTAGCAGCAATGAAGGGCCTTGGTAGTACAGTGGTCTAAAGCACCCTGTTATTAAGAACAGCTGCCTGCAATTACTGCAGGTTCAAATCTCGCCAAGGCTCAAGGTTGACTCAGCCTTCCATCCTTTCTAAGGTAGGTAAATTGAGGACCCAGTTGTGGGGGCAATAAGCTGACTTTTTATAAATATACAAAAGAATGAATGAGTCTCCGGAGAAGGGCGGCATATAAATCAAAATAAAAAAAAATGTGGATAGATTCAGTTCTAGTATGATGACTGCATTATTGGAAGATCTGGAGATCAGGTTAGGGACAGGTTACCATGGAAAATATATGCTCACTGAGAGTCAACTTGATGATACATAATCAGAAACACAAAATAGAAGGTGGAATAAGAAGAGAGAAAGGAAAATTTTAAAAAAAACCATGAGACCCCAACCTATTTAGGCTGGTGGACACATTTGGCATTTTGAGAATGTATGCCCACACAAAATAACACTCATGGGGAACATAATGACGCACTAGTCTAATAGAACGTTACTTGTCTCCTTCATTTCCACATAATGTTTCTTATTATACCCACTTACTTTTGTCTTGTTTCTGGTTGAACGTATTGCCAAGCATCCATAATTTTCACTTTCTAAGAAAGCATAAAAAGACTCATTTGGGATTCAAAGCCATTCTTGGAAACAAAGAATGGAAACAACTATGGTGGTTTGAGCACTGCTTTATACCAGTTTTCCATTATTAATTAAACAATATAAAAAGATAGGAAGGAAGATGTTGGCAGTACCTCTGGCAGCACATTGGAACTCTAGTAATAAGCTAATGTACTGGTACTAGATAATTACTTGATACTGAAATATGAAATATTTCAAACGTGAAAAGTAATAGCATAATATACAAAGTTTCATGGAAAATATCTATATGGTTGCTAGGAGTCAACACTGACTTGATGTAAATTATAATTTACAAAGGTTAGTTCAAACAGTGTTTCCATTATTTTGTTCATGTTGCATTTATGCTTACACTTCCTTTTATTGTTTTTTTGGAACTACTATTACATACAAAAGTTAGAAATTAGATAGTTGCCTTCAGAATATTATCAGAGTTAAATCTACAGTTTCAAGCTGTCTGTAACAGACAGCTTTTCTTTTCTTTTCTTAAGAAACAAATTTGTAGTGACATTTAACCAGGAAAATGAATAAAAATCGCATTGGTTTTGTTTTGCCACTTTTTCTTTTAACAATTTGTAATATTTTGTAAGATCTCATAAGACATCCCATATTGTTAAAAAGTGGCAGATATATGTACTTTATTGTGTTCTCTGTGTTGTTGAATTTGCCATTGCATTTGCTTTTCTGGGTTAATAATTTGTTTAAATTATGTTTTCAAAAATCTATTCAATAATTTTAAAATAAGGTATCTTCCTGATTGATTGAATTTTTAAGGATCTTTTTATTTTTTTCTATTTTAACTGCACTTTTTAGAATTAACTATTTAAATCTATGTATAGATTTGTGTGTGTATTTTTTTAGGAATAAAAAACAGGATAACTAATCATGATTTTATTTTCTTAATTAGACTTTGAGCAGCAGCTCAACTTTTTAAATTTAAATTTAGCTTAAGAACAAATTTTTTAATCAATTGGTTTTATTCTGATTTAAAGCTTTAATGCCATTGTCTTCCAAGAGTTGTCTTTAACTAGGGAAATCATGGAAGCTTATGTTTCAGATTCTAAAAAACCTAATTTCATTGATACAAAATTTGGAAGAGATATCCTATTTGGAAAAAGTAAAAAATAATGTCATGGCTGCATTCAATTAAATTATATATTATCTTCCTTATCTTTAAGACAAACATGACTAGAAGGAAGTGGTGCCACTACTGCTGTAGATTTAGATGCACTCCATTGGCCCTTTACAGGGCTGCTATAAACATTGCTTCCTTGTGGCATGAAGATAATTAAAACAACAGCCTATACTGAATCATATTGAAGATGAACGTGGCTATTTCTGCAATAGATCTTTTTCCTATCTGGTTGATAAAAGTTACTGAAAAGCAGTGGGTTCTTGCTTGCCAGAATTATCACTGGTTCCTTTTTAAAGGGCAAGTTATAATCAGAATCAAATCTGTCAGGTTCTTTTTTTAAAAAAAAAATCATGACCTTAAATGTAACCACATCTATGTTTCAAATTTCAAATACCTGCTCCCTGGATAAGGCACTTGGTAGGCTGTCATACTTACCATCATCTTTATTATTATTATTATTATTATTATTATTATAGGTGCCAGTGCTCATTTCAGGTAAAAAAGAGAGAGAGAAATAACATTCTAGTGATTGGCTCCCAACTC
The DNA here is from genome assembly GCA_022577455.1 of Arizona elegans. NCBI lineage: Eukaryota > Metazoa > Chordata > Lepidosauria > Squamata > Colubridae > Arizona > Arizona elegans. The sequence continues at coordinate 34,479,154 of JAKOOJ010000002.1, read as the reverse complement.
CAAAAGTTTCTGGGCATAAAACATTAAAATATATAATCAAAACAATTGAAATTATGACAGAAAAGTACAATAGCCTGTAATAAAATACAATCATAACTAAAAAAGAACCATGATAAGAGGCTCTACAAACACACAAATGCCAGGCTTGGGAACAGACCCAGGTCTTAAGAGTTCCCAGAACCCCAGAAGAATGGGCATATATACCAGTGGTGGGATTCAAAAATTTTTGCTAGTGGTTCTGTGGCCGTGGCTTGGTGGGCATGGCATTGCTTGCTGGGCGTGGCTTGGTGGGTGTGGCAGGGGAAGAATACTGTAAAATCTCCATTCCCACCCCACTCCAGGGAAAGGATACTGTAAAACCTCCATTCCCTCCCCAGTCCAGGGGAAGGATACTGCAAAATCCCCATTTTCTCCCAATCAGCTGGGACTTGGGAGGCAGAGAATAGATGGGAGTGGGGCCAGTCAGTGGTGGAATTTACCGGTTCTCCAAACTACTCGAGATTTCCGCTACTGGTTCTCCAGAACTGGTCAGAACCTTCTGAATACCACCTCTGATACATACTTCTGGCGAAATGCTGTTCCAAAGGATATTGGCAGTAACAATGAAAGCATGCTTCCTTGGTGTAATAAGATCACAATTTTTAATTGAAGGGATTTGGAGCACACCTGCTCTGTCCAAACATACTGGGTTGGCAGAAATGATAAGGAGCTAGGTGTTTCTACCCATAATTGGGCCCTATGCAGAGGTGGCATTGAGCTGGTTCAGGCCGATTCAGGCAAACTGGTAGCGGCGACTGCAGGTGTGTCTGCCCTGTCCACCCGCCCGGACGTAATGCTGTCCTATTTAGCTACATTTTCGATGCTGGGTGCATGCGCGGAAGGTGCACAAGTGAGCAAAGTGCATATGCAGAAGGCCAGGCGCATGTGCGGAAGTCGTGCGTGCGCATGCAGAGAGCATGCAGAAGGCCAGATGCATTTGCGGAAGGTGCAAGCGAATGAGTGAAGCAAGAATATGTGAAACCCACTGCTGGCCCTATGCCTTGAAGAATCTTTTAGATGTTGATGAGAATTGTATCCAGAAGCTGAATGGCAGCCAATGTAGCTTGTATAGCAGTGATGACATAAGGACATAATGAGAAGTGCCAGTTACTATTCGTTCTGCTGTATTTATAATCTATCTATTGTCCTGTATCTTTTTTGGGGATATTTATCAGGAGCTACTGAAGAAATGCATTGATTACATGCAATTCTGATCCCTTTTTCACCCAGCGCCAGATATGTTTCAATGATTATGCAGTGCCTGTTCTTAGACTGTGATCAGAGGGACTGAATTCAAATACAGCCATAGCAGTGGTGAAATGTAAAATTTGTTGCTACCGATTCTATGGGCATGATTTGGTTGGCGTGGCTTGGGGTCATGTGACTGGGTGGGCATGGCCAACTATTTTTTTTACTTTTTTAAAGCATTTTTTTTATTATCGGTTCAGGCGAATAGGTAGTAAAAAAATGTTTACTACCTATTCACCAGAACCAGTAGTAAAAAAATGCTTTAAAAAAGTAAAAAAAAAGGTTCCAACAATCAGCTGTGCTGCCTGATCCTCGGATCCTTTTTTTTTTTCTTTTTTAAAGCATTTTTTTACTACTGGTTCCGGCGCATAGGTAGTAAAAAAATGCTTTTAAAAAGTTTTTTAAAAGGTTCTGACATTCTGTGATCATCGGAAGCTTTTTTTACCTTTTTAAAGCATTTTTTTATTACCGGTTCACCCGAACCAGTAGTTTTTATCACTACTGGTTCACCTGAACCAGAGCGAACTGGTAGCATTTCACTCCTGAACCAAAGCAATGATAGGTCAAAGTTTCAAAATCTTCAGAGATAGAGGGACACTTTTGAATATTGAAACACAGATTACAGTTCAATACTAACCGCTGAATATGGTCTGTTTTCAGCAGTTTTCAGTGGTTCCTGAAAGCGTCATGCAACTTCAGCACTTCACTGGCTCAAGCAGGACAACACCATCTGCCATTTTTAATAATGGGAAGTCCATTTGTATGTATAAGTTCTGACTTATATTCAAATTCAAAAAGGCAGTTAGGAGCAGAATTTGTTCTTAAACTTTCTTAACCTGGAGACTGCCTGTATACAAGGGGAGAGTTTGTTAGAACTACTACCCTGTTTCCCCCCAAAAAAGACATCCCCTGATTAAAAAGCTCAATTGGACTTTTGAGTGCATGGCAATAAGGCCAAGTGCTTATTTCAGGGTTCAAAAAAAAATATAAGACAAGGTCTTATTTTGGGGGGAACATGGTAGATAGGACTTCTTGGACTGGCATAAAATGGAGCACCTTACCCAGTTTGCCGCAATTGTATAATTTTGTGGAAATTTTTGAAAAGGATCATGTACTCTTTCTTGAAGAAAAGCACCATTTCAACATTTTCTATACTTTTACTTTCCAGTACTGATCATACTATCTTAAGAAACGATAAGACATTTGTACCAGAGGTGGGTTTCAGCAGGTTCTGACCAGTTCTGGAGAACCGGTAGCAGAAATTTTGAGTAGTTCAGAGAACCGGTAGTAAAAATTCTGGCTGCCCCTGCCCCCATCTATTCTCTGCCTCCCAAGTCCCAGCTGATCGGGAGGGAATGGAGATTTTATAGTATCCTTCCCCTGGAGTGGGGAGGGAATGGAGATTTTACAGTATTCTTCCCCTGCCACGCCCACCAAGGCACACCCACAGAATCGGTAGTAAAAAAATTTGAAACCCACCACTGATTTGTATTGATTATTTCATAGCTGGATGATAGTTCATATATGAATATAATCTGGATTTGCATTGATCAGCTTATTAATAAGCTGATCAATAATAAGCTGATCAATAAAGTATAGAAATGTATTCTAATATTTCTAAAGTTTTAGTTAATTTTTATTCCTATTAAAATAATTCATCCACTCCCTGTCTCAGACCTTCAAACATAAACATCAAAGATTTTATGCAAAATTACTTGAATACCAAGCTACTTTGCTTAATATATTCCCCTCCCCCCCGCCGCCAGCTATGAAATATTGAATGAAATGGGGGGAGGACATGAACTTGCAAAAGAATTGGAGACTGGGATAGTCCTTCTCTTCCTTGCTGTTTAATATTTACACGAAGTCACTGGGATAGGCCATCTGCCAGCATGAGGTGAGGCATCATCAATATGCAGATGATAACCAGTTATATCTTTCTACCTCACACTGGGCAGAAGATGCAAAAGAAAACTTGATCTTGCATCTGGGCACTGTTAGAATCTTTCTTATTGACAATTATTAAGTCTGGTGTTATGTGTCAGGTGCTTGTCTGTCTTAATTCTAAAGTCCCAGACCACTTTAGCTTCTTCATTTTGTATTACTTTCTCTATTTTATGGTCCCACCAGTTCTTGCTTGCAGGCAAATGGTATTTCTTGCAGATCTTCCTATGCATCATTGTTGCTGCTTCGTCCTGCCATTGTTTGTACTCAGTCTGTCTTTTTGTTCTTCATCTGTAATCTCTTATAGGCCAGTTTGGTCCATCTAGTACTCAGTAGGGCTTCCTGGTATACTAGCTTCAGTGCATCTTTCTCACTATCCTTGAGGTAGTCTTCTAATGTCCTTTTCCTTCTTCAACCATCTGGTGTACTTGCAACATTATTGTTGTTATTATTATTATTACTTAAGATTTAATCTTCAATTCGATTGGGACTGGTAAAAAGTCCAGTCCAAGTCCTAACCAAGGACCTAAGAGCTGTTAAACTGTTGTTGTTGTTGTTGTTGTTGTTGTATCTATTCACTCATCTTATTGCTTGTATTAGGAGCTATACTGATTGCAGTTGGTTTCCAGGTACAATTCAAGCACTGGTCATCTATAACTACTACTGGTCATTTACTACTAATAAAAATTTCATACATGTAAACTGGGCAAAATGGTGCATTATAGGGCAACAATTTGTTAATCAAATGGGCTGATGTACAAAATGTGTTCAAAATCCAGGACCCATGACTTCCATAGAAATGAAATGTGGCAAATTTTATAAAGCATTTCATGACATTAAAATTATCATAAAACATTTTCTGACATAATACAAAGTGTCATGAAACATTTCCTCTGAACAACTTCTAATGTTTGATGTAAGCTACTTTCAAGACAGATACATTTCTGAATATCTCCCTGAATTTTGAAGAGCTTTTCCAGTGCATTAAAAGTTCTGCCATTGTTGAAAACACTGACGATTCTAAGTAAGGAAATATCTCTGAAATGATGACCCAACAGGTGGTTCAGTCATCTTTAAAATTCTATATGGCTTAGAGCCTAGGTATCTCCAAATCCATCTTCAAGTTGAATCTGCCTATATGGCAAAATAGAAGACCTTGCTGAAGATCCCATTGCTCAAGGAATGCACACTATAGAGACACTTAGTCAAGCTTTCTCAATAAACATCCTACCCATCCTATTACATTTTAGAAGAGCTATAATAGCTTCGCTCTTCAGAAAGGTATTTACAGTGAGGTAATGCTACCTCCTAATGGTGATGCACCAGCTGATTATTTGTTTTGTTTTTAACCCTATTGCTCTATAAACTGCTTAGAAGCTCTAAAAATAGAGTAGCATATAAATTTAAATAAGTTAAATGTGTGTGCACTGCTGTGATGCACAGGAGAATTCAAAATAACACCTCCCGTATTTGTCAGAAATATATGAAGTTTATACATGAGGTGTAGAGATAGAAAGGGGAAGGAGAAGAGTAAGTCAATCAGAGCAGAAGACATGATGAAAACTCATTAATCTCAAAACACAACCATAGTTTCAACAGGGAAACCATGAACATCCTAGACCAGGGGTGTCAAACTCACATCATCACAGCGGTGTCACGTGATATATTGGGATAATTTTTTCCCTTCGCTAAACCAGGCATGGGCGTATCCAGCACGTGATGCATCCGGTCCGTGGGCTAGGAGTTTGACAGCCTTGTCCTAGACCAAGCTAAATGCAAAAATGTAGGGAATTCCTGGAAGTTTGGTGTTCAGACAAATTAGTCATTAATACACACAAGAAATTATAAAATCATATTTACAAACCATTAAAAGAGACAATACAAAATCTAAGAAGAAAACACAAAGATCAGAATATCTCCTCCTCAGCAGCCAACATCCAGATACATAGGCATTAATAATGGACAAACAAACAGAAAACAATATCCTAATCAAGGAATTTATCAAGAAAAAAACTACTCCCCTACCAATACTGGCAGGGCAAGCTACTGTTAAAAACAAGGAACAAACTCTGTACTAGAAATGATGATGTTATAATGCTCCTTGATTTTCATTACTATAGCTCACACATCAGGGGTGGGTTTTACTTACCTTTACTACAGGTTCGCATCGTGCCTACGCAGATCACCTATGATGATGTCTGGGTCAGTGGGTGGAGCCTCCCGCCGGTTTTACTATTGGTTCTTGCGAACCAATCTGAACCGGGGGCAGCCCAACACTGTCATACATCCTGTGCATTTTTGACTGTCAGGTAGTGTCATCAATATAGTCCTGGTAACAAATGTTTCTTATTCCAATTTTAAAGCCACATTTACTTGCTATTCAAATTGCTGATTGTTACCTACAGTATAAAGTCCTAGATGGCAGAGGGCCTTGTTACTTGAGGGACTATCTCCCATGGTATTTGCTCAACCACTTCAATCTTACAGGGTTCTGGGTTCTTTTCAATTAAATCAGAGGTGAGAGAACTATGGCCCCTTTATGACTTATGGAGTTCAATTCCCAGAATTCTGAGCCAGCCATGCTGGCTCTACAATTCCTGGAGTTGAAGTCCACAGATCATAAAAGGGCCATAGTTCCCCACCCCTGAATTAAAGATGCCACATTTTGGGACCCTTGAAGTATACCTTTTCTGTAGCTGCCCTCCTAAGATCTGGATAGCCCTATCTTTTCTGTTATTCAGGAGATTGGTTGGTAAATGTGACTTTTAATTCAGACTTTTTATGCAGACTCCTTGCTTCACTCCATCTGGCCTTATTTTTATTTTCTATTGATTTCACTGTAATTTTTTTGGGCTGTTGTGTGACACCCTGAGTCACTGAACAGCAAAGAAGTTTAATACATTATTATGGCTGATCACAATCAACCAGATGTTTAGACTGAATCCGATATTTTCTACCACTTGTTGAATCCTTCTGGAGGACCTGAGATAGGCAGATATTAGTTATATTAAAGGTATCATCAAAGGTATCATCACAGGATGTAAGCTGTTCTAAGTAAAGCTTCCTTTTGTAATTGACTGATGGTGAGTTTGTCAGTGCTAGTGGTGTTCAAGTGATGATCCAGGTGTTTTGGGATTGCACCCAAAATGCCTATCATTGTTGATATTATCTTTGCTTTCTTTTGTTTACCACAGTGGTTCTACTTCTATTTGCAGATGTTTGTATTTTGTGAATTTCTCCAATTCTTTCTCTTCTGTTCTATTGCCTCTAGGTATTGCAATGTCCACAATCCAGACTTTATCTTTCTTATCAATCATTGTTAGTATGAAGGGTTGTGTGAAAGATGTTTGTCTGTTTGAATTCTAAGATCCAAGAGCGCTCTTATCTTCTTCATTTTCTACTACTCTCTTTTGTGGTCCCATCATTTCAGTATCATTATGCTCACCTATCATCAAGTATAAAATACTGGAAGCCAACAACAGGTGTTAATTTTTCAGTTTAGACAATTTTGGAATACACACACACACACATACATACACACCACATATAGTCCACAATTTACAATCATTTATTTAGTGACTGTTTATAGTTAGAATGGCACAGAAAAAAATGACTTATGACCATTTTTCATACTTATGTCTGTTGCAACCAGAGATGGATTTCGGCAGGTTCTGACCAGTTCTGGAGAACCGGTAGCAGAAATTTTGAGTAATTCAGAGAACCAGTAGTAAAAATTCTGAGTGGCCCCGCCCCCATCTATTCTCTGCCTCCCAAGTCCCAGCTGATCTGGAGGAAATGGGGATTTTACAGTATCCTTCCCTTACAGTGGGGTGGAAATGGAGATTTTACAGTTTCCTTCCCCTGTTATGCTCACCAAGCCACGCCCACCAAGCCATGCCACGCCCACTAAGTCAAACACACAGAACTGGTAGTAAAAAATTTCGAAACCCAACACTGGTTGCAACATTTCTGTGATCACGTAATCAAAATTTGGATGCTTGACAACTGGCACGTATTTATCATGGTTGCAATGTCCCAGGATCATGTGATCTCTTTTTGTGACCTTCTGAAAGCAAAGTCAATAGGGAAGCCAGATTCACTTAATAACCGCGTTACTAACTTAATAACTGCAGTGATTCACTTAACAACTGTGGCAAGGAAGGTTGTCAAATGGGGCAAAATTCACTTAACAACTGCTTTGTTTGGCAGTGGAAATTTTGAGCTCAGTTGTGGTCATAAGTCAAGAATTACCCTATTAGGATCTAAGTATACTAAAACTCCAGTATGTCGTGAAACAATTACATCAGTTAAAAATTATGGAATGTAATATCTAATAAAAAAAGATTTCACCCTTTTTCCCATACTAAATTTATGAGGAAAATCAAAAATTCCCAGTTTAAAAATTGGGGAAAAGATGATGATATGGAAAAATTGGATGGAAATAGAAATATGACTTTGGACCAATTGATAGATGATGATGATGAATTTTTAAGATATGCTGTGCAAAGAGATAAATAGGATCTATCAGCTGAAACCCAGTGGCAATGTTTCCAGGTACATTTCTTTGGACCAGCAACGTATTCAGTTTCTGAGAACAACTTGTTAAATCTTTTAGAACTAAAATACCAACAATTAGATGTATAAATATTTGTTATCAATAAATCCATTTGATATGCATATGCTAAGAAATCAACGAATAAAGAATTAGTTTGTATATTGCCTAGATAATAGGGAAGTGTCTTAACTTTTATAGCAAGAGGGTCAGTGGACCTCAAACTACAATTATGCAACAAAAATAATATTTAGAATTTATTGGATTCAATTATGTTTGCATAGAAAAGGACTGTCAAAAATAGTATTTTGTTGGAGATGTACTAAGGATAATGTTTCTTTAAAATACCTCCTACATTTTGAAAGAAATTAGTGGATTACATAAATATGATTGTATGACAAAAGCTGGCATTTTCAGAGGCTAATGTTCTCTTGAATTGCATGCCTAGTACGTGTAATTTGACAACTGAACAACATAAATGGATTATCTATGCCCTCACTGTGATCAAAAGATTGATATTGCAGCATGGGAAAGGTAAATGTATGTCCCCTTTTACCCAGTGAAGACCTATTGCGCTTGTCACTTTTGAGCGGATTGCCTATAAATGTAGACTCTGTATGGACAAGCATAATGAAATATGGGACTCATTTATACAGAATATAAAAGGTACATCATTCAACATTAAATAGATCAAAGAATGATCTTCCAAACCAGTGTTCCAAGCAAACTTCCCCTGTTTTGCTTCCTGTGATGCACTATGTTGATATTTGCAGCCTTATAAAAGCTAGACAGTCTACAGTTAGCCACGGAAGCCATGGTGGCTATGTATGCATACATATCTTGTCATGGTCCCGTTGGAGCCTGAGTCTGTGGAGGAGATGAGCCGGAGCTGGGGTCGATGAAGGTTGAGGAGGCAGCCCCGGGTCCCTCAGGTTTGCCACGGTTTGCTAGCCGGGAGGAATGGGGACAGGTCAACCCAGTGAGAGGGGAAGAGAGGGCAGTCAGTGGAGATGAAGAACGATGGAGCTCAGGTGATGAGCAAGGACCACCCCCTCATGATCCCCAAGCACAGAGAGTGGAGAGGAGGTGAGAACAGCGCAGGCTGACCTGACGACTTGGGAGGAGAGTGCCCCACCCCTCTTCACAAGGCACCCCTGGGACTTAAAGAGACATTGGGGAGGCGTGTTAGTCAGGAACAAATGCTGAATTCGTGGAGTTTTGTGTGCCATTGCCGATGTCTGGAGTTTGCAGGACTTCTTGCCTTGTTCCTTGCTTCGTGGATTCATTGCTTTATTCCTTGCTTCGTGGACTCATTGTCTTGTTCCTTGCTCCATGGACTCATTGTTTTGGTTTCTCGCTCCGTGGACTCATTGTCTTGTTCCTTGCTTCGTGGACTCATTACTTTGTTCCTTTGCCTTGCTGGACTTCTTGCTTTGAAGCCATTGTGCTAACAGCATTTTGCTCACAGCCAGAGGCTGCTGTGTGTGAGCACTTTGCTCTGGGACTTGCCATAAACATGGGAGTATTTGGGGGGAGCAATTGGAGCAATAAAGGGGAGTTTGAACTATCAGCTGGCTGTGTTGCTTTCATGCCTTGTTCCGGGTCATCACACATCTGGAAGAAGCTTATGTAACAACTATAAGAACTGGAAAATAATGCAGCTTTAATTATTTAAAGAAGGTGCTTTATTATGTAGTTCTACATGTTCTAAATGGGTGAAATGCTCCTGGTTCAGACCAGATCAGGCGATCCGGTAGCAATTGTGGCAGGTGGTTCAGAGAACTGGTAGCGATGGCGGCACAATGCTCCACCCACCCACCCGGGTGTCGATACTTCCTGGTTTTAACCAGGAAGTAATGTGTTTTTTACCCTCTGCATATGCGCAGAAGGTTTTGTGCATGCACAGAGGGTCTGCGCGCGCAATTGATGCTTGCGCGCATGATGCATACACTTCCGAACCAGTAAGGAAGGTAAGTAGATTTCACCCCTGGTTGATACATCACACTAAGCTATGATTTGTTTGTCTATTACTTGTAAGCCACAACTAATTGGGTTGCCATGCTAAACCAATGCTGGGTTCACACAATATAGAAAGCCATAACAAAATAGCTACTCTGAGGCAGTGCAATCTATACTATATCTAGCCATTATGCTTGTTTTAAGAAGAATTGATTACTGTGTAGTTTTGAATCCATGCTAAAGTGATCAACTGAATACATTTTTTTAGTTTGTCCTAAAATAGACAATTGAATAGAATGCTCTGTACCTTGACACGAGTACCAAGAACTAAGCACAGACAGGCAACTCACTACTTTTCAATACAAGTATAAAAGAGTAAAAGGAAAAAAAAGGAAAAAAATATAATTACGACTTCAGACCTTCTTTCTATTGAGTAATTGCTATCTTACACTTTCCCTTCCATCTTTGACCCTTTTTAGTCCCCAAATCCATAAATCATCAGTTCAGATTTTTTTCCTTTCTGTAAATGATTCATATAGGCTTCCAGTCTTTAAAAAAAATATTTATCATCTTTTTCTCTGTCCAAACTAGACAACTTCACCATTTCCACAAGGAAGCACCTTGAATGGCACGATGTGGCTAAATACACAATTAATACAAAGAGTTAACTCCTCAAACATAGTGAACCTACAATTATTGGCATGTCAGTTTTATGTGTAAAAATTAAAAAAAACAAGGAGTTTCTTCTGTCAGTATTTACAACAGAAATTTAACAGTTCAGTCAGTTGCATTTACATTTATTAGCTTATATTTATTGGTGTAATAATTGGCACTGTGCTTTATGAAGTAACATAAAAGCTATTTAAACGAACATCCTGACAGTAAATGTAAATGATAATATTTAAAAATAATAGCAAGTGAAATACTGAGATGAAGTGTTTTCCACCAGAGGGCACTTGAAAATCTTAGATGACACTATTCAAGAATAGAAAATGAAGTCATTACAATAGTTTCTAAACAACATTACTGAAATATATAGGTAGGGCTATGTAAATATAACTACAGTAAAAAGAAAAATAAACATTTTCTATTTCCCACATTACCTTTTTTCCACTCCTTATATGCTATTGTTCTATAAATTATCTTTTCGATCTAACATTTCCCAAATTTGTTGGAAGGCAATTTCCATAATTTCCCCAACAACTTCTAAAAATTAAAAAAAAAGAAAGCACATCATTCTTCATTTGCTTCTCTACACAGCAGTCCTGAATCAACACAGAACATCAAAGGCTCCAGTCTGTTTCTTATTGCCTTAAACCATAAATATTTTATGATTTTGTTATCAAGTCAGTTTCCCTTTACCAACCAACAACCAGAATTGCACCCAGAAATATACCGGTAACCAATGCAGCTCACACAATAATGGCACCGTATATCTGGCACCATTTACTAGCCACAGAGCTGCATTCTGAACCATTTGAAGTTTTTGAATATTCTTCAGGGGCAGGTCCATATGGAACATGTTGCAGTAGACTTTCTGTTCCGTTGACAATGGTATCATTCTGGATCAACTCTGAGGGTTGGGAACAATTGCCACAGTATTGGCTTGGTTACTTTTCTTTCTAAGGGGCTGATCAAGTTTAAGAGATCCAGTCCCTACTAAGTGAAGTGCCACAGAGTTTGGTGCTCTGCCCACTCTTGTTTAGCCTCTAAACTGCTGGAGAAGATCATCTATCGCTATGGGATGAAGTACCAGTGGTACTCAACTTATGGCCATTCAATCGGAGGCTATTTGAAGTCACAGCTGAACTGTTGAACAATGGCGCATATGTCCAGACCCAAAGTTATGGCCATTGCAGCACTGTCAAGTCTTGTGATCAAAATTTGAGCACTTGGCAGCCTGCCAGTAGGGTCTTCAATTCCTCCCACCTGCCTGTCTCTACCCCAGCTATACCTTTTTGGCTCCCTGTGCTCCATGGAATCTGCCACACTAGCTGACCTTTGCTGTCTTCCTTTTCTTGCTGCTAGTCAAGTATGCCCACCTGGTCCTTTGTGTGAGGCAGCTGGTGGCCATATGAGGCTTTCTTCTTTAGTTGTAAAATTGGGTTTGGCCACATGATGCCTCACTTAAAAACTGCTTAATGTTGAATTCTTCGTTCCCAATTGTAGTCATAAGCACTAACTGTAATTCCAATTATTTCTTGCCTGATACTGAAATATTTGCTAAATGAGCAATGTGTAGTTTCACAAAAACTCAAGCACTGGTGCATGATTGCTAACAATTAAGTCCTCCAGAAATTCTCCCATGGTTTAAAAAGGTGTTTGCGAATATTTAATAAGTGTTTTAACATTGGCTATTGACCTTTTTCCTCCAGGATGTGTTTTAGTAATTAGTAATAGAAGGCAGAAAGGATTTTATTACAAGAGATCACATATTTAGAGGCTGTTATGTGACACTAATTTCTTGATTCTTAAACTGATATATTTTGAATTTAACTCAATGATATTGATTTCCAGAGTAAATCAGTTGAAAATCAAGATTGTGGTTATTATTTGGGTGATAGATTGGATGTTAACAATTAGATACTTTATTTAAAACTCTTGAAAACAAACAGTAATTCAGCAAATACAGGCAACTCACGGACTTTTTTTTAAAAAGAGCATGAATATATCTTCCTTCATGCCACCTCTTTAAACAGGCCATTAATGAAATTCCTATTTAATTATACACATTATTCTCCAGGAAGATCAAAGAAAGTCAATATTCAGAAGCAATGGTTGATATGATTGGGATGTGGAATCCAAATTGGAATCCAAAAGGCACTGGATAAGCATAGCACCTATTCCCCAATCATTGCACTGGTTGCCAATAGGCTTCTAAGTCTAATTCATATAGGCTTTGCACCTATAAAGCCCAAAGGGGTGTGGCTTCAGGGTTATTTAGGATCTGTATATACATATAGGAAAGGAATGCTCAGATACTGTCCCTGTAATTATTCCCAGCGACATGGGTCCTCCTCTGGAATGATATCTAAACTTTAGGGCAATCTTACCCCCCACCCCCCATAGGTACATCTTGCTCCTTTCCTATTAGCATTCTGTAAGGCAGTTAGGACCATCTTGTCTGCATGGGGACATGTATATTCAATATATTGGAACTTTTTCTTTTATTCTTCAGAAACTTTCAGGAGTCTTTTCAAGTTGGGTAATTTTTAAAAAAAATGTGCAATAAATAAATAAATACATTTAGATTCTAACTGGTAAACCAGCCATTTCAAAAATATTTTTCCTTTTTTTGTTTTAGCTAGGGTTAGGGTGTAACTCCTGGTGATCACAGAGGCAAGTCCATGCAGTTTTGTAGACAACATTTTCAGAAGTGGCTTGCCATTGGCTGAGACAGAGTGACAGGCCCAAAATCATCTAGCTGGCTATTGTGCCTAAGGTAGGACAGAACTCAAGTCTTCACATTCCTAATCTACCATAGCCACTAAAAATGCAGAAAATAACTATTTAAATCCTACTTTCTTTCTACCATGATATTCCCAGTAATGAATATCATGGACATATAGCAAGTGTCTGTGGATGCCAATGCAACATTTTCCTTAGCACCCACCATGTAACTAATTTCTTTTACTTTATATTTTTTAAATCTGGAAATGACCCAGATAACAATTTCAAAATGTGGAACTTTGCTTATTAGCTTAATCTCAATTCAAATTCTAGCATCTCATCTGAGCTGTTTGTGACTTTGTTTAGATTATTTTTGACAAATTCAATTGATCACATATATATACATACTTTCAGTTGACATTATTATGTGTCTGGCCAATTAGACTGGAGCTCTTGAAAGCTAATTACATATTGTTATTGTTGATGTGGATGAATCCCCTTTCTCCAACAACTCCAAATAATGACACTGCCCCCTGCTCCCAAGAAATTCTTGAGGTATTCAGATAGCACCAATTCTCAGACTCATCCTCTTTATGGCTGGACAGATATTTAAGTTTAATAAGCTTGATCCAGATATGAAATTTCATTTTAGTCTGCTTGATCTGGAGGAAGCATCCTATTTTTATATCAGCATTTCCCAATGTGATGCATTTCAGACATGTTAAACAAAAATTCCCAGAATTCACAGTAAATGAAGAATGAACATATTGCCTGAAAATTTTGGAGGTAATAGGCCAAACCATCTCAAGGACACCACATAATATAAAGATGATCTGTGCTATACTAGTTTTCTTTATTATAGGTATGCAATATTAGTTAAAATGTTGCAAAAATCTAGTGCCAATTTACTTACTTAAATTTACAATTTACTTAGAAACTGTTAGTTTCAGCTGACAATATTAATTGCAACTTTCTACTATAAAAATAGTATATTAGGAGTGACTATTGCAATAAGTGATGCATGAGTCAGTTTCTTTTGCATTTTCAAGGAATTGAAATTGAAATCTACAGTGAGTAATATGTAAAGTATTAGGACTGTGCAAAGGCTGGAAGAGGGAATTTAATTCAAAGCAGATTCAATCAAAAATCACCCCTTTTAAGTAAATCTTTGAACTGCATCTCTGAGGCATTTTAAGATGTCAAATAGGATTGGGTGTCTTTAAATCTCTTTGGAGAGATCTGAAGGTGATTTAAAGATTCAATTTACTTTCTGGCTTTGCTGTTTCAAATATTGTCATAGTTTTTGTATGTGTCTACAGTATGTGGGAAAATTAAGGAGGGCAAGTCTCTGGTATGACATAGATAGTGAAGAGTCTTTATCACATGTGCAAATGATACCTAGTACTTGAGCTGCTCTGTTGTTTGTGCCTCAATTTTCCACTAGAATTTCTTTAGGCAAGTTTGTTTGGAGTAGAGAGAGATTCAGATTCATTCTGCTGCTCTTTTTTTTTGTTTACTTCATTTCCTTTTTCTTATTTGAAATGCACACTTAGTACAGTCTTTGTTAATCTCTATGTCCAGATGGTCTTTAGTTCTTCTTGTTTAGTCGCACTAGACTTTCATGTAATGTACTATATACAATAGCAATAGCACAAATGTCTCAAAGTTTTTTTTATTGTTACACAAACAGCACGTAACTTATTAATGTTACCAGTTCTTTAGAACTTTCAGATACCATAATATGAATATGCAGACAAAATTTCTTTTTGTTTTGTAGTTGCCAGCTGTTTACAGTCCAGATTCACAAATATACTAATAAATAGGGCACAGTTATTATAACCCAAACTCATAGAGCTTTTTTTAGAGCTGACCCTTTTCCTGGCCTTTGAAAATAAGAACACAATATTGGTCTTGAATTCTTTGTTGGCAGAACACTGTTAGACTTTTGCACAGGTGAAATGCTCCCAGTTCAGACCAGATCGCGGTGGGTGATTCGGAGAACCGGTAGCAAAAATCCCTGCCCCCCACCCAATGCCTACCCAATCACCCGCTTGCCCGCTTGCTGCTTCTTTTAAAAAAATGTTTTTAAAAGGTTAAAAAAAGGCTCTGACGATCCCAGCTGAGCTTCCTGATCATCAGAGTCTTCTTTTTTTTTACTTTTAAAAGCATTTTTTTTACAACCTATTTGGCCTATTGTTGCTTTTTGTAGGAAAACAGATAAGGAGCTGTATTAGGAGATAGATCATGTTAATCAAGATCCAGTTAAATACCTTATATTTTTACCCATAATTGTTTAACATACCCCCAACTAAGAATTCTTTAATTTACATATAATTTTTAATAAATTATATTTGGTGAATCACAGGTTTATAGTGAAATAAAAATGGATAGATTGAAGACTTCTCACTTTAAAAAGAAGGAACATATATCCAGAAAAATATTTTTGGAGATAAAGTTGGCAATATGTTCCATATTAATCAGGAGAGGTATTGTGTAGCAAGATGTAAACATGGACTCCTGTACCTTTAATAGTGTGTTAAAAGAGGGAATTTCAGAAGGCAATGTGAAAATTACATAAATGTAAATAAAAACCCCTCTTCCGCAAAACTATTAGAAGTTGCAAATATCCTGTTCTTTTTTTAATCTGACCATCCTAGATTTCTGAGTGTGATTAATTGCATAATTCATTAAATTAATATGGTGATATGAGTTCTCATATACAAGGCAACACTAAACTCTGAGTTTAAGCAAATCAATTCTTTCTATTTAAATAGTACAGATATTTTTGTTCAGTGAACAATAGAATATTTTCCCAATTGGCGACCTAGATACTTGACCTCAATACTTTTTGTTGTTCAAATAAAAACAAATGGCCCAAGCTAAATCAACCACTGAAATGTTTTAAGTTAGCTTCTAGTAGAAACCAGTGTAAACCCATCTACATTTTGTAATATAGAATTGTACATGTTTTAATATGGAACTCATAAGCCTCTCAATATTGAGTACAATTCCCAGTATCCTTTACCATTAGTTGTCAGGGATAAATGCCTTGCCTCAGATCCAGGGCTAGAGGCAGGGGGGCTGGACAGGCCAACCCCCAAGGTCCACCCTAACCCAATGACCCCTCCTTACCTTAGCCATGCCCAGGGGGTACTTAAGGTCCAGCTATGCGGTCCTGGCTCAGTTCCAGATCTGTACCTGCAATCATAAGATGCCTTGTAAATAAAGACTATTGATTCAAAGAATACTTGCGTGTTGGAGTTATTGGGCACGATCCTTGAACACCCTTAACAAAATGGTAGCAGAGGATGGTTAAATAGCCCAACTTTAATACTCCAGGACATGCCAGGGGACTCCATGCAAAGGACCACGACGGACAGGGTGAATACCAGGGCATTCACCAAGAAGATGGCAGAATGGCCTGCCCAACCCGAAGCCACGCAAGGAGAGACACCCAAAATGAGCGGCCTACTCCACCACCCATGCACCCCGATCAGATGCGACGAGGGGTGGAAGGAACACGGGAGCCCAACGAGAGAGAAGCACAATCTAAAAGAAAAACTCCTGAAGCTAATAGACTCGGCACAAAGCAACACCGACCTCATCGTGAAACTCTGAAGCCTGGTCAAAGGCTGTGAAGCAGCGAGTGAGGAAGATGAAGACGAGTCCGACTATAGTGATGAAGACGCAGTAAGAAAGAACTGCCCCCACCAGAAGTCCACCGAAAAGGCCGAAGAAGAATTCGCGCCCTTTTTGTGGTGGCCATCTTGGGAGGTGACATCACCAAAGATGGCCGACCAACCACCAATAGATTCCCGAGATTTAAATCTCATGGCGGGAATCGGGGCCTACTCGAGAGTAACCACCCAAAACTACCGCGACGAACAGGAAAACCCCAAGCCAAAACCTGCGAGCTTGCCTACCGAGCCCGAGGTCAACAAAGCAAAAGAACATCACCGTGGCCCTAGGGGACAAAATGAGGCTACTGGACACACACCCCGGTGCCAGGCCAAAGCGCAAAGGGAACAGTAATGCGAGGGGAACCAGCGCCGATCCCCACCCAGGGGAGCAGATCGCTACTATGCAGACCCAACACTACCCAAGACTCCCAGGAAGCCCATCCATGGGGACGGAACACCGAGGGTGATGGGACTACTCACCGGATTGGCGACCGGGACCAGATCCAGGATCCGCGGGACCGTCTGCAGGCAGGGGACTTCCATCGGCGGGCAGGGGACTCGGCCCAACACCCGGAGACAACGTCCACACAAGGCCGGGCCATGCGGGACCATTCGCGGCCCCAGCGGGACTTCCGACCTTCACCAGCGATCCTTACCGCTTTCCGAAGCTCCAGGCAGTGATCCGAAGCGACTTCGATCAAGCGAGACCGGCCAAAGACGAACCGAAAGCCCATCCGGAAGATTGGGGCCTTCACCCGGGAGCTGCCGAGACGAGCTCCTCACTCCACGGCGGCTGGGCTGGAATGAACTTCAGGCATGCGCAATGCCTCCCTGAAAGAGAAACGGAGCGAGACATAGAGCTATACCAACGCAAGCACATAAAGGAAGTCAGTTCAGACTTGCCACAGTCATCCCCCTGCCTTATTGTGAGTATCCTTACATGAGGAACCATGGACAGCGACACAATGTAAGTAATTTAACTTACAATTCAGGGACTTTACAAGTGACTTTCCCAAACTAAGACTAGATGGGGAGAATTTCCTGCACTGGAACCAGCAGCTCCAAGTCACCCTGCTGAAGGAAGACCTATTATTCCTAGTCACTGATCCCCCAGAAAAACCTTGGACTTTTGAATTAGATTGCACCCACCATAAAGCTTATTATATTGTTATTGCTAGCATTACCCCCAGCATTTACCCTAGCATTAGCCACCACTTAACTGCTCTAGAGGTAATACAGAGGATGCACAAACTATTTTACTGTCAAAGCATAGCAAGCACCACCAGACTATCCAGAGAGTTCTATGCCACCAAACTCAAGGCAGGGACCCCAATGAGCGAGCATTTGCTGTCCTTAAATGCCACCAGGGCCCAACTGACACAAAGGGGGGAGGTCATAAGTGAGAGAACCATGATAAGCATTATTGTGAATTTTCTGGACCCCAGCTGGGACACTTTCATCACACAGATAGATAACCTCGGCTCAGGGAAACTCACACTGGAATTACTAACAAGCAAACTCATAGCTGAAGACAGCATTAGGAAAGACCGCTCACTAAGCCATAGAGAGAAGAGACCCAGCAGAAGGGCTGAGCCACAGGGTAGGAGTCACAGTAACACAGAGTGCTACATATGTGGTTCAAAAAACCACTACAAAAGGGACTGCCCTAGGAACGTAGGGGACAGGAACAGGTCACACCGGAGGGACAGACCAGAATAAAGGGCAAGATACAGCGACAGGCGCTCGCCAGAGGACAGGCACAGGCACAGAGACTCCCCTAGCCCTAGGGACAGAAGAAATTACAGGGACAGCTCCAGGGAGAGCCAGACTGGGTCACTGTATGGACTGGGAGACCAAGAACAACACAACGATCAGGACAGGAAGGAGGGCACATGGCTACTGGACTCGGGAGCCACAAACCACACCACATATGACCAGAACTCACTGACCTCATTCACAAAAGAAAACTTTTATAATAAAAGTGGCTAACCAGAACAATGTGCAAGTGACAGGGAAAGGTAACGCACACATGCCAGGGATAGGGATAATAGAGGGAGTGCTATTAGTGCCAAATATACCCTATAATATCCTTGCCACACTAAAACTGAGCAAGGACAACAATGTCGAGGTGACATTCAAAGAAGGAAAGGCACATGTATCTAGAGGGGGCAAAAGCATAGGAAAAACAGTGATCAGTGGGGATCTGCCATTCTTCCACCCAGTCAGGGACACACAACCCAAGGTAAACAACCACCGGAGGGCAAACCCGACAACCCAAACAACACAAATGAGGAAGTAGAGGAGGTCAGTCACGCACACACCACTAGCGATTCAAGTGAGCAGGGGACACCCAGGAAGGAGAAGCCAGCGATAGGGAAGCTAATGCATGACAACTGTGCACACCTGTTACATAGGAGACTAGGGCACATCAGTTTCCCTGTGGTACAGAAAATGATGGAATGCTCTGAAGGTGTAAAAATAAAAAATTGTGAGAACTATCTCGAATGTTCTATTTGTAAAAGCTCCAAACTAAGAACCAAACCCAGGCCCCAAAAGTCAGTATGCACAACCAATTCAATTTTCCAACTCATACACATGGTCCTAACGGGGCCACTAAGGCCCTCCATTAAGTACAGGAAGAGGTTCTTCCTGACCATAGTGGATGATTTCAGCCACTATGGCTTCATATACACCCTGAAGCACAAAAATGAGGTATTCCAAAAATTTAAAGAATTCTATGCAAGGGTGGAAACACAACATAATACTAGGATCAGACAAATAATGACAGACTGGGGGTCTTAATTTTTGTTGAGCGATTTCTTGCGATGGCTGAAGGCACGCGAGATAGTCCATTACACATCTCCGTTCTCCGCCTTCCAAAATGGCGTTGCAGAACGAAAAAATGAAACCCTACAGACCATGATGAGGTGCGCACTAGAGGATGCCGGTTTAGGGCAGCATTTCTGGTCAGAAGCACTCATCTATTCAAACTACACGTTAAACACGCTGTGGTCCAGTGTACTGAATAAAACTCCATATGAGTTGATGTACCAAAAGAAACCACAGGTGTCACACTTACATATATTCGGGGTCACAGCTGACGTGCACATCCCCAAGCAATTGAGACATAAGGGAGACAAAGTATCCAGAAGGTTGAGGTTCATGGGATACGAACCAGGGACGAAGGGATACAGATTCATAGACAGCAATAACAGATTTGTGGTAACCACAAACAGCTGTCTTCCACGAGAATGCCAACTGGTCCAAGATACACCTCAACGAGGTGTCCCTTAGCAAGGACGGACCAGGAGATAACCAAAAGGTGACAGGGCATAACATAGGAAAGACCACAGAACAGGAGAAGGGCAAACCCAAGATGCAGGAAGTGCAAGTGAAGGAATGGAAGGAGAATCACCCCTGCATTAAAGTGGACTTACTCACAGAGAAAGAAGCTAAGTACCTACATGACACCGAGACACCCCCTGCCAGGCCAGTCAGGGCAAACGGGTAAAGCGCCAAAAAGATTAGAGGACTACGTGTTATCCCTCCACACTAACCAATTAACCCCCAACACATATGAGGATGTGCTGAAGTTACCAGAGGGAGAGAGAACAAAATGGGAACAAGCTATGGAGAGGGAAATGAGCAGCCTGAGGGAACTAAATGTATACACCCCCTCCGAAGTCCCAGCAGATAAAACACCCATAGGCACCAGGTGGGTCTACAAAGTTAAAACATTAGAGGGAAATAAAGTCTTCTACAAAGCTAGACTGCTGGCACAAGGGTTCGCCCAAAAATACCCTGATGATTATACAGAGACATACTCCCCCACAGTCAGGGCTGAAAGTGTAAAATGTGCATTGGTAATTGCATCACTACTTGGACTAGAAGTACACCAATTCGATGTACAAACCGCTTACCTGCACGCTGAGCTCGACAAGGAGATATATGTAAGAGCGCCACCTAGCCAGAGTACCAGGAAGGGGGAAACCTGGGTCCTGAACAGAAGCCTGTATGGACTCAAACTATCAGGGAAACGCTAGTACGAATGCCTGTCCAAGACTCTGAAATCCATGGGGTTCTCAGCCACCTCGGCCGACAACTGCTTCTTCACTAAGAAGGTAGGCAACTCTGTCGAATATGTCTTAATATACGTGGACGACATACTGTACATCAGCGACCAGTCTAGCAAATGCAATGACTTCGCCAACGAGCTGGGGAGACACTTCTCACTGAAGATATTGGGCAAAGTGGATAAATACCTGGGGGTACAGATTACAAAGACTGACAAAGGCTTCCAACTATCACAGAAAGACAAAATATTGGAATTATTACATAAATGCAACATGACAAACGCCAAAACGTATGAGACATCAATGCAACCAGATTTCATAAAGGACATGTACAATGAGGCTGAGGCGTTTAAGGACAATACATTATACAGATCCACAATAGGTTCTCTATTATACATTGCGAACTGGACAAGGCCCGACATTGCCCTGCCAGTTAACTTGCTATCTCGACATGTAGGTAACCCCACTGTATACCACTGGGAAGCCATCAAAAGGGTATTAAGATACCTAAAGCATAGTGCCGACGCCTGCCTATCACTAGAACCCGAGAACGCCACAAGACCCACACTCACATGCTACGCTGATGCTGACTGGGCTGGGGACGTGAAAAGCAGGAAGAGCACCTCAGGTTACATATTCTTCCTCAACAACAGCCCAGTACATTGGTACACAGGCAAACAGGACCTGGTAGCCACATCCACAACAGAGGCCGAATACATATGTTTGTCCAAAGCTGCCAACAACCTGGTCTGATTAGATGACCTGCTCACAAACATATGGGCGGAACCCATACCATACACGAGGACAATAAAGCCGCTGTGGAAATATCAAAAGCTGAAGCAGTTGGTCAGAGGTCGAGACATATCGACATAAAGTATAAACACGTTAGACAGTTCACAAGCATAGGATTCATAAGGGTTATACACTGTGATACAGAAGAACAGACAGCAGACATTTTAACGAAACCATTGCAAAACAAACAGCATACATATCTGACATCAAAATTGGGTGTCCTCTCAAAAACAACATCCCAGGTACATACAATCCAAGGGCACCTCAGCCAGGCATTTAGAGGGGTTTTTGTCAGGGATAAATGCCTTGCCTCAGATCCAGTGCTAGAGGCAGGGGGGCTGGACAGGCCAACCCCCAAGGTCCACCCTAACCCAATGACCCCTCCTTACCTTAGCCATGCCCAGGGGCTACATAAGGTCCAGCCATGCGGTCCTGGCTCAGTTCCAGATCTGTAGCTACAATGATAAGATGCCTTGTAAATAAAGACTATTGATTCAAAGAATACTTGCGTGTTGGAGTTATTGGGCACGATCCTTGAACACCCTTAACATTAGTACCACTGGATCTCCTTAATATTGAAATTCCAAATTTACAGCACTATGAGTCTAGCTGTACTTCAGCAGTTCAATAGCAGCTAATTACAAAATTAGAGGTAAAGGGTTTTTTTCCCAATAATTAAAGTATAAAGGTAGGGAAATCTTTGTCTAACACATTTCTCTGTGCCAAACTTCTGATAAAGACACACTGGTTCCTTCACTAAGAATCAGTGGAAGATAATAGTTAAAATCCATTTGAAGGCTGCTTATCAGTAATATTTCTGGAGGAAGTAGCATTTCTTCCAAATTATTTCCATGAAATTTCACTTTGGAGTTCCAAAATGAATATGGAGATTCTTCCCCAAGTAAAACATCCAAGATTGTAAACTTAGTAAGGCTTCACTAACCGTTTTCTCTATTAGTGAAAAGTCACTTTAAAGTTATAGAGGCAAAAGTTATGTAGCATCAAGTTGTATGATGTTCAGGTTAATGTTATAGTCAAGACTTGATGTTTGTTAGACTGCATAATAAGTAGTACTTTAAAATGGGGGGGGAGCCATTGCTATTGTTATTGGGGGTTTTTTAATCTCAGTTTTTGCTAGGGCCATCAGATTTGGGCTGCAGAAATCCAGGTGACCACAAAGACAGCAAAGACAGCAAAGACAAAAAGAAAATACAGCCACAGTTGTTATTCAAATTTTTGTCTAAAATCTGTTACCCACTGAATAGAGATGCTTTCATCTCTAGGATGTATGAATTCTGAAGGAGCAGAGATTATTATATCTCTACTCCTTCAGAATTCATCCATCCTAAAAAAAGTATTAATAGCAGATTTTAGAATTCTCATTCTGGTCCAGCTGTTTATTTCCCCCATTTTACTTACCATTGAGCTTCAAGAAGAACATGGTTGATAATAACAGATTGCTGCTTTATGGCAATAAACCCAAAGATATCTATTGTTGGGGTTGGAGGGAGGACATTCCCAAAATGGGTCTAAATCTTGATGGGATTCACACATCTTCCTTCAAAATTTTAATAATAATTTCTCCCTCAAAGTACAGATTGCTTCTCTAGGATTTTAATATTCATCTTGACATTTTGGACAGATGAAAATATTTACTATAAATATATTCTGTGCAGTTTGCAGTGAATTGTATATTTTAAAGTGGGCTACATAAATTATTTATTTACTGTCAATTTTTAGGGAAACTGGCACCAAATGTTATAGACACGGCTTCCTGTTTACCTCTTTATCATCACCAGTAGTCCAGTATGAACACAAAAAAAATTAAAGGAAAATGTATATCTATTTTTCTTCTTTCACTGGTGGGCAATAAGCTTTTGTCTTTCACTTTTTCCTCAACTGGGATTGGAGATATAACAAGGCCACTGTATTCCTGTACTGTCTAGCCATCCTTAAAGGAGGAAGTTAAATGTCACTCAGCTTTAGGTCAAGATCATTCTATCTCTAGCTCTCTGGTGATCATCAGCTTTTAAAAGTCCTTTAGCTAATTACTGTTCCTAATGTAGCAGTGGGAGTCCACTGGAAGTAATCACAATTACTGCAAATATCAGAAGGGCAGCAGAAGGCCTTCCTCTGTCCATGGTAGAGGACTAGCTTTGCTGAGAGATAAAAGAAATGCAGGCAGAGGGGCTCTGAGCTGCATTAAGGCCATTGCCTGTTGTTCAACATTGGAAAAGCACTAGTGCTGAAAGTGCTGCTGTGGCTCTCTTTCAGCACTAGCAGCTGCCAATGCTGGCAACCAAAATAAATGACTTTAGCTTCCTGGAAGGCTGAAGGAGAAGGTGCACGATGGGAGGCCAAAAAAACAAACATAAGCATTTCCCAAAGAGCCCTCCAGATGCTCTACAGAGACAATGACTTTGCTTTGCTTTCACCATTAGGAATGTGTGTCTTTGAAAGGAAGTAGCCATTAATTGGAACACAACCAGAGTGCCACCATGTGGCGCTTCTTGTATGGGCTCCTGTATACCAAAAAACCAAACTGGGTAATATTAACTAAAAGCAATCATGGATATTCTAAATATACAGTTTTTTATAAATATAAAATAAAGTAACAGTTCTTATCAATAAAACTTTTTTGGGAAGGGGAGTCTTTAGTTCATGGCTTTTTAAAACAGCCCTGTTTATGAATTGAATCACATGCTTAATAATTTATGACGTTAGCAGCATCTTGATTTTTCTGACACTCCCACCCTCTGACTATTGTGGTTTGGGGATTGCATATGACCCTTGGATTTCAGGATACTCAGACAGTTCAGATCTCAAAGTCAATTGCTCATAAATACAGAACCTAACTCAAGCAAGTGAATCTTCACAGCAAACTGTGAAGCGGTATTTTGGTAAATTATTTTGAGAAGAAAATAGCTTTATTTGTGAATAGAAAACTTTGAGAATGACTTTTAAAACTTTGTTTCAGTAAAATAGTTCCTATTCATGCTAGATGAAACAAAGGGAAAGGAACATTCTATTTAGTATTTGATGGACTGATTAGCAAGCAAAATGGTATTGTAACTTTGCCATTAGAGGTGACCTTCTTCTTGAATTGGCTAAGCCATACCTTGCAAAGATAATTCAGGTCTTCATGCTTGCTTAGTCCTCCCCATTTCCTCTGCAGAGGATGTCTTTTTATGTTACAGTTCCCATGCTGTAAACTGATAGCTTCAGAGAACTGAACTGAGACCCAATGACTTATTTTACTGATGGCCACAGGCAGGATGTGAATCATGGTAGCATGCTGAGATGCATCACAACTCTAAATGATACAATTTCTAGTTTTGAAATTGCTTCTAAATATGTTTAGCACCCAAACAGACCATTGAAGGTTCAGCTCAAAATAGGGAGAATGGATTATGGATTCTGCTGTGATTTAAAAGGGCAAAATTAGTTTCATCAATTTAGTTCCAACCAGCACTTCAAAAAAAGCCATCAATATTTTTGAAATACAAAAAGAGAGAAAACCTTCTAACTCCAGGGGAAAGTGGGGGGCTATAAAAGCTTTCTTATTCTAATATAAATCCTCTTATATGTTCTTATCTCATATAAATTATGGAAGCTGAAGTGGCACCTGTAACCATTTCTGGATGACATTTCTTTATCAATATAGGATTCAAAAAGGCTCATTCCACATTGGGCTTAAGTTAAAGCTTACATTCATGTGCCCTTATTTAGATCTCTCATTAAATGTAAAAGTACACCATTTATTTTTTCTTTTAAGTTCCTATGCCATGGACAAGCTATAGTTTCACAAAGAGCATTAATTCTTTAAGAGAACTAATATTCTTAAAAAGAACTTTAAGAGACCCAGTTTGGCTCAGGTATAAAGCACTAGGCTAGAAATCAGGAGACCGTGAGTTCTTGTCTTCACTATCCACGAAGCTAATTGTGTGACTTTGGGCAGTCACACCTTCTCAGCCTTAGGAAGGAGCAAGGCACTTCTGAAATCTTACTAAGAAAACTGCAAGGCAATTGTCCAGACAATTGTCAGGAGTTAACACTGACTCAAAGACACACACACACATATACACACACACAAATTAGTTCTTTAAAATTAAAATTAATCTTAATATAACATTGGCAGTCCCATTCCCTCACAGTATTTGAACCTACTTCCTTGAAATCATTTTATCTAATAAATAAGCTAACTAATGACAATTATTTTTCATAGGATCTGCATTTGGAAGAGAGACAACCTAAGAATTTAAGGACTATAAACTTCTCAGTCAGACAAACAGCACTACACCACTTCCATGATATGGCAATATATCTATTCTCCATACAAAAGTCACCAGGAATTGAACTCAGTTTAAAACCACTCTGCCTTTTTATATCTTGGACATTAAATATTAGTAAACATGCTTGCTAGTTCTGAAAACATAACTCAATAATTCAAAAACTAAAGTAACATTATTATTCCACGATGGCTACCCTATTGGAAAATCTAAAGGATCAGGTTGAGAAACAGGAATGCTAAAATTCAACACTGATCAGATTGCACACACTCAATCAAAAACACTATTATTAAGACTAATTCAAGGAAATCAAGTTTTTAGGTATTCGATAGTCTAATTTATCCTAAATTATGACAATAGAACTGTCCTTGGATCCCCTCTCTTGCTAATATAAGTAAGGAAATAATTGCAAATGAGTTTTACTGTGAATTAGCAGACATATATAAACCCAGTAAAGTTTTGGAAATAGTCCTGGACTATAGCCATTACATGGCATTGAAATTCTGGTACTATAATCCTCAAAAATGTCTATCAATCAATTGTCCTGGCTTCTAGCTTCAGGAAATCTGGTTTCTAGTTTTATAATAAAACTTGAACATGACAGCCTAATTGGTGCTTTAGAGGCTATAATATGATTTAATGGGGTGGGACAATAATTTTTAAAAAGTATTATTCAGAAGGATGATTGCCTTCTAAAAGCTGTAATAAAATGTATCAGCGATTTCTATCAATATTTGTTAGTAGTTTGTAATATGCCTGTGGGATAATTGGAAAAATGGGATAAATGTTTTTGTTTTTAGCTCATTGCTTTTGTGCTATTTTGATCAATATTTTACATAGCTGGGTACCTTATTAAAGAGATTATAGAACCCAAGTCAAATTATTTTCACAAAGGAAAATTCTATAACCATAATTTATGTTCTTTTTCAAAAGATTTTAAGATAGAAATTTTTCATTTTGTTACAAATTTCCTTAACTAGCAGGGCATTGCTAAATGCCCTGCTAATTTTATTTAGTCAGCTACTAGATAGGAAGCATTCTGCTGATTTTATCTGTGGCAGTACAATGTTATCTATTCCAGAGTTACTTGGAATTAAAATATTTTCCTGAAGATTTGTTTATACAAAGCAACTGTACATGACTGTGTTAAAATGAACATCAGTTCCTACAACAGAGGTAGAGAATTGCACAGCTAGCCTTCAATTTATAACACAATTGGGCTGGAACTTCCATTGCTAAGCAAGATGGTCATTACGCATGTTACATTCCATCTTACCCTTTTTGCTATGGTCACTAAGCGAATCACTGACATTGTTAAATGAATAACATGGTTGTTAAGCAAATCCAGATTCCATATTGACTTTGCATATTAGAAGCCCCCTGGAAGGTTGCAGGTGACAATCACATGACCCTGGGATGCTCATAAATACATGCCAGTTGCCAACTGCCTGAATTTTGATCATATGGCCACTGTCATAAGTGCAAGGACCAATTGTAAGTAATTTTTTTCAGCACTGTCGTAACTTTGAACAGTTGCTAAATGAATGGTTGTAATTCAAGGACTACCTATAGTCAATATCCATAGTCAGCATAATCAGAGATGTTTTGAATAATCAGAAATGTTTTGAAGGGTAATTAAGCAACATCTGAAGGACCACCACTGCCTTTGTTTCATTATGGAATAGTGGACAAAACATCACAAGTTCTGTGACATTATTGAATGCACATATCTATTCAGCTAGTCCTGAAACGTATTTTTCTTACAGGCTAAAAGAATTGTGATAATTATGAATATACAGTAGATAATTCTCCACTTATCTGTTTTGAACACTTCAATTACTATTTCCAGATATAATTTTCCTTTGTGAGGAAGATGGGCTGTTCTTAAATTAGATGGATGGATGGATGGATGGGTGGGTGGGTGGGTGGGTGGAAAGACAGACAGACAGACAGACAAGCTTTTCTTTAAAAAAAATACTTCTCTTCCATGCCCAGATTTAAATTACAAATTTCTGTTTTTGAATTTAAATAACAATAATTTTAAAAATTGACTCCTTGGAAAGATGATGAATACTTTGTGATGAATAGCATTAACATTAACTATATATAAAAAGACTTATGTCTTATGAAAAACTAATTTTCTGTCAGTTTAATAATGATTTAGTACAAATTTATAATATCAAAAATATATTACAGGATGTATTACTTTGTGTACATGCCAGTGGTATTTCCCAAAAAAAATTCACCACTTCTTTCTCATCTGCATTAAATGGATGTGATACGTATATTTGCACCAATATTTAACACTTGTCAAAATGAAAAATAAACTTTAATTTAATTTAAAAGGTGTGATTACAATTTTACTGTCATGAATTAGCTTTTCAGCTGGACTGTGTTCCAAGTTCACAGTTTTGTACTTAATAATATAGGCAAAGTGGAAATGTGTTTTCTGGGAAAGATGTGCATTTTTAGAAATCTTTACAAAGGCATCACAAGTTTTCATACATTTGTATTTTCAGGGATTAACATATCTAAAAAATAATACTGGAAGCAGCCCTTTGCCCTGGCCACAAAAGACTGTTTGGAGCCCACTAATAACTTGGAAACCAACCTATTGCTAAATCTTATGGTATTTCTAGATAATTGGCTAATACCTCAATCAATTTAAATGTTCCATGATTCACTTCAAATGTTCTTTCTATAGGTAGACAGTGCAATCTATAGAAGATTTTTTTGGTATAACCTTTAATGCAGTTTCACTATGTTGCACATGTCCTGTTATATTTTGCCGTATATAAGGATCCTAGGACCCACCTTATAACTCCTTACCTGGTAAAACCCCCAGGAAATGTTTATCTTTTTAACAT
Organism: Arizona elegans; assembly: GCA_022577455.1. Taxonomy (NCBI): domain Eukaryota; kingdom Metazoa; phylum Chordata; class Lepidosauria; order Squamata; family Colubridae; genus Arizona; species Arizona elegans. Next base: position 34,450,321 of record JAKOOJ010000002.1, on the reverse strand, counting down.
AATGGTCAGATTAACATGGTTTAGTTTTCTTGAATGAACCAAATTACCTGTAAAATTAGACACAATCTGATTCATGAATCTGTTACCATTGGTGAATCTGTTACCAATTGTAACATTCTTATCCTGTTTTATGTTTTCATTCTTATTTTACTTTTAATGTGTTTCAACTCTGGTCTGTGACCATAATAAATTCTGTCTGTCTGTCTTTTCTCCTCACCAGTCCTCTTTTCTGCAATTTCCAAGTTCAGTTGTGATTCATAGTTGTCAAACTGGGATCAGTGATTTTCAACATTAAAAAAGCCTTTGTTCTCTCTGTCTCTTATTTTTTTTTAAAAAAAAAAAACAAAATACATTGTAATATGCAATGATGAAATCTGTGCTAATGAGGGGAATCTTTCAGCAGAAATTTCAGTGGGATTCAATGCTAAATAGTGGAGGCTGAAGCTTTTGTCACTAAAATTAATTGACCTTCTTTTCATGACTTATACTTCATTCCACCAATTAGTCAAAAGAAAACAATTAAGATTTAGAAGACATGTTTTAAGCCACTCAAAGTTATGAAATTGGCAGCCATATGTAAATATAGATACAAATAGATGAAGATGTAGATATAGTGTGTGTGTCTGTGTGTGTGTGTGTGTGTATGTGCAATTCAATTATTAACAATCCAATTAATATAAAAAATTAAGCCTATAAATGAGTATATGCAGTCCAAATTCCTAATTACTGGTAGTCTGTCAAGGAAATCTTTCAGAGACAGAATACCCTTGTGAATAAAGGAGAATTGAGATTGTCATGTTGTTACAATTGAGAAAATTTTTGGCCATGTAGCATCAACCCTTTAATAACTATGAAAGTGCACTATCAATTTTCTTGTCCATTAATTTATTTCAAACTACAATTCAAAAGATATTCATTTTTTAAAAAATCAATGAGCTTCATAATGAATTAATATATGAAATAATTCATGTCCAAAATGAAGCCACAAGGTAATACTGCATTTTTAATACTGCTATAATTAAACCAAGAAATAGCTGAATAAGTGAAGAAAATGATTCTAAACTTACTTCTGTAGACACTTCCAGATGGACAGCTCCTAGTGCTGCAAATATAATTATAATTTGCAACTCATTCATACTTCTGAACAGTATGTGCATATGCAACATTGTGTATATATGCAAAAAGAATAAGAAGCCCCAAAAAAGTGATGAAAGAAAATTTAACTTTCTTTAAATGAGGCAAAATAATAACTTGAATAATGCCTCATTTGAAAATGCCTCATGAAGTTGTTGATCAGCCATTTACTGAGCTAATTCAAAAACCACTTTGGGGCTGAGGTATATATAAAGAGTAGTATTATAATAAATCTTTTTGCATTTTCATGTGTAATTATTATTTAATTTCTGTAACTGCAAGTTAGTTATTTTAAATGAGGCTTACTCCAAAGTAAATATCATAGAAAGAGAATACCGGTACTTCCTGAAGAAATTTACATTAAACTTAGTGGATGTTGCTATCCATGACAAAATGAATAGGAAGACATCCATCATCTCCCCCACATTTTTTAATGGATAAAGACATTCTGCTACAAGAACTTCTGATAAAGACAAAAATTAACTCTACTAGATGGCTCATAAATTCATAAAGAAAAGCAGTTCATATCAAATACATGGAAAATTTCAAGATTGGTTCTATGTTAAGAATTAAAAGAACTGTCTAGAATTTAATAGCCAAAAAACAGCAGCTACAGATATTTAAAGACTGAAGATTAATATATACAATATGTCCATGCAACATTTTATTTTCACTACATGCCAATAAAAACATTGTGAACAATACATAAAAGAAAACTGAGGTTTATGCTTGAAAGGAAGGTAGTTGATTTTTTTTTCCCTCTCCAAAGTGTCCAAGGACAACACTGAGAAAAAAATTGATGGTTGGATAGTTATGCTTTCATTGCCACCATCACTAGACAAGTACAGTATGAGGCACAATGTGGATTAGTATTTCCTCTGAATGCCCTTGCTGCTGAGTAAGCTTCTGAATTGATCTGGCATCACAACCATCTATTTCTTAGTAATTCTTTTGTTCTTGCTTTGCAACATTGCACAGAAGTACCTGCAGGAAGAGTTTGTGCCCTACTATAAGCTTCATCAGTTGCCAAACGATTTGCTCCTCCTCAGAGGGCTAAGAATGGCCTTATATTAAAAATGTTCAAAATGTGAAATATAAAGCATACATCAATACATAGTGTGGGAAAATAAGTGTCAGAAAGAGCATTTGGCTTCATAAGTCAGAGTAGTACACTCATAGGCTCCATATGCTATCATTATTGATTTTTAGAAGTACATTAATCAACTGAAAACCTGCAGATTTACTCAGAAATTAAACTTAAATGATAGTTATGGCTTGGTTCAAAATCACCATTTTCCAATTAATTTCACTCTCTAATTTTATCAATGGATCACTTCAGTGGATCACCAAAGCTGGTGATCCAATTACAGATTTAGTCATCACAGAGTTTCAGATTTTCCTCACCGGAGAAAATAGGAACATATAGTATACCAAGCTATGGTGATACTTCTAGGAAAAGTGGAAAGAAAATGGCAAAAAATCATGAAGGTCATCCATTCTAACCTACATATAAAGGTTTTGCTGTTGCTGGATGCAGACCTGATCAGATAAGGAAAAATCATCTTTCCAAGATCCAGAGTTTCACAAAGAGAAAAAAAAGTATTGCAATATGAAATGCAATATGAAAACTAGAAGAAATTCTGGTTTTGTGACAAGCATCAGCTTACTTATTCTGTATCCTTGGGATGTCAAAAATGAGGCAAAAACTTTGTGCACCTCACCTGAAATTGGGTGAGTTTATGAGAAGTCTAAAGATGCTCCAGGTTCTTGATGTCAAATATATCATAAATTTATCTGTCTGGCAAAAGCTGGAGAAATAGAATGTACACATTAGAGGTTTATCTGGAAACACCAGTATGACTATGATTCAGCTCTCAGAATACAATGTAAGCATCAACCTCTACAACAAAGGGACAGGCTGATTGGGATGATATGATGGGACTGAGAAAGGAAGACCTATTCTGGCTAATCAAAGCCTTGTTGAACCTTGAAATCACATTGAAAAGGTATGGTGAGTCAGGCCAGTGGTATTGTGAAAATAATTTCTGGGTGATAAGAACAGAAGGTACATCACTAGTCTACAAGGCAGTCCTTTCAGCAGTTCCAAGAAGATTCCACCCCATTTACATGATGATACTGGTGACCCTGAAGGCACAGATAAACCCTCAAGTGCCTCAAGAGCTCTCAGGGAGAGTGCTAATGACCAGACAACTACAAAGAAATATAATCCTTCCAACCCCACTCCCCCATCCTGTCAGAACTAATCCTTCCATCGCCCCCACCATCCTTCTAGAACCAATGAACAATTCCAGACAACAAGAGCCATCATGAAGAAGACTCAAAAGTGAGTAATTACAGGATGAACATCTCTATTCACAGCATATACAGCAGAACTTCATCTGACAATCTTAATGATTGTCTAGACCTGTAATCAGGAAGAAGATGTCAGTTATCTTGAAATAAGAAAGTTCTAATATCTGGATGAAAGCAGGTAAGGTTGCAGAAAAAAAAAGAATTGGAAAAGCCCAAGCAAGATTGAAATTATCTAAAATACTATGGCAAATAAAACTGTGAATCAGATTAAACAAATATAAATCAAAACCTACAGTAAGTGAACGCTAAAGTATTACATTAAAATGTCTGGACAAGAAGAGGAAATGAAAAGCTTCACCTGGGATTGAAACCCCAGCATAGTAAAATGGAGAAATTTCATAAACTTTCCATATATTGAAAATCTCTTAGCTTTGTCTCTATTATTTCTGTAATTCTATATTCAGCACCTTACACAGATTTGACCGTCTATGACAACTAACAACGAATTATGCAGCATTCTGCCAATATCCATACAATGCCAAGCACTAGGATATGACAGCTGTCAGCAAAATGGATATTGCCTCAGGTCCTCCCATTGTATAAACTTTAGTTAGGTTGTGGCCTCATTGACACCACCATCCTAAAGTGAACACATTATATTTCACAGAAGTAATCCAAACTAGTAAAGGCAAGGTAGCCAAAAATTTGCCAAATATTATTTTTAAACATTGCAAGTTCCATTCATATTTGTACACAATTTGATAGTTACAATTTACAAAACATTATGTTGAAAGTTTCTTATTGTTTGCCTCTAAAAATGGAGATGTTTGCAGGGATGGAAAAATCCTTCTGTTTCCATTTTGTGACAAATCTTCATGTCTTTGGATAAAGTCCATACTTTCCAATTATATCAATCTGTAATTTTAAAAAATCCACACAAAGATTTACTTTTTTGTTTATTTTGTATTTTTTCTTCTCAAAGCTATGAGGAAAATACATTTACACTCAAAACATCTTTTAAATGCCTATTCACTCTGTTAATGGGTCCATTAATCCAGGAGATGCAGGCTACAGTAGATCCATCCATGTAGGAATTGGTTTTGGACTTGAGTATCTGCAAGCCACCTCGCTCAATATAGAATCTGGCCACTCAAGGAAGTTGGTAGAGAGTGCATGCTAAAAGTTTGTGCTCCTTGGGTAATGTGGCACTGGAGTACTTGAAAAAAGAATTCCTTGCAGGGAATTCCCTGTGATTCCCTGTGAAATTAATTACCTCTGGAAAAAAAGTTCATCATCCTCATGGTTAATATTCAGAAGCTTATTAAAATCTTTTAAGTGGGCATTTGAGGACTGAGGAGACAGTGAAGTATATACCCAGAATTGTATTGGTGCTGCTTATCTTGATTTATTGTTATTCTTGACATTGAATAAGTCATGGTGTCTATATGCATATGTATGTGTGCGTGCACACACACACATACACACACACACATACACACATACACAGAGTAGCATTCATAGGGATAGTCAGAGGATCCATCTGACAGGAGCAGTGTTGCATCATCACAATGCAATCCCTTCCTCTCTTGTACGTTTGTCATGATGTTGCATGGATATCCAAAATGCATAGAACTGGATGTAACAGTACAATACTTATTTCATCATTTTGACAAAAGAAATAGGAGCCTGAAGATATCCATGTGTACAAAATGCTTTGAAAATACTATTGTAATACTATTTTTATAAACTACTTTATAAAAATAAAAATAAATTCTATTCTATTCTATTCTACTTACATTTGTTTGGTTAAAGTAACATAAAAGTACTTGTAATAAATAAATAAGAATTGGAATTTTTTCAAATTAACAAAGACTAAAGTCCGCAAGCATTGTTGAAGACCTGATTATAATAAGACATAATTTTGTTACTTCCTTAATATTGGTATAACAACATAGATTAAGATTAAGAAATGGTATTGCTTTTGATGCAAGGGTTTTTATTGGCACTATAATATAATGTTTTGTACACAATTTTGGAGTGTTTATAGGAACACTGAAAAATGGGTAACAAATTATATGGATAAATTAGTAAAATCTCCAGCTATAATGAATAAGCATGTATCCTTATGATCTGTCTCTGCAAATAAAGAGTGCTAAAATTTGATCTAATATGAATGGGAGAATTTACTCAAGTCAAATTCTTTATAACTGTTTGCATGCTTCATGTCAATGGTAAAATATATTTATCAATAGCTAGAAGGAGTTAGTCTTCCAGAAAATAGATGCTAAATATGATATGTTGGCATGGAATGTTTATTAAAAAAAACTAAAATAAAATCCCATTTGCTATCATCCAAAGCTTTTCAAAGTTTATTATTTTGAACTTGACAGCCCAAGAAGTGGATCCCCTGGACCTCTTTCAAAATATACTCCATCTTTGATCAATTTTGATTTTTTGGGTGGGAAACACATGAATGAAACATGTTATATAATAATATCAGCCATTTTAGGATCAATTTGAAACATATTTCCAGAATATTTCTTAGCTATCATCTACCAAACCAATGAAGGCAGATAAAGCATAGTAAAATTTATGATCAACTGATGACAAATAAAAACATTAATTTGTAAGAAAGTAGGCTGGGGTTGACTTGCTCTAGTATTGAAACGATTCAAGTTCTTATTTGTTTGTTTGTTTATTTAATGATAGCTGCACACTCCAAGAGACACTGGGCAGCTTATTATACCCAACAATTGATTATAAAACAAAACACAGAAGACAAGCCAGCCTGAACCAAAGCAACCATGCCAAACTTGATTACTATTTTAAAAGGAAATTGTCAAGGAGCACCAGGGCTATAGATTAGAATGGGAAGGGGTTCCAGATTAATTTAAAGAAAAGTTTCATTTATCCAGTTGTAAACAGTGAGAATTCCTTACAAATGAACAAGGTGAATAATTGGTTGGCTTGGATTTACAAGACATTAATTTCAATTGTTTTGGGGAATTCCTATAATGGATCATCATTATAGTGGAGGAAATGGTAGGAGGAAGGAAGTGAGTCGTGCCTGTTTTTCTTTATTATTACATTATGTGTAATGAACCTACTGCTAGGTTGATGGTAGATTGATGGTAATATTGGTCTGCTCTAAATTATCCATACTCAAATATTCATTTTTCCTTTTCAGAAGATGATTTTATTGATGTTCCAGACTGTTTTTCAGTTTGCTCAATTAGAGGTATAGTACTGGAAAAAAATTAAATAAATGCGGGAAATGTATTGCAAAATAAAAGGAGAAATCATACTAAATAATATTGCTAAATTTGAAGTATTCTCCTCATAAATCAAAGGACTTCTTTTCTTTTAAATATAAATGTTTGCCTTAAGGAATCAGAATTATTTCAGCCTTGTGAGAATTGCAAATAATAAAATAGCAAATGTATTATGGGAAATTGAGAATGGAAAAAGATGAAGGTATGATCAGAACAGCCTATGGATTCTTAGGATTTGTCAGAAATTCAGTACAAGACATCACTTCAGGATGTTTTCAGTTGTGTTTCTAAAGAGTATATTAAAGTAAGAAGCATGAGAAGTTTCAATTTCTGAACTTTATTTGGCAAGAAACTAATTGTATTTCATTTCATTACAAATTCCACTCACCTGACAAAACTTAGTTGATAAGTTAAACTGCAGGGCAAGAGAGGTTTTTCACTGTACTCAAGACAGTCTAAAACAACTTTAAGTATGTATATTTGTAAATTATGATATGAACTTAGCTTATGTATGCATTATTTTATCTCTTCTTTTCTTCTTAATTTTAGAGTTAGGGAAACATTTACAGAGATTGGTGCCATTTTCCCTGTCAGTCAGATTGGCAGCCATCTTTTGAGGGAAAGGGGTATTAAACTTTCAGCTTTCATCCTCTGACAGCTTTCTGTATTGAACAGGTGAGATCTGGAGGTTCTGTCTCCCTCCTCGGCACTTCTTCTCCAGATCATGCCTTACAACAGCAAACTTAGATGTGTCCTTGAACTACTAAAGCCTTAGTTAATATAAATATTACCACATCCATCTTAGATTTACCAACCCCATTTGTTCTTATAATAATGTACACATTTTCAGAAGCCAGAGCTATCTAAGTTACTGATCATTGCTTCCATTCCAGTTTTCTTCTTTTATTCTTCTCAGAATTGTCTCTGATAATTTGTTAAGGCTATCTTTATTGTCAACTCATTTTTCTCCCTTTCTTTCCTATGGAAATTATAATGTATCTTCTCTCCTTATCAGCAAAGCTCCTCTAAAACAAACACATGTTTAGGAAGGAAGGGTGATCAGAATGTTATAGCATTCTTTGGGGCTAAGAATAAAATAAATAAATCTCCATCTATTATAGAATTACACAGGGATACTAATAGTTTGGAGACATATACATAATAGGAATTGATCTTTTTGATTCATTGATGCAATTTACCATAGTGGTATTGATAATATTTTTGTACAGATAATTTCTAAAAACGTGTGCGTTTTCACAAAGATGTGGGCTGCTTGGTTGGCCACATCTGATCTATGTCCCCAGACCTGCTCTAGATATTTGGGACTTCCTCTCTTGGAATTTGTGACAACATGGCCTGAATTCTAGAGCTGTAGTTTCAACTTATCTGGATATGATTGAGTTTATTATAGAACCAGTTAAGAAGTATGTGCATGATAATCTGAGTAGTTAATATTGTAACATCCAACTTCACGTGACCCATCCCTACCACAAAGTATTTGGAGTGATATCAGAGTGTCCATGTAAGACAAGGTTGTCCAAAGAGAGTGGTCTGAATGTTGTACATAAAAAACATGTGGAGCTTCAATTGCTCCATCATGTCTACCATATTGACTTTCCTCACCATATTGTGGACCCACTGGAATCCTTCCTGGGATGGTAGTGGTAAAATAAAGCCAAAATGGTTGAAATGGAATCTAACAAATTCCTTCTAGTTATATATACCTTTCCAATTCAAATATATCCACACATAAATACACATCACAGACATACATATTTGTTTGTGTGTTGATATGTAGACTCCTTTCTTGGTGTTGTTGATTGTTTTTAAACATATACAGAACTAATCCAAACATCACATTTTACAGGCCAGCACAATTTCATTCAATGGACTGTAAATTAGGATGAGAAGTAGCGTTCTTTAAGATCAGTTTGGACCAGCATCAATGAATCCACTGCTGTGCTTTAAAGTGCATAAAGTATTATTTTAAATTCTTGTCTATGAAGTCTTTGTCCAAAATTCTCTAATCAGTTTCAGGTTGCAATGCAACATATTGTTATTGACTTCCCTGTGTGCCAGATTCTTCCTGTAACTTGACTGCACAATAGAGATCTCTGAAGAAACTCTTATTACATAGGTATTTTAATGTGAAACTCTTAAAATCTACATGGACCTGCTGGATGAAATCATTACTGGTATGGAATTAAGTATAATATTAATATGCTACTGATACCGACTTCCGGCGGTGACGTCAGCGGGTTAGGGACGAAAGGAACGGCTCTCCGTTTTCCAAGTCCCTAATATCTCCGATTTAGGAGCCGATTTAGGCACTATTGACCTCGGAGAGGTCAATAGAAAAAAGGGGAAACTCCGAGGACCTCGGGGAGGACAGCAATCCCCCCGAAGGTTCAGGAAATCCCCCTTAATCCTGATCGGGGAAAAACCAGCCGCTCCGGCTGGCCAGGAACATTGACAGCTGACTAAGAGGGAAGCGAAAATCAAATAAAGAAGACTTCGGTGGAAAGATCGGGAAGAAAAAGAGCTCAAAAGGTATATTTTTACAATCCACAACGTGAGAATTGAAAGCGGAAGAAGATAAAACTCCAACTAAGAGGCGAATTTTCGCTAGATAAGCGGCGACTGAGAAATAAGCGGAGACGGATTCCATCTTGACAGTGACAGCGCACAAATTAACAACCGGCAAAATCGGAGGAAATCCAGGGGAAACTGAGGAGGAGAAAGTGATCCCAGAGAAGCTTGGATTTTCGAGATTTTGCTACAGAGGAGAGGAGAGGCGGAATTTAAGGAGAGAAAGGATTTATTTGATAGACTTTGCCCTTTGTGGAGGCGATAACGAGGCAAGTAACAAGCAGCTGATACCGGAAGAGAGAGTGGCAGAAAACTTTGTTTAAAGTGGAAGCTAGTAACTTTTGGAGTTAAATCAAAATAACTTAAGTGGAATATTTCTCTTTGGATTTTTGGACTTTGGAGATTTGGAGATTTGGACGAAAATTTGGACAGTACTTATATATTGGGACTTGGACTATCTTTTCTTTTTTATCTCTTTTCTTTTTGAAAGGTGGACATTCTGGAGTTTTGGAGTTTTGGTGGACATTGGACATTCAATTTAAAAGTATTGGGACATTAGACTTTGGAAGTAAATAGACAATAAATAAGAAGGATACAAATTTGAAAAAAAAAGAGTGATCTGGAAGAAGAAGAAATAACTGTAAAGTATAATCAATTGTATTAAAAGCTGATAACAAATTAGTGATTAATAAGCACAAAAAGTATTAATATTTAATCTACTCTTTTTGAAATCTCATATATAACCTTATATACTATATATATAATTGTTGATTTAGTTACATATTTACTTTAAACATATATTTATATTATATCTATATATTTATATTAACTTCAGTGCTATATTTTATCTTGGTAGTTAAATATCACATTGTTTTTGTATGTTTAATTTTGAAAAATTATATTAGACAGATTAATTGAATCTAGGACTGTAATTAAGAGTAATTGATTTGATAAATAGTAATTAATAATAAGTTTAAATAAGGCAGTAAGTAATTAATTATAAGGATAGTTAATTGATGAATTGCTGAAGTATTAGACTTTTCCCTCACTCCCTCCCTTTATATTTTACCCCCATGTTTAGAGAGTAATATAGGCAAAATAGCCATCAAGAATTGAAGAACTCTATAAAATATTGAAAAGTGAAAGAAAGAACTTATAGATAAATTTATAAATTTATATATAGACAGTGATAGTGTGATAAGGAAATTCACCCTAGTTGTTTATCTCCCTGGGACTATCGGGATTACTGAAAGCCACCAATCTAACATAAATACTAAAAGAAATATAATAGCCCAAATAGTAATCAGTATATGAAAATCTGGGAGAAGATAACAAAAGAAATACTAATGGCAACTACAACTTCAACAACAATTACTAAGCTGAGTAAGAAAATACCATCAAACCAGATGATACTCACAGCCTCTCCAGCACAACAGAAAATAGCGGAATCTACGGAAAAAGAGAAAGCATCCCCCACTCTTAGTATGCAAAACATCCATTCCGTATTAACGATGATCCAGGAAGGAATGAATAAAATGCAAGAGACCATAGCCCACAACCATGAAGAGACAAGGAAAAATCACGAGGAACTTAGGACGGATGTGGGAGAGATAAAGGATAATATTAGGAACATGGATGAGAAGATAGGAAAGATACAACACAAAATAGAGGAAAATGAACAGAGGATTTATAAGGCGGAGGGGAGAATAGAACATACGAATAAGAGAATGGAGAAGATGGAATACAACCAAGCAGCCATAAATAAAGACCTAGAGGACACCGTATCATATCTTGAGATGGAGAAGGCATCCTTCTATTTGAGGTTTCAGAATGTAGAAGAGCAAAAGGAGGAGGATTTAGGAGAAATCATGACTGAGATATTTTCAGGAGTGACCCAGAGGGACAAGGAGGAGATTCGAAGTGGAATAGATGAAATCTATAGGGTTCACACGAATTACGCCCGGAGAAATAAGTTACCAAAAGAAATACACATTAGATTCACAAAAAAATCGTTAAAAGAAGAGATCTATAGGAAAATGAGAGAGGAAACAGCTATGTATAAGGGAAAAGAAATTTTAACCCTCAAACAGATACCAAAAAGGACAAGGGACCAAAGAAGGAACTACAACTTTTTAACGGCGTAGTTGAATAAATTTAGAATAAAGTTCCGCTGGCTAATACCGGAGGGCCTACTAATCTCCTGGGAAGACAAAAAATACAGAATTGATAATGTAGAAAAAGCACAGGATTTCTTTGACCAACACTTCGTGCTGGAGGAGGAGCAGGAGAGCAGAGAAGAAGAGAGACTTAAGAGGCAAGAGGAACAGCGGACAGAGAAAGAAGAAAGAGACCAGGAAGAGGGGAGAAGAGTGGAAAGAGAAAGAATGGAGAGAGAGGGAGCGAGGGAAAAGACGCAAATGATTACTAGAAACACAAAAAGACTGCAAACAACGAATAGATAAATAAAGAGAGATGGAAGGAGAGCTAAAACTTATTTCAATCAATATAAACGGACTTAACTCACCAGCTAAAAGAAAGCAGACATTCACAAAACTTCAAAAGCTAGAAATAGATATCATAACACTCCAAGAGGTACATATCAAAAAACAGCATCAAAAACTATTGGACAACCAAAGATTAGGAAGGCTATATGCAGCTCTAGGAGACCAAAAAAAGAGAGGAGTCGTAATATATGTAAAGAAACACCTAAAAACAAAACAAATTTATGCAGATACAGAAGGACGTATCCTAATAATAGAAATACAAACAGGATCCAAAACAATATTATTAATATCCATATATGCACCCAACGGAAACCAAAATGATTTTTTTAAAAAGCTACATAATATAATTAAAGACCTGGAATATGAAACTATCTGCATGGTAGGAGATTTCAATGCAATCATGGACATAGAAAAAGACTATCGGAGTAACAAACAAAGTAAAACCAGAAAGAAAACTCTACCGGAACCTTTCAAAGACATGATCAATGAATTACACCTACATGACGTATGGAGAGAGGCAAACACGCAAACAAAACAGTACACATACTATTCGAACCCACACCAGTCATGGTCTAGAATTGATATGGCCTGGATGACTTCAGACCTCAGAGAGGAGGTAAAAAATATTGAAATAGCAGTGAACACCTGGGCAGACCATAACCCCATTAAAATACTATGGAAAGGACATCAAAAGCAAAGGAGGTGGATGATGGATACGGGAATAATAAAAGATAAGGAATACATACAGATGATTGAGAAAGAGGTTAAAATGTTCCTACAAATAAATACTAAAGAACAGACATCGCTTCAAAACCTTTGGGACACAATTAAAGCATACATAAGAGGTCTTACAATTGCGTACATAGCTAAAAAAAATAAAGAGAAACAACAGTTAAGGAATAAGTTGTTAGAACAAATTAGAATATATGAATTAGAATTGCAGAAAGAGCCCCATAACAAAACAATAATAGAAAAATTAAACCTTACTAAACATAGAATCAATCTGATTACACAGACAGAAATTGCTCAGAAAATCAAACTAGCAAAACAGAAACATTTTGAGTATGCAAATAAAACGGGGCGCTGGTTAGCGTATAAATTGAAAAAAGAAAAAGAAAGGAGAACAATATTTCAATTACAGGACGAAACAGGACAAATATACCATACTAATATAGACAAAAAACGAATAGTCAAAGATTTTTTTCAAAGTCTCTATAAGAAAGAAGAGATTCGGGATGAAGACATTAGGGAATATTTATGTAAAACAAATATCACAAAACTAGAGGAGTCCCATAGAGAATCACTAAATAGACCAATTACGATGTCTGAGCTGGTGGAAGCAAGGAAAAAGCAAAAAAACAATAAGGTTCCAGGTCCGGACGGAATACCAACGGAGTTTTATAAAAACTGTCAAAATGCAATGGACGAACTGTTACTCCAAGTCCTCAATGATGCATTATTAGAAGCAGAAATCCCCAAATCCTGGACTGAAACCATCATCACACTTATCCCCAAAGAAGACACAGACCCCACGCAAGTCAAAAATTACAGGCCGATTTCATTGCTCAATGCAGATTATAAACTCTTCATGTTGGTTATATCACACAGACTGAAAACAATTATTTATAAATATATACATACAGATCAGAACGGTTTTGTCCCAAGAAGGCAGATCAAAAATAACATAAGAACAATTATCAACGTCCTGGAATATTATGAGAAAAGAATTGATAAACAAGTAGCCTTAATCTTTCTAGACGCCCAAAAGGCTTTTGACAATCTAAATTGGAACTTTCTCATATTGCAACTAGAAACTATGGAATTCGGTGCCAAATTTTTACATATGATTAGAAAAATATACTCCCTTCAAACGGCCAAAATTATGATTAATGGAGATATGACTGAAAATGTGGATATACAAAAGGGTGTGAGACAGGGTTGCCCTTTATCCCCACTACTGTTTATAATTTCTTTGGAAATATTATTGAGCGAAGTTAGGAAAGATGCGGAAATAAAAGGTTTGAGAACACGGAAAGAAGAGTACAAATTGCAAGCCTTCGCTGACGATGTGGTGTTTATAATGGAGCAACCGGAAATAACAGGAACCAAACTCTTAGTGAAGATAGAGGAATACGGAAAAGTCGCAGGGTTTAAAATTAACAAACAAAAAACTAAAGTATTAACAAAGAATTTGACAAAGGCACAGGACACAAAACTCGAAGACAAATTAGGAATACAAATTGTAAAGAGAGTAAAGTATCTAGGAATCTGGCTTACTGCAAAAGCAATAACAATTAGAGAAGACAATTATAACAAACTAATGAAACAAATTAGAAAAGATCTGGAAACGTGGAACAAATTACAACTGCCATTTTTGGGGAAAATTGCATCTATAAAAATGAATATATTGCCTAGATTACTCTACCTCTTTCAAGTAATCCCAATCTGGCCAGGAAAGAACTTTTTTAAGGACCTTAATAAAATAATAACAAAATTTATTTGGAATGGGAAAAGGGCCAGAATCAAAATAAAGTGTATGCAAGACATTCAGGAAAAAGGAGGTTTAGGTCTACCAGACTGGGAGTTATATTATAAAGCAGCATCGCTAAACTGGATAAGGGACTGGATAGACCTTAAGAATAAAAGAATGTTATCACTAGAGGGCTTTGAATTACAACGCGGATGGCACGCCTTTTTGTGGGAGGGAAAGGACAAGCTCCACGGATATTTCCAGCAACATATTATCAGAGAATCATTGTACAAAACATGGCAAGAGATTCGAAAACATTATACCAAAATTCCACGATGGCTATCGACAATGGAAGCACTAATATATCCTAATGCCATGGATATAGAGAAAATGAGGACCTATAAAGAACTACTGAATAGTGAAGGAGAATTACAAACAAGACAAGAATTACAAAATCAGGGTATAGACATTGATTGGTGGCCATACATGCAAATAGAATCAAGATACAAAACTGATCAGGCACAATTTGGATTCCAAAATGAACCAAATGAACTGGATAAAATACTACAAAGTACAAATGAGAAAATGATTACCAAAATTTATAAGTACCTACTAAAATACAAATTAGAAGAGGAAGTTGTCAAAGAGAATATGATAACATGGGCCAAAAATATAGGATATACTATAGAATTGGATAAGTGGGAGAATTTGTGGAAGATAAATTATAAGATGACACTGTCCATACCCTACAAGGAAAACCTTTACAAGATGTTCTACCGATGGCACCTTCCACCGGCGCGCCTAGCCAAGATGTTCCCAAATACATCTCCGTTGTGCTGGAAATGTAAATCACAGAAAGGGACTTATTATCATCTCTGGTGGTCATGCCGTAAGGCAAAACAATACTGGCAGCAAATTAAAACAATGATTGAAGAAATCACGAAACAAAAACTTGAAATGAGGCCGGAAACCTTTTTATTGGGAATAATTACAGCAAAATATACCAAAGAAATAAAATATCTGATCATCCATATCCTCACAGCAGCACGTATACTCTTTGCCCAACATTGGAAATCCGAACAGTTACCTACTGAAGATAAAATAATAGCTAAAATTACAGAATGTGCAGAATTAGACAAGCTCACAAAAGAAATACAAGAGAAAGACGATACTGATTACTATTTAGTATGGCAAAGATGGTACAGCTGGCTGGAGGCAAAAATAGGAATATAAAGATAATTTTCGACTATTTAATAGAAAGGCATAGAAGTAGATATGGAGTCAAATATATACATACATATTTAACCATGTAAACAGGTGACTGTAGATATTGATACAAATAGAAAGACAAAAATAACCCACCGTGGTAGTAACTTCTAAGAGTCAGTCATTGGACTGAATTGATGTTTGTTTGTGTTGTATGTTGTTTTAATGTATTGTTTTTTCTTTAATAAAAAATTTAAAAAAAAAATATGCTACTGATACCAAGTTATACATCTCTACTCTGGACCAACCAAGCAATGTCGTTGAGATTCTTTTCCAGTGTCTAGAAGCTATGGGCTTTTGGATGGAGAAGAACATACTTTGGCTTAATCCAAACAAGACCAGGTGACTGTGGTTTTAGAGTCCCCTGATTCTGAGACTCTCCATACTTAGTTTTAGATTGAGTGGAACTCTTCCAGACAGAACTGGTGTGCAATTTGGACACTGAGCTCTTGGTAGAAGAGTAGGTGGAAGCTGTGGCCAAAAGGGTCTTTTACAGATTCATATTGTATGCCAAATGCATCATTTTGTAGATCAGGAGACCATACTCACAGTCATTCATACTTGGTCATCTCCCATTTGAGCTATCAGAATGCACAATACATCAGGGCTGCTCTTAAGAACTATCTAGAAACTGTAATTGATCCAGAATGTGATGGCATGTACTATTATAGATATATTTAGGGGTATATGCACCACAATACCCCTAAATAACACAACTACTTTGGGAGTTCCACTGGATTCTGTAAGCTTCAAGTGCAATTCAAGAGGCTAACCATTTCCAAAAATTCTTCATTGCACAGGTGGGGTTATTTGCAATATCATCTGTCTCCAATTACTCTACTTGTCCCATAACATCCAACAGTTGGGCAAGATTCAAATCCCATATAATAAACAGTATCATTCAGTAGGACCTCAGAGGCATGCCTTCTCTGTTGTAATACCTGACTTATGGAACATCTGCCCCACAATCCAAGATCCAAATGGCCCTGTAAGGCCTTTTGTTTTTCATAAAGGCTTTGGGCCAGAATGTTGGATGAATCCATCCTGAAATGAGTTGTATATACATGACTTTGTATTGTGGTTGCCTTGGTTATAGGGTTATCTGACCATTGATTTCTTGTTTTGAGGTAGGAAACATATATAAGACCCAGAGCTGTTATTTGCCAAAAAACAAACAAACAAACAAACAAACAAATAAGGTAGGTAGGTCAGTCAGTCAGTCAGTCCTAGGTCAATGAGCTTTTAGGTATCTAATCTCAATTCACATATGCATTGAAAATAAACTCTAGTCTATGTTGCTCAGAATTTACTAGTAATTAAGGTGGCTGTTTAAGCACTATCAAGGCAGAATTACAGTTCTGATTCCACTGAGCAATATATCAGTTTTTTTAAAAACTATGGGCCAGTTCTGAATCATTATCTAATGCCACTCCATATAGTGCTGTTTGGGACTGTAGCATGTGTACATGCTGCAGGGGAGCTAATTGTACACATTCAGACAGGTAGTTAATTGGAGAATGCCACTTAAGGAAACAAAAAGGGAATTTTATTGAAACAAACCTCTTTAAAAAGTGAGAGGGGGATTACATAAAAGGAAAAATAATCAGACACAATCACTTTGAAGCAAAAGGCTTCAAAGCAGCCATATAACTTTGCACTAGTTGTCAGGAATCAGTCACTGAAACATTAGGGGTAGATAACCTGCATAATAATTCAATGATTAAACAATGGAGGAGGTGTCAGTCAACCAGAAATGAATGTTCAATATCTGTGTTCAAATCAGAGAGCTGCTGTAATATTGCTGCTCATTAGATTACAATGCAATAGCAAAAAAAAAAAAATTATATTAACCAGTTGGACATATTCATTCAGGTAATAACAGGAGCTTGCAATTCCCAGCATAATTTTTCCTTATGAGCTGCAGCTTATTCTTTCTTTGCTATTTTTATCCATTGTTCCCATATAATTGTCCACAAAACTTTAACTCATCTGTTTGCTGTGGCTGCTGTAAAATAATCAGTTCTGCTTAGCCTCTTGGGCACGTCTATTTCTATCTCTTTCCCCACAAGATAAAGAAAAACACATCACCTAATGCCTCATCCACACTGCAGCTGCCATTTGATTATATAGATTTCTAGATGTGTGCTTATCCCGTTCCAACCATTCTAATATAATTTAGAAACAATTCCACAGAGGAAAAATACATTATCAATAGGTGCATATTATGTCCTATATATGTAGCAGTTCCACCCTGATAGAAAAAAATGCTCTATGAACAAATGTTGTGATTCAATCTTTTCTGTGGTGTTTATTATATATTTCTTTTTTCTAGATTCATAATTCTTTTGTGATTTATTCATGGCATCTAGGAAACAATTAGCTTCCAGCTATAAAAGGACATTATGACAGTATACGATTATCTGATTTTTTTTCCTCCTATAGTTTGAGTCCCAGAATTCAATTGGTTCTCTCTAATTTGCTATTTTGAACACGGAGCACACAACCTGGCCTAGATAATAGAAGAAAGGGAAGCTATCAACAGATTTTAGTTTCCCATCATATACTACAATTACAAGTTCTGATCAAGAAAAATGCTCTAGCAGAACAGTCAAATTATATTAAGTTTGACTTGATTCAATGGGACTCACAATCTGCCAACCTGAATTTGACGTAGAACTCCACTTTAGAACTTGCACATAAAAACCAACTTTCCAGCAAGATAGTGTAAAAACATGAAAAATATAACTGCCTCTGTAGGAGTTATAAATGAAATCCTAATGCCTACAAGGAGAAAGTTTCATGATTTCATGGATGGCAACATAGGACAGATCCATCTTTCTCTGGACAAAAATCTGCATAAAATCTTGCTTATTTGTTGGGGATTGATCTGACAAACAATTTTTATTTGAAAAAAGATATGATTATGTTTAAAAAGTGAGAAGTTATTTTAAGAAGATTTACATTTACAACTTGCATGAGGAAAACTTTGCTGACTGTTCCATTCTGCCTTCTAGTTTCATTCCCTTGTTTTCCTCCTCTCTTCAGATGCACCACTTTCTTGCCAGCTAACATGTAAATTCAGCCTCTTTCATTATTTAATGCATCCTTCCCTGTTGGATTTCTCCCACCTGTCATAGAGTACACAAAGTTGGAGATGACAATTGATGCTGATTTCTTACCAGATCTTATTTTATTAAAAAAAAAATCTGTAAAATACCACCTCCATCAACAACAGACCAGAAAACATCCATACTATAAGGAAATTGCAGTAGGTTTATTCTGAGCTACACATTTCATAGCTACACATTCTTGTTCAAAAACTGCAAATCCTAAATTATTCCTGACAACATTTCCTATTTATAGCAAGTAGGAGATACAAGTTTATTCTATAATAATTAAAAAGTTAAGACTTCTGCCAACTGAACTTGATATTTGATGATTCCATAGATACTTCCATGGTGGACTTCCATGGCGTCAATATGAATACAGTTTGCCTTTGCTTTCTTCTGAGGTGCTTTTTTGTTTTCTCACTGCAGTCTATAACCCCAGAATATCTTGAAAATCTTCCATATAGACACTAATAGACAGAACTTTGATTTTTGGAGGGAGATTAGTATTGGTTATGTAAGTGCCATCTCCCACATAGTATCACATGCTATGTGATAAAACCTTGGCCTCTTCTCATCAATGAAAATAAAAGGTTCAATCCTAGAATACAGTGGCTACTATAGTCCTTTAATAGATATGCATCTATTACATATATAATACAGGCAATTTTTTTAACAACTGCAATTGGTATTGGCAACTTAAAATAAAATACAATAAATAACTTTATTGTTATTGTACATGTATACACAGTATACCCGTACAACGAAATTCACTTAACAACCAAAGACCAGGTCCAACACACATAATAATCCCCAAACACACTCCTACCCACCACAATTCCCCACCCCTAAACCATACAAACATCCACACAACAGACCAAGTAATACTGTCCAACAGCTCACTGATGGTGGCCCTTTAGTTCATTGTTGAGTGCAATTATAGCTCTGGGATAAAAACTATTGAGAAAACGTGTGGTCTGAGTTTTAATTGTTCTGTATCTTCTGCCAGAAGGCAACAGTCCAAAAAGGTTGTAAGCAGGATGGGAAGAATCTCAGAGAATGTTATGCAACTTTCTCAAATAGAGAGATTCGAAGATGTCATCCAGGGCTGGTAGCTGGAGTCCGATGATATTCTGGGCAGTTTTAATGGTTCTTTGTAGAGCTTTTTTGTCCACTATAGAGCTGCTCCCATACCATGCAAGATTGCCATATGTCAGGACACTTTCAATGGTGCCGCGATAGTAGGACAGAAGTAGATGCTGACATAGATTTATCTTCCTGAGGATTCTCAAGAAGTACAGCCTCTTCTGTGCCTTCTTCACAAGCATGTTAGCATTCATAGTCCATGAGAGGTCCCCCGAGATATAAATGCCCAGAAATTTAAAAATACCCACCCTCTCCACCTCCTCACCATTTATATACAATGGTAGATGTACATCTCTCTTCCTCCTGAAGTCAATTATAAGTTCTTTAGTTTTTGTGGTGTTAAGTGTGAGATTATTTTTATTACAACAACAACTGCAATTGGTATTGGCAACTTGATTGTTAAGTGGTTGCTAAGTGAAACACCACAAATTTACTATTTTACTTCAGCTTTCTTTTGCTTTATAAACCTGCAAAAAATGGTCCAGTTACTTTTTCACTATAGTTTTAGCTGTGAACACTCATTACATGAAGTGGTTGCTGAACAAGGATTATCTGTACATATAACTATGGTAAAAGGAATTAGCTGTAGGCTAAAAGAAAAAAAAAATCTTCCTCAGTTTGAAACAGGCATACTCTCATAATATGGTGGTGGTAATATTGTGTGTATGTGTTACAAATAGATTTCGGCTGTAGAGCTATTTGGCTACTGGATATGGAACACTGGGAAGTTTGCTAAAACATAACACATTGAAAGATTGGTGAAATAGCTTTAATTCTGCAATCACAAAGTGGTAATCTTAGTTGATGCTTATGATCAAATTAAAATAGGAGGTGAAAAGTTGCCTTGAAAGAATAGCATAAGAGGAGTCTTAAAATAGTATTGCAAGAAAGAAAAAAAGAAAATGCTAGGAGGCAAGATTTTGTTATTTACCACTCTAACTAAAACAAAAGATATCTGACTAAAAGATGAATTGTAAGCTGATTGTAGTTAAGAAGTAAGAAATATAGTTCATGGAAATATTTTTGGTTTAATAGTATATGCTTCACTGAAATACACAAGAATGCAATTCATGAGAAAAAATGCAACAGCATTTATTTAATATGTATATGTATTCCCTGTTCCATGGCAACCCTCATAATGAATAAAAATATGAAATTCCAATTATTAAAATAAATGCTATAATAAGAATAAAGGGGGGAAAAGGAAAACTAAGAGCAACTCATGAAACAACAATTAAAACACAGCACCATGAAACTGTCCACATAAACAAGAAGCCAGGCAATGATAGACAGAAGATGGAGATGCTTCCATCTTCTGAGTGTCTTGAGAGAAGTTTGCAATTGCTTTGATCAGAATATCCATTTGGTTTGAAGAGCCACACCATTCCCTGACAGGTAAGATATTGACTGAATTAGGACACTTTCACAGAAAGATCCTGCAAGGCAGTTTAAAATGAATTTCAGACCTCCAAGTTTACGACATCATAGTGGTTGAGGTCTGGAATAATTCAGTTTCAGAGGTAGTGCACCTAATCTTTTATTTAATCTTCTGATTTTATTTATCTTCTGATACAGTACCTTTATAGCAGAGGTGGTATTCAGCCGCTTCGCACTGGTTCGCGCGAACCGTTGGCAGAAATTAGGCCAAGGTCGCCGAACCAGTAGTGATGGCCGGCTAGCCACGCCCCCGAACTGGTCCTCCAGTCGCCGCTTGCTCGGCCCGCCCGCCATGTTCGTCGCCACCATGTTCTTCGCGCATGTGCATCCCATTGCCTTGCAAGTCCAATGGGATGTGCATGGGCGAACAATATGGCAGCGACGGCATCAGTTTTTTCCACAACCTCTGGTACTTTTTGGCGGCCTGAGGCCAGCCACCACAGCCACAAAGTGGCTGTTCTTTGCCAGCCACTTTCCAGTAGCAGCGGCTGGCTGGAAGCCACTGAAAACTCCAGTCAGCTTGCCTTCCGGACTCTGGACCAGCCGCTGCGGAAGGTAAGCAGCCCAAACAAAGAGGTGGTGGGGGAGGAAGCGGGGCTAGGGCCAGGACCACTAAAGGAGGGGAAATGGGGGCAACTGGCAAAGGGAAGGCGGGGATAGATAGGTGGAAATTCCAAAAATTTTCCTACCTTTTCCTGTGGGCATGGCTAGGTGGGGGGGGTCATGTGGCTGAGTGGGCGTGGACATGAGTTATGTCATGTTGGCCATGCCCACTCAGTCACATGCCCCCTAGCCACGCCCACCAAACCGGTAGCGAAAATTTTTGAAACCCACCCTGCTGTACAGTACTAAATGGAAGCAACTGATGAAAATGGTTTCCACCTGCAACAATACAGGATATTCCAATGATGACATGCAACAAATGATAGAATTTGTTCTCACCTTTCTTCTGCCTCTACTTCTCCTCTACTTCTTCTCTTATTGCTTCTTTTGTGCAGATCACTGGTAAATCTGCATCACAGCCACCGTAGTTGCCTACAACATGGACTAACTCTGTCTTGGCAGCACCAATCATAGCACATTTTGACAGTGGTGGGGGAGTATGCCCTTGTGGCTCTGGACTCAAGTGAACCTTCTCTCTTTTCTTTGCAGTCTCATCACTGAAACTCAACTTCTTGTTCCTGGAGCTTGACATCTACACTGTGCTGGCATGCAATAGTTACAGAATTCTTTGCTTGCAGGATTAGAGAGGGTAATAGCTCCATATATTTGGGGAATAGAAAATTGAGGTTGAGTTGCACACTAGCCATAAGAACATTGGAAAGGGTAGAAATGCTTTGCAGAACCTAGGGCAATGTTGGGCCTGAAGGATTTGATTGAAATGGAACATGGAGGGAGTAATTGTGTGAAGAAGGAAAGGGAATGTAGATCTACCAGTTTCCTCCGACTGGCCAAATCTCTGCCCATTATCATTTTTAAAATATTACAAAAGAATGGGAAGAATTAGGATGAACTGACTTCACCTTTCATGCAAAAAGAGCATAGCTCTGAATGGATTAAAAGCTGTTTCATAGAGAGGGTACAGTTAACATAAGACAAAAAATGCAAATTTAGAAAGAGCAATCATATTGTTCTTTAATGTCTTGATATTTCTATTGTGGCACAAGCTTTTATAGAACCATGTCAACAAATATTATTCTAACTTGTAATGTATGCAAACACATATCCACACAAATGGAATAGCACATATCAGTCCACAGACAATAGACAACAGATAATAGCAACTTTATAAAATGGGGTCAGGGAACCTGTGGTTCTTCAGGTGTTACAGAATAGTAATTTTCTGAATTCCAAATTGGTATAGCCAATAATGAAAAATTCTGAAAGTTGCACCCAGCGACATGTAAAGAACTGGAAATTTCCATTCCCCGATTGTGCTTGATACTAATAGGGCTAAAGATAACCAGTATGGTGTAGTGATTGAGATACTGGATGAGAGATTGCAAGTTCTAGTTCCCTTCTTAGGCACAAAGCCAACTGAAAACATTGGATCAGTCAGTCTTTCTCAGCCCTAGGAAAAAGCCAATGGCAAGCCACTTAAAAAAATCTTGCCAAGAAGACTGCAGGGTTCGGAGTCAGCAAAGCCTTGAAGGAGAGGAAGAGGGAAGTTAAGCCTTTCACATTTGCAGATAAAAATATGAGAATCAACACTGGGAAGCATTGTAAATTTAGTAGCGTCCAGCTTAGAAATCTTACAAATCTTTTTGACAAAATTATACTGGAGGCAATTCAGAATGTAAATCTTCCTTTTCTTGTCCCCCTTTCTTCTTCACAACTCAATATATGAAGAAAAAGTGAGATTTCTGACAGTTAAGCAATGATTTTATCAAGATCATTTTAACACATAGCATCAGATACTCATTTTCATATGGGCAGAGCAGCATGCCTTGCATTTAACTTTCAAATAATTTGTAGGATTTATGGAGCATTATCGTTAGTGTACGTTTTGTAAAGATTTTCTATCAGATCATAGATAAGACAGATCTGAAATTAGGACAAACCAGAAAAGAATCAGGACTAAGATGTTAAATAACTAAACATCAAGTGTACTTTTTCCCCTTGAAAACAGTACTTTTAAAAACATTTTGCTTAAACAAATAAAAGGAATATTTTCTTATTCTTCAACATTTTAATGTGTTAAATGAGCCAGTTCCAGGAATGTTGCCAGATTCTAACTTCATGCCTGAAAAAGCACACAGAATAGGTTTCTGTATGTGAGTGCATATGTTGGGGATGTTTCTCAATGACTCACACTGTGTTTCTAAAAAGGCAAATCAAATGGGTAGGTCATCCATATTTGAACTGGTGAGTTCAGAAGGAAATGAAAAAGGTATATACAATGATGATCATCTTGTTAAGAGGCCATTCACAGAACCAGTTGGCTAGGGCACATTTTTTTTACACATTAACCTAGTCAGGCCACAGGAAACAGGGTTGGGCCTCTTGATAAATTGTTACTTGTTTGGGGGTAATAGCCTCCCTTCTTGCACCTTGCTTCACAGATGACTAATTTAGGATTAATCACATAACATTTGGTGGGTAAAACAATCCCTTGCTTTGCCCATGTACTGTACCTGCAAAACAGGTGGTTTTGTGAGCCCAATTTGCTGAATACCTACTATTTATGACAGAATCTCATATGGAATTACATTCCAAACTGTGGGGAAAAACAGTCGTAAATTCATAACACAGCTCCAATAATTATATTAGAAGTGAGAGGGGACAAATGTGTCTGGGAAGACACTGAAAAAAACCAACGACTCAATTTTCAAAAGAATCACTGTTTTTTGTCATCAAGATGAATGTTGAAGGGTTTTTATTATTGTCATGGTATTATAAATCTGAGCAAGCCTTTGAGATCAATAGCTAGAAGGCATAGATAATTTCAGTTATAATTCCCATTGCTTCCTTCTATTGACCATGATAATATTAACAGATGCAATGATATAACCTTCTGAAGAGCACCAGCTTCCTATCCCACAACCAACTTCCTGCTTAGGGCAAGATCTGCCATGTAGGGTGCTCTGGAAACAGAGATTTAAGCTTTGCTTAAATTGTTCACCTGAAAGAAACTCTACCATGTCCTAGGCTTTTCCATCCTACTGCTGAATAATGCTGTTAGAACAGTTTACTATTTAGTCAGAATCTGCTTCCATTCAGATTTCTTTCCGCTGTTTGGAAGTCCTGCTCTCCAGAGCAGCAGAAAACAATTCTGTCCCGTCTTGTCTATGACAAGCTTTCAAAAATTTGAAGGCTGCAATTGTACTTCCTCATTTACAATTCCAGTCTCTGGGCTAAACAAGTTTATGTTGCTCAGATTATTGGCTTTTGTGTGATAAACAATTATTCAAAATTGGATTTCAATCTGCAGAACACACCAATTGATTTCTGGTCATATGATGATGTTTTCCTCGTCCTCTGCCTAAGTAAAATAATGTCACCTTCTCCAGGGAGAATTTAAGTCCAGTGTATCTAGAGGTGACCATCAGGAAGAAAAAAAAAAGAACAGTCTGCTCTCTCTTTCTGCAACAGCTGAGAGGAAGCAAAGAATATTATGATTCATAGATCAATGTGTAAAGCAACAGGGAATGGTAAGAAAATAAAATAAAAATAAAAAAATGTATGAGCTTGCCACCAGTATTGCAAAAAGATTCCTCCTGAAACAAGAAATTTCATTCAAATTGATAACAGCTTCCATCCATGAAGATCTTAACAGTTTTATATTCAACTCTGAAATTATCTCCACCAGATCAGAAAGCATCACATGTTTATTTATTGTTTATTGGTTTGATTTATATGCCGCCCTTCTCTGGAGACTCAGGGCGGCTAACAATGTGTTAAGCAATAGCCGTCATACTTTTGTATATACCTGCTTAGTAGGGCTTTTGGTCCCCCCTAAGCGGTGTTCTTTTTTATACAAAGTCAGCTTATTGCCCCCACAATCCGAGTCCTTATTTTACCTACCTTGGAAGGATGGAAGGCTGAGTCAACCTTGAGCCTGGTGAGATTTGAACTTGCAGTAATTGCAGGCAGCTGACAGCTAAGTGCTACTTAACATCACTTTAGTCCGCTGCACCACCAAGGCTCCTGTCTATGTCTATGGATTCTCAGTCATCTAGGTCATGGTTGTCCCAAAGGTGCTTTTTTCAAGAGGCAAACTGGACTTTCTGGTTTTTCTTTAAAGATGTTTCACTTCTCATCCAAGAAGCTTTTTGGATGAGAAGCGAAACATCTTTACAAGAAAAACCAGAAAGTCCAGTTGCCTCTTGAAAAAGCACCTTTGGTACTGGGACTATACTATGCTTTTTAAGAAAACAATTATTATTATTTGATTTTTATCTCTCTCCTTCCCCACTCTATCCCAAAGTCACCCAGCTGGATTTGATGCCTTCGGAGGATGTGGAATTCATTGTCTCCTCATTTCTAGGCTAGCACCTTAACCACCACACCAGATTTTATCACAAGCTTTTGGTGAATGCTTCACTTCTCTAATTGTTAAAACCAATCTACACAGAACCAGGCAGGCACAAAGGTTTTGCTCAATGGTGGGGAGGGGGTGGGGTGGGGTGGGATGGAAGGGAATCCATCTTTTAAAAAATACAACACAAACCTCCCCAAATGGATATTACTTCAGGACTAGTGCCTACTTATCCCTTTTTCTATACTCATAATTTGTGGTGCAAAGCATTAGCAGAAGAGGTAGAAGTTCTGGTATTTGGTAGTTTATTGCTAACAGAAAAAAAAAAACTTTAAAAAAACAACAACCATGTATATTAATTGATAGCATTTTGCAATTTCAGATAAATTACATAAATAGCAGTTTTTCTAGTATTAATCAGAAGGCCTTCCACCATTCTATTTTCTTAAAAGATTTTTCTTTGGGAAGAAAAAAACAAAAAAGCAATGAAAAAGTGGACATGTACAAGACAGTGAGGGCCTAGGCTATAAATGGAAGATGTTATGTTCTAAATCCCTCATAAAATTCAGTAAGGCAGGACAGCTGTGCAATAAAAGATCTGTAAGCATTTTAAGAATGCCACTTTATCCTGGAATGCTATAGATGGCTAGTTATTTTACAATAGGATATATGTGCAGCCAATATGCCGTTTTGCATTTAAATGAGGGACATGATAAATGGACATGTTGTTGTTATATTTATTTATATCCTGTGTTTCTATCTAGAAGATATTAAGGCAGCTTCACACGGTTTCTATCTACAACCAGCCTCAGAAATATGTCGTTCTCGCATGGGTGGTTTAAATTCTGCTTGGAAAAGTGAACAGCCTCAAAGAAAAATCTTGTCTTCGTTTTTCTATTAGCTTTCCTCAGATAATCCATAGCAACTAACAAAACCATGCCAGTATAAGCAAGTGCCTTTCTTCTTTCACCAATTCGTCTTTACCCATCGATGTAACCCCCTCCCTCTTTTTGCTGAGTCTTTCCAAACGATGACGTCTCTTCAAGGGTTATCTAGCTATTATTGTCAGACGGGGCAAGCACTTTAATGGCACCATTTGTTCCTGGAGCCAGAATTTCTGACCTTAGTCGTTTTTAACTGGCAAGGACGAGCGAGAAAAAACTCCGAGAAGGGGCTGGAAAACAAAAGGCTTAAAGGAACAAATGGAACCGCGAAAGCAACACTTTTCCCGGACAGGGAACCGATCCCACTCCCTAGCGGAGAGCCGGGGAGCTCCCAGGACGTGTCGCGTCAGGACTCCCCTTCCCTTCTCTTTGTGCCAGATTTGGAAACCCAGACGGGAGATCAGAAACCTGACGCCAGTATGTCCTATAACGAGGCTCACCCGAAGCAACCCCACCCGCCTTCACTTGGCCTTCCGCTCGTTTACTCCCCGGGCTTTTGCGCTCTCCCACATCTCTCGCGGGTCTGTTTTCCCCTCCCGCTTCTTTTCAGATGCAGACCAACCTCCGTCGCCCAGTTTTTCATCTCTCCTTTGTCTCCCCTGCAAAAAACCTCCTAGATCTTCCTCCGATTAGCCCCATCGCCCACGTCCCCGCGATTCCGCCCTTCCCTCCCCAACCGATGTTCTCTTTCCGCGCCTTTGCGCATCCCCTCCAAACTCCCGGGTCCTCCGCCGGACCCCTCGCCTCGGCGAATCCCCTTGGCCGACTCTCCTCCCTCGCTCTGCTCCTCTGCTTTTGCAATACGTCATCCTTTTGCTCAGCTCCCCTCCCTCCATGCTCAGCTCCTCCCTGTCCCTCTGTTTCTTCCGCATCACTAGGACGCTTTTTGGGCAAAGTGAATGGATCTCCCGCGGAACTCAGGGCAAAGGGCTGATGAGGGCAATGGCTTCGCGGAGACTTCAGGTACCTTCTGGGCATGCGCCTGAGCTTGGCACATGCTCATTTAGGCTGCACGAGGTGCTCTGGGCATGTGCAGAAGCAAAATGAGTACATTCTGAAACAGGGCAGTTTCAGCTATGACACCTGCAGCATGTGCCAGGAGCTGCAGCAGCAGCGGGAACAGCAGCAGCAGCAGCAGCCTGTGCGCGGTACATCTTCCCCTCTTCAGACTGGTAAGCGGCAACAGCAAGCAGTTGGATCTCTGTGCGCCCCTCCTGCTTTGTATATTGTTCAAGTGGGTGCGTGGTGACCTTACACAGTGTGCATTACCTCACAGGTAAATATCAGCTGATCGATTGTGACAGAGGCAGCAGCGAGAGCAGCAGGAGAAGCCAGCAACCCACAGAG
The DNA here is from genome assembly GCA_022577455.1 of Arizona elegans. Classification (NCBI taxonomy): domain Eukaryota; kingdom Metazoa; phylum Chordata; class Lepidosauria; order Squamata; family Colubridae; genus Arizona; species Arizona elegans. The sequence continues at coordinate 34,421,814 of JAKOOJ010000002.1, read as the reverse complement.
CTTTTCTGGAGGTAGCAATTCCTTCCTTCTTTCCTTCACTTATCCAGTCCTCATATTTCCCTCCATTTGATCCTTCTATCCTATTTGCCAGACTTGTCTCAAGGATGCTAAAGTCTCCATTATGGATGGTGTTTCCTACTGCAAAGAGAGTGTAATTTAAAACTAGAGGGATGGTATTGGGAGAGATAAATAATTATTATTCAGAAATCAGCTGCATATGTAGCATTGCACCACAGTGTTGTTGATGAGAATAGGTTGGGGACAGCTGGGGAGTGGGATGGGGGTAATTTCAGCCTGTTGCCGGTTTAGAGATGCCAGTCTCTTTTACCTAGCTTTCATGTGTATATATGTTTGTGTGTGTGTGTGAGAGAGAGAGAGAGAGAGAGAGAGAAAGAGAGGGAGAGAACATTTGGAGAAGGAACCAATAACTAACCTCATTTGATTTGCTACTGGTTCTTCTTTCCTGTGTTGCAGGAAAGCTAAAGAGAGTTTGTCCCCCCCTTCTATAAGGCACAGTCAATAGGGAGAAATAAAAAGGGGACAAATCGGTTGAGAGAGAACTTGAGATCAGCAGGTCTTGTGACAAACTAGCTTTAGGGTAGCCTCAAAGAGCCTTGCTGGCATTCCGGATTTCTTTATACAGCTTGGTAAGGCATCCAATTGTATGTGAGGAGAGATGCTCTAAATGTGATACGTGTGGTGAGATGCTCAGGCAGGAATATATACAGGCCTATGATGACATCATCTCTTGGAGTTTTGCTGTACTTCAGTGTTTGGGAGATAAGAGGTAGAGCTGGGAGCGTAAGAGAAACAGCTCTGGAATTCAAAGAGATATTTTCCCTGCAGTATGTTCCATTTTAAGGACAATGTAATAGTACATTTGGGATCATATTTATATAAAACCTGTGTGTGCAGACAGGAATGTTGAATATTGTCATTGTGGGTAGATTTGTTTTTGCTTGTCATACCTTCAGTTGTCTCTATGGGCTCTGCTAGTGGATTTAATACATATTCTTCTAGAATTATTTGTAATGTGAAGTCTTGAGTTTTAGTTAAAAAAAATAATCAATTCTATAAAGACAGAAGTATATTTAACACCACCTTATTCCTTTCTTATGTGCTGAGTTTAGTAACATGTCAATTTATAAACTTCTGCCATTTGGAATGGATCTGCTAGATATCTTTACAAATATAGTGTAAACGTTTGCAGTTCAACTAGCATTTGTAACATTTTATGCAATGTTTAAAGATCCCAGTGGGAATAAATAAATCCTAAACTTTGTCAGCAAGAAAGATTTAAAAAACCTTTGAAAAAAATATCAATGCAAAAAACAATGTTGGGGAGTTGTCTTCTCAGAAAGTGAAATTGCAAATTCATTCTTGTTATTGGATTTTTGTTTTTATAAAAGCATGCAAAAACATATTTAGTCTATTTTTTTAATCTGTGAGTAAAGACCTACACAATGCACATCTGAGTACATTAGCTTGGTTGTTCTGTGCTTGAAGTTGACTTGTACTTGTGATTGTAGCCTGAAGCTTTTAGCTGTTTCTGTTCAACGAGACACTGAAAGTTCCATCCAAAACTACCATATTTTAATAACTTTAGAAAGCTAGCATAGTCATAGTAGAGGCATGATTATGATAGAATCATTTAAAAAGTAATGTATTAACATATTGCAGGAGAGAAAAAGACCTAGATACCTGAATGGATTAATGGTTTTTGCTGAACAAGTTTTCAAATGTAAAACTCTATTTCATTAGATGCCTACAAAGATTAATACAGTAGAAATTATTTATTCTCAAAATGAATTTTAAATAAAGTACAGAGTTCTTCAGCTTTTTATTTCAGAAATCTATGGAGGGAATCATTCAAAACTCTATTACCTATTGCCTTAGTACTGGTATTATTTTCACAGTAACGTGCTAAATTGACACAAAGCATTGTATTTCAGAAAACTATCTTAGAAGTTTTCTCTGATAGAGTAACTGGTCCTAAAATATATTTTGGAAATTATATTATTTTCCACTAAAGATTTTGTTGGTCTGTCTAAAATGATTATAATCCCAGTTTAACAATCCATCTCCTCCATTTTTTGGAAGCTTATTGTAAATATTTGTGTTCATCAGTTGTAGTCAGTAAATACACAGAAAATAAAATAGGTTAGAGATAAATACAGACTTTCTATTGTTCTCTGTTAAGCAGCTCATTATTGTTAATAAAATGGAAATTAATTCATTTTTTACTACTAAAAAAGAATACGGGTCAAAAATGAATGAAATTCCTCTACTCCACTATTTTGTACATATGAACAATGAGAAGTGTATTTGGATAAGTTTCTATTTCTGAGTAAGATGATTAGGGATGGTAGATTTCCAGGACAGAATTGATTTAAACGCTTTTTGCTAATTCATTTTAATACCTGATTTTGAAATCTGATTTATAGTACCCACAGTGTCTAATTCCTAGCGCTGTTACATATTTTCTAAAATAGATTTCAGTGCTTGTTTTTTTAATTCACTCTAGTACCAATCCTGGAAGAGGAACTGGAAGAAATGAGAAATCTATATAAGAAATTTAATTTTTTTTCTTGAAATCTTCCGAATGCTATTATTATTATTTAGAGTATAATGAGAACATGACAGAAGAGAAGTAAACAAGGATAAAAGGAGATAGGAACTGAGATGTCATACTTTGACAATTTACAGTTTAGCAGACTTCAGATGCAATGAACAAAATCTGTTCTCTCCTATGTTTCACTAAGATCCCATTTTCCATTTTACACCTGCATTATGCCAATTTACTCATGTGTAAGCTTCCATATGCTTTTTAGCAAAGGACTAGTGGACTTCCCTCCCCATCTTTAATCTGTTACATCAAGACATGATTTGATGTAGAATTGGGAACATTCTTACAGGTGAATTGAAATATTTAAGTGCAATATAATTATGACAATTAAAAGATTATGTCTCGTAAGGTATTTGGTGCTGTTCTAAAGATAACTTAGGTTGATCAATAATGTTCTTACCAAATAGGTTATATTAAACTAGGAATGATCTGTTATGAGGATTACAATGGTCCTTGTAAAACTTGGGGTTACTAGGTCTATTGATTTGTTGTAGATCCTATCAAGAAATACTGATAGTTTTAGATATTAATTTATAAGAAAATGTACTGTTGTTTATTTTCATGAATCTTTAGGATGCATAAAATTGAAATGATTGTAAAATTGATCCAATTTTTACATGTGAACTTACTTGCATGTCTAAAACTTTGTACATACTACTTTAAATGTGCACAATATAAAATCCATATATGAAAGATAACAAAATATTTCAATCAAATAATTGTAAAAATAAAGCCACAATAAAGCCACACTTCTGGTAATAAATTTAAAATTGTCCTAAATTCTGTGGATTTCAACTATGGAAAAATAGTCTAAATATTTTAAACATTTAATGTAATATTACTTCTGTCCTTGGAATACCTAAATATGAGGCAATTGATTTATCGTTTAGACTGGTGTAATTCTTTCAATTATAATTTAGCAATGTAAATGATCAATCAACAACTCAAAGCTATCAGGGTTTGCTTGGGAGTAAAGTTCTTTGTCTTTACTCACAGGACAATAGAATTTCCTGTCTTCATTATCTTCATGAAGCTACTGTTAGTGTTAATTTATATTGATTTCAGTTAAGTTTAATTTACTGTAGTAGATGCATTTAGGGTCTACTAAGGTCTTGAAGAATAGATTCCATTTGGCAAATTTATCAAAATTTATTTATAGTCCAAGACCAAAACAATAAAAAAAACCAGCATTCAGGTAGTCCTCGACTTATGACTACAATTGAGCCCAAAATTTCTATTGCTAAGCAAGACAGTTGTAAGTAAGCTTTGCCTCATTTTACAAACTTTCTTGCCATCAGTTGTTAAATTAGTAGCATGGTTGTTAAGTAAATCTGACTTCCCCATTGACTTTGCTTGTCAGAAGGTCACCAAAAGAATCACTGCAATCATCATAAATACTTGCCAGTTGCCAAGTGTCTGAATTTTGATCAAGTGACCACAGGAATGCTTCAATACTTGTAAGTGTGAAAAATGGTCACAAGTCATTATTTTTAGTGTCATAATTTTGAATGGTCACTAAACAAATAGTTGTAAGTTAAGGACTACCTGTACAATACAGTAGCGATAAAAAGAGATTTTAAAAATTGTGAGAAAATCCTAAAGCAGTTAACAGCTAACAATTAACAACATGAGAGAGGAACCAGATGATTTCTGACAGCTAAAGCTATTGATAAATATTTTGTACCCTTAGAGATTTTTGAAAAATAGTCACCCAGGAAAAGGAAGTTGGTCTCCTGGTTGCAGTGACAATTACAACTATTAACAGTTGAAAGTATTAAACTTGATCATCATTGGGTGTACAATGGACATTTTAATAGCACATGTGAGAGAGATTATACTTCCGAGCCTGATCAGAAACAGTTTAGGCTTTTGTCTGGGAGATTTATATATCTACCACTTGCTGTCCTGATACGAAGTACCCTAATTTGCGCCAAATTAAATTGTCTTCCATATGGCATGTATAAGGTATTAAAAAAATATCTAGGAACAGACCAGGGAGGACAAGTGATTTTGCTATAAAAGGGACAAGAGCCTGGCGCTCTGTCATTTTGGCTATCTAGATCCCAAATCCTCTATTTTGGTTCAGCTAGGGTTTTATCAAGTCCTAAAGCAAGTAGTGCTGACAAGATGAAATTGCAAGATGCAGTATATGACCTTTCTTGCAGTTGTTAAGTTAATAACATTATCGTTAAGTGAATCTGGCTTCCCCATTGACTTTGCTTGTCAGCAGTTTGCAAAAGGTGATCGCATAAGCCTGGGACACTGCAACCGTCATAAATATGAAACAGTTGTCAACCATCAGAATTTTGACCACATGAGACTAAGGGGATACTACAATGGTCAAAAGTGAGAAAGACGGTCATTAAGTTTTAGTGCCGTTGTAACTTTGAAAAGTCACTAAATGAATTGTAACTCAAGGACCACCTGTACATACTATATAAAACTTTGTCAGACTAATGTGCCCCATCTGTTGGATAAGAGCTCTCTTCATCCCCAGATTTCTGAATCATGAAATTCACACATCTTACAGTTGCTGAGGTTGAGAAACGCAGGTTGAGAAATGCAGTACCTCGAAAGCACTGGAAAAAGTTACTTATGACCATTTTTCACATTTATGACCACTGCAACATCCCCATGGTCATGTCATCAAAATTTAGGCACTTAGCAACTGGCTGATATTTATGACGGCTGCAGTCCTGGGGTCATGTGATCACATTTTGTAACCTTGAGACAAGCATTGGGGAAGCCAGATTTACTGAACAACAATGTTACTAACCTAGCAACTGAGTGATTCACTTTAAGAGCCTTGATAGTACAGTGGTTTAGTGCACCCTGTTATTAACACAGCTGCCTGCAATTTCTGCTGGTTCGAATCTCTCCAAGGCTCAAGGTTGACTCAGCCTTCCATCCTTTCTAAGGTAGGTGAAATGAGGACCCAGTTTGTGGGGGCAATAAGCTGACTTTGTATAAAATATACAAAAGAATGAAGGCTATTGCTTAACACATTGTAAGCCGCCCTGAGTCTCCTGAGAAGGGCGGCATATAAATCAAATTAAACAAACAAAAAAAAAAAACTGTAGCAGGAAAGTTCATAAAATGGGGAAAAATTCACTTAACAAATGTCTTACTTAGAAACAGAAATTTTGCGCTCAAATGTAATTACAAGTTGAGGACTACCTGTATTAATTTAGGTTTATTAGAATACCTTTCCCATCATTAACTGCTATGATCATGCTGTGGATGAAATTTCTAGATCTAAAAACACTACCTATCCAAAGGTGGGACTAAACTATGGAGAGTAATGGCTCACTCTCTGAGGATTAGCATAATAGGAACCCAGTTTGACAGCAACTCTTGTAATCTCTCAACATTGTTGTTGCTGTCTAGAATTGACATCATTCCTATCTGTATGGCTAGAGGACTTAAAAGTGTAGCATGTAAGTAAGGACTCATAGAAAGTGACAGCAAGTCTGGAGAAAGAAAATGTGCAAAAACAAGTTAATTGGGGAGGTCAACAATGTAGGGAGACTTGTAGGCCCACCAGAGCTTCCGCATCCCAGTATCTACAGCTGGAGCTATAGCTTTCCCTTCCTGAACTTACTTGAGATTTAGTTATAACTAAATCTCAAGTAAGTTCAGGAAGGGAAAGCTATGTTTCCCAATGCTATTGTGCCTATGGCAGTTCCAACCTTCCATAGCTCTCCTTGTGACAATATGGAGAAATGCGTATTAGCAAAATCAACCTGGCTTCACCAGGTAGATTGGAATAGCATCCCACAAAAGAATATACACTATGTAAAATGGGATCCCATTTCATTATCAAATGTCAAGCGCAAAAACACCACGACTACATGTGAAGTTCCAATTAAACTGATTTATTACTACTCATGCACAGGAATCTACTCAACTAATGGTTAGCGCTATTTTGATACTAGATAAGGGTCAACGGAATTCAAGAGAGGTTGGACTTAGTCTGTTTTGGCTACATAGGGACTCTATGCTGATTCCTGTTTTGACTCCAGTCCCAGGTTCTGGCATTCCTTCTCCTACATCAACTACATCAAAGGCAACTTCCCATGTGCCATGTGAAGGACAGCTATAGCTATATATTGGAAAACATAACAGCTCATTGGCAGTACACATACCACATGCAAAATATTTCAGGTTCAGCTCATGCATCTCCAGATCTTCCCATAAATAATTTGACTCTTAAAAATCCCCCCTCAATCCCTTCAGCTCACATTAAGAAAAGGTCCTATAATAGACTACTAGATTTGCTGCAAAAATCTGGACAATCAGTAGATAGTAACAAAGCAATATAGAAACATGATTGCTTACTAATAGCCAATGATTATCTTGATTTTGGTAGCCTGGGTCTGGTAGATCCTACCCTGTATCCTACACCGTTACACGGTGGCTCAGTGCCTAAGATGCTGAGCTTGTCAATCGAAAAGGTCGGTAGTTCAGCGGTTCTAATCCCTAGTTTCGCATAACGGGGTGAGCTCCCGTTACTTGTCCCAGCTTCTGCCAACCTAGCAGTTCGAAAGCATGTAAAAAATGCAAGTAGAAAAATTGGGGCCACCTTTGGTGGGAAGGTAACAGTGTTCCATGTGCCTTTGGTGTTTAGTCATGCTGGCCACATGACCACGGAGACGTCTTCGGACAGCGCTGGCTCTTCGACTTTGAAATGGAGATGAGCACTGCCCCCTAGAGTCGGGAACAACTAACACATATGTGGGAGGGGAACCTTTCTTTTATCTTTTTACCCTGTTTATAATTTAGAACAGCTTCTGCCAACCAATGCAAAGAATATTGAAGACTGATGGCTTGACCCAATATTATATCATTTTCAGTGTTTCTTTTATGAATGAATGCCACAATCCTGTTTCTGTTGCAGAATTAAATCCAGGACAGAAAGTAGACCACCCAATAGCTGGATCCAAAGAAACATCCTACATGGAACGGGTGAGTATCTCAATGACAGTATAATTTGCTACCAATATGTAAATCACTTATGAGAGGATCTCCCAGTAGGAGAATTGTAGAACACTTAGATAAGCCTGAGCCAAAATAAGGTCTCCAAATATATTTGCAGAAAAATGTTCATCATTTCCAGTAAATATTTTTGGTCAAATTTGATATCATTTCTTCTGAAACAGAATTTATCTGGGCATAAGCCACCCAGAGTCATTGATTGAGATTTTTTTATTATTATTATTAATCAAATTTCTATACCGCCCTACTCCTGAAGGACTCAGGGCGGTGAACAGCCAAGATAAAATACAGATAATACAAATATTAAAAATCCCTTAAAATTATTAAATATTTTGGCCGAAACACAGATTAAAACACCCAATTTATAAAATCACGAATTAAAAAATTTAAAAGAGGAGAGTTAGGCCAGGCCAGCCTGCTGAAATAGAAAAGTTTTGAGAGCACGGCAAAACGTGCGCAGGTCTGGGATCCTCCGTATCTCTGGGGGGAGCTCGTTCCAGATGGTAGGTGCCACCACAGAGAAGGAGTTTAAGGCACCCTGTTATTAAGCTGGTTATTAAGACCAGCTGCCTGCAATTACTGCAGGGTTCGAATTTCGCCAAGGCTCAAGGTTGACTCAGCCTTCCATCCTTTCTAAGGTAGGTGAAATGAGGACCCAGTTGTGGGGGCAATAAGCTGACTTTGTATAAATATACAAAAGGATGAAGGCTATTGCTGAGCACATTGTAAGCCGCCCTGAGTCTTCGGAGAAGGGCGGCATATAAATCAAATAAAAAAAAAATGAATGACCGTATTTAACGAGTCCCGATCCAGAAAGGGACGCAACTGGCGAATCAGGCGGACCTGATAAAAAGTCCCCCTGGCCACGGCCGTCATGTGCTCTTCTAAAGACAGCCGTGAGTCCAGGAGGACACCCAAGTTGCGAACCCTCTCCGTGGGGGCCAATGACTCGCCCCCAATAGTCAGTGATGGCACCAACTGACTATATCGGGATGTCGGAAACCACAGCCACTCAGTCTTGGATGGGTTGAGCCTGAGTCTGTTTCTCCTCATCCAGATCCGCACGGCCTCCAGGCACTGGGACATCACTTCAAGGGCATCATTGGGGTGGCCCGGGGTGGAGATGTACACCTGAGTATCATCAGTGTACTGATGGTACTTCACCCCGAAACCACGGATCATCTCACCCAGTGGCTTCACATAAATGTTGAACAGAAGGGGCGAGAGGACCGACCCTCGTGGCACCCCACATACAAGGGGCCTCGGGGTCGACCTCTGCCCCTCTGTCAACATGGACTGCGACCGGTCAGAGAGAAAGGAGGAGAACCACCATAGGACGGTGCCCCCCACCCCTATCTCCTCTAGCCGGTGCAGCATGATACCATGGTCGATGGTATCAAAAGCCGCTAAGAGGTCTAATAGGACCAGGACAGAGGAACAACCCCTGTCCCGAGCCCTCCAGAGATCATCAACCAACGCGACCAATGCTGTTTCCGTGCTGTACCCAGGCCTGAAGCCCAACTGGAACGGATCCAGATACGACGATTCATCCAGGTACTGGGGGAGCTGTCGCACCACCACACTCTATGGGCAGCCATAGAAAATAATTAAATAAATAAGAGGCATAATTCTCTCACACAAGTATATTAAGAGCTGTGGTTGCCTAGTGGTTAAAATGCAGCACTGCAGGCTAATTCTGCTGACTGCTGGCTGCCTGCAATTTGGCAATTTGAATCTCAACAGGCTCAAGGCTGACTCAACCTTCCATCCTTTTGAGGTTGGTAAAATGAGGACCCAGATTGTTGGGGGCAATATGCCAACTCTGTAAACCGCTTTGAGAGGTCTATAAAGCACTGTGAAGTGGTATATAAGGAATCAATAGTTGAGAACAAAATTACCTGTCTTAATAAAAGTAATGTAACCATGCCTCCAAATCATCAGCAATAATGACCTGTGAAAATCCAATGATTCTCCTCGGTTCTCACTTCCCCCCCCCACCCATTTTTTAATCCTATCAATGCTCCTTTGTTTTTCAAAAACTGAAGTGCAACAATTGCTTGCACTTACCATGGGTAATATAAAACAATGGGAAAGGCCGCACTTGTTTTCTCACCTGTCATACAGATTTCAGTGAATGCACCAAAAGATTAGCACTCAGTTGCTTGGAAATGATCAGAATTCATTCTACTTTCAAAGTTGATCAATAAAAGTTCTATTTGTCTCAATTGTGTGTCTGTTATCATGGAGGTTAATTTATGTTCCTTATGTTCTTTAAGGAAGGCCATCTTATACCACCTTGCAGCATGCCCAGTATGAGTTCATGTAGTTAAAAAATGTCTAAATCTCCATGTTTTTGACAATCAACAAAGACATGTGGGTCATGATTTACTGAGAATAAGTGGTCTCTATATGATAAGAATGACCAGATTATATGCATTCTGAAATGTGTGAAGAGCCAAACATTGGTCCCTTTGATTGTCAATGTTTATGTGGATTCTCCCAGCCATTTCTAAGGTCAGGTGGCAATTCAGCTTCAAACTAGAATTTCACTATGCAATATTATCTGGTGTTTAGCTATTTCAGGTGTTTTATAGTGGCATTGGGATTGGGGTTTCACTTTTATTTATTTTCCTCTCCCTTCAAAATGTTTATTTACATACTTTGGATTAAAAGATAATGAAAGCAAAAAATTCATGAATAAACACATAAAAACAAAAATAATAAGGCTTTGATTCATTTTTAAAAGTTAATATTTTTTTAAAATTCAAAAAGATATTTATGATGTGGAAGCTCTATAAATGAAATACCAGAACTAAAAATTCTTGTTTTCTGGTGGTGAACTGTTTAATTAGTAAAGCAGAGGCATTAGAGATGGGTATTTGTTTCAGATGAAGACCATAGACTGATTCAGATTTCTGAGGCACCATGGGACTTGTAGTTGGTGACTGTCCCCTGCCTTGTCTGGTTATGCATAGAATTGTATCATTGTGCATTACTTACTACCTTGATATATGGGAAATATGGAGATGTTGAAGGAAATTGTTGCAATGACTTTTGATACTAAAAGGTTTAACTCTTATTTATGTGTTTCTTGACTGCTGGGAATACACAACATTTAAATTGCATTTGTTTAGGATAACCCTGGAATAATAATGATATTCTATCCACCAACTCAATAGGTTCAACTTCCCTTAGTGTGCATTATCTGTATCTGGTCACATTTAAAGTCAGCAGCATTATGACTTTAGTAATTCTAGAGTAAGTGATATTGACACTAAATGTGTTCTGCTGTGCCCTCATGTTGGGTATCTTCTGCTGAACTTATTCATCAGCTCATTTTACATTATTTTAACTTTTGTCTACCTCTTCAGGAGGCTGTAACATGAAGGATTGGATCGCCTCCTGCATCTGTTTCAGTAGTCCAATTTATGCATATACTAACAGACATAGAAACAAAAGTTTAACCTACCTCATTTGATGTGAATGATTAACTATAAAGCAAGAGCAATAAAAATGCTGTATGCAGAACAGTAGATTTGTAATCATTTTCAGTAATATACTTCTCTGTTATTGTGTTAGCAGTGTAATTTGGTCCTGCATCTTCAGTTTTTCATCTTACTTACCACTTTATTGCTTCCCTTATCTTGCTGCAGACTTGCCATTTTTACCTTTTCTAGCAAGCTACATTTCTCTAGAGAGAATACTAGATGTGCTATAGAGCTCTGTAATCAATACGGTCCTGAATGATGGCAACCTTGACATTAATAGCAGTTAATGGTATTAATTGTATGTTTGATAGTGAATGGAAACATATTTCTATAACCAAGGGCATTTACTTACTAAAAGGACTGCCAGAATAATGTTTGCACAACTACTCTTTAATCATGTTAACATGGATATTCCTTAATAATAATTGTATGAGGGACAGTATCCACAATAAATGAAGAGTTGTCAACTTTTATTGGCTTTTCTCTTTGCCTGTTAAAAGCTATTGGCATGAAGAAAGGTGGCAGAGGGAATATTTTCTCAAACCCTGATCTTCTTGGTAGTTGAAATTTCATCTCTGTCATTTCTGTACAATTGCTGTTAAAAGATCCTGGATGGACTGTTTGAATTCTAATTAATAGTGTCACCATATTGCCATCTGAAGACAGCTGTATGCCACTGATTGATGGTAGTATCAAAGCATGAATATAAGTTCAATCTTATTATTTCCCAATCTTTCCTTCAGCAGCAAATCTGGTATTTTTCTTTCTTTCTGCCTCTTTGGTAAACAGTGCTCATTTGGACATTGATTGATTTCTGTAACAATTTGAAGGAAAATAATTTGTTTGAAGGGTATTATTTCTTCAGACCCAGACGTAGAACTCAAAAGTGAGCAGAGAACCTTTGTCTCCATTCAAAACCCACCCCCCAAAAAGGAGAAAAATGGAAATGAACCTTTTTTTAAACCTCAGCAACTATTCTTGACCAAGCTGTCATATAATTTTAGTCAGTCCTGTAATCTATGCGCAGGTATTGCCCAAGAAGTCAAAATATTTATGTAAAATAGAAAGGTAATCTAAGACCATGCAGGTAAATAAAGTAGAACCTGGAGTAATTCCACAACTGTGCTCTGAGATTTATTTAGTTATTTGTTTTAGTATTGCGTTGGCTCCAGATTCTCTAGTCTACTCTGTTAAATTTAAAAGTCTAGCTGAAGCAAATATGTTTAATCTATTCTCCTTTAATGCTGACAAATTCCAGTTCAGCTATTTTTATTTTTATTTTTGGTCTAAGATAGTGGGCACAATTAAAATGTGATGTGCCAGCAGTTTCTTGAAAATGATCTGTAACTTGACAGTCATATAAGGGGCTGCTTTTAATGAAGATTAACCTATAAAGTGGGGTGTTTGCATATTTGCATGGGTACTTTATTGTATTATACCATGATTTTTAGAATGTCTACAGGCAAACCTGTTTCTCACATCCATAAAATGTGGATTTAAGTCCACATTTATTTCTTTAGACATCATTTCCATAAAGTTATGGAGGTTCGGTATTTTCACATTTGCAACTGGTGCATAAATCAAAAGAGTAGGTAAAATGGGGTGCTCAGCAACAAGAAAAGGGAATCACTAAACAGAAAACTGAACCAAATTAAAACTATTCTTTGCATCTTTTACTGATGTAGACTACTTGATATTCCTTATACTATGATGTTGCGAGGATCTGGAAATCTTTTAAGTAATAGAAACATTAATTGCTTTGTTGTTTTTGAATACTGTTTATTGAAATGTTAGAAAGCCAGAGCCTCATTCCAATGTCAAGAAATCAAAGAGCTTATTGCCATAACACTGCATCTAAAAAGCCAGCAACTCTTTTCTTTCTCTGCCTGTAGAAACTCACATGAAGCCAAATGCAACATGAATGTAAAATTGTTATTGTTGTTGTTCTTGTTATTTAATACTTTTTCTTTCTTTTCCTTTCCTTAATAATTTTCCTTTCCTTCCAGTTGTTGGACACACAAATGGGTACAGAGGTAGGAAAATCAACTCTTTGCTTTGTTGCAAGGTATAAACATATCCAAATAAATTTGTAATTCATTCTAACAAAAATAGAATAGAAAGGTATTATCTAAAAAAATAAAGACCTGCACTTAATGATACCAGCATTGCATAACAACTCTTTTCTTTCTTTATCCAGAGGACCTAAGAGCATATGTTTGCCTTAATTTGGTGACACAAGGAGTGTTGGTTAAGAAATGAATTTAAAAGCTCAAGGCAATATTTCCCATTTTTATGTTCATGTTTATTTGAACATTAATATTATTAAGGTTTATCAGAAAAAAGACCATAACCATTGCAAACTATATATACTAAATCCAATTTGAATTCTTCCTTTTATATTTATATCTCCATTTGTATTTAAACATATTCTCCCATTTCTTCTCTTCAAATAAAATCTTCAAAACCATCCCTAGTCAGCAAACTACTGTTGGAAGAAAGGTCCATCTGGGTTCAGTTCCAAGTGGGGAGAAAGACACTGAAAACATGGAGGCTATTTGGAAAGATGGTTTAATGGTGGACAGGACCACATGGTTTGAGGTCCTGGGCAAAATGAGCACATGGGTAAGAGAGAGAGAGAGAGAGAGAGAGAGAGAGATTTATACCCTCTCTTGGGCCCCACCTTGGAGCTTCCTATTCCTCTGAAAGGAATGTATTCTGATTGGTTGTCAGACTCCCATCGGGCCATGCAGGGGTGACTTTGTAGGTTGTCTTGAGTCCCAGGCTTGGTTGAATCTTGCTGGGTGATGTAATCTTCCCAGGTGCCATGTGGTGAGATGGGTAGAAGGCTAATCCTATTATGTCCTGAAGGTGAAGGTCTTTTGTGTTGTAGATAAGCTGGCCCAGCCTTTTGCCTTGTAAATAACCAAAGTATCTTCTGGGGGCAGGGAGCTAGGGCTGAGTTTCTGTTTTAAGATTTCTATTTCTCTTTTAGGGGAAATATTCTGCCTTTTTAATATTTCCTAAAATATTTCATTCTTCTAGGAGAGGGGTAGGTGCTAACTTTCTACACTACTAAACTTCACCAGAAATAATAGCTCATTTATTTTAACCTTGATCATACAAACCAATTTTATATTATTTATTCCTTCACCCAACAATCTATAGATCCCCCAAACATAATATTAACATCAGCTTTCTCATACAGTCTTTGTCCTTCCTCTCAAAATCCTTGGTGTCTTTATCAAGGCCCTTTTATAATTCCAGCAGAAAGAAGTTACCCATGTCACTGTTCTCTTTGTCTCTTCTTAGAAAACCTTTGACAATTTCAAGAAGTTCTTTTGGATATCCAGTGTAGAGAAATTATCCATATAACTCTTCTAGCACATATTCTAGCACTCTTTTAGCACATATTTATGTGCCTTTAAAATTATTAAATCATTATCCAATTTCATTTGTAAATCCATTATTTCCATGTCTTTCTTATAGGCTATCCCTTTGGGATCCATATTTCAATCAATTTTCAGTTTTATTTAATGAGACTTATTATCTTCAGTAATACCTTCTAATTTTTCTATAATAGTGAATAAACTTCCTAAATTCATTCATTGCAGCTCACTCTTTAAGATAGCCATTGATGGATTTATTTCCTTCTCCTGCCCTCTAGTATCCAAACTTCAAAGTCATTTTATGAGTTGTTTACAAATATAAACATATATTTTCCCGCGGAAAGGATTTTTTCAATTAACTTGACTCAGCCTTCCATCCTTTCGAGGGAGGTAAAATGACCCGGATTGTGGGGACAATAAGCTGACTTTGTATAAAAAAGAACACCGCTTGGGGGGCCCGAAAGCCCTACTAAGCAGGTATATACAAAAAGTATGAAGGCTATTGCTTAACGCATTGTAAGCCGTCCTGAGTCTCCAGAGAAGGAAGGCATATAAATCGAACCAATAAAATAAATAAAAATAAAATAAATAAACTTCAAAATTTTAAATCAAGTCCTTTTGAGTCCTTAATCTATTTAAAACATTCTAAAGCCAATACTAATCATCCTTTTGCTGTATATTTAAAACAAATCTTTACATTTTTCTTTTTTTTATAAATCTTTATACTTGTAAAACTCACCCAGTGATTTCAATAAGATCTGCTAATCTGAGGGTTCTCCCATCAGCATTTACTAACTAATATGGAGAGATGAGGTTCTAGGGATTGGTTTATAAAGAATGGGCTGTGGTATGGGATAAAGACTTGCTTGGTTTTACTTGAAGAGATAGTGATAAGTTTTTAATGTTGATTATACCTGCTGGGAATAAATAGGGAGGTACTTTTTCTTTTCTGCATATACATATACATATACATACATATACATACATATACATACATATTATATTAGGTAGAGTCTATCAGTTTTATCTATGTAATATAATTTTCAATAAATTATTATAAAAATAATTTCATTATCAAAAGAAAATGTTTAATAATTAAGATTAGCAAAAGATATAATTTCTACTGCTATCGGATTCATAAATAAGATTAATACAGGAAGAAATGTGAATGTTTAAGAAATGTTTATTTTTATGGGTTAATGTGAAACTTTTTCAAAGCTCCTTCTTGTACTTAGTACTGTATATATCTAAAATTACTATATTTGGATGATGTCCATCCAGACAATTTTTCAGGAATAATAATAGGACTGTATTTCAGAAAGGAATTATTTTGGCAAATTATCTTTATACTTTGAGATATTTGATGTTTTGTGTATACTGTTTCCTCCCTGATGGTGGTAACCAAGCTATTTGTACAGCAGGATTTCCTAAACTTTTTGCCATCATACCTCCCTTTAGTGTAATCTTAAAATACACATCTCCCCCCTAAAAATCTGAACACCAAAATGAATGTGAATTGTTTTCACAATGAAAATAATACAATGAAACTTAGGGGAAACTTGATTTATTGTAAAAGGTCCTTCACACCTCCTCTGGATTCTGTCGGCACTTCACTAAGGGAAGTACACCTCATAGTTTCGGAAACTGTTCTAGAGGGTTATTATGCCCTGAAGAATTAGGAAAACTTCTCAAAAGGATTCATTTATATTTTTCTTGGGCCTTGTGTCTCTGAGGTGTGTTGTCCTCAGAGATGTTATTTTAAATTTCATTTTTCTAAAAGACTGTGGCAATTGTTGATTTTGTCAGTGAAACATGCTTCAGGGTGGATTGCAAGTACTGTACTGAAATGAAGTACAATACAGACTGCCAAAGATGTGATGCTTTAACATTATTTTTGAAATTGCATTTCTGAATTGCAATGTCTGATCATGTAGTGTAGAGTAGGGAAAAGAGACAAATGTTGGCTACTCATCAAAGTCCATCATGTTTTATTATTAGGCAGAGTGCCATCCAAACAGAAGGACATAAATGGAAGTAAGCCAACTGGACATGTATGCATATCCTGTGAGGCAAGTGTGCTTGCATATTAATAATTTGGAAAAATTCATTTCCCTCCAAAAAGGCTGATGTCTGAATCAAGAGTGTAACCTTTGGGGGTGGGAGGAGAATCAGTCCATATTGAATTATGGCTATCCACTGCCTTGAGGTAACTGCTGTTCTGGGTGATTTGTTATTATCTACAGTGAGATGGTAATAGTTTTGCCTTCCCTTAATTCTTACGTATTAACTCTTGGTGCAATAGTAAATGAAGAAAAAATGTCATTCACTTAAAAACATGTTATGCTTTTCTCACCACAGTGAAAATGAGAGGCCTTTTATTCATCTGCCCCCTTTCACCCCATTACAAAATTGTATATATGCATAGTTTTTATAATTGTCTCACGTACTGTATAAATGCTAAACATTATAATAATATAATATGTACAATATATCACTAGAGAGCACTAGAAGAATAACTGGCCTCTGGTTTAGCTCAGCAAAAAGTACTGATGACATAACCCTGAGATTTAGGAGTATTTGTCAAACTATTAAAGTCTTAAATAATTTCAGTAGAGTATATGCAGAGCCTGTTTCTGTAAATCTTAAAATTAGAAGAGAGAGCACAGGGTGGGGGCTCCATTATAAAGAAATGCAATATATATGCACAGGGAAAAATACAGTTGCAAATATCGCCTTTTTTCTACTATAGCATTCTGCAGTATGTCTACTTTGGGAGTTGGTTGTAAAAAGATGTTCCTTCAATTTCTGATGTGCTGTGAATATTATGATGATGTTGTTGACATTTAAATTTAAGCAAATTTAAGGGGAGACCTGATGGAATTCTCTTTTTGCTGTGCTTTTCAGAGTCCTTATTTTCTCTTTGGATGATTGCTGGAGAGACTATTGCTGTATTTCAGTTGCCTTTCTTGACCTGTGGTGGGATTTAGCCTTCTGGATGGTTTAGCTGAAATCATGAGGAAGGGACACTATCTCTTTCAACCAGTATATTGCTGAACTTAGTGAGGGAGATTTTACTATGGATCTCTGCCTTTGAATGTACCCTGTAGATCTGAAAAGCAATTAGTAGAGATTCAGTCAAGGCTAAGTAACAATATAAATCTATCACATTCCAGCAGAAACTCACATTGAGTGTAAAAAGGTCATCTTAGTTTTGCAGCAATCCAAGCATATTTAATGCTTTGAAAACTGAGTTTGAGCCAAAAGGCTTGGCATGCCAAATTGGGGAAGACAGTCTATCTCATCTCCTCTTTCTGTCCAGCTAACTGCTATCAGTTGTATCTGATTGCAAATGTTGAAAACATTCTACTATGATTTATAATTCCAAGTAAGGTATTTCATTAGAATCTCTTTTAACAAATCTGTTATAGTCTCATTCTATGCACGTTTTTACATATCATTAGTTGCAGTGGGATTTGCTTGCAACTAAGTGAACCTAAAACTGCAAATTCAATTCAACAGTACATTGCACCTCATAGATTAGTCCCCATATTAGTTAACTTCTGGATGGTATCCATTCTCCATGCTTCTGGCCTTGGGATTAGAATGCATATTGATTTTTGAGAGGATTAGGGCTGAATATGCATCCAGTCCAATGGTGGGTTCTACTTACCTTTAGTACCGGCTCACAATGGGATCACGTGCATGCCTTGCTTCTGTGCATGCGCAAAAGCTTCTGCGCATGAGCAGATCGCTGATGATGACATCCTGGGCGGTAGGTGGGGCCTTCTGCCGGTTTTACTACCAGTTCTTGCAAACCAGTTCAAACCGGGGGCAACCCACCACTGATCCACTCCCCTCTGACCCCAGAAATTCCATCAATGTCAGCACACTGTACAAGTAGGTACGTATCTTTATTAAGGGTTTAGTGTGAACCTTGAAAACAAAGTTGATGCTTGGAGTTGCATTAAAATGTCCTGTTTTTAAGATTGAATGATATAATGCTTCGGCATAGCAGCAGTTGTCTCCTGCTGATTTGGTTGTTTGCAGAAGGGGGCAAGGGGGAGCAAGTTACAAAACATGCATGCAATACAAATTAGGTCCCTTGTGTATTTGTACTGCAAAGCCACATATGTAAAGGATGTATCTAGGACCACGAACTCATGATGTATGCCTTGGTGTCATTGTAATTAGCTGCCAAAGACTTTGAATGTTGTTTCTGTTTTCCTATCCAGTAAGAAAGGTTTGAAAATGTTAGCAAACCTGACTGACAAAAATAAATTTCAGTATAACTCCCAAAATATTTATTAAAACCCAAAAGGTATGTATTCAGAACTGTGCAGAATAGCTTTCTAGCAGGAAAAAAGTTTCAGAGTTAACCATCACTAGTTATAATTGGTTCTCCACTCCGGTTGCTAAGTAACATTTGCACTTAACATTTTAAACTCTAGTTTGTAGGCTTGGTACAATGGGCTGCCATTGATGTTCTAATAAGGAAAACAATGGAGAGCATACATTTCAGTGTGTACAAGTAGAAAACAAATTGATTTCTTTCATTTTTTTTTTAAATAGGAGAATTCTAATTCCCATGCCTTCTCAACTCTGTCATTTGCACATCTCAGGGACTTTGAATTTTTATTAATTATGGTAATTCCTTCTAGCATAGATTTAGAACTTTACTGTGATATGTGGACAGTGATATGCATATAATACGTGGATATACTGTTTGCAGATATCAGGGGATTATCACTTACAGATTAATTCAGCCATATGTTCAATTTCTGCATTGCATAATTATTGACAGTTTGGGTTATATGTAATGATCTCCAAAATAGATTATCTAGCTGTAAGTAATTTAAATGTGAAGTAATATAGCATGCTTGCTGTTTTCCTGTGGAGCCTAATGGAAATCAAGTATCTCCTTTGATGACAGTTCTTGTTCTTTTAAAAACCAAATTAACCATAGAATCTCTTTCCCCATCTATCCAATATGTGAAAAAACTGGAAGATTCTTTTTAATCATTTCAACATTCAACGGGAAGTTTCCTCCTGAACTGCTCTTTGCTCCTAATGAGAAACCTAGATGATTGCACACAGATTATCAGTTTATAACACACATTTTAGCTTTTGAACTCTGAATAAATAGAGATGGTCAGAGTTCTGAGGAATGAAAGGCAGGGGTATAGTCAATCAGCTGGCCTGCTGACAGAGGGAACTATGGAAAGGAAAATCCCTCTTTTGCTATAGAACAGCCTGATCTTGGAAAACTTTGCCAACTTTGCTCCTAAGTGCTAAGTTTGATGATCCCATAAAACAAGAATTTCCAACTACAAGCGCTACTGCTTATGACAAGACACATTGTTAGCTCAGGATTATGCTGGAATAAAGGAGGCTTTGATTTACCATTTAAAGAGAAACTGATGCAATAAAGGTTGAATTTATTTGTCAGAGCTTAAATTCCACTTAGCTGAAACAGTCCGCAGAGTAGACTGATTCCATATTCCATCAACCAAACTACTTTACACCTTATGTACTTTACACCCCACTACCTGCATCCTATGCCTAGAATTGTTGTCTCCTCCACCTTCCATTTTATGAGATTTGGTGATTTTCGGCTTCAGTTAATGATTTCATCATCAGATAAGCTGCAAATGTTGATCTGCACCTCCATTTTGATAAACAACTTATCAGATTTGGAGGCCAGAAGCCAAACTCCTGCCCCTGTTTGAATCTCTGTTCAGCAAGCACAAGATCCATATGTGTAGGCTCAAACAGATGATCCTGAGAGGAGGTCTTGTCTTTCATCCCTCCCCTTTCCTTGGAAATGAGGAAAACTGACCAGCTGTATATTTTTCCTCCTTTGAGTGAAGAAATCTTGCAGCTTTGCCATGACAGTTGGCCAATTGGATATCACTGAGTTTTTGAAACAATCCATCTGCTACTCTGGGACTTTTAGTGGCTTCATGTCAGAATAGACATCAAAGCCAAAGTTTCATCTTGTCACATGTTCCCATGACAGCTGTCTAACTGCCAACCAATCAGACTGCTATATTTCACCCCATCACTGAAAGGAATATATTTTTATTATTGGAAAGGGCCCGGATGCCATTTCTGCCATAATTTATATATTTATTAGTTGTTTATGTTTATTTACTTAGTGAATAAAACATTAAAAAAGAACATTAAGAAAAAATAGAACAATACAACAAAAGCAAAAAGAAAACCCCACAAAGCTTCTTCTCTAAGAGCAATTTGACATGTGAGAATGACTTTGGGAAATGACGGGAAGAGATGTTGCTTAGGGGATGATCAGATAAAAGGGGGAGGACCCCATAGCTGAATAATAGACAAAGAAAGAAACTTAGGCAAGATCTGCCCTAACCTATCAAGCAATAAAAAGGGAGATTTCAACTTTCAATCTGCTGGTTACATTAACATAGTCTTGCAAGTGTGAAACTGCCAGATGTCAGAATGCAAGTACATAAGGTAGGTCAGAGTTTGCTTCATGGTATAACTGCACGCATGGGGAATCTCTCAGCAACTCCAGGAAGTGAAGGAGAAAACAGAAGAGGGTGTGGAAGCTGGCAAATCTAGAAATCAAAAGGCAGATAAGAAGGTTATCAAAACAGTGGTACAGCTTGTCTGATGATGAAATCATTAACTGAAGCTGAAAAGCACACCTTTTGATGTTGGTGAATTGTCAATTACTATGGTACAACTAGATGTGCTTTTGTTTTAGTACATCACCAATTTTATAGAAGAAACAGAAAAGCCATGGTGCTAAAAAAGAAAAGGTACTAGTTCTTGATTACTCGGATATCTTGGTCTGAAAAAATCCTAGGAACTTGATGAGGAAACAGAGGGTCAGAGAGTTGAAACTAGGTCTTTGCAAAGTTGGTGCAACCTGCTAGATATCAGGGAATAAGTGGTAGGATGTTCCTCTACATAGTTAAACCCTGTGAAGAAAATTACCACTTATTATAGAGTATAATCTGCTTTTAATCAAGCTCTTATTTCAAATGCATTATCTCTTTAGGTGTGGAAAATGAAGATGTACATTATTTTAACACACACACATGAGATCATGGTTTCTTCTTCCCTGTATGTATTCAGGTGGATGCTAAACTGAGTTGAAATATTGGATTCCTACATTGAGCAAAAGGCTGAAAGCCTCAACATTCCGTTTAGCTCTTTTTGATTTGAAATTGATCTATATTTGTATCTTTATCTACAATGAACATTTTGTGCATTTCATGCAAATGGATCTCCTGTGGGCTAAAGCCCTTGATTTTTTAGAGCCTTGCATGCTACATTACTACCACATTGAATGAAAATAGCAACCCAGGAATCATACATTTTCAACATGAAAAGAATTTATGGCATTTCCACTACAATAACTCTGATTGCAGTTGATTTTTCTGTCTTAAGGGTTGAGCAGACTTTTCTGGCACTGCATGTCAGAGAACATAGGCAGTCTGTCATTCAGGACCGTTGCATAGGTATTCCATTTATATTTCTGCAAATGTAACATTCTACCTAGGGGGTCATTGAAACACAAAGAACAGGAACTCAGATCAACTAATCAGCACAGGATGGGCACCTCCACACAACACACAGTTGGAATTTGGGAGGTGTTGTGCATCCATCTGCAACCTATACCTACCCATCAACCCCTTCACAGCGTAGGTATGTGGCAGTCACTATGGGCAATTACAGCCAACTCTAAATCAGCCTTTTAACTGGATTGTGTATTCTTCCAATAAGTGTGTGTTTGAATGACAGTCTAATTTTAAAGATTCTAAGTAATAACTATCCGTTTTCCTCCTGCAATACTATTCTAAGGGTAAAAAAATGTTACTAGCTTTTAAAGGAAAACATTCATTTTACTCCTCAGCTGATCTTGCCAAATATTCAACTGACAGTTTGGGATACTTTTCTACACAATTTCCAGTTGTGTTGTACAGCAGTCTGCTCCCTCTATGTAGCATAAGTGACAGACTCAAAAGAGTTAACAAATGTGGACATTCATCCTTCAAGATTCTCTTTGCAAGGATAAATCCTTCTACAGAATTGAGGTTGGCAAATATAGCTAAAAGTAGAATGTGTTCTAACTTCAATAATCAGCCAGATTGAAATTGTATTAAAAATGTCAGCAAATCTGTATGTGCTGCTACAGAAAAGAATTCTCAGGTAGGCTTAGTTGGAAAAAAAAACCCAGGTTTGTTAAATGTTTTGGTCACAGGCCATTTAATGCTTCATAAACAAGATTGGATAAAGCTGAATATAGCCTGTTAAATTAAAACAAAAAGGGTGAATGAATTTATTATCCCCTCTTTGCTTAAATGTGTAGGATTTTCTCTAGATATTTAGATTGCAATTCTATATGCTACAGTTGGGCAGTGTGTGTACCTTAGCCCAAGTATATGGGACTTTGAGCTAATTTCAAATATATTCTATGAGTGATTTATTCAGATCCTTAGTAAAAACTATCTGTCCTTACCAAAAGGAGTAAATGAAGAAGAAAGGGGATGTCAGAGATTGAATTTTGTCATCTACTCTTGAATTCACTCACCTCTCACCACAACTCATCCTATTAGTGCACAATCCACAACTGATACAACCTCATTTGGAAAAATATGGAGGTTGGCTACTTCTAGGGCAGTGGTTGGCAAACTCATTAGTCAACAGAGCCAAATATCAACAGTACAACAATTGAAATTTCTTTTGAGAGCCAAATTTTTTAAACTTAAACTATATAGGTAGGTACATTGTTATTAACTTAATTAGTCCTTTTTAACTACAGTTAAAAAGTAGGAGGAGGGGGATGCAACATGCGGAGGGCCAAGTCCGCTCCCGTTCACCTCCCCACACTTGTTTACCCGTCCCAGAGAGCTCGGGCTATGCCTCCCTCCGACCCAGTCGCCTTCCTTGCTGGCTTCATTCCTGAGCGAACTCTTCTGTCCTCGGCTGTTACAAAGAAGCGGCAGCTCTGGGTGAGCCATGCCCGCTTCTTTCTCTTTGAGAGCTGCTTTGCAAACAAGGTGTTTGCAAAGCAGCTCTCAAAGAGAAAGAAGCGGGCATGGCTCACCCAGAGCTGCCGCTTCTTTGCAAGAGCTGAGGACTTCTTCCGCTTGGAGCTCCAAACTGCGGGGAGGGGGGGGGGCGGCTGCCACGCCGGCAGCTTCAGTGGGCTCCTTCCCTCAGTGGTTTGTTTTCTTTTACCTAATTAAAGGCTACTCCGCGCCTTTTGATCTTTCTACCCAGCCACTGGCGCACAGCGCCGAAAAGACCTCCGGTCACTGCCGCCATCTTCGCACATTCTTCTCACCGGCTGAAGGACTTTTTGGCACTTTGTGGACTTTTCGGTATTTTTTGGAAGAGCCACACTCAAGGGGCCAAAGAGCTGCATGTGGCTCGCGAGCCGTGGTTTGCCGACCACTGTTCTAGGGGTAGATTCCACTGAACCCAAGGAAGAACATTGCTAAGATTTCTCTTTTTATTTTACTTCCAAATATCCATAGTAGAAGAAGGGGACAAAACAGAAGAATTCTTTTGAAATCTCCATCTACATGTTAAAATTATTTCTCCTAAAAATATCAAAAGTGGCACATTGATGTGAGTACTGAAGTTTATGAAAGATATTTCTGGAGGAGAACAATTATATAAAAGCATAATAATATCTGATTTAAAGAAGCAGATGAAGAGAAGATACTGCTATATACACCATAGAAACAGACTTGTGTGTTGTATAGAGAGCATACTAAGCAGTTCCAGCATACTATCTTTGAATAGCTGCCATATGTTGTTGTAGCGTGTGATTTTAGTTACACAGGTAACTGGCAAGTATCAACTTTGTAGAGTGAGGCTTCAAGTGAAAAGCTGGCACTGTAATTCAAATGGCAGCTACTACATTGATCTATTGCAGCATATGTAGGAGTTAGGTGACACCTTACAAACTAGCATATTCTGTGAAATGATAGCCAATCTGGTATTCCAGATGCTGAACTATAACTCCAGTATCTCTCACTGTTAATCTTGCTTGCTATGGATGCAACTTTTGGAGTACCATATGTTGCCTATCCCTGTTGTGGTGTAGGTATTCATGCAGTATGCTACTTTCCATTGGTTTGAAAAGGTTCTTCTCTGTATTTATCGTGTGGACTGTGATGGGTTTTGAATAGTTCAGAAGAACTTTTGAAGAGTACAGGGGGAAAAAGCTTTTCTGTTTTGCACTGGACAGAATTAGGTTATATGTTATATTACAAAGCCATTGCAGGTCTTTTCCATTTAAAAAGATACAGCTCTCTAACATGCCAAGGATCTTGGATTATAGTTTTACTTTGGAAGGTATGAGTACAATAAGAGGAAACAGCAGTTAGATTCAAAGATTTTATACTATCGCCATGCCTCATTATCATTACACAATAATGGAAAACAATAAAACAGGAATAGAAAGGCAAACCATTGGATTCTGTCTTATGTGAAATTGATAGAGTTGTTATTGTGTACATGAGCTCATGAATTCTCACTGCATTGTATTTGCTGGATTCCTTCCAGACTTACAGCCTTTTTCTTTTTAGTGGCCTGGCTTGAAATGCTCCATAGATATGCCAGTATCTTACACAGTATCTGAGCAGAGATCTACTGTATTCCTACATTAATCAAGAAGATGCTCAAACAAAATTATTTTGTACAGCGTTCAACATATATAACATTTTGCTTAAATAATAATCATCTTAGATTAATATAATTTAAAGAAATTATTAAGATGAGGAAGGAAAACCTGAGTATTTACAAACAATGCCATATGTTTCAAAGAAGTGCAATGTATTCCTACTTCTCTGGATTTCTAGTGAGTTCAGTAGAACGTATATTCCATTGTAACCAGAAAACCTTGTGCATATTTATTTCCTCAGTAGTAACTTTTCTTGTATGTAATAGGATTGTGCTATTAGGGAAGATCAGTTAGGGAAGCCTTATGAAAATCAAAATGGCTACTTAATCAAACATTTGTTCCATATAGGAATATATTTACTATTATTAAAAGATGAGGAGATGAGGGGGGAACCCCCACTACTCTTCCCAGTCTGTGTCATTCCTCTTGCACCTACCCCAACCTGTGCAGCACCTTGTGCACACACCATGCACTCTCCCTGACTTGTGCTGCCTCTGCATGTTTTACCAACACATTGGGACCTCTTGTGCACCCCGATGCACCCTTCTCAACCTGCAGCACCTACCATGCCCTAGCCCAGGGGTCTCCAACCTTGGCAACTTTAATTCTGGAGGACTTCAACTCCCAGAAGGGAATTCTGGGAGTTGAAGTCCGCCAGGCTTAAAGTTGCCAAGGTTGGAGACCCCTGCCCTAGCCAACACACACAAACCCTCTCATGCACCCCTGTGTACACTTCCTGACCTACTGTGCACACTTGCATGCCCTCCCTGAGCCACATTCCATCAAGCATATTGAGTCTTCTCCACACTGTTTTTGTGTGGAGAGGAAGATTGCAAGCAGATTTTGCTAACCAAAGTACAAGGGAGTGATGAGGAATGTACTTTTGAAAGCCCTCAGAATTTCCTGAGCATCCCAGGAGGTGCCTTCCTATTTATTTATAACCTTGGTTCGGTACTCAGCCTGAGTGCTCTTAGAGGCAATGATTTTATCATTTTCCACATTGTGCTGATATCCTCTTATGGACTGATGCATGTGAGTATAAGACAAACATATTAATTGTACTGTCTGTGATTGATTTTGCACATTGTTTAATTAAATGAGTAAACGGTATTTGTCTTGGCATTTTAATGGTGGAAGCTTCATCTGACATTATTTGCTCCTTGTCACCGCAGTTGGAATATTGTAGATTTGAAGCTGAAGCAGGTGCTATAATAAGTCCTCTGTTGTGATGTCACACAAATACTTTGTCTCAGTGATGGGTTTGTTCTGATATGTTCCAAAGTGAACTGACTTTGATCAGCATAGTGAAAAACCTAAAATAGGAGGTGGAACACATCACCTCCTATTTTAAGGTGGTTTAAATTATTTATAGTCTTATTATACTGTGTCTGTATGTATTAGGCCATGTTTTGTTGCTTTTCACTGATTGAGTAAAAATACTATTTTCCCCTATTTTTATGGTACTGTTAGTAGAAATATTGGGCAAAGAATTCTTTTTTATATAGCCTGTAAAAGCCTGTAACAGATGGGTTTCTGTACATTGGACTACAATTCTTTGAACTTCCAGGTAAGAGTCTGTGAATTCTGGGAGGAGTTGTCCATTACATTGGGAAGCCCTGAAATCCAGCCTCAATAGTACCATCAGCAATTAACCACTCAAACATACTAATAAACTTTAACATTCCTATGTTCCCATTATTTATCTGGCCAATAGTCTGAAATAGTCCTGCATCATCTTTTATTTTATTTTATTTGTTTCAGAATTATGGCAGTTTTCTTTTTTCTCCAATGTCAAGTGTAAACTGATGCATGAAACGCTTACTATATTTAGTGTACAGTATCTAGTTTCAGATTTTAAAACAGATCAAATTCTTAAGCTTTTCTGCTTCTATCTCCTCTCCCTCCCTCCCTCCCACCCCCATGCTCTGGAATTTTGTGTGTGAATTTAATTAATGCAATGTTCTGGAGAATTCTAAAGCTTGCATGCTTTTTTCTGCCCTTAGGATTGGATCTAATAAATGTATTACTAAAAATTGCTTTTAGAATTCTTTTCTTTCACACATCATAACAGCAGTCTCTGGTTTTAGGCAAATTTTGGTTTTGTTAAAACATGACATCGAAAAAGATCAGCAAATGTTTTTTAAAAGGTGTGGGAGGGATTATATACTGTACTATTTTATATATTTATTAAATTTATTTGCCATCCCATATGTATGTCCCATATGTATATATGTCTCACTAATGATTGAGAAAAATATAACCTGCAATAAAAGCATAATTTACAAAGCTCTAGTCTACAATGTTATACTGCTGCATTATTATACTATATTGTAAATTTTCCATTTGCTACTGTAGCCGTTATGATATTATATCATCCTAGATCTTCTGGGCCTTTCTGCTCTGGGTTGCAAAATCCAGACTCAAAGCTATTAATTCTTACTTTCTAGAAATTACCACTTTGAACACCCATACACATATTTTTGATAGAATGTGTATGTCCAAATTGGAATGTTCGGTAAGTTTAGTTTGGAAATTCAAAAGACTAATTTATTTTGTGAAAATCTGACAGTGAGAGCTGCATGCAATTTTTCCTTTACTTACCGTAACATATGTAGTCTAACAGCAACTGCTCATCCAATTTCTATACTTTGAGCTTGTTTTCAGACAATTTTGTAAGTTTAATTGTGGAACTTTCCTCAGAAACCACAGCTCGGTTTTAGTTTTGTCACAGCATCCCTTTCAATCTTTTAATTTACTGCCTCTGGAGTACGAATGATGTGGATTTTTAGATACCCTTATATTATCCATATGTCCATAATTAAGGTTTGTGGGGAAGTAGACAGATATTTCTGCCTGTGGGAAACTAAACCCAGAATTAATATTTCTCTTCTACTTTACATTTATCACTCTAAGGTATGTGAGGTTAGTCACATAGCTCTGGGCCAGGATTTTGCACTATCCATAAATTACACTTTACTTTGTACTGTCTCAATAGCTTAGATCCACCACACAAGATCAAAACCAATGTTTTAAAAAAGCAGTTTTACCTTTCATTCCACTGCTGATTTAAGGCATGTAGAAGAAAGAATCATAAGTCATGATTGTGACAGTCAGGGATATTTTATGGCAACAATGTACAGAAAAGCGTTGTATTTTGATCTCCTCTCTGGAAAAGAAGATATATATTTGTGTGGGTGTGTTTTACCAAATAAGTGTCTAATTGCGTTCAATTCAATTATGTTGAAAGGATTCTTCAATAAAATCATTTTTAAGGAAAATATTTATTATTAAACGTATACCCTGTCTTTTCATTTATGGAAATAATCAAAGCAATTTACATTTTTTAAAAAGTGTAGAGTAGAAAATGTAACCATAAAATCAGAAGAAAAAACATTATTCTTAAAATGTCATTGAAATAATTTACAGTCCAAAGCCTTGTGATAGAGAAATGTTTTTGCAATTTTCCCAGATACAGGGAGAAAAAGGGCCAAGTATCTCTCCTGGGCACCTTTGCTTTGGAGAAAACCCTAATTGATAAAGTAGAAGTTTTTTTTTTAAACAAATGTACCAGTACATTAGTTGTATACCATTAGAAGAATTTTATATTCCAGCATAAAGGCAAATCCTACCTGGGAATTGCCAGGAGTAATCGAGGCTTTGCAAAGGGAGAAATGTTCATGCATATGCAGTGATAGATACACAGAGGGACAGTTATTTATTCTAAGGTCTCTGTCTAGGAACAGTTTTGTGTGTACTGAACATCAGGGGTGTCAAACCTGATTTTATTGAGGGCTACATCAGGGTTGTGTTTGACTGCGCGGGGACTGGAGTGGGTGTGGCCACCTCAATGACACTTGTGTTGGGAGCGCTTTTCTAGAGAAAATGGGCTCCTGAGCTCTGTTTTCGACTGCTACGGCCTCCTGCAATCCTCTGCCAGTGAAAATGGAGCTCGGGAGGACCCATGAACAGGTCTCCCAAGCTACATTTTCATTGGTAGAGGCACCGCAGGCCAGATCTAAGTACCCCGCTGGCTTGATCCAGCCCCCGGGCCTTGAGTTTGAAACCCCTGCTGTACATATTTTATTTCTATCCCACCTTATTATTAAATTAATTAGTCAAGGCAGTTAGGTAATTAAAATATAGGATATACACTACTTTTAAAGGATATTTGATATTTATGATGGTTACAGTGTCCCTGGGTCATGTATCACTTTTTGTGACTTTCCCACAAACAAAATCAATGGGGAAGCCAGTTTCATTTAACAATCGTATTATTAATTTAACAACTGCGGTGGCAACTATGGCAAGAATGGTTGTAAAATGGGGCGATAGCAATAGCAGTTAGACTTATATATATTGCCCCATAGTGCTTTACAGTATTCTCTGGACAATTTACAATATCAACATATTGCCCTCAACAATCTGGGTCCTCATTTTACCAACCTTGAAAAGATGGAATGCTGAGTCAACCTTGAACCAATCAGGATCTAAGTTTACTAGCAATACTGCATTCTAACCACTGAGCCACTAGGGCAAAACTCAATTAATAATTGTGTTGCTTACTAACAAAATATTTGGGCTCAATTTGGCCATTGGTCAAGGACTACTTGTATTAGCCCCAGAGAGATACTTGTAGCCCTCATTATGGAATCCTAAAAATAATAAAAATACGAAATCAGTCAAAATATACAGCCACTCCTAACCTCTTGTAGGCAGAAGCCATAAAAAGTCTGTAATGTATCCAGATGTGAACAAACTGACAATATCAAGCAAATTGCAAATTTAGGAGTAGCACTACACCAGGAGTAGTGCTCATTTAGAGGAGCACTAAACCCATTTAAAGACCAAATGCAGTGCTCTTTCAAAGAAAACCTCACTATAAGACCTGATGAGTACTATGGAAAGTATCACTCAGGTCTTTTGTGAGCAGATAACTTATGAAGGAAACAGATAAGAATAACAGAGTTGCAAGGGACTTTGGAGGTCTTCTAGTCTAACCTCCTGCTCAAGCAGGAAATTCTATAATATTTCAGACAAATGGTTGTTCAATGACTTCTTAAAAACCTCCAGTATTGGAGCACCTACAACTTCAGAAGGAAAGCCATTCCACTGATTAATTGTTCTAATTGTCAGGAAATTTCTCCTTATTTCTTGGTTGGTTCTCTCCTTGATTAGTTCCATCCATTTCTTTTTGTCTTGCTTTGGAGAATATCTTGATATTTTAGCAAAAACCAAGTATTCAATCTGGCTTACATTTTGATGTAAGCCACGTCAAAATGGCCATGGAGATCAGTTTTCAGTGACCAAAGGGAATGGTTACTTTCAGTACCCTAAAGTGGCCAGTAAGATTCCAACCCTTGATTGTCATCCACCAAATTATTGGTGAAACGTGTACCAGATCATATCCAGGACAAAGATTGTATCAGGAGCAAAGAGAAAACACTTCTTAAAAACTGGAACAAGTAAGGACAGTTTTAAGCTGCTTTGGTTATGGGCTTGGATGAGATGAAGATACTGCTACAAGGATATTCAGAAAAAAGCAGATTTTGAGCTATGTTGTCCCATAACTAGCAACATGCGAGGAGTAGCGCAAAGAAAGAGAACCAAACTAAGTTCCATCTTATTTCACAACCTGGAAGTGATGCGGTGTAAATACTTCACTGAGGTATTCAGCATTTGTATGAATTGGATGGATGCATAATGATTACTCTCCATGTCCATCTTCGTTCCAAGAAGGAATCATGCTTATTATCCAGCTCATGGATACATGTTTCCCCAGCACAGGGGATTTATGGCTTTTTCAATAGGCATCTGAAAGTATTTTTGGGATACTTTCTATAAAGTACGAAATCGTGAAAGTCTGACAATTTTGCCAAGTTGCTCCAAAGTTTTCTTAAAAAGAAACATCAATGTATATTTTTGTATACATGTTACAACACACTCATCTATTTTCTGTAGCCTCTCTACATATCCTAGCAACATTTTCATCTACATGTTCTCCAAAAATGCAAGATTGTAAATACTTTAAAAATACA
Source organism: Arizona elegans (assembly GCA_022577455.1). Taxonomy (NCBI): domain Eukaryota; kingdom Metazoa; phylum Chordata; class Lepidosauria; order Squamata; family Colubridae; genus Arizona; species Arizona elegans. The sequence goes on along the minus strand of JAKOOJ010000002.1, from coordinate 34,390,612 downwards.
ATTGAAGTTGATATTGATATTGTCAGCTGGGAAAGAAATCCAACACTGATGGCATGTTGACTTCCTTGCAAAATGTAAAGCTATCTGATAAAAGTTAAGCATGCAGTAATTTGACTTTTCAATAATTTTCTGATAACATTTTTGAACCTTTTTATAGGTCATTATTTTGCTTTGTTTATATTTGAATATTTTAATCTAATGCAGCATTACTGTGAATCAGGGGTTTAATTCCTTCCAGTGTTTGCAGCATACTATGTAATGTGAAGAATTTACTGAATACATTATATAACTTATGAGTCTGTTGCCATAAGCAACTGTGCTTGGACAACTTTATGGGCATTTAAAAAAAAAAACCAGACTGAAGCAGCTAATCATGACATCCATCTTTATCTTAAGATGAGATCATTATCTTTTAATAAGCTGCCTGTTATAGAGAGCAATAATTTCTAAACAAAGAGAAGCAGTTTTCAATTGCGTTGCCTATACCTTGTGGTAAGCTTACACATTCAGTACTGATTGTCCCAAAGGTGCTTTTTTCAAAAGGCAACTGGACTGTTTTTCTTCCTTAAGGAGGAAGAACAAAACGTTTCATTTCTCATCCAAGAAACTTCATCAGTTGTAATGGGGTAGGGGTGGGGGTGAATGGAAGGATAGGTACTGACAATTGAGGACTGTCAACTGTCTCAGCTGTCAGTACCTATCTTTCCATGCCTCTTCCCCCCCCTCCCTGCCATCACAACTGATGAAGAAACGAAATGTTTTGTTCTTCCTCCTCAAGGAAAAAATAGTCTAGTTGCCTTTTGAAAAAAGCACCTTTGAGAAAACTATAAACTGGATGATTGAGAATCTCCATAGACATTCAGTACTGATATGCTGGAAAAGGGAGGAATGGATTTAAGGGTAGGTTTTGAATAAATCTTAGGCTAGTTCCTTCAGACCTAATGGAGCATTATAAAACAAATACAGGGAAAATTGTACTTTTTCTTATTGCATATTATCCACTTCAGGCTTAAAAACACATGGCCAAATACTCTAAAAGATTTTGTTTTACTAAGTTATTCCCAGATTAATCTATGCGTTAAAGTGGTTCAAAAGCAACAGATTGTTATATTAAATATACACTTAATCTAAATAATTAGTATGATGAGTTAACATCAATCTGTATGGAGGAAGGAGACTACTATTCATTCCTAAGTCTCAATTGAGGCTACATTCAATTATCACAAAACTGGTCAGTCTGAGAGCAGAGTTAAGGGTAATTCATCTTGATGTAAGCTTCATAAACTCAGAAATTGAACAGAAAGCTATACAATATGGCCACAATTTCCTACCCTTATCAGGAAAACTTAATTCATCTAAACTTTCTGAGGTAAGAAAGTTAGGAGCCACTATTCAAAACTGCTTCTTTTGAGTTACTCAGGAAGCACCTTTTTGGTCTTTGAGTTGAGGGTTGTAGTCTAAAACATGAAAAAGAAACAAGGTCCAGATAAAGACTGTATTTTCTTTCAAATTCTTTGGTGTAATTTAAATGCAAGCTTATTGAGAATGAACCATGGAGAATATGACTGTTCTTCATGTATTTAATTATTCTGACGAGTTGTAACTTTTGGACACGTAGGAAGAGAAGCATGCTAAGCTACTACCAAAAAAAAACAGGTAGCACATTTTCTGACTAACACATTTTATTGAAAGGTGTAAGCTTGTGTGAGCTGCAACTCATTTCATCAGAAACATAGAGGTGTTAGAGGTAGAGGTAGATTTAAATTGGGGTGGGAGAAAATGTGGGGAAGATAGGTTGGTTATGCAGATGCAGATTAACATTGAACAGTTTACAAATAGCTTATTAATTAACTATTGTAATGCATTAAAACTCATTGAGTTTGTTGAGCTCTTCTGAAATTGTCTGAAACCTTTTGAAACACGTGAGTTCAATAGTATTTCATTCAACAGTGCTGTTAACATTCTATTTTTCCAAAACAGTCACATTGAGGTCTGCTATGGAATGTCCTTGGAGACTGAAATGTTTGGATGTAACTTTGTCCTTGTTTTGAATCCTGATGTCATATGTGTATAGCGATTCTTTTGTGCAAAGTTTGTCCCATTTGTCCTATGTAGAAACTAGAGAGGTATTGGCAGCTGATGGCATATGTCATATTGAACTTGCTTTTAATCTTACGCATGTATTCATTGGTGTTTGATGGTGTTGTTGGTATATATGTGGGGGCAAAGTAGACATATGTGTTGTAGGATCTGGTTTCATGTTAGCATTGTTGTTTCTTATTACTTGTAGGAATCTGCTTTTGGTTGATGGTTATCTAGGTGTAAGTATGGGCCTGTTACCCAATGTCCGAGAAAGTGCAGTGTCATTTCTGGTATGGAGTGTAACTTATTAATAATGTGCTTGAATTGCTTGAACTATGAGCTGTAGGAGACAATCATTAGTGTCCTGTTGTTCAGTTTCTGTGGTCTGTCTTTTAATAAGACCTCTGTGGGAATTGATTGATTGTATAGTCTCCTAAATATTGGGGTTAATTCCATTAATTGAGCCTCTTTTGGATGGCTCAGAACAAATATAGTTGTAGCTTAGAGCCTGGCTATAGATGATATATTTGGTGATATGTTTTGGGTGGAAGCTTGAAGCATGTAGGGTTGTAAAGCAATCAGTAGACTTCCTGTATAATGAAAGTATTTATATGTCCCTTGTACAGTTTCAGGGTGACATCAAGGAAGTGGACTTATTCTTTGGGTACATATAGGCTGAAGTTAATGTTGGGCTGGAAGTTGTTGAAGGCATGTTGAAATTTGATGAGAGATTGTTTCCATAGGTCCACATGATAAAATGTCACAAACGAATCTCAAATGCAGGAAGGGCTTAAGGGAGTGAGAGTTAAGAAAGTGTTATAGGTGAACTACAGAGATTTTGTTAAAATGAGGAGTCAGAATATCCATAGCTCTGCCACTGATTTGCAGATATGTCTTTATCTTTTTCACATTGCATAGTTCTCTTTGATATGTTGTTGGGGGATCTGAGGAGAGAAATTGGTAGAATGTGGTATTTAAGAGCTGTTTCTTGGCTTCCTCAATGTATTCCACCTTATTCAAGATGATACCATGGACTTCCATCAGTTTGGTCAGGCTATGGTTTTTAATAAAATGTGTTAGATGGAAAAGGTGCTACCAGACTCCTAACTTTTACAGGAGCTCTGAAAGCTGCTCTTTGAGCCTTCCAAGGCTATGTAGCCTCAGGCTGCAGCTTATAGAACTGTAGAACTGGAACAAATGTATTTTCTCCAATTTAAAGTTTATTTGGCAAAAACTTTTAATCTGATGCTATAAAGGAGAGAAGTAATTAGTAGCAAAGTGTGTGAGTCTGAAGCTTACTATGAGTTACTTATGTACTGAAAAACCATGATTTTGTATTACATATGAACTGATCCATTGAATAAAGCTATTTGGGACAGGTCACACGTTTTGCAGTCCTCAATGACTTTTAATAGAAAGAATTATTCAAACGTGTAATATGTGGAGTCCATGCCAGTAAACTTTTATATTGTAGTTATTCATCTTGTGAAGAAATTATTAGAGCTAATTTGGTCTAGTAGCTAAGGCACTGGGCTAGAAAGCAAGAGACCATGAGTTCTAGTTCTGCCTTAGCTACAGTATGAAAGCCAGCTGGGTGATTTTGGCCCAATCACTCTTTCTCATCTGAACTCACCTCACAGGGTTGTTGTTGTGGGGGCAAAAGGAGAAGGAAGATGTGTTGGATATGTTTGTTGTCTTGAGTTATTTGTAAAAATAATAAAGGTGGGATACAAACAAATAAACAAATAAAAATTATAACATGCTTTTGTAATTGTGGCCATGGAAGCACAGCACAGTTTCTTTCTTTAAGGACAATGCTGGAAAATCCCTGAATTCAAATGAGTTATACAAATATTTGCTTGAATTAATTAAAAAAGCACAGATGGTAAATGAACATTTGGTGGAAATATGAATGTTTGGTCTGTTCAGGAATTTGATTTGGTGCCATATAACCTGAGATTGTGTGCTTGCTACATTTTTTTGAGTATTCATATAAATTAGGATCAGAGGTGGGCGTCACATACTGTAACAACTGGAAATGAGAACATGTGCGTGTGCACGCTCACTTCGCTCGTGCACGCACCATCCACGCATGCATGGAGCATCACAAAACACAGCAATTCACTCATGCATGCCATCTGCGCATGTGTGTGATGTCAAAAAACACAGCAATTCGCATGTGCCTTCTGCTGGTCTCCAGTATCGGTTCACCTGAACTGGTCCAAACTGGCAGCAGCCCACCACTGATTAGGATATAATTAAAATGAAACTTCCTTAGTATTATCTTATTGGAGTTCAAAGCTGAATAGGATCAGCTTTATGATAAGGCATAGTAAGTAATTTGTGCAGGAAAAAAACATTTTAAATGATAGGAGAGCAAACTAGTAGAAGTGTGTCCTACTGAGTTTGCTGAGTTTACATGCACATTTTGTGGATATAGGCCTTAGAGTACAATACTTCTATAAGATAAACCTGTAGGGTTTTATGTGTGACAGAATAACTTGTTGCATGTAAAAAAGGGCAGGGCTGTTGTTGTGGCTGTCATCTTGACTTTTTTGACTACCGTTGTAGACACCGCTATAACTAGTGTTTAGTATTGTATATTTGAGGGGGCTGGGAGCCCTGCTGGCTCTTTTTTCTGGAAGAAGATTTTATGCCACATTTGCAAAAAGGAGTCACAATCTTAGGGGCACTTTAGGATTTTGAAGTAATCAAAATTATCCCTTATTGTTCTTCGCTGGTGATTTTTTCTTTTATCAGGTTACAGTTAGTCATCAGAGAGGGGAATGATTCAGCAGATTGTCTTAAGGAGCTAGATGTTGAGGCTCTTCTGGACTTGATAGTGCTATGAAAAGATGAACTCTTAGGATCAGTCCACAGTGTTTATATCTCCTATTACAAAATGTAGCAAAGAGGATAAATGTCATTAGTAAGTGGATTTCAATATATGTCTCTTAAAAAATAGAAGCAATGGTTGACTATAAGCATTTTGGACTAAAAATACTTATCTGTGTGTGCCACTGATATATAAAACCTAATGCTGTTTGCTAGTCTTGGGGACTTTTATTCATTCATTCATTCATTCATTCATTCGATTTATTTGCCACACCTCTCACATCAAGGTGACTCTTTTGGATGACTTAAACGTGATATTTTAACATTTTCTTTTTCCCCACCAAATTGAGCTTGGCTCTTGGTGATATAGGGTCATGTCCACAAAGCTTTCTTGGCAACTGTCCTTTTTTGACATTTTTTTTCAACTTCCCAATCTAGTATACAGTCCTGAGATTTTCTGATGCTCTTCCATCATAGTGCATACCTTTTTGATGTTGCTTCTTGCAGAAGCTTTAGCATTTATTTTCTCATTCTATGGTGATAGGTCACCATTATGTGAATTTGCATTGAATGACAAAGGATTTAACTTGTATCAGGGTAGAGACAGGAGTTTTCTGTTACTGTTTTGTTTTTACTGGAAAGAAATATTATAATTCTTTTGTTTGTTTGTTTTGGTGGAGTGAGGAGTTCCTAGCTTTCAAGTAGGCCCTACTAGCTTCCATGTGATTTCCAAGTAGTCTTTCATCCAGCAGTTTCAACAATGGTGCTCAGATAAGCCCCTTCTGTGTTGCTTTGTTTCCTCTTGTATTTAAGAGTTCCTGGTTTTAATTAAATAACGGCCTATAATGAGTTGCAATTAGGAAAAACTAGAAAAGCAAGCAATACACTGAGAAATAAATGCCCCAATATATTCCTTATATAGCACATAGCATTTATTCTTGAAAAATGCCATTTTTTTGCTTTTAAATTATAATTCAAAGGAATATCATTTTTAAATTCGGTTATTCAGGCAGGAATTAATGTAAGCAACTGTGGATGGTATCCAGAAATAATTGTTGACATTAGTAATAGCAATATAAAGAAAGATCCCATTTTATTTGTGAAGGAAAAAAAATTGAAACAGAAATATAGAAAAAAGAAAGGACTGACTTTCTAATCAAGGCCTTTAATTTATCCTTATAAGTCGTTCCAGGGAATGAAGCACAAATAAACTGTGGCAGTCTCTAAATTACATGTTTTGTATGTATGAGACTCCAAATGAACTACCAGTGGAGTTGTGTCTTGCTGTTGTTATTAAACCTTCTCTCACGTAGTCACTTACGGAGGCGAGCAAGTTTTATACACTCTGCAGAAATGAGAAGTGACATGGAAAGAAGTTACTGGCTCAGAAAAGAATCATTTCCTTCTCTACCAATAGTGTATATAAAGCTTTAAATTGTTAAAATAGTTTCTCCTCAGGCTTAGTGTGGAAAAAACAGCTCTTGCCAGAAGAGCTCTGCTTCGCAAATACCATTCTTTGTGAAAAAATAGAATTAGCAACAATTTGGTGGCATTTATTAGGTACTTAAGAAGCCTAGGGCCCTCTCCATTACGAATTGAGTAGCGATATATTGAATATTTTTCTTGTTAGTAGTAAGTATTATGTGTACGTTGGAGAATCTAGCATGAAGGTAGTTAACCCTTTGTCATATGTTCAACATGTTGAGTTTAGTTCAATTGTAAATATTAATAATAAAACAGTTTTTAAGTTTAGCAGCTAAATGGCAAATGTTGCAATGTTTTATTTGATCTCAATAAAAATAAAATGTGCTGCCATATTACTCTTCTATTGAAATTCCTTCGATGGTGAATTTATATTTTTCAAGTTTTAGCTCCAAGAGCTTAATAATTCATATGATTTAGCAGGATCCAATCTGGATCAGTCACTGAGACCAGAGGTTTTGTCTTCCGAGCTTTTGGACTCATGCTGGAACCTATCTTCATAGAACTTCTCTCTAGCAGAGTGTGTGCTGTTCTGTGCGTGGTATTTATAGTGCCACACACAGAGCAGCACACAGTCTGCTAGAGAGAAGTTCCCTCAAGATGGACTCCAGCACGAATCCAAAAGCTTGGAAGACAAAACCTCTGGTCCTGGTGACTGATCCAGATTTGATCCTGCAACATAATCTTAGGACATATGTATTTGCCTTCATTCATATGATTTACTTTCTGTCTTGATTCTTGTTTCCCGACTTACTTAAAAATGTTCATTACGAAAATCCATATTTGAGTAGGCATTTGATCTTAATGAATTAAAACTTGGTGGATGGATATTTATTATACCAATTAGAGAGTTATACCAGCCTCATAACTGTTGTGATTCTAACATGTTTTAATGCAATATATATTTGCAGAGTTGGACTTTGGACTGGAGTTACCAATTGACAATTAGCGACCTGTGACTCTTATCAAGTGCCCTAAAAAGTTATCAAGTGGATAGTCTCAAATATAGCTGAATGAGAAATATGGAACAGGGATATAAAAATGAAAAATGCTTCTTGAATCATAGTTGGATTCTGTGTAAGTCTCCAACAATATGAAAAGGCAGAAACAACTACTTTAACTGGGTTAACATCAAATCACCAGGACTAGGTGGGTTACACCCCAAGGTTCTGAAGGAACTGTCAGACGTGATTTCAAAACTACTGAACCATATCTTTCAAAATCTTGGAGCACCAGGGAACTACCAGATCATTGGAGAAGGGCTGATGTAGGCTGCATTAACAGAGGGATAAAATCAAGATCATGTGAAGTGTTAATACCATTTTATAATGCTTTGGTAAGACCACAATGCATTCAGTTTTGGTCGTCATGATGTAAAAAAATTGAGAGTCTAGAAAAAGTGCAAAGAAGCGCAACAAAGATGATTAGGAATCTGGAGGCTAAAACATATGAAGAAGTCGCAGGAATTAAAATAACTAGGGGTGACATGAGAGCAGGGTTCCAATAACTAAAGGCTGCCACAAAGAAGAGGGGGTAAATTATTCTCCAAAGCACCTAAAGGCATTACAAGAAGCAGTGGCCGAAAACTAATCAAAGAGAGAAGCATCCTAGTACTAAGGAGAAATTTCCTGACACTTTGAACAATTAATCAGTGGAATGATTAGCCTCCAGAAGTTCTGGAACACTGGAAGCTTTTAAGAAAATATCGGAAACCTTTTGTCTGAAATGGTATAGGGTTTTCTGTCTGAGCAGGGAGTTAGACTGGAAGACCTCCAAGTTCTTTTCCAGCTCCGTTATTCTGTCCAAAACAGATTTCTAGTTGCTTAGGAAAAATTGGATCAATGCTCGTAGCTCCTTAGCCAATAGAAAGGATGTTGGAAATTTTAATTCAGAAATATCTGGAAATCCAATGTTCTGGACTCATGCTTCATAAGCTATTCAGAAGCTAGCCTTATTGAATTCAGTAGGAATTACTCCTAGGAAAATGTGTACAGGATTTCAGCCAATTATTGCTTTAATACAAGGCAAGGGCAAGGGACCATTAATAATAGATCTGGCAGGAGTATCACATTTCATCTGTCTTTTTCCTGGAAGTCAGCTGGCAATCCTTTTCTTATGTCTCTGTGCCAACAAAATATGTACACATAAGAGTAAATAACTGTAATGTTTAAGCTTTTGCAGCTGAGTTGGATCCCCAAAAGTGAATTATGACCTTTTGTAAATGACCTAGATTGCTTTTAGAAGGAAAACTTAAATACTTTAATAAAGGACCAATTTAAATAGTTTGTAGTTAAGATACTGAATGATAGAAATTCAGCTCCAGTCAACCCCAGACTCAGGACAGGAAGCTCAACAGGTGATTTGGCATAAATCCTCCCATCTTGGTTTAATTTATCTCACAGGATTGCTTTTGTAGGAATATATTGTAACATAAAGTGACTGAACTGGAATATAATTCATTCAGGGTTTTGGATCAATTAACCTAGTATTCTCCTATTTTTAACTAAATAATTATTTTAAAATTGCAGATGCCATCTTAGGATAGCTATTTTCCTTTCTTTGCATGCATTCTCTCACACCCACACTTCTACTCAGAGGGATTGCTTCTTCTGACGGTTATATTGTATTGACCTCCCATTACAAAATCACAGATGACAATTCATTAATTTAATATGAACATACCTAGCCAGCTTTGACCTCAAAAAGCTAAGCTGAATCGAATTGTTCTAATATTAGATGAAAAACTATAGGAAACCCCAGGCAAAATCTCAAAAGAAAACAATGGCAATCCCGTTTCCATAACTGCTGTCTGGAAAAGAAGAAGCAGAAGAAAAATAAAGGGAGCTGTCCATAGAGTCATCAAAAGTTGAGCTTTACCTTGGGAGTAGACAATCAGACAATTTCAATACCAACACCAAATGGAACTACAAAAACACAACCCAGCCAAGTACAAAAAATGCACCGTACTTTATGTCTGCAATTAAAAATTGAGCCCAACAACAACCCCACAAAGTTGAATAATCTCAAAAGACCTCCATCAGGAACAGCAACAGATCTATACCTTATGTCAGGCTGCATTCCTACATACTTTTTCGTCAATGTTGCTTTATTTACCTCCAATAGATTTATTTACATATTAACCCCTTCTTCCTGAGCAGCTGAGGATCTATGTGTAAATATTATTTTAGGGCTTATTAATCCTGAATTCAGTGGATGTTAAAACTTTTCATTCAGGAGTTAAGAAGTGATGTACGCTCTATGAGGTAAACCTATAGAATTAGGCACACAGTGAAAGGCAAGATCGTTCCTGTACTCTGTTGCTGCAGGCTCTCAGGAATGTTACTAGCAGAACATGCCTTTCCTGGACAGCCACGTTTGGAAGATAGTTAATTCTTGGCTGCAAAACCACAATGGTATCTATTTATGCGTGGACAGCAAAGATTAGTAAACTCTTTCCTTTCATGTTGAAAAGATAGGTTAAAGCACGGAGACGAGGGAGCTGCATGGGCTCTCCAAAAGAGAGGAATTGGGAGGGTGGAGTAACGGGGGTGGGAGGGAGAAAGGAGGCGAAAGGGAGTGGATCTGACTGTTTGTGATTGGTAAACTGTGCAATTGCATTTGCCAGCAGGACTTCAATGGAATGTGAAACCAAATCAGTTACAAGTTAAAGATAGACACACAGACTACCCAGCATCTTGGGCAGGGGTTTAAACTTGAGAGTCTTGTAGATCTGTGGATTTCTGGAACTTTCCGCTTGCTTCTCCCCCAGGATTTAGTTCCCATTTTTTTTCAGACAATGCATTGGAATTATTAAGGAGAGTGAGCTGATCATGGTGCAAACAACAGGGTAAGTAGCAAGTGCTTTATTTAAATTCCGTGCTTTGCCATGCTTGGCTTCCTCTGCTCTAAGCATTTCATAGAGTCATACTTAGAGATAATGTTCCATGGTTGCATTTTATGAGGCTCAAAAAGGGTGCTTTGGCAGGCTGACACTGTGATAGAACTCTGTTTAAAGAGTCCTTTTTCTTTCCTGGTCCTAACAGTGTAGTTTAAAAGTGGCATTTCATTCCAACCTCATTTAATTTTCCTAGAGAAATGCAAGTTCTGTTTCAAATGTTGCGCTAAAAAATTCCAAGTTTTTTTTCCTATTTTACTACCCTTCTCCCTCAGTTTTTAAAACATGGCTCAATGGCAGGTCATTGTAACATCAGCCTGGTGCTTCTGATTCTGTCTTGGCTCTTTTTCAGTATCACTCTGCTAATTGCAATTATATTTCAGTACTCTGAAAAATTATGTTTTTCCCCTAATTCTCCTACTTAGCGATCTTCATCTTTTGTATCTTGTATCTTGCATTATGTATTTTATGTTGCATCAAAAATATGTATTTGACAAAGTAGAGTTTGTAAAACATCAGATAATATACTTAACAATAGAAGTTTGCATTGGCCTGTGAAAGGTGGATTTTATGAAAACATTAGTTTTGTTTTGTTTTTGTTTTTTTTGTTAATTCTAAGTAGGAAAGGACCTCTGGCATACTTGCTTCCATGTTCCCCAAATTAGTATATTATGCAGCTCATTGTGTATTTCTATATTATAGTTTTTTTAAATTGTCAGACTTTTATTTAGTCATTGCAATTTATAAAAATGTTACTTGTTATATATGTATGTATGTATGTATGCATGCATGTATGTATGTATGTATATAATGTATTCTATGCTTCCCACATTTGAAGTTATGTGTAAAAAAGTTTCTTATAAACAGCTGGAGGAGAATAAAGTGTCTCAGGATTCTTTTGGTATGTGTTTTTTGTTTTTATAGCCAATATGGAACACCTGACTACAACTGTTTTTATTTGATGGAAAAGTTTATGTATTTGACATTTGTTTCTTTTTGCTAGTTATCTAATTCCGACTTGCCATGATCTGGGAAATGTTAGTCTACAATGAGAAAAATAAATGTTTGAAGTTTAGTTATTTTTTTTTCTTCCCACTTATTATGATTGAGAGGAAATAAAAAAACCATTTATAAGAACAAATTAAAAATTCAGAGGAAAAAAATGGAAATTATAACTAGAAGGATAATTTGTGGTAGAAGCTGGAGGTGGGAAGGGAATCCTTCTTTACATGTTTTCTTACATATAAGGAAAAGGATGTGCTGAAGACCCAGCTGAAAATCTTTCAACTACTCAAGTGAATAGAGCAAATACAGTTTGTATGCATTAGGGCAGTGATGGTGAACCTTTTAGACACCGAGTACCCAAACTGCACACACTCATGTTTAACTGAAAGGTACGTGCATGCGTGCAGACATGCACATGTGCATGTGTGGACATGCACAAACATGCGCATGCATGGACATGTGTGATTGTGTGCATGTGTGGACATGCACACATGTATACACGTACATGCATGCATGCGCAGCAGAGACCTGAAGACTAGCTGGTCGGCGGGAGGCAGGGCATCCCAACAATGGCAGTGTGGCAAGAGGTAAGATCTTTTTCTTTCCTGAGCTTCTGTTTTGTCATTTGCAGGGAAACAGAAGCTCACGAAAGAAACATCACGGAGATCTGACCTGGGGCAATGACGTGTGTGCCAGCAAAGGGGGCTCTGTGTGTCACCTCTGGCACGCATGCCATAGGTTTGCTATCATGGCATTAGGGTATGTTGGGGGGTGTTATGCAATACACAAGACCAGGGGTGTCAAACTCGTGTCGTCACAGCATCATCATGTGGTGTATTGTGACATTTTTCTTCTTCGCTAAACCGGGCATGGGCATGGCCAGCATGTGAGGCATCCGGCCTGTGGGCTGCGAGTTTGACAGCCCTGCCCTAGACCGTAGTATGCAACCTGCTACCTACCAGATGTGTCAAAACTGTGGTCCAGTGAGATTTGATTCCAAGGCCAAAGAAAAATTCAAAAATATAATCAAACAAGAAAATAGCTGTTTCTGGTTACAGTAAATCTTGCCTTGAGCAACATCTCAAATGTGACATTTTTGTGCAGCTTTTATGACCTAGAAAATAAATATTCTATCATAAGACTACAATAAATATTTCCATTTTCCTTTTAAATGTGTATTTGAGGCAACATCCATCTCAATACTTTTTCACTGATTCTTATAGTACATGTCAACAAAACAAAATATAAATGAACTACAATTATAAGATAAAGATAAATGTTAAATGTAAAATTATAAGTAAACTGTTCAGCGGCTAATTCTGCTGAACATTTGATATGAAATGGAAAGCAACTCATAATATGCTGAAGAATACACTTACAAATTAATGTCACTTTTCCTTTGCTATTAAAACAGGCCAAAACAGTAAGTTACTGTTGGTTTCAAAATGTATTCTAAGGAACCCATGAGTTTTGTAATTTATCAAGGATTCCTTCGTTTCCATGAAGATAATTCAGCCATTAAACTGAATTTCTCCTGAGTGGATAATGGAGGCAGCAAAATCCAACCAATCTGATCAACATTTTCTGTATTGAGTACAAACGATGGAACATGGGTTGGAACACATGTGTTCCAATATGGAAGGATCTCTCCTCAGAGAAACTGAAGCTAATCTATTTGAAAGTAACAGGTTTAAAAATCACTAGGTTAGACAATCCTTACCCCCAAGGCTGCCTACAATTAATGTGAATCCAATTTGTCGTGGAAACAAACTTGCTGTTGCTTTTAATATATTAACTGCTGCCTGTGGGCTTGCTATGATACTTAGATGTTTAACTTTTTTATAGTATGAGGTCAAGTGACTTTATTACTTATTGAAATCAGTAATCATTCTTCCACTAAAATAACATGAAAAAATCTTTAGCAGTAATTTCAGGATTTGTTCTTTGGCAAATTGTTTACATCTGTAACCATTTTATATATAGTTCCAGAAAATATATTGTGAGTCCACTTTGGTTCATCACGTTCAAAACTTGGCCAGGATTTAAGTGGGCTTTATATCTCAAACCTTTGGGCTAAGTTAGCAAAGATTAGCCAGTACCCACTGTACTGAACCTATTTCATAGGTCATTAATCCTGTCTTTTTCTCTATGATCTGTTTATAGGTTAATGGGAAACTACACAGCAGGGGGGAAATTCCCTAGAAAGGAAAAACTGATAAAATTATTTACCAAAGAGGAATGGATAGAAATAAATCAGACGGGCACAGTCCTGCCCCATTTTATCATAGTTTACATTTTCTTTTACTAAAGCTGGTAAAGTTATGACATTCAGTATGACTCAGTGTGCAAAAACTTTGTAAATACATGGCTGTAAAAGCATACTTAAGTAAGTTATGAGTTGTGTTCAGAAACTGTTTCACATTTTAATGATTTAAACTCCAGATCTAAAATTCCGTGTAAGAAAAAAATAGTTTGCACATTCCTGAATATGTTCTATGACATTATTGAAGTCTTTCAATCAATTCTTTGACCAATGTAGATGACTATCATGTTAAGCTTGTCCATAATGCATGAAAGAGTACTATCCAGCTTTAATTATAAGAGCTATTAAACTAAAATTGCTCTTTTAGAGTAGAATTGATATTATGCAGTTGTGCAGTTATTAGTTTTACCATCTACAACAATTTCAGTTGGTGTTTGTCGTATTTCCAAATTGGTGCTTTTGAAAACTCGTTCTCTCTCGTTCGTTGTTTAATCCCCACATACATGTTTTTACCATGATGATAAAACTACATAAAATCGTAAGAAATTTACAGAAGATTAGAATATCTAAGTGACCATGTGATTCTCTGAAAAAAAAATGTAGCTGGAGGCAGAGGCACTATTAATTATTAGTTATTTTTATGCTGATCTTCCTCTCAAATAATTCATATGATTATCTCAAAATTCCGAAATAGGGAGTTGGAGGCTATGTAGCCCCCAATTAATATAGGGTTTAAAGGTATTAGCACCTTGAATTGAGTTTAGAAGTGGAACAGCAGCCTATATTTGAAGTAGCCTTCAGCAGTCTCCTCAAAGAATTATAAATCACATGGAAAGTAATATTAAGGATAAAGGTAAAGATTTCCCTGGTGTAACTTGCTCTAGGTCTTGGTGCTCATCTCAATTTCTTGGCTGAGGGAACCAGTGTTGTCCAAAGACAATTTCCATGGCCAGCATGGCTATATGCCAAAGGTGCACAGAACATTGTTACCTTGCCACTGAAGTGGTACCTATTAATCTATTTGCATGCTTTAGAACTGCTAGGTAAGCAGGAGCTGGGGGAAGTAACAGGAGCTCACCCCGTTGTATGGAACCTGGGCTGTCAGCATTCCAGCCGACAAGCTCAGCTTCTTTAACCGCTGAGCCATCATGCCCCCTTGAAAGTAACATTATCCATATCTAATTAAATTAAAGCAAATTAAAATTACATCTCGGTTCTGTTTTATATTCTAGCCTATATAATAATATTATATTATATTTCTTTTTGTTGATGATCCCTGATTTGCCATCCAGAGGCCAACTGTTGCTTTTGGCCTAAAACGGTGGGGCATTTTGGTCCTTCAATAGATAACAGCCATGGTGGCGCAGTGATTAGAGTGCAGTACTGCAGGCTACTTCTGCTGATCATCGGCTGCCAGCAGTTTGGCAGATCGAATCTCACCAGGTTCAAGGGTGACTCAGCCTTCCATCCTTCTGAGATTGGTAAAATGAGGACCTAGATTGTTGGGGGCAATATGCTGATTCTGTAAATCACTTAGAGAGGACTTAGAGAGCACTGTGAAGCGGTATGTACTGTAAGTCTAAGTGCTATTGCTATTGCTATAAGCAGTTAATGGGTAGAAAAAAATGTATCTCAGTCTTTCATTGCTCTTGGAAAGTAGTGTTTTCTTCAGTCAATTGTATCATTGGAGTATTAGTTGCTATCTTCTCTTTGCTTAGCATTCAAGGTTAGGGTTAGGTTAGAGTATAGGATCCTACTATAGTAAATGTCAGGTGTTAATCAGGCTGCTACAACATGCAATAGAGGACTTTGGAGCAACTCTCCATACTGGAGGTGGGGGGTGGGGGACACACCTTTGTGAGCTAAAACTAGTTACTGGGTATTTGCTGAACTTTCTTCTTTTCTTTTATGTTTTAGTAATCTTCATCCAAAATGCTCTGCAGATTGTGGAGAATGCTGCCATTGTTTAATAATGCTAAGTAGCATGTGCTGCTGGGTCATTTTACAAGTAGAAGCAAGTAACAACTCAAAGGCAGCTGGCACCAGGATGGCAGCAACATTCTGTAGGTTCCTGCAAGTTAAGCTGCAGTGGGGATGGGACAAATTGAAAATGTTTTGAGAGGAAGAAAAACTCTGTGTTGATGTACTGGGGGATCTGCTTCCCTCACAGTCACTGAGAAGACCTGTGGTACAAAGCAGTTGGTAGGGCCTGTCCGGTACCTCTTTTAATCCATAAAACACTCAGATGGAGAGATATTAATGAACCTTTTACAAACTGAATCTCTGAAGTTGCCATATTGCACTTCCTATCATGCTTATCACACAGCAACCAACTCAGATCAGCGGAGCTGTTAAATGCTCACGTCAGAGAAACAAGACTTGTAGGTACTGCAAAAGCTTTGAGTGGGAGAAAGAATAAGCTTGGCATAGGCTGATTCAGCAACTGTACAGTACTAATTAATATTTGGGATTTTGAAACATAAATCAGACATGCTTTGAAGCATAAGACAGTCATTTAATAGATATTGCCACAGGCATTGTTTGGCTCTTATACAGCTCCTGTGCTGGCAGCTGCATTCAAGAGAATTGAAGGGCATTGTTACCTTCCTGGAAGGAATTTTTTTTTTTTCATCTTATCACTTGTCATTTGGTTACATTAGAAAAAAATATATTACAGTAGCTTTGTTACTTAAAACTTAGTTGATTTTTCATTAAAATTGAATTCAGCATCACAGAGTTTGATTTTATCAAGGGTTTTGTGCTGTAGAATTTTTCTTCCTTTGTCTCTCTCTTTCCTCCCTATGTTCTGTTGCTTTTGTACTGTTTCCTCACTAGGATAAACATTCACTTCTAAATTGATTAACATCCCTTCTTTCTGTATGACCAGAATCAGCAATTACCAGATTCCACTGAAGCCACTAAGTATGAACAAATGAACACAAGATACAATAAGTAGATAGGAATATGGTATCATAACAAATAATAAAACATAGTTACTGTGATTTAGGATGATCACTTAAAAGTCCTTTCTTGGTAAATCATAGTTGTTCAATACAGACTATATTGGGTTGCATGGACTATTGAACTTGATACAATTTTTCAAATGTGTACAATAGGCAAATACGGTGGAAGTACATCCTGTCTATTTAGGCACCATTCATATCTACAGTCATTTAAAGAGCTGGTTGAAGAGCATTAACCTTGCTATGTGTTATTCTACATGAAATACTTTCCATGGAATATTTACCATGCGATACAGACAATATGGACAGTAGGATTAAACTATATGCTAAACGTTCATTTATATTGTGATTTGTTTGGTTTTGATTTAGTTGCCAGGCATGCTCAGCCACTGTAATTTTTATACATTACTAAGATTTATGGCTTAGTAGAATGTGTAATGAGGAATTTTATTCTACAAAGTGTACTTTACAGTACGAATTAGGCTGAGAATTTGTTATTCTGAATCATGTAATTTCCAGATTAGATTGTGATAATGCTATGAATGTAAGGTATCTTCCTTGGAAAACAGAATTCAAATAAATACCTATGGAATGAGGAATTACTGGCTTGTCATCTAAATTTATGAAACTGATTTGGGAAGTACTGGTAGTAATTGATGACATACTAAAATTGGGCTATCTGTCTAGTTAATACCCCCATCTTTCCTTTTTTTTTTTTTTTTTTTTGTATTCCTAGCACTCCTCAGCCTTTTCCCAATAGATGTCAAACAAAAAGACTCAAGGCAAATCTTTTCTGGTGTACAAAGTGTTTTCATAAGCAATGAAAGCTCCTGTGTATATTTATTCATGGGTTTATGGTCGCTACTTATATATATAACAGAATAACAGAGTTGGAAGGGACCTTGGAGATCTTCTAGTCCAACCTCCTACTCAAGCAGGAGCCCTATACCATTTCAGACAAATGGTTGTCCAATGTTTTCTTAAAACCTCCAGTGATGGAGCACCCACAACTTCTGGAGGCAAGCTGTTCTTCTGATTAATTGTTCCTCAGGAAATTTCTCCTTAGTTGGTTCTCTCCTTGATTAGTTTCCATACGTTACTTCATGTTCTTAATTTAACTCCTTCATCACTGCCCTTTCCCGGCAGAAAGCCTTCTTGTAGTCCTTTCTTTTACTTGGACCCTAGGGATTTGCTTTAAGACTCTTCACAAGAGCTGAAACCAGTAAATGCATTTTTTTCTTTGTTCACACACCCTACCCCAACAATCCTTAGAGCTAATTATAGCTTTTAACCAATCCTCAACATCCTTCAAATTCTCCCTCTCCAGGCAAGGAAAGCAAATTTTAACCCTTGTATGGCTGTCATACCCTATTTTACATTTCACTATGGAGGGAATGTATATAATGCTATTATCAATGTTCTACTGGTAAGGAACTGTAATTTGAGTATAAATACATTGGCAGATCTCTTTGAGATATGAAATATGAGTGTCTAACTACAAAAGGTAGCAGTCTATTCAGATCTTTAAATGCATTTTCTCTCTCTAGATTGACAAACATTGTTTTCTCCTGCTCCAAGTGCTGATGCTTATTGATAAGTAATCCTGTGTCTATATCCTGCTCTAAAACAAAGGCATATATGGTTATTTATCATCTTTCATGAGTTTAATATAAGCCTTACTTTCAAACTGCCTCTCACACACTGTTCCTGTGTTGTCCCACTAAAATTACCTTCTTAGTAGTGCCAAAGAACTAAACTGAAAAGCTTTCCTGTTGACAAGAAAGATTATGGCTTTGGGGAGGGGGGGGGGGGGCTTTGAGTCAGTGTTGACTCCTGACAACTACCTAGACAAGTCCTTGCAGTTTTATTGGCAAGGAAATGGTCTGACATTGCCTACTTCCTAGGACTGAAAGAGAGTGACTGGCCTAAGATCACCAACTGGGTGATCACCCAGTTGGCTTTGTGCCTAAGGCAGAGCTGGAACCCACAGATTCCCACTGTCTAGCCTGATGCCTCAACCACTACATCTACCTGGCTCTCGTGTCATTACTATTCTATGCTTATTTATCAAACCTGAATATTGTAGTAAACTGAGGCACCCCAGAGTGCTTGTTGTATTTTTGTTGTATTTTTCCTTAATATTCTGTCTATCCATCATGCCTCTGGTTTTGCTCAGATTCAGCTGACAGCCTACCATCCTTGGATACCATCAGCTTTAGAGATGAGAGAAAGATAGCAACACACTTAATTTAGAACAGAACATTGATATGTGAATGTCTATCTGTCATTCTTCACATTCTCTCATACCAGAAAGACAGATGATTTAATGCAGCAATAATGCCTTTCATCCAAAGCAGAGTTCATCTAAGGATTTCAAAGTGCTTTATTGACTACTTACACTGGTAGTTGAGGATATGTAGGAAGCACTTAGCAAACTTACTTACAGATTCCCATTTTTAGTGTGCCTTGTACGCAAACATTTCCAAGACTTTATTGTTGCTTTTCCTATGGAGGTGGACGGTAGGTTTTAAAGTGCTTTGCAAAACTTACATATTTTGGGAATGCAATAGAAAATTATCCTTAACCCTGATTCTCAAGCCAGTAGACATATGCATTGGCATTGTCTATATATATTCCCTATTTAATTATTTAGTTCTGCATGTTTCTGCCCTTAAAAAATCCTGCAGTTAACAAACCCTTCTGCTTTGCCTATGAAAAGTATATTTGTATGTATACATGAGTATGTGTAATTGGGGAATGGTTAATTATGGAAGTCAGATTATTTTCTAGGCATTGAGTAATCAATAATACATAAGGTAATTAAAGAAATTACACTTTTTAAATTGAATATAAATGAAGGTTATGCAACATTTCCCTCAATGGAGGTGCTGTTAAAATTTTATTGTGATTTATGTATGTACATATAAACCTCAAAAGTTTGCCGATTTTGGCTGGCTTTGATGACAATTTAACATTAAAATTTGCCAGGATTATGTCTTAACATTGTACTATTTCAGCGTTAAATCGGGGAAGATTCCTTGTTCCTTTCTTCCCTTGTAAGCTTGGATATTAGGACTGAATTGTGACTTTGGCAGAGCTGGAAACCATGATATCATAGCAAAAGCCTGCAGTCAGGATCAAAGCACCAGAAAGTTATGATACAAAATGATAGAGAGACGCATCAATTCTCCGAAAGAATAAGTTACTTGAAGAGTCTTAACTACAGCATGAAAATTCTTCCTTTCTTCTTGTCTAGCCAGATCCAATGTCTTCTTGGTGAAAGAGATGCAACCAAAATTAGTAAAAGAATTACCATGATTAGACTCTGCTATAGTAAATCAGAAATTGCTTGTTCCAGCTCCCAGTAATGCAATTGCACATAATCTCCAAATCCCACACAATCACCATTTAAAGTTTTGAGGAGGGGGGGAGGATATATGAGAACAAGCTTCCTTTTTTTTTTTTTTTTTTTTTTTGGAGTTCAAAGCTGGAAGTGAACAAAATGGATTGCTTTGGCTTTCTCCTTGCTATGAATGTTCAACAGCGCAGCAAAAACTATCTTAGAGACCTAAAAGAAACAAGCCATAACCAGGCTGTAAGTTTTTAGTTTTACCTCACTTTATATAATGCATTTCTCTTTTATGAGACTGACATTTAGCCCCATACTTTCATTCCAGTGAGTACGTAGGTATTAATTTTTTGCATATTTCTCCTTAATTTTTCTCCTTAATTTTTCAAGATGAGCTTGTAATTTTTTGGCAGCATACTTGGGAATATGTTCCACAGAATATAAAAGAGCATACATAACTAGGATGTTACTATTAGGAAGTAAACGGTTGATGGTCTTTTCTGAAGTGTTCGACCACAATAGGTGTTTTGTGAATAGAATTTCTCCATTACAAACAAAATCCTAATTGAGGATTGCTTCTTTACTGAAGGCAGTGATTATATAAATCAAACCTAGCTTTTATCCTGATTGAATGGGTGATCAACAGTCCACAAAGAAAAACTTCTAATTGAGTTAGTAATGAAACTGATCAACCCCTCTAGACAGACTGGGTGTGCTTGATTACAGAACATTTTAAATTTCATTGTATACAAGATGGAAACATTTTATAGATTAAATTTTATAGAATCTAAAGATTTCTTTTTTTAAAAAATGTTTTAATAGCCATTCCAGGAAGTAATTGAACTAGTTTCTCTATTCTGTCACTACTCTTTTGGTGATGTTGCCCTATCAGGTGTGCTCTACCTGAGCTTCTTTACAGTCATTTCATTTTTCTTTAGCGTAAAACAATCAGTGCCAACAAAAGTAAAGCTCAACTAGCAACAACCAACATTTAACAAGCTTGCAAAACATTAGCCAGGGTGTTGACAATATTACTTACAGAATCTATGAATTATTGATATCCATGTCAGAAGTAACTTTAAGCAAAAAATTAGGGAGTTGCAGAGCAAATTATTCTACAATTCTATATAATGAAGTTGGGATAGATTTAAATTTATACTATTCTTAGAATGTCACCAATTCCATTTGGTAGATGAAAAAGTAAGTAAATAAACTCAAATTAGTTGATCACAAGATCATTATATCTTTAGATTTGTATTGTTATTTATATTGTTCTGTCCTTTTGGGAGAAGGCCACAGATTCTTTAATTTCTGCTCCTCAAATAAATTAAAGTTATTCTTTCTAGTGTTTACAGATAGTTCTCAACCTGGGACCATATCTGAGCCCAGAATTTCTGTTGCTAAGCAAGGCAGCTGTTAAGTGAGTTTTGCTCCATTTTACAACCTTTTTTGCCACATTTGTTAAATGAATCACTGCAGTTGTTAAGTGAATCAGGTGGTCATTAACAGAATCTCGGTTCCTCCACTGACTTCAACTTGTCGAAAGCCAGCTGGGAAGGTTGCAAATGGTGATCACAAGACTCTTGTCTAATGTATATTTTTGCCATAACTATTCTTAATCAGGATTTGGTTGCTCATGAGTCTTCCTATAGATCAGGGCTGTCAAACTCCCGGCCTGCGGGCTGGATGCGTCATACACTGGCCACGCCCATGGCCAGTTTAACAAAAGGGGAAGTCCCAATATGTCACGTGATGCCGTCGTGATGATGTGAGTTTGATACCCCTGCTATAGAATGAGTAATTACAAAAGTCCTGACTTAGTGCTAATATTCTGACAGTGCTTCATTCTCGTGTCTTAACACTTTTGGATCAGGTTAATCTGGGGAAAATAAGTAAACATAAAAGTGATCTTTAAAACTCTGTCATCCCCCAGACATTAAATGTATAGCCTGAAGGCTCAGTTACTTCAGTCCAGACTATTGCTTTAAATGTCAACTATTCCTAAAAACTTGACGGACTTACTAATTGGTTAAACAATTCAGTGTTCCAAAGAAGAGAGTAGGCCTTTTAATATAAGAATAGAAATTCCAGTCCAGTTGCAGCTGTGGTCATAAATCAAAGACTACCTTAATTCATATATATTTAAATATTGCATTTACATAGCAAAATGAATGCTTATAAATTGATAAATGCTCCTGAGAAAATTGGAGATAAGTAGAAATGAACTGCACAAATTACTTTTTATTATGATAGTAGCAGGCAGTAATAAACCATCTCTTGTGTTTCATAGACATTTTCCCAGTTCATGAGCTATCATTTATATTTGTTCATTCAGTTGTTCTTTACTTGATGATATTTAATTTAAAACATTAAATAAAATATTACAATATGTCCCAAATGAGGCATAAAGTACTTGTGTATTGTTATGTAAAATAATCTGTAGCTTCAGTAATAAATATTTTGCTGAAATAATAATTTAGCATGAGATTCAGTTTATAATAATGCAATGCACGTTAAAATGTGACATATTATTTCTGAAACAATGTAACCAAAACCATGAACATGAGAATTGCAAACAATTTATTAAGACAGTGCAAGAAGAATTCTCATTCTGATAAGGACCTCTGCATACAGTGCAATCTGTAAAAGTATGGATTAAAATAAAATATATTCTGTTGTCCTTTCCTGAGTCAGCATCCCATTTGTTCACGGTATGCTTTGATCTGAGAGTATGCTGAGTTGCTACTACACAAATAGGACATTCCAGGCTTTGGGGTAATGAAAGCACACTTGACTCCTGCAATGGCAAATAGTGTAAATAGCTGGTAAGAGAGCAATTCTGAAAGAATACTTCCTGTTCATTCTCATGTAGTCATAAAATATACAGTCAGGTATAGTATATACAGATTGTCCCTGCTTGTTAGTCCTTTAAGAAATAAAATGTATAAATTGCTTCACAATCCAATTAAGGTATTTCAAATACTTATAAATACTTATAAATCTTTAAAGGTTTAGCTGAAATTGGTTGTAGGTTTTGTATAGTTTCATATTTTCAAACATATGTGTCCCTGAGTTGGATTGCAAATTTCCTATAGATTTATACTTTTGGAAATAATTGGACAGAAGTTACTTTGAATATTAATGTTCTTGAAGACTAGATGCTTTTGGTACTTCTGATTTAAAAGAAAAATAAAAGGAGGCTAATAAAGTTTGAGTTTGAGTTTGAGTTTTATTAAATTTGTATACCGCCCTACTCCCAAAGGACTCAGGGCGGTGAACAGGCACAAGATAAAATACAGAAATACAAAAGTTAAAAACAATTTAAAACCAAATTAAATAATATTGGCCCACGACAATTAAAATCCCAATAAATTTAAAACAAATTAAAATTTCAATTTAAAATTTAAAATTTAAAAGAAAGGGGAGGAAAATTAGGCCAGGCCGGCTTGCTGGAATAAGAGGGTCTTAAGAGCACGGCGGAAGGTGCGCAGATCCGGGATCCTCCGTATCTCTGGGGGGAGCTCGTTCCAGATAGTGGGTGCCCCCACAGAGAAGGCTCTCCCCCTGGGGGCCGCCAGTCGACACTGCTTGGCTGACGGCACCCGGAGGAGACCCTCTCTATGAGAGCGTACCAGCCAGTGGGAGGCTATTTGTGGTAGTAGGCGGTCCCGTAAATAACCAGGTCCTAAGCCATGGAGCACTTTAAAGGTGGTAACCAAAACCTTGAAGCGCACACGGAAGACCACCGGGAGCCAGTGCAGCTCGCGCAGGAGAGGTGTTACACGGGAGCGCCATGTTGCTCCCATAACCACCTGCGCGGCCGCACTCTGCGCCAGTTGGAGCCTCCGCGTGCTCCTCAAGGGGAGCCCCATGTAGAGAGCATTACAGTAGTCCAGGCGGGAGGTGACGAGGGCAAGAGTGACTGTGTGTAGGGAGTCCCGATCCAGAAAGGGACGCAACTGGCGGATCAGGCGAACCTGATGAAAAATCCTCCCGGTCACGGCCGTCAAGTGCTCTTCTAAAGACAGCCGTGAATCCAGGAGGACACCCAAGTTGCGAGCCCTCTCCGTGGGGGCCAACGATTCACCCCCAATAGTCAGCGATGGCGTCAACTGACTATATCGGGACGTCGGAAAGCACAGCCACTTGGTCTTGAATGGGTTGAGCCTGAGCCTGTTCCTCCCCATCCAGATCCGCACAGCCTCCAGATACCGGGACATTACTTCAAGGGCATCGTTGGGGTGGTCCGGGGTGGAGATGTACAGCTGGGTGTCATCAGCGTACTGATGGAACTTCACCCCGAAACCACGGATGATCTCGCCCAGCGGCTTTACATAAATGTTGAACAGAAGGGGCAAGAGGACCGACCCTTGTGGCACCCCACATATGAGGGGCCTCGGGGACGACCTCTGCCCCCCTGCCAACACAGACTGCAACCGGTCAGAGAGAAAGGAGGAGAACCACCATAGAACAGTGCCCCCCACCTCTAACTCTTCCAGCCGGTGCAGCATGATACCATGGTCGATGGTATCAAAAGCTGCTGAGAGATCTAATAGGACCAGGACAGAGGAGCAGCCCCTGTCCCGAGCCCTCCAGAGATCATCAACCAACGTGACCAATGCCATTTCCGTGCTGTACCCAGGCCTGAAGCCCGACTGGAATGGATCCAGATACGTCGTTTCATCCAGGTACTGGGGGAGCTGTCGCGCAACCACACTCTCAACAACCTTCGCCACAAAACAAAGGTTGGAGACCGGACGATAATTAGCCAACACTGCTGGGTCCAGGAAAGGCTTCTTGAGGAGATGCCTCACCACCGCCTCTTTCAAGGTGGCAGAGAAGTCACCCTCACCCAACGAAGCATTTATAATCCCCTGGAGGCAGCCTCGCGTCACCTCCCAGTGCTGGGAAGCCAGCACTAACCAGGAGGGGCACGAGTCCAATAAACAAGTGGTCGCGTTCAGTCTACCCAGAATCCTGTCCACGTCCTCAGGGGTCACAGGATCAAACTCATCCCAGATAACATTCTCAAGACCTGCCCCAGTCCCTCCCCCTGAGACTACCCAGTCGGAGTCCAAATCTTCCCAGATCTGAGTGATTTTGTCATGCAGATACTGAACAAAATCCTCGGCTCTACCCTCCAAGGGGTCTTTCCCCCGCTTCCTGGTGGAGCAGGGAGCGGGTCACCCTAAACAGGGCAGCCGGGCGGTTATCTGATGACACAATAAGAGCAGCAAAATAGCTACATTTCACTGCTTTTATCGCCACTAGGTAATTCCTAATATGAGATCTTACCAGTGTCCGGTCCGATTCTGAAAGACTGGCCCTCCAACTACTCTCTAGGTGTCTTTTCCGGCGCTTCAACTCCCTTAGCTCCTCAGTAAACCAAGGAGCCAAATGAGATCGGCGCCGGGTCAGAAGCCGCAAAGGCACGACCCGGTCCAGAGCTCCAGCGGCCGCCCTATCCCAGGCGGCCACTAGGTCTCCAGCCGAGGCATGTGCCAGAGCCTCAGGAAATGGCCCAAGCTCCATCTGGAACCTATCAGGTTCCATCAGGCAGCTGGGGTGGAACCATCTTACCGGCTCCGCCTCCCTGTGGATATTGGATGCTTTTATGATCAATCGCCCCCCCCAAAAGTATAGCACAAGTTTGAGAGGCTACTGCTTAACTCTACAATATGAAAAATGATTTGAAATTGGAAGACCAGGGAGAAATTAGATTGCATGCACCAGAACTAGTCTTTGTGTTTACTTTTCATGTTTGCAAAACTGATTTAAATGTCAAGAATTATATAAATGTGCTTTGAATATATATAAATTGATTATAATTCACTATATGAAAGTTGTATTTGTATGTTTCCCCTCTCCTCTTTTTAAATTTTTTTGCATAGATACAAATGTAAACTTTCTCATTGTTCCTAAATTGGAGGAGTGTAAAGAGATCCCAAATAGGGGACGTTCTGGCTTATTAAAGTTCCCCCCTGCCCCATTTGTATTGACTGGAGGCAGGAAGTGACTATGTGACACTCTGGATTTCTGGATCCATTTCATTTGGAATTTTCCTGCACTGAAATGGGAGGATTGGACACCAAGCAGGAGTTATACTACTAGGAGATCCAAAATTCCAGGAGAATAATAGAAATAGATATTATATGTTTTTATAATCACAACCCCAAAATGGTTTCCTCTTCTAGTTTGCTTGCTTTTTTATTTTAAAAGATTTATATAACTTCTCATTGTAACAACAACCTTGGGTGATGCATAAAACAGTATGTTTGAGAGGCACTGATGATAATCCTTCTGTGTCAGACTTATCAAGCTTTTTGTGGGTGTAAAATGAATCCTCTCTGTAGGTGGGGCTTCCCTCCATTGGTACAGCTGCTCTGCTGGTGGATGGGCATCTCTACTATATCGTAACCCTTGAGAAAGTTTTCAGAGCAATCCAGATACTTTAATATCAGATTAATATGGGCTAGCATTTTTTCTTTCTTTTTTGAACTGTCCTACTACTGCCGGTACAGCATACATTTCATAATTTGTATGTAATAGAAAGTTTTGTGCTATGCTCATTTCTATGCTTTCTTGGTTTTCATGCCAAATTCAATTAACACATATTGCTTATTTATTAAGTTAGTAGGCATTGCTACTGAGTGTAAAAGTTTTTCTGAGACATAGGACTTTTGCATGTAGTGGTAAGATATGGTCATTAACTTCTTCAAAGTTATAAAGAAAATTGTTGCTAAAACGAATTCTAAACTTGTTCCATAGCCTAATATGGATATGAAATGTATTTGGCTTCAGCCCTATGTGGAACTTGTCTGCCAAATTTTTACAGCGATCTGTTCCATGATGAATTTACTCTAAGCAGTAAATAAAAAAGTATTTATTGGAATAGTTTGTCATATTCCTTGACTCTGTCATAGCTTAATATTATTGAAATATGGGCTACATCTGTTACACTAGAAAGAAAAAATGATAAAATGGGGAGAAATTTTCCTCCTATTTTTACCTATTTCAAAGGCTACTTCTATGTTATCTAATAAACTTCAAATTAGGCATGTGCTCAGGGGAATAAAGTATCTGTTCTTGTCTATGTCATCTTTGCATCTACTATGGAGTTTTATTTTAATGTAAATTCCTCTATGCCGGAATTGATAATTAGAGCAAGAAGAAAGAAAATCATTCTTTCTTCCTCGCACTAACAGTAGAAGGGGATTCTTTCAAAATAATCTAGGTTAGGTGGGGCTAGTCCCTCTTAGCCTGCCAAGCTGTTATTTCTGCAGATTGTAGCATTTCCTTTAAATTTGCAGGTACCGTATTTTTCAGAGTATATGACGCACCAGACTATAAGACACACCTATCTTTTTTGGTGAGGAAAACAAGAAAAAGAAATCTGGCTCTGGCTCTGGCTCCCAACAATTTTGCTTCGTTGCTGCAATCAGCAAACAGCCTGCTTTACTTTCATTTTCGTTTTCAGCATAGCTTGATTAGCACAAGGAAAAAAGAATCTGCTCCAGAAATTTACCTCTTTGCAACAAGCAGCAGAGCCCTGCACAAAACAGCTGAGAGCAAAACAGCTGAGAGTCGGGAGGCCGATCCAATCAACTTGTGCTAATTAGGTTGTGCTGAAGCTGAAACGAGCTGTTTCTTCTTGCTGTTTGCTGCAAGGAGGTAACTGCTGGGAGGCAGAAGCCAAAGGGTGGGGACCAGTGGTTGGGCGGGGGCTACATTCGGTGTATAAGATGCACCTAAATTTTCACTCCCTTTTAGGGGGGAAAAAGGTGCGTCTTATACTCCGAAAAATACAGTATATCATTCCTAAGTACATACGCTGTCAGTTTGACCAGAGATTGCATGAGAGCAGTTTGGTTTATTTCAGGGGTGTCAAACTTGATTTCATTGAGGACTGCATCAGAGTTGTGTTTGACCTTGGGGGTCCATGGAGTCCATGGCCAGGATGGGTGTGGCCAGCTCAATGTCACTCGTGTTGGTGACACCTTTGGTAGCCCGAGCACACTGCCAGCGAAAACAGGCTCCCAAGCTCTGTTTTAGGCTGTGATGGCCTCCTGCAACCCTCTGCCAGTGAAAACGGAGCTTGCACGTAGCCCTCCTGAGCTCCATTTTCACTGGAAGGGGCACTGCAGGCTGGAAGGGGCATTGCAGGGTGGCCCTACGGGCCAGATCTAAGCACCCCATGGGCCTGATCTGGCCCCCGGGCCTTGAGTTTGACATCTCTGGTTTATTTGGTTTCAGCTTAGTATAATTATCATTAATGGCTAAGCATGATATGTGAACTTGTGGTTTATCCAACAAAGTTGCTAAGCATTTCATAATACAGTTCTGTCAAAAAAAACCCTTCCTTTTTATGATCCTGTAATCCCTTAATTTGGGATAGAGTCAGGGTGACTGGATGAAGCTGAGTGTTTACTGGGTGGATACCCTTCCTAGTGCCTTGCTATCAGAAAGAAGGTTAATATTATATGTATCTATGTTTGCGTATAAAAAAATTTCAGTTTTATCTTGAACAATCAGAATCAGAAATTCCTTCAGTAGGCATTGCTGGAGACTTGGCCTTACAAGGCAGCTAAACAGCCACCTTTAAGGAGCCATATTTGTTTTGGGGATTGTGGGCAAAATATCAGTGAATACTCCTCAGGCTCTGGAAAACTGACTTGATAACACTATCAGCATCAATATTCTTTCTCCTCTGCATTTGCTGATACACCCTTGAAACTATGTTTGTAAAGCAACATATATTATAAAGCATTGCAATTGTGAAAGCAACTATATTTTAGTTTGCCATATTCCTTTAGAGTGCAATGTTTCAGAAAGGGCAAAGCAGAGAAGTCAATCTGGAAGACAGTTCCTCTTTGCGAAATCTGCCTAAGGTTTTTCTTTGCAGAGGCTGTAAGAAAGAAAAAACAAAAACCCTGTGAGATCAACACTGGAGAACAAGATGGTTATTCTCAGTTCAACATTTGTAGTTGTTAAATGTGTTGAGTCAGAATATTGTATATAAAAGGTCACGTCCAATGAAGTGTTGGTGCACATTACAATGTAAACAATATAAAGAATTGTCAAGGCCCAGGAGCAACAAAACATCTTCCTTTATCATTTGAAAAATCAACACTTCTGACTTTTTGATTTAATTGGATACAGTGGACAAGAGAAATAACATAGAACAGGGATGGCGAACCTTTTGGAGACCGAGTGCCCAACTGCAACCCAAAACCCACTTATTTATCACAAAGTGGCAACACGGCAATTTAACCTGAATAATCAGGTTTTACTACCAAAAATAATGATAAACAACGCAGAATTCAATTAATTGTTCTAAGAAAAACATGATAAATGCACTTTAATTCCCCTTCATTTTTTCCCCTGCTTTTGAAATAATATGTTTAGCAACAATGAAAAAGAAAAACTTTTGTAATATCATTTCGCTTTTCCTCCCTCTCTCTCTCTTTCCCTCCCTCTCTCTCTCTCTTTATCTCTCTCTCTTTCCCTCACCCCTCTCTCTGCCTTTATTCCCCCCCAGTGGGGGGGGGGAGAAGGAACCCTTGAACTGGTGCTGGGTGGTGGGAATGATGTCCGAAGGCCAACAAGCCCAGGAGCAGCGTGTTCACGCTCAGCTAGCTGGCGGGGAGGCAGGCCATCCCAACACAAGCTGCTCTGCAGGAAAAGAAACTGCTTTTTTTTTTATTGAGCCGAGCCAACACAGGGTTGCATTATGGCTCCGCGTTGTAATGGGCTTCAGGAGGAGGATGGGACCCCGTCTCCCCCCATTGTGAAGCACACGAGTGAAAAAGTTCACTCAAATCAATTCCAAGTTCACAAGATCTTTTTCTTTCGCAAGTAATTGGAATTGATTGAGTGAAACACAATGGAGAAACACCATTGGAGCTGGGCTGGGGTGACTGCGCGCATGCCCACAGAGAGGGTTCTGCAAATCTAAACTAAAACTCCCTTTTTACCACCCTGTAATCGCTTAATTCGGAGTGTAATCAGGGCGACTGGATGGAGCTGAGCTGGCTGGATATTCTCCCTGACATCATGTCTTCCTGATACCTTTGTTTTTTTAAAAACAAAACCATTGCAAAAATAATTTATTTCAAGCTTTCCAAATGCTGTCATAAAGAAATCATTTGTTCAAAACTGGTCCAATTATTAACTTTGACTTTTGTATAGGATTGCTGCATGCCCTTTAAAGGTGAAGGACTTCTTCCTTATTTCAAAACATTAGAGTCTCACTATAGATATGTTTTCCCCCAGGGTTGCTTCAGATCATTAGATGTTTATAAAGACAACCAGAAGTCATGAGTAAAGTTAATTTGTCTGAAACAATTTATGCAGCAATTTAACATATAAGTTGCTTTATAATCTTTCTCTGGTTAAATGTCTGCTGACTTTTGAAAAGACACAGAATGCTACTAATAAGATGATGATATAGTATGTTAGACTGCAAAACCTGTACCTACTGTGTACAGAAAGTAAGTCCACTCTTACTTCCCAATCTGACCTTACCTTGCTTAGTCTTTGTACAACGAGTTAGTCGTTGCTTGTTTCTATTTTAAACATAAGGGACTGAGAAAAAAAGACAACTTATTTCCTTTAGGATGAGAAGAATGTTCAAAATTTGTTTCCATATATATGCAAATAACTACAAGGTCAACAACTGGAAAACAAATAGTTTGACAACTTGCTTTAGTTCATAAAATACTGAACTACTGCTAACTGTTGCTAGGAGAAATATAATAGAAAATATTACAGAATGTATGTAAAGAAGAGGATGACACAGTACAGACAGTTGATTGCTTTTATGTGTGTCTTTAATCCCCTTTTATTTTTACTAAACAAACAAACAAACAAATAATATGAAAGCTATAGAGGTCTAGTCCAGGGGTGGAATTCACTTACCTTCCCTACCGGTTCGCAAATGTGCACGCGGGAAGCTTCATGATGGTAAAAAATGGCAGAAGGCCACAATGGGAAACACAATATCCTGTGTCCAATTTATAATTATTGTTGATCATAGTTTGTTTTGTGCTGATCACTCTAAGATATATATTATCTCTGAATTTGTCAGTTCTGGGTTTGCCCTTACGACAACTGAGAAAAGAGAATGACACCCCTGACCTTCTGCTGCAGCATCATCACACAACTCTGTGATCTCCATGCATTCTTCACCCGCACCGCAACCTATACATTCTATTTGACCTGTGCTGCCCCCCCACAATATACCCGACACACACCCCAGATGCCCTTCCTGACCTGCACTGCACATCCTCCCTTTGCCACACAGCATCTCTGGTGCATACTCACCTTTCCCAACATACATGGAACGCATCCTCAGGTACCATTCCTGCCTGCATGGTGCTTGTGCACCCCTTACTCACTCCTCCACTTACCAGCATCCCCTTCTCTGTCTGCTGGTCTTGGCCTTCCAACTTTCTACTGGCTTCCCCACTGAAATTTTCCCGGCAATCTTCCCCCAAGCAAAGTAAATGGGGTTGCTGGCAGGAATGCAAAGGAAGGAAGGAAGGAAGGAAGGACTTTCTTTTTTTATAAGAAATAATTTAACTGTATAAAAGTCTTTACCTTCATTTCTTAACCAGGATCAAGAAGCTGTGTTTTGTCCTGTAGAAATCAACATTGCAGAATCTCTTTACTTCCTTAATATCTACAGTCAAATCCAAAAAGTCGTCCTGGACTGCTTCACTTTCTATCTATAAATTTCTCCCCTGGATCTTTTGACTTTTCTGGTCTTATGGGGGTGGAGGCGTAAAGATTGCAAATAATTTTATAGCCAGAGTCTACACTACGACTAGATTACTGTCACAACTTTTGTTACAATTACTTCAGTTGTTGAGGGCTAAAGTAAATTTTGGTGGGTGCATCCAGAGGTGAAATGCTTCTGGTTTGGACCAGCTTTCAGAGGATTTCAGAGCCACAGATGAGCTATGAGTAGCCCAGTTTGTGATCTAATTTCACTACAGTAAGGAAAGCTTCTTCTTTTAACTATATTTGTTGGATTTACTCTAATCCTAAAAATGGTTGCACCTTTTTTATGCTGTAACTGAGTATAAAGATGGAAAAGTATACCACTCTATCCAAATTTTCATTTGTAACAGTAGATCTTCCTCATCCACCTCCTTCTGTCCAACAAAAGGAAAGCCTTTAACCTTAAATATTTCATTGCTAGTAGTATACTTTTTGAATAAAACACAGTTTTTCTGGAGAACTTCCTTGCCCTTCCTCATTATCCATTATTTCTTTCTTTATTTTGCAGCTCAATCCTGTATATATCCAAATTATCTCAACATACTTTTTTAGAAGTGCTCATTCATTTTTGCGTTTAGCACATACTTCTTAAAAATCTTAAGTGATATATAGCAGAGGATCATCTATCCAACCTAACTCCTGTTTCCCTTGGTCCAGTCATTGTTCCATTCACTGAATCTTACTTTGTAAAAATATGATCCTAAATAGCAGCTAAATATTGGGAGCAAATATACTCTTGTCTATTTATTACAGTTGTATAGGTGGTCCTCAGTTTACAATTACTCATTCAGTGGCCATTCAAAGTAAAACAGAGCTGAACAAGGGGGGATGACTTTCAACCTGTCCTCGGAGTTTCAGCCATCACAGTGTCGCCATGGCACTTGATTTGTGATCTGGATGCTTGATGCCCAGCTTGCAATTACTACAAAGCAGCAAGCCATGGTCCTTGCAATTTCTGATGTTCTCTGCCAGCTTCCCATAAGTAAAGTCAGTGTTGAACCTGGTCAGAATTAGCACTTCTCATTCTTTGCTTGCCTCTACTGTGCCTGCCAACAGCACTCTTTTGCTCCCTGAAGTATGTGTGCACCCACCAGCCTTCTTGCCTGAGATTACTGCTTTTTTCCATTTAACAACCCACACAGTCCAGGGATTATGACAGTAACAAGGACTGCCAGGATTTCCATTACTAAGCAATGCAGTCATGTTACATTGCATATTATGACTGCATCAGTAGTGGGTTGCTCCCGGTTCGCCCCGGTTTGGGCGAACCAGAAGTGGTGGCTGCGGGAGGCTCTGTCCACCCGCCCAGACATCATCAAAACGCTATGCTCAGTAGCGCACATCCCCTTGCGCTACCAATAGCGAACCGGTAGCACGGGGATTTGAATCCCACTACTGGACTGCATCACTTAACAAAGGAAATCCCTCTTCTAGTTGTTGTCATAAACCTGTAATTGGGAAGACATGGTTGACTTTTTGTAATCTTGGAATGTTTCCTTAGCAATGATTTCATAAAGTATCTATGGACACTATACTAAAGGACAGTATACTAAAATGGCTTCTGCTGTCAGGGTAAATATTTGAACCCAGGGTTTTTTAAAAAAAAATAAATCACCAAGCTGTCTTTAAACGTTTAATATTGAGAGTTTCATACTAATTAGAGAAGTCTGTTATGAATATTGAGATAGGTCTTCACTGGGACTTGGATTTTTTAAGAATCCTGGATATTATTAAGAGATATATTCATATTCCAGCTAAGTGAAGTCCACCTTTGGTTCAGACTTTTAGACGAATGCATGGAAATTGTGGAAAATATGGGATGAGGCTATGTGTGAGGCAATTATCTAAGTGCACGAATTAAGCTCTAGACTAATTTAGAAGTGTATAATAGCTATATCCATGTCAGTTCATTTCCTTCTCATGAAATCTTCTGGAACTCCAGTTAGTGATACTTTTCAAAAGGAAATTGGCAGCTTTATTCAAGGACCAGCCAGGACTTCTTTAAGATACCAGAAAGCTCAGAGGCAAAATGTTTGAACACTTCCCCTGCCCATACCCATTCTTGTCGCTACATCCTGCACTGATCATTTCAAATACTGAATTATGCTTCAAATGGGATCCTCTCCTGGAAATCGGCCTCCCAGCATGGCTTCTATTGTCCCCCTTTTAAAAGGCACCGGTAGGGTGCCAGTGCAAAACCAATTAATCTATTTTATTTTGAGTGCAAAAAGTCACCCTATGGCGACTCTAAGCCTAGAAAGCAGAATAGTTTTTTCTACAGAGTAAATCAATTTTCATGCTTGGTAAAGAGTGAAAAAAGTCCTTGAGCCAAGTAGCTGCATCCGTACGACTTTCTTGACAGTATTACAGAAGAAGTTTGTGTCGCTTTCTTCCAGTGTTTTTTTTCCTCCCAATTTCCCAGCTAATCAGTAGCCCCAAATTCTCACTCTGTATCATCTCTCTACTTACCCTGGCTGATTTTGCTTACCTTCCAAATACTGCCATCTCCTGAGACTGCCTTCATGTACATACCAAATAATTGCCAGCTTGCTGTTTTCATTTCTTCCCTTCTTATTCAACACCCTCAACAGGAACATCAGAGACCTCTTTATCAGGAATCAAAGCATTTAGGTCACCTAGCACAATACTTTTTACTCTTATTTAAAATGGTTCTTCGGAATTTTAGAAAACTTGTTAAAGAGAATGAAGAGGCAAGCCCCCTCTCTCCAGGCCTTCCAAAAAAAGGGTTAAAACACGGCACTGCCGCCTTGCATGAGAAGCCCCAAAGAAGTGCATAGTCCTGGAGTTGGTTAGTGCTGAGAGCCATCCCTTTACCCTTGTTAGCCAACTTTTATCAAGGTTAACATATTCTTTCCTCCTTTAAAAAGAATATATTGTTTTAATTTTTTAACCCAATTTTTAACTTTTTACTTTTTATGTCCTATTTTTATATTTCAGTGTTTTATTGTATATGCTGGCCAGAATCTTTCAGGGAGATGGGTAGTTTAGAAATATGAAAAATAATAGAGGAGGGGGAAAGAGAGAGAGAGAGAGAGAAGGGAGGAAGGAAGAAAAGAAAGAAGAGAGAAAGGAAGGAAGGAAGGAAGGAAGGAAGGAAGGAAGGAAGGAAGGAAGGAAGATTGCATAGGTAAGACATGACAAATCTAGCATAGATTTTTTTCTATGGGCTAGAATTAAAATAAACCTCTGGAGCATGGCATTGGGCAAATTTACACAGTTGCATATGGGAAATACAATTTCATTAAAGCATCTTGGAATTCTTCTGTAGATGCACATTTTTATCATCTTTGATGAAACAATTAAAACCATTATTTTTAATTCTATTTCTGGCTCCTTGGAATGCAATTCATTTAAAAAGAATATATTCCAGATGAATTTCTATTTCTTGCTGATACAGAACATGATTGGATATTTGAAGCCACAATGAAAAAAACATTATTACAGACATGGTTTATTTTCCAGTTGCAAAGATACATCTTCTTAGCTTTGGCTGGATTGTTCCCTTTATAATTATCCCACATTTGGCAGCTAGACTTCCCAACTTCCCTTTTTACTAGGAGTTAATTACATTCATGAGGATACTCCATCATTTTGTGCTAATTTCTCAGATTGATAATGAGAGGTCAGAGCACATTTTAATAATTGACAAGGAGTGGTTCATGTATCTTATTACACTTCTCCTTTGATATTGAACAGAAGTAGACTTTACATTTATTCAATAATCTAAAAAACTGGTTGAGGAGATAAACTGTTGCATTACAATACCCTAACCTATATTTTTAAAGCCAGGAATATCTAACATGCTAGTTATTAGCTTGCGTGTTGTTACTGTTTTCATTTACTTTATTAAAAAAACTAGGTTTTTTTTTTCCTCTTTAGCAAGGAATATAACCTATAAGCAACAGTACCTTCTTAAAAAGTAATCTAGCCTCTTAAAAGTGCTGCATACAATTTCTAGCCGAGGAGACTGAGATTCAGTCCATCTGGAGAACATCAGGTTGGGAAGTTAGGAAATGTTGTCTACCCTTCACTAATTTCTTTTTGAATCAGATGACAGTTTGAGTGAGTACATGTGAAGGCCAGAATGATTAATTTCAGATAGCAAATCACTACATATGAAGTCAGCCTGCTGCTTCATAGATTCTAGAAAAGTGGCTCTACTGGCAAATGCCACTTGAGCTGGATATGTAGAGTCAACTTTGGCTTCTAACACTGAACATTAATAATTCTGTTTTGAGTGGTGTTAATTAAAGAACAAAGCAGATTTATAAGATTAATGTTAAAATCCCTTGCCCAAATGTTGATTATATTCCAGCATTTTATTTTAGGACAGGGAGTTCTTTCATCTGTAGATTTTTTTAAAAATGAAAAGGAACTAAGTATTATAGAACTAATGGGAAATGCTACATGTCTTCTGACAATAGAATTAATCTAATTTGGCACTGTAAATACGAGAGATGGATGACATAGAAGTTTAATAAACAAAATACAACAGTATGCCAATAAGAAATAGATAATTATTGAATAAAGGAAGTGTATCTAATATTTTTGTCACATTTGCATATGGTAGTATAAAATATGCTGCTAATCTTTAATCAGCACAAAAAGAGACTAATAGCATCCTGAACTTTGATTTGTATAGTTTTTGACAGAATTTTTGTATAGTTTTATATGCTTTTTAATTTTGTTTTATATTGCAAACTCATATACTGAGATGGGTGGCTATATAAATATAAATTTCAAATAATCAATGAATAAAATCCAGAACGTACCCTAGATATTAATCTGAAATAATTATTATTGGATCTGTTTTTTGTTGGATACCATTTATATTTTTTAAGAAGCTGGTTTCTTTAACACAATTTCTGGTAAATAAAAAATGGATGGATATTTGCCTTCACATAAAAACAATTGATTTCTAACTGAAGAAATCAGAATTGAAGAAGCTTCTTGGATGAGAAGGGAAATATCTTCAAGCAAAACAAAGAAACTCCAGTTGGCTTTTTAAAAAGCATCTTTGGGACAACCATAACCTGGATGACTGAGAGTCTTCATAGACTCTCAGTCTATGAGTCTTGATTTCTGAGACTTTATCAACTTAGGATGTATAGCCACATGATTATGAAACATGTTCATATTATTTATTTCAACAATAGTAGGATTGCCAGGTTGATATCATCCCTTTCTTGAGAATTTAGGTCCAGCCAAGTTATATCACATAATTAAATATTACGATTTCTATGTATAGAAATGTGGCATTAGTAGTACTGAGTGGTATGAAAGCACAACAATTAAGGAGGAGGAAGAAGAAGAAGAAATATTTCCCATGTGCCAAAGGACTCCATTTTCATTTTAAATAGATAACTATTCAGTTCATCTAAGACAGGGCTGTAAAACTCCCGGCCTGCAGGCAGGATGCATCACGTACTGGCCACGCCCACACCCAATTTAGCGAAGGGTGGGAGTCCTGATATATCACATGACAGCACCGTGATGCCATGAGTTTGACCCCCTGATCTAAACCACTATATTATATAATTTCCTTTTCAAGTTAAGACTAATAATTATGAATTCAGTTGTAGCATTAGATCAGATATTCATTGTGCTTGTGCAAAGTGAATAACAAATTTGTGTTATTGAGAAGAAAATTAATTTGGTTTGATCAACATCTTTGGGTGAAAGAAAATGTGCCCAGTTATACAAGACTATGACTTGTCTTCTGATAACCAGAAAATAAAGCACCATTTTCTTAACCTTATGATGGTATTTGCACCACTAACCATATCATACTGCATAAAAGGCAAAGTTCTTCTGAATAATTTTACTGTATAAAGAAGATTGAAGGTTATAGAGGGAATCCTTTTTGAAAGAGAAATGTAGAACTTGTGGCCAGTTTTGAAACAGAATGAATTATTTAAATCCATATAGCTCATTTGATTTATTAAAATAAGGCCTTGACAAGAGAAGCACTCACCAAACTCTACCTGTGAATGACACTGAACTCTGCCTTTATTTCCTGCATGCCAGAACAGATATAAATAATTCAATGACTAGCTTTATTCAACTTTCTTATCAGAGCATCTATAAAGAACTAGGAGGTGCTACATTTTCAGCTTTGCTGCTCCTTTAAACCACAATACTAGAGCATACTGAATTTGCCAAAGACATATTTTTTTGTCTTCTCATAGATTTTTAAATGTAATAAAAGATGTGAAAGATTTTTTTCCCCTATTGCTTTGCTTTCAATGTACTAGAAAACTACAGTGCAAAAGATACAGGGTTTTTTCCTATGGACACATGTCAGACAGTGATTTCTTCTAATAAATGTGGCTACCTTATTAATGTTAATAGCATTAGCAAGCTTTCTTAGTGCACTGACTTTGTTAATTTTAATTCAATAGTAGAGGGGGACAATCCCTATTTCTGTGTGTGTGCATGTGCTTGTGTGTTTGTGTGCGTGCGTGCGCTCACATATGAGCCTTTGAATGAATGTTGACTCCTGTCAAATGTCTGGTCAAGTTTCTTGGCAAGGTTTTGAAAAGGGGGTTGCTCCTGCCTTCTTCCTAGATCTGAGTTAGAACAACTGGCCCAAAGTCATCTACCAGATTTCATGCTTGAAGTTGGACCAAAACTCACCATCTATTGGTTTTTAGTCTGATGCCTTCACCACTGCCCAAACTAGTTGTAATTTCCAATTAAGTGTACCTCTATCTTCCTCTGTCTTTGAATAATCAATTCCAAACTCTTATCTGTTTTCAGAAATTTAGCATTGAATTCAGAATTTTTACCATTTCCTTATAAATATCTCATTTTTTCCCTTGAATTTTGTAACTGAATAAAGGCAGAATTTTGTAACTGACACAGAATCCTTAATATCCTGAATACTGTCCTATCAGCAGGTTAGAATGAAGGCACTTTATGAAGCTTTACATTAGATTCAATATTAATTAAGCCTGAAACAGAATTATCTGCCAAAACTGTTTCTACGTATGTGTTGTGAGTTTATTTAGAAATGCATTTGCATCCTTTAAAAAAAATGTGACTTATCTGTTTGCTAAAAATATCTGTTCTGTTTGATTAAAGGAATCTCTCTAGTTCCTTTATAATAATTTTAAACAGTGAGAGCAATTGTATCTGATTTGTTTTCATTAATATATGTAAACTAGAAGCTGTTGAATTTCACAGAGATATTTTAAAACAGTCCAGTGCATATTTTAAGGCAGAGCATTGGGTACTGGACATCTATTTGGCATCAGATATGCTGCATATCATAAGAAAAGCACCTTGTCTCTTAACTAGGTAAGAGGAGAAGGAAAACAAGTTTTTGTTAGTTTTTTGTGTTGCAGCAGCTGGCTCTACTGTTACTATAGCAACATACCACATGATAAGGTATATTAGGTTGCTCTGCATGAACACAAGTGGAGAATGAATAGCAAAAAGTTAAATGTTACTTTGGAGTGTCTTGTGTGGATATGTTTATGGTCAATGGTCTAGGAAAGTTAGTGCTGTGATGCTGTTTTAAACAGCAGATTCAGGTAAGTTAAAAGTTGTTTTCATTTTTTAATTTTGCCCTTTCTTCCTCAAAATGGAAAAGTAGATCTTTTATATTTTCTTGCTTTTCTTTTTGTATTGATCTTATCAACATTATAATCCTCACAAAATAAAATGTTAATACTCCAGTTTTGCTAGGGTCTTCAAATCACATGACATTGTCTATTGTAATGTTTTCTGTTTTGCAAATAAAGGACTAAACAAAGGTCCTGATTTAGTGGCCTCAGTTGGGACTAGCAACATGGTCCCTATGCAAAGCAGTTGCTAAGATCACTGTGCTTGTGATGTTATGTCAGCTTTCCTTTGTTTTACAGACCTGTGAAGGTCATAAAAGTGAAGATATGTTGAAAAGTTAATTTTTTATCCCCATTGAAATTACAATTTGTTGCTAAATGAGGACTAGTGCAGTTAATGTGATTTGATGGTCCAAAGCTCGTTACATGTGGTGAAGAACATCTATGGAGATTCTCAGTCATCCAGGTCATGGCTGACCCAAAGATGCTCTTTCAAAAGGCAATTGAACTTCAGCCAGAACTGAAATAGTTTCTTGGTTGAGAAGCAAAATGTTTTCAAGAAAAAAAAAGAACAGTCCAGTTGCTTTTTGAAAAAGCACCTTCCTGGTTCTGGTGCTCCAGCACGCGCACTGCCCTAGATTGCATGCGCGCGCCGGAATCCGGAAGAAAGCAGCTGGCCGGTGCATATGCACATGATGAAACCCAGAAGAGCAGCTGGTGAGAGGGCTCTGCATGCCACCTGTGGCACACGTGCCATAGGTTCCCATCACAGGTTTAAACAATTGTTCTTAGTTTTCCAAAGAAATGTTTGAAAAGAATGAGAGGAAAAAAGTATAGTCCTGATTTTCTACAACAGTCATTGCCACCAACCTCCACTACAAATTTATCAGCAGTGTTTTTGATGTAGAACTAAAATCGCTGTCCCAATTATCATTTAACAAGGCTCCAAAATAAGATGGCATCCTTCAGGAATCTAGACAAGTAGATTTCTAAATCTTTTGTGTCAGTATAATTAGATCCATTATCATCACTAGTGCTTGAATATTTTCGTATGTTCAAGAACAGTGACAAAATTCTCAAATTATTCATTATGAGTTTGGCTTAGTGACCAAATAGAACACCAGAGAGGTACTTGAAAATGAAGTAAAAAACAAAACAAAAACCTAGCAGGCTTCCAGCTCAGATACAACTAGCCTTTTAATTAGCCTTTCTAATTACCAGCCTGCGATATGACAAAATTGGTTGCATTTTGCTTTTACAGATTTTTGTGTGTTGATTTTTATACTGGGAGTTGCAAAATACCCTTGAGAGACAAAATACTACCAAAATTAAGCTATGCACTAAAGTTAAATTATCCCCTTTGACTTTCTGATAAAAACCAAGAGTTGATAATGTTTATTTCATTTCTTATTCCTACCTTTTAATTAAAAATATATGCTTCTTAGAGTTAAGAATTAGTTTCCTATCCATGGCAAACAATAGGAAGTCATCTACCCTATGCTGATAACAGTCCTTTTGCAAATTGGGCTTCATTGATTGTTACAGTCATTACTGCTTGATTTGTAAGTGGAATTCACTATTCATGAATAATCTACAGAGAATATTTTCTATTAAAATTATCAATTCACAAATGATAAGGTGTGTATATGTCTCATCTTTCACTCATAAAATCAAAAATGAAAGAAGCATCACTATATAGCAATAGCACTTAGACATATATACCGCTTCAAGATGCTTTACATCCCTCTCTAAGCGGTTTACAGAGTCAGCATATTGTCCCCAACAATCTGGGTCCTCATATGCTGTAGGGAAACACTTTCTGCTCTGCATTTTAAACATATTCAATTAAAATTGCACTTGTATATATTTGGAAGTTTTTAAATTGTAAATCACAATCTAATTCACAATAATAATTCGTAATTCATTCTTAGGTTTACTAGGTCCATGCCTGCACTAGTACTGTTAGTGTTTATTGCTTATAAAATTATAACTACTATTACTTTGTTACATCAGAAAAAGCCAAATAATATATTTCCAAGACAAATAATCATTTTAGGTATTTTGTGCATTGCAAGTCCAAACATACAGACTGATAGTTCTGTTGTATAATCCCAATATTATTTTTTCAATTCCACAGTAGCCTTATTAACATTTGAACTAAAAACTGTGGATGTGAAAGACAAATTCCAAGATTTCCCTTCAACATGCCTGCCAAGTTTAAGCATCATTATGGTTTAGTGTTTTTGCTCTGATACCAGTAATTAAAATCATGTAATGCATTTAATTTGTACCTTTTATCTATTCATCTAAGAGGAAGTTATGGAATGTACTTTGAATAGGTTTTATACTGCATTATTACAATGCTTTCTTCTTTGGTAATAATGTTATTAATGCTTACAAATACAAAGATAAAAGACTAATGCAAACTAAGAAAAATACCATATAAAAAAGAGAAAAAAAACCAAGTGAAAAAGAGAAAAAAGGGGGGAAAGAATAAGAAAAAAGGATATATAAAGAAGTGACTCCCCCCTCCCTCCAGACAAGCATAAACTGCAGGAACAATACCTTCTCTAGTATTTCAGTAAAAAGGATCTCTTATTCCCATACCCCATCGTTTATCAATAAACAAATTGTAAAACTCATGTTTTGTATTCTAGTTTATCACTTTCTCTAAAAAAAATTTAAAAAAAACCCACAAATTGATTTCTTATCATTTTCTTTGTCCCCTCTCAAAAACAGTTTTGGTAGCTTAACATGTCCCTTTTGTAAATCCAAGATAAGGCTTTCCAAGGCAATTTAGTGGCAGAAAGTCTTGGAAGTAATTTCTGAATACATTTTCCTAAATAGCCTTAATTTCTTGTATAGTTATTTATAGACTAAATTCTATAGTCAAATAATATTGCAACATTGATAAAAATGGTCAATTTTCCTTTAATTACATTCTTTTTATGATTGTAAGTCTCCCAATTACCCTAAAATGGGCAGATAAATTTTATAAACAAACAAATAGTTCTCCCTGGTTCTGTCTAATCAACTTTCATGTCTTCTCTTATCATATGTTTATCTTTTAATCAGTAAAACTTTCCCACAAGAGGCTTTCTTGCAGTTAATAATATAAAATTTTAAACAACTCACAAGCAATATTCTTTCAAGTCCATCTGGGCCCTTAACTTTCCAAAATCAAATTCGAATCACCCCTTTGTTGTTTTCCAAATATTTTCCAGCATTATCTTTTTAATTCCTTAAATTTACCATAAAATTTCTTTCATCCAGGTTAGAAGGAAACTCATAGTGTGATGAAATTTGCTCTTCAGAAGACTTTTAACATACCCCCCAAAATGATAACAAGCAATTTCCTAAACTAGTTAAGAAAAGAAGTGGATGAACTCAGTATCCAAATGAAGAAATGGAAGATTTTTTTTCCTAGTTCCCTAAGCTCTCAAGTAAGCCAGACAGCACTATTTTATCATCTCTTTACGAAAAGTCTCTATATGGAGCAAATCTGTGAGTGATCACAGATGCAGTCTAAGGACCAGTTTAATTTACTGCCTCTTCTTTCTATCAACTTTTCTTTTTTCTTCTATCCGCCATTGCTTTCCCAGAAGTCCATTATTATTCCACTAACTTGTGTTTACTCAGGAGTAAACCCACAGCATTTATTGAGACTTAATTCCAGGAAGATGAAACTAAGAAGAAATTCACTCCAAACCTTCTTAGATTTAATTTAATGTCATATTCAATTCTCAAAAGAAGAGACAAGATGAACATTATAATGTAAAATTGTATTTGTTAATACAATTTGTTACAAATACAAATCACAAATACAAAATTGTAAATACAAATACAAAATTGTATTTGTATTTATACTTCTGGAACAGCTGAGTATTTGCTATATTATATTTTACATTGCTTTTTTGGTCCAAATTTCTTGGGGGGAACATTTTTATTAACCGAAGAATTATTCTTTTTGTCTGTTTTGAAGTATGGAATATTTATTCCTTAATAGTAATGGTTGCCCTATAATTAATCGCCTTTTTGTCTAGGTTCTATTTACATTGCATTGAAAATATATTGATATTAATGTACTTAGTCTTGGCTGAATAACCAGATTTGTAATATTAATTATAAGTTGTATAGTTCAGAAGTGGCTGTTGCTGTTTCTGATTTTATTGTATTAGAATAGTCTGTAGTTAAATAAACAACGCTATCTGCTCTAATCTCACAGTAGCATTGAGACAGAATTTTATAAAGCAATATGTAATATATTTCAGTGTGAAAAAAGATACATACTGATAAAAATCCACCTCAGGCTAGTCAACTATAGAACATTAATGATATCGGGCTAAGCAATTTAATAAGAAGTATTCTTGTGAAATACTTCGCAGTTGAACTGTCCACCAGCAGACTTTGCAAAGTTATTTTGCTTTAAAAAGACATTAGGTTTAAATGAACAATCATTAGGAAGACTTTAAATTAAAGATTTTGCAGGGTGAAAACAAACTCCCCAAAGTAAAGATCTGTTAGTACAGAAAATGGGCATGTTGCTGAAATGAGGCTTCTCAATCCGCTCAACAAAAAATCAAAAAACTGCCTCATAAAATTCATGGCCTTCATGGGAAATGGGAAATAAAATGGTCTTGATGCAAAAGAGTAAATATGATTTAATAAACATAATTGATACTTGGTAAGAATGTCTCCCATGACTGAAATGTAAACAATTGAAAGCTAAAATTGGTTCAAAAGGAATACAATAAAGAAAAAGGCAGGAGCAGTTGCACTGTACCTTAAAATATTTGTTACTGCTAGAAAATCCAAATGTTGGAAATGTTATAT
Organism: Arizona elegans; assembly: GCA_022577455.1. Classification (NCBI taxonomy): domain Eukaryota; kingdom Metazoa; phylum Chordata; class Lepidosauria; order Squamata; family Colubridae; genus Arizona; species Arizona elegans. The sequence goes on along the minus strand of JAKOOJ010000002.1, from coordinate 34,346,538 downwards.
AGAACATTTGATTTAAAATAAGAGAAGGAACAAATCAAACAAACCTGTCTTTGGCCCACCGTTCTTCAACATCTTCTTCATAAATGACCTAGATGAGGGGATTGAAGGTGAGATCATGAAATGTGCAGATAACATCAAGCTGCGGGGAATTGCTCACATTTTGGAAGATACTCAAGATTCAGAAGGATCTTGACAGACTTGAGCATTGGGCTTTATCCAATAATATGCAGTTCAGTGGTGAGAAAAGCAAAGTCCCTCACTTAGGCAGGAAGAACCAAATCCACAGGTACAGAATAAACAATAACTGGCTCAGGGATCTAGATGTCCTGGTAAGCCACTGCTTAAATATAAACCAGCAGTGTGCTGCAATTGCCAAAATATTCAATGCAGCTAGGCTGGATTAGCAGAGGGATCACAGTCACAAGCAGCGATAGTACCACTCTATACTGCTGTAGTAAGACCACACTTGGAATGTTGCATCCAGTTTTGATCATCATGATACAGAAAAAACCCTGAGGCCTTTGAAAGAGTGCAGAGAAGAGCAGCAAAGATGATAAGGGGTCTGGAGGCTAAATTATACAGTGAATGGCTAAGGGAATTAAGTATGTTTAGCCTAACGAAGAAAAGGCACAGGAGAGATACGATAGCTGTCTTCCAATATTTGAAGGACTGCCACAGGGAAAAGGGAGTCAGTTTATTCTCCAAAGCACCTGGGTGGGAACAAACAATGGGTAGAATCTCATCAGAGAAAGATCCAATCTGGAACTAAGGAGAAATTTCCTGATAGAACAGTTAGTGGGACAGCTTCAGTGATGGGTTGCTCCCAGTTCTATCTGGTTCTTGAGAACCGGTAGTAAAAGTGGAGGGAGGCTCCGCTCACCCATCCCGATATTATAAGGTACAATCTGCACATGTGCAGAAGTGCGTGCGTGAGCATAAGTGAAGCAAGCGCGTGAGCACGCTCCCATTGCAAACTGGTAGTAAAGGTAAGAAGAACCCACCCCTGGACAGCTTGCCTTCAGAGGTTGTCGGTGCTCCATCTTTGGATGTTTTCAAGAAAATATTGGACCATTACCAGTATTCGTCTGGGATGGAATAACAACTGCCCTGGGCAGGGGGTTGGAATAGAAGACCTTCAAGGTTCCTTCTCAGCACATGATTCTATGATTCTAGTCTATGATTCATTCCATGTGTGTTTCTGTATGTGGAAGGAAAATTAAGTTTCAGTATTTAAGATGTATTTCTCATGACTTGAGATAATAGTTTGGAAGCCTAACTTGGTCTACCAGCTGAAAGACCTTATTGAATGCAATAATCTTTTTAGACTCTATGAATGTGAAAAGTGTAAATATAATGGAAATGATAAATTATGCTTTTATCATATATGACAACTTTATTAATCACATATGCAATCGGTTGCATAAATTGTTTCATATTTTAAGGTAGTTTGTAAGATACAACTGCAAATATGGGAAAATAAAATGCCTTTCATAGTGAAGCATAATATTCATTGATATGGTGAAAATACTTGCCAGTAATATTTTGATATTAATGTATATATGACAGTTGAGAATAAGTATATTGCCTTGCTGCCATTCTGCATGTAGACTTGCATGAACTCTTTTTTCTAATTAAATAGTATTTATTAGATTTTAATATGGGAAATAGTGATATTAGAAGAAATATTGTAATTTGCTCTTTCTGCTGTAAAATACCATAAATGAAGTTTCATTTCAGCGGACATAAATAATTAAATTCAACAGCTTCTCAGTTTTGTGCTTTTGAAAAAGGTTCTAAGAAGGTATTCGGATTTCGGGACATAAAGCTGCTTACACAGTCCTTTTTTTCCTTCTCATTTCTAGTTTGTATAAACCATAGTTTGCTAGGGGGTGTGAAGTGAACCAGTGGTGAACTTCAGCCGGATCTATCCGGATCGTGTGATGGTAGTGCCGGTGGTAGGAGGCTCTGCCCACCTGCCTGGGTGTCATGATGTCCAGTTTTTGACCCTCTGCGCATGCTCAGAAGGCTCTGCGCATGCATGGAGGAGGCGCGCACACTCACATTTGCGAACTGGTAGCGAAGGTAAGTGAATTCCACCCATGGTGTGAACCATATCAGAGCTAATCAGGATTGGGACTTCTAATTTGGGACTTCAAAAGCAGCTTCTAAGTTTCAGACATGTTTAGGAAAGGGCTTGTCTTTTGCCGTAATTATAATTTGCCTGATTCTAATACTGAGAAGATAATTATAACCCACGAAAGAAAGGATGAATTAAGAGTGAATACATTCATGAATATATACATAAGCTCACAGAATACTCCTGATAACGGAAATTATTTGACACATAAATCTAAGTTATCTATAATAAAATGAAAGACAATTTATATTAAAAATAGTGAAAGTAAGCTGCATTTCTTGTGTTGTATAACAACATAAGTTGGATATTGAAAGTGTGTCAGTGTAGCTGTTTTATAAACCATGGTTTATATCTTAGTACTTTTGACAAGCTATGGCATCCTAGCAAAGCATGGTTAAAACTGACCATCCTTTAGGAAGATATAGTAACCCAAATCTAGATTTGTTTATGAACAATTATGTGGGGAATACTCTTCAAAGCAAAATATAGGTTTTTTAAAAAACAGATAACAATGTATGCTCTTTCAATATAGTAGAATGCATGTATAAACATTGTACAAATGGAAAATAAATTTCACAAAATAATCAAAGGCTGCTCATAGTTTTCATATTATTCATCCCCTTCATTGGATGTATTCAATATTGGTTCTTAGTGCCACATTTTTAATATTAATAGAGAAATATTCTGTGCCCTTACATTTTCTGCGTAGGAAAATATGGAACTACATTCCATAGCATAATATTATCTTTTAAATGTTATTCAATAACAGCAAAGCAAGTGAAAGAATTAGAAATCATTGGTTCAAGATCTTAGTTATCTGAAAGAAAAGGGGAAAAATCTGACAAATAAAAAATATTTGTGTTAATATGAATTTAAATTTTATGGAGAACTTTTATATTCAGTTAAATTTCAGAAATACAGGTAGTCCTTGACTTACAACCACAATTGAGCCCAGAATTTAGGTTGCTAAATGAAAAATTTGTTAAGTGAATTTTACCCTAATTTACGACTTTTCTTGCAATATTTATTAAGTGAATCACTGCTGTTGTTAAATTAGTAACATGGTTCTTAAGTAAATCTGGTTTTCCTTTGACATTGCTTTTTAAAAGATGAACGCATGACCGCGGGACAGTACAACCGTCATAAATATGAATCAATTGTCAAGCATGTTAATGTAAATCACATGACCATGGGGATGATATAACGGCCATAAGTGTGAAAAATGGTTGTAAGTCATTTTTTTCAGTGCAGTTGTAAATTTGAACGGTCACTAAATAAACTGTTGTAAGTCAAGGACTACCTGTAAATTGGCATTTATCTGCTTATCTTTTAAATTTAATATTTTCAGATATTCGACTTGTCAGCAATATCAATTACAATTGTTTTTATATCTATAGCTAGCATCCATGCAAAAGGCAAACGGATAGATAAAAATGAACTTGAACTTTTATCTTGGAACTTTAAGGATAGAACACACACATATACACACAACCACACAATACCCATTTGGGATTTTGTACCATTTTTTTACAGTTAGTCCAAAAATGGGCCAATATAATTGGTAAGATTTAGAACAGCGGTCACCAACTGGTGGTCCATGGACCACTGGCGGTCCGCGAGAAAATTTTGGTGGTCTGCAGAAAAATTATTTGCATTTTTAATATTGCACTAAATCAGGGGTCCTCAAACTACGGCCTCTGGGCCAGATACGTGCAATGAACGTTTGTGTTGCTTCAGAGAGTCTCCCCCTTCGAGGTCTTTTTGTGTGGGTTGGAGGGGGACAGAAATTCTGACTTGGGATCTGCTTTGGCCTCCTGGTGCAGGGTTTTAGGCAAAGGCTAGAGGGAAGTGCTGCTGATGGGGAAGAGCCGAAGGGCCTCGTTCCAGTGGGACTGCATCATGGCCTGGAACTGGCTGACCATCTCATCCCGCGGAGCCTCCAGGTGCCAGTACCTGGCATTGCACTCCCGCAGGTGTTCCCTCTACTTGGAAAGCCTATGCTCCAGGGGTGGGTTCTAAAAAATTTTACTACTGGTTCTGTGGGCATGGCTTATTTTGTGGGCATGGTTTGATGGTCATGTGACAATGTGTCAATTCATTAGGATTTAGCAGAGGTACTGGTCTACCAGGCTTTTAACTGCTTGCAGAGCTGTACCGGTCTACCCACTTGTTCTTGGAGCACCCTGGTCTACCCATTTGTTTTTCGAGCGTCCTGGTCTACCCATTTGTTTTTGGAGGCACCGGTCTACCACACACTGCCTTTTAACACTGATCAGCTATAGGCTGGTCCTTTGAAGCCCCATGGCAAGAGTTTAAACAGTTTTTTCTTTCTAGCCATCAGCTGGAACTCAGGAGGCAGCGAATAGATTGGGGGCAGGGCCAAATAAAAGGTAAGGATAACGCGGGCGGGGTGGGAGGGCCATAGATATATTTTAGGAGAAAAATTGTTTCCATCATCAAAAAAAAAAAAAAATCAGTTATAATTCTCCTTAGACAAAAAAAACCAGCATGGATTTTTACAAACGTAATTTACCTGTAATCATTCATCTTAATGTGATCACTACTTGTGTTTCTTAAGAACCACATTAAAACACCGCTTTCCATTTTAGGATGGAATATTGTGAGGTTATTATGAACAGCGAAAAGGATAAGCACCAAATAAACACTAAGATATAAAGTTTAGTAGAAAGTGAATTGCTACATGGGGATAATTTATTTTTTTCAATTACATAATATTAATTTTTAATTGTGTTTATTTTAATTCAGGGTATCAAATTGCTGTCTGTTTACAATTGAAAACAAATGTTTAGAGTTTTCAAGGGCATTTGCTGTTTCTCCTGAAGGAGAAAATGAGGGATATATTTTCTGCATGGCAAAAGGCAAAGAGAGAAACAATACCTTGTATACTGGTGTCTTTCTCCTTTGCACTTCCTTTGTGTCTGCCTTTTTGGATCTGTATGACATAATTATATCTTCTACTCTGATGGTTAGGAATTGTCTTTTTATGAGTATGCCCCAGCCATTCAAAAGGAAAGAACAAAGTACATCAGGCCAATATTAAGAAGGGGGAACGTTCCTGTTAGAAGGAAAAATGGGAGAAGTTTGATAATAGACTGAAAGGACAAAGAGCAGAGATTGCTTTGCCACTGCTAAAGAGTTGCGCAGACTTCTCTGGTGAATGAAGGCAAATATATGTGTCCCAGGATAATGATGCAAGATCGAATCTGGGTTGGTCACTAGGACTAGAGTTTGTACTGCCAAGCCCTTGGCTCCTAAGTACTTGATAAGAATTCTCTGGCACAGCAGGCAAAGAAAAGTATGCATTTATCATTGGGGGCAGGCTGCATAGATCTTCCATTTATATTTCTGCAAATGTAATGTGCTGGCTAGGGAGCACTCAAAAAGCAAAGCACAGAACAAGAAATCAGATCAACCAATCGGCATGCAGGATACGCATTTCCTCACAATGTGCAGCTGAGATTTGGAAGGTGTTTTTGTCAGCCCAGCTGCAGCCACGTGCAGCCTATCCTTACCCATCAACCTCTTGGCAGCGTAGGTATGCAGTGATAGCTACAGGCAGTTGCCAGCAACTCTTAAGTCAGCCTTAAGAGCTTGGGACAAAAGGGGTCTTTGGTTGCCGTTATTTAGTTTGAATAAATGTGATAGCACATCTCTCAAGTCATGCTTAGGGCCCTTTCTCTGCTGCCCCTTCAAGCCACCCAAAAGTGGGTATTTTAATTCTACAGTATGCTAGTTTTACAGTAAACGCTGCTCAGAAAACACATTTTTATATTTAGGTCTTTACCAATGGAGGCTTAATCACCAACCTGAGGAATTGTGAATTCTTATACTACCAGCAGTAAAACATCTGAAAAGTTTTAGCACAGGCTTTGGAGGAGGAGGGTTCTGAAAAAAATGTCATGTTAAAAAAAAATCACAGTTTGCTATAGACACTACAGAGTATTTTCCCCTGTATCATTTTCATATAAATCTACACATAAAATGTTGTGCTGATATAGAGTGCTTGTCATTCGCAATTTTCTGTTCAAAGAGATAATGATTTTCAATATTGGTATCTTTTTTCATTTTGTAAATTTATTAATACTGTTTGCCTATACATTTCACCATAGCTATCAGACATAGAATTTATCGAAATGGGCAACCCAAATGACTGGCTACATGATGGCCATTCAGTTAATTTCCTCTCTTTTTAAAGCAGCCTATCATTTCCAATCCTGAATAATGTGACATAAAGATACAGAAAAGTAAGCTGACATAATGATGCATGAACTTTCCCTGGAGTGATTGTACCACAGCTGTTGTGGGAGGGCAAACAGAAGTCTGTTACTTGCAACACATTTATTTATTTAATTTCTGCACTGTCCTCAAAAAGAAACACCATTGCCCTTTTTAATGTCTTGCAAAGGCTTTGATTCCTCCAATAGTGGATAAGTCTGGCTTTTAAATGTTGAAAGATGCAAGCTGACACAACGTAGCAAATATTTGTGGCACTATCATTTTTGTTTTCTCACAGCACTGTTTGCTTCACGTTGCATTTGAAAGAATGTTTTTGCCATGAACGTGAATATGAATAAAGCATTTCTCTTCACATGATTAGAGTAGATGCACAGACAGCTGGGGGCAGCTTTGGAAGCTTTGCGAAAGATACCGCTACTTTAGCAATTCAAAGAGAGGTGTTTCTTGTAAGTCATTCATATGTTTTGCACAACTGCATTGTGAGGTATGTTATAAGCTATAATTTATACATACACAACTAAACTATAACAATATCCTTTTCTTATGGGAAATAATGTAGAATAGCCTATTTTTAAAGTATTTTAAAAATCAAACAGGTACTAGATGAGCCGTGAAAAATATCTCAAATTTTAGATATCACTATCGCAAGGATAATGTAAGTTTGCTATATTTAGCCAAGTCAACATCTCTCTCTCCCTGAACATATTTTTGCATTGTAGGTTCCAAAGGAAAACTATGATATCTTGTGAGCTTTCATGATTTATTTCTTTAATTCACTGACATATACTATAAGAATTTTTGGCACAGATAGAGTAATGGAATTTGGCCTAAAGAAATCTGCTACAGTTGCAACAAACCAGAAAAAAGTCATGAACACTAATAGAATTAAAATGCTGAATGGTCAAATCATTTGGACTCATCAGGATGTAGCCTAGAAATAACTGGGCATTTTACAGTTGGATAACCGGGGTGTGTGTGAATTTTTATGTTGTTTTTAATGTTGTAAGCTGCCTGGAATGTGTGAGTTAAGCAGCTATATAAATTTGTTTAATAAAAATAAATAAAAATAAACATTTCCCATGGATTGATTAAAACGTGATTAGTAAAGAATATAACCAAAGTGTGAGAAAATGACTAACGACAAAATTGAACAGTGGAAACATCATCAAAATCCTTAATACCCGGGCCATATCTATAATACAAAGTACAGCTGGAATTATTAACGACATAACATGACCTGGAAAGTTTATTATCAAAAAACAAGAAAACTCATAACTATTCATTATGCATTATATCTCTGAAGTAATATTGATAGATTATACCTGTCCCCCAGAAATGAAGGCAGACGTTTACAGTTGAACAGACTAACTATTGAAGAAGAAATTGGCTAAATACGTAAAAGACAGCCAAGAAGCATTAATGCAAGTTAAAAATGGAACTTACTGAATGGTACAGGAAACAAAACATTAACTCTGAAATCATGAAATAAAAACATAAACCAAACACTGACAAGGAAAAGCAGTATATGGTCATTTTTTTAAAAAAATATTGGGGTAAGTAAAGAAAGTTAAAACCTGGCAATAACTTACAAGTTGAACATTAAAAAAAGGAACTGAAGGCTTGATTTTAGCTGCTCAATAGCAAGCTATTTGAAATAATTTAATCAAGGCCAGAATTGAAAAATTATCAAATGATTCAGACTGCAGATCATATATTCAGTTCCTACAAGAAGATCACATAAACTGAGTATCAACAATGATATAAAGGTAGTCCTCAACTTACAATCACAATTGAGCCCAAAATTTCTGTTGTTAAGTGAGACATTTGTTAAGTGAGTCTTGCCCCATTTTACGACCTTGCCACAATTGTTCAGTGAATCACGGCAGTTGATAAGTTAGTAACCTGGTTGTTAGGTGAATCTGGCTTCCCTGTTGAATTACTTGTCAGAAGGTTGCAAAAAGTGATCACATGACCTTGGGACACAGCAACAGTCATAAATATGAACCAGTTGCCAAGCATCTGAATTTTGATCACATGATCATGGGGATGCTTCAAATGTCATAACTGTGAAAAATGGTCATAAGTCACTTTTTTCACTGCCATTGTAACTTTGAACAGTTACTAAAGGAACTGTTATAAATCAAGGACTACCTGTAACATAGTCAGCAATATTTCAATGACTAATCATTGAAATTCATTTTTCCTCCAAGAGTTGAGAACTACAATACCTACCCCCTCACAGTAATACCAAGCTCAAAGGAAAAATGTAGCAGTAGGAGTATAGCAATTCACTTCTATATTATCAGCAAGACATTCATTGTCTTCATACTTTTATACAAGGGATTACAGTGTAGCAGAGAACTAAACACTCCAATTTAATGTTGATGATGGGGAAGAAATAATCTGTTCCATCAGAAATAATTGATTGTGTGGCAGTTTGAGGATTTTCATTTCTGAGTTCTTAAAAACTGAGAGCATGAATAATTTGCTTCTTCCTTGCAATTAGCCAAGATTTGGGTGTCAGGATCTTCCATTCCTAAACTTCTTCCCTTTCAGATTTCCTCTGACTCCCATAGAAGAGGAGTTCTTGCAATCTATGCTCAATGGCAGAAGAAACATTGACCTGCAGCTGTTTTTTTTCTTTCTTTCTTTTTCGCTGACAATATTAAGTGGATGCTACAGAAGGTGAAGGGAAAAGGCACAAAGTGCCCTCTGCTCACTGAGCTCAGCTGCAGCTTACAGCTGCAGAATTAATTTGCCCTAGGATTTTGAGATAACATTGCCTGAATCTGAAGGTTTTGAGGACTGTGGCATATTTTGACAACTTCCTCCATCAGTGGGAGAAGGCAAATTATGTATATGTAAAGGACTTAATTCGTCCTTTTAGTGTTAATTCTGTGCACAATAATATTTGGAGAGGCCAACTGGATTTTTTATTTCTTTTAAAGAGAGACAAAATGAGATCCCGTCTTAAAGGATGCTGCCCTTTTATTGTGAACAACATTATCTATTTACTGCATTCCAAACATCTCCTTTGGCTATGATCTGTCCCTTGCAATTAGGTTATATTGCTGCTATGGTGGTGTCACATGTTGCCTTACATTTCTACTGCTTATATTTGTTATATGCTTCAAGTTGCATTCCTTCTTGGGTTTCCTTCTGGGAAAAATAACAAAGGTTATAAATAAATAAAATTTTTGACCTAGAAACTAACTGCCTGATGATCAGACTGTCTTCTTGTAGTAGTGGTGTATACTGCTGACATTTTCATTTATATTGTTGCTAGATTTTGTTTGCAACCCCATGCAAGTGCCTTCTTGGTCTGTTTTAGCTTACAGTTTGCAGGATAGGTCAGCAATAAAAGCAGCTGGTCAGGAGACAAGATCTAGAATCCAGCTGAGTCCCCCTTTAAACTCAGTTTTCTTTATTTACTGTATAAAATCAATTGACTGAAGTTAGAAGTCTGAGTTTGCTCTGGTTTGCATAGCATAATTAGGGCATTTCTGTACTGCCATCATTTTCATTCATCAACCCTTTCAAACCCCAGAAGCAGTTTGAAAGTGATCTGTGATTGTCTTCATTTTTGCTGATTTGACATAAAGGAAAAGAGAATGAAAATCACTCCCCACCCAAAGTTGCTACAGAATAACAGAACAGAATAATAGAGTTGGAAGGGACCTTGGAGGTCTTCTAGTCCAACCCCCTTTTAGTCCAATCATACACCATTTCAGACTGATGCTTGTCCAATCCCTTCTTCGCTATAAAAAAGACCAGGTTTGTAACCAAAACAAACAAAAAACCTTACTTGATCAGAAAGTGAAAGAAAGGAAAGGGGAAAACAATATACGCTTCTTGATACTGTGCACACACTCTAGTCCAGTGCTAAATATAAGGGGTAATTTGACAAAAGTCTTTCTATCTAATGCAATGTCATGCAAACACTTATTTTTTCAAAACAACAAAAACAACATCCATGGTTACTTTTCTTACGAACTCATAGACTTTTCCCATTTCTTGTGTTTGCTTCCCCACCAACTGAAAGACAATTCTAAGATACACTTTAAAGAATATCCCTCCATTCCACAAGGTTGGAAAGCAAATATGAAGGAGAGAACATTTTTTGGGTGCAAAAATAAGTATTGCTTTGTTAAAATTTGTTCTCCTTCAAATGCACTATGTACTGCTTATAGTAATAAGAGTTCATCAAAATGACCTTAGGAGGCAAGATTATTGTCTATTAATGCATTTTTTGTCTCTATGCTAGCACCTCATCCCCATATGGTGTCTCTGTATAAATAAATGTTCTGCTTAATAATGCTGTTATCATTCTGCCTTTTGTGCTATTGTAAAAATAATGTTGAATAATAAATAATCTGTCAAATCTTAATTAGATTAAAATTAATTTACAAGATTCTTTTTTTCTTTTTAAATGCAGGAACAAGGAACCCCAATATGCCTTCTATCATTTTAATTGCTTTTTCTTTGTTATAGTTAGCACAGCACTTTAATATGCAAAGTTTTCTTTTTCCAGATTTATTTTATGCACACATGCATGCATGTGCATACAAGCATATAGTAGTTCTAGGTTGGTTATAGCTTGATGTAGTTTTGATGGAACAGCTGTTGCTCAAGGCGAACTCAGAGCAGAGATACACTTTTAATTTTCCCTGTGCCAAGCATCAAATACCAACCCATCCTGGAAGCATTACCAGAAGTCATAATTTATTTATCTTCTACAACCAGCAATGGCCTTTTTTCCTATACCAGTCCTTCACTGCAAATCCCATCCCTATATTTGTATCAATTTGGAGGTGAACTAGGCACAGTATACAGCACTCTTGGGCATACAGAGTCAGTAGCTGAACCCTGGTCCCTGAGCTTCTTCCACTGTGGACCACAACCCAAGCAAGTGGTATTAGTAGTGTGAACTGTGCTTTTCTCACTGAATGTGAGTCAGAAAAGAAACTATAATTAGTTCAGAAGAACCATGCAACTTAGGAAGCCATTAAAGGTCCTTCATTCCTTACATAACAATTCTCTTGATCTGGTTTCTGAATTCGTGATTGAAAGTGCTAAATAGACTCAGCTTGCTCATACCTCCTTCAAGGCCCTTCAAGGAAAAGCTGCTCAAGAAAAGAAAGGAAAAAAAAACCAATGATTCCAGGAATGTTATTTATTGTTTAAGGGTATATTAACAGAATCTTTAAAGCCTGTTCCAAATTTTCCCTGCCTCCTTTTGAATGACAATAAGATAAAGGTAAGGCTATCTTGAGTCAATATCATTTTCTATTTTCCGGCAAATAAGCAACCTCTCCCACATTCCTCTCAAGGCCAAAGCTAAATTCTTCTACACATTTTTCTTAGGTACCCAATAGCAGTACAGTCCTTATGTTTCAGATTTGAGCTTAATTCCCCTGATTACTAAAAATAAGAAAAATATTTCAGGAATCCTATTTATATCCTATTTAATAGCTTTTGGTCGTAAAGCAAGGTATAACACTGTCCATTGTCCACCATATATACCATGAATCATAGTCTGAGCAGCCTAGCTATTGGCCTTGTTTTCTGGGAATAATGGAAGTTGAAGTCTAGCATATTAGATGAGGTGAAGTTAGCAGAATACTATTTACTTCAGTATCTAGAGTGGTAGGTTACACTTAATGAACTGAAAACGAAGCAAATTAACAACCTGCAATAATTCAACTCGGGCAGTCTAAGAAAATTAAGAATGGTGGCACCATTAGAACAGATAGTTTTCGTTAATATTTTAATATCTGTTCCATAATACAACTACAAAGCAAGATTCAGGAGGTACAGAAAATCAGATATTGAGCAGACAGTACTCAATGGGTTCCATGTTGCACTGGAATATATATATTCAGGCAGTTAAATTCATGAAAATCCTATTATCAAGAATGAGACAGCAGCAAGAAAAAAATGTAATTGAATGTTGCTGTAGCATTGGTCTTCAGTTAACTGAAAACTTTTATGATCCTGCCTCCAGAGTTTATACTTAGAGCCAGAACGTAATTTTTCAGAGATGATAATCAGAAGAGGGAGTTATTCTCAAAGAAGCTTAACTTTTCCCCAAGAAGCCTTTTCTTCCCCAGCCGTCACGCCAGCAGTCACTCTAAATCATCATGGATGCATAGATTTATGAGCTCTGCAGGGTCTCAGCCTTTATATTTGAATTAGCCAATAGCCTCCTGGTGTAGCCAAAGAGGCATTGATGATACTGAGGGATTTGGGTTCAAGGCTTCTTTTTCAGATGAAAACTTTTCTAAATCTGCACAAAATGCCCATCTTTTGAGCTAACAAAATCTTATAAGGAAAAGTCTGTGTTTTGATCCCCATACAACCCTTGCCTGATCATGTAAATGTTGTGAATAATTATTTATTAGTTCAATTTATATGCCGCCTTTCTCCGAAGACTCAGGGCGGCTAGACATGTGTCAAAAACTTGGCCCACCATTAGTTGGGGGGATCAATATTTGGATTAAAATGCAAAGTGGAAATTTTGAAATCCTTTTTGCTAAATAGAAGTACTGTTGGTAACATTGCCCAGCTACGTGAATTGTCCTCAAGAAAAAGGAATGGATGCAGGAAAAAAAATGGAACAGTATTGTTCAATCTTCGCTGCCACTAGAAAACAAAAGTTTTAAAAAACCACTTCCACAAGTCTCACAAAGACCTATATCTCTAAATGCATCTCAGTGAACATTATCCTTGGCATGTCTTACCTAAATGAAGGGAGATTGATCTTGACACTTTGCTTTTGAAATACAGAGAAAGGGTATAAGTTATATCACATAAAATGCAATTTTTGGTGCAATTCAGAAAAAGCTGAATTGCACAATATTAACAATTTCAAAATAATGAATAATGGCATATTGTTTCTCAGAAAGGTTTACATGGTTTTTCATGTTTCCATGCTTGCTTTTTAAAATATTTAGAAATGAAAACACAGCTTCTCTGTAATAAAAAAAATAGCAATGTATTTTTTGCATATTAAAATGACTGCTTCTGTGGGTTCTTCTCTTTGTAGCTGTACCACCCTTCCCCAAAAATTCAGCAAGCTGTAAAGGGGCCCTTATCATCCAAGGTAATATGGTGTAGTGATTCATGCTTTAGGCAGGATCAGGAGAACATGTTCAAATTCATCCTCAACCATGGAAACTTACTGAATAACTTTAGGCCAGTCATTTGTTTGTTTGTTTTTTAACAGTTGGGCTTATCTAGAAGTGCTATTTATCTCCCTCATTGTTTTCAGAAGCTCCCATTTTGTTTCAATCTAACTACCTGAGTTTTCTTCTTGAGGGAATGATACATGGTATTTACTTCTTCAGATCAATAATAATTTAAATTATTGTTTCAGTTCTCAGAAGAAACCATTAAATACCTATAAGGGAAGATAACAGTAACTCCATTAACAAACAGTTTCACTTCAAAATATACTGTACCTCTCAGCCTCTTCAAGAGCAATTCTGGAAATACTGATACAAATGCTTTGGTGCTTTAAAACAAGGTTAATTTGTATTGAATTTGTATCATATTGGAAACATATAAATGATAGATGATCTTCTTGATTGTGATGTCCTTTCATGATTTTTAATGTATTATAAATGAAAAAACAACTTTAATCTCTTTCTAATCTACTGTACTGTTTCTTCGTAAATACAACCCAACATAAGATTTTCAGAGTCTTCATATTTATTCTTTTTATAGTGGATGATTCAAATCATATTTCATCGGCTGTTATAGTAGTAGCCATAAAGAGTTTATCCTCTCAGATTGCCATACTACATAGCTAGTTTATAGCATGTTGACATAAAGTTTGTGTTATCACAAGAATTCATTGCATATATATAAAATAAATATTTGCCAACTTTGGAAGACTGATCTGTAGGAAATCGAGCTAATTTGAAGGAATATAATTGATGTCCAATATCACCAAATCCTTAAATATTGTTGGTTAACTTTGTGAATTATTCTGACCATGACGTTATACTTACAGTTGCCAGAACTTATTAATTTAATTGACAATTAATTTAATTGTCAATAAAAATTGACAGCGTGTGAATTATTATACATTTCCATTTGTCTAATATAGATACTTGGAATATTACAGAGAAATTTGTGTAGTATATTCACTGAACATTCCACTATTTCACAACAGCTGAAGAAGGCAGAAGCCAAAATAAATATTTGTCTGTTTCTAGTTTCTGTTGTATTAATCACTCTTGGATGCATGGATGAAGGGGGTATAAATAGACACATATTATTGTAGACTCATAATGTATTATATTGTCCAAACCTATTGCTTCAAAAAAGAAAAATATATGATTTCCAGATCTCCAGTATAATATTACTTTATCTGATGTTAAAATCAGTGTTAGCTTTGACAAATGGGCCAGCTTTTATCTGCTCTTGCTGGTCACCTTTAAATTTGTTTTTAACCCTACTAGAGGAAAAAATGTTAATATATAGGAATTTGTATAGTATTATAAATATATATTAATAGACTCTGGGTAAAGTTTAAATCAGAAAAATAATATGGGCCAACAGTTAAAATGTTTCTCACACAAGAAGCCCCCAACAGGAGCAATAAAGTAAAATAAACATAATTTGATTATGGGTCCAATTATAACATTTAATTTGTTTCATTATTTATAGTGAAATAAAAAAACCTTGTTTTTATCAGGTTGCCATCATCAATAGAGTTTAATCAAAGAAATGTGTTTTTTTAATCTTTTCCTTCTTCTCCTTCTCCTTCCCCTTCTCCTCCTCCTCCTTCTTGCAAGGCAAAAATTGAACACACAGTTATTGAATTATCACATTTGATTAAACTAGCAGCTCTTTTTTTCCTGCCATATTCTATGTACCTCATCTATGTGTAGAACAGACAGATGCTATTAGCACTTTTCAATTACAAGAAATCTTATGAAAGAACACAGAACAATTTTCTGATATCCAAGAATTGGTGTTAAATGTATAGCTGAAAAAACAGCTGATAGATAAATGTTGATTGTTAAAAGAAATGCAGGAAGGGAATCAGACTGAAATTTATAATCTGAAGTTTATAATCCAGTATGGGAAGGTATGGATTTTTCCTTCATACGACATTCTAAACTAAACTGAATTGAAATGAAACTGAAACTGAGCTATATGTTCTTCCTTTTGTTTCCCAATGGTGAACACATTTCAATATAATTTCATCTAAAAGTTTCAAATAGCTTTAAACATTATGATTCGTTGCAAAGTCAGCCACATATTTAGACTGGCCCGCATTTCCAGGCTATATTAACATCCATAATAACACCTTTATTTGGTGCCATATATATTTATTTTGTATTGTTTTAATAATTTTAATTGTTTTTATGTTTTATGTTGTATGCTGTCTAGTCATTTGTTAAGATGGGAGGCTATAGAAATCAAATAAATAAATATTGAATATAGAATTGGAAAAACAGTGCACTGGAACTTTTCATATATTTTATGTCCTTAGTTTGAAAATGGTTCTGTTTAATATTTTTTTGCTTAGAATGATTGAAGATTGTGGGAAAAGAGGCGCTACCATGGCAGAAAGGAGGCAGCTGTTTGCAGAAATGCGTAAGTGCTATGGCATGTTATATTTTGTTCTGTTGTTTTTCTGACAGATGTTAAATTTCTTGCAAAAGGCCAACAAGATAGAATATACCCGTGGTAAATATTACATGGATTTTTGCCCTGGGCTATAGGCAGTTTGTTCTACAAAGTAAGAATTTTCAACACAAAGCAGGAGCAAAAAACTACATTTAATTGACAAAATGCTGCTTTTTAAAATTATTTCAATGCAGATATAGGACTAAATATCTCTAATATTCTTTCTTTGGGAGAAAAGGAATGCGAACAGTCAAAGCCATTGTTTCTCACCAATAACCATACTGAAATTCAAATATATTTTCTCACTGTAATTCCATTTTCTTCAATGGATGCTGACCCAATTTGTTGGGACTGAATTTTCCCCAGTGCTTAGAAACCAAAGTCAAAGGCTGTTCTAATTCTGTATAATCTCATGTGTATCTAGTTCTATGTAATCTATGTAATTTATTTTGAATTGTTCAATCCCAAGCAACACTCTGACGTTTTTCTGGGTTTCTTAAATTACATTTTTAGTTTCTTAATTTTGAATATGTTTAAAAGTTTGTCAGAATACAAATGTTGTTTGGCATTTTATTTTGTGGATAGAATTGAAACAGTATGACATTGACATTAATATTAAAACTCTGCAATGCTTCAGGCTGAAAAGCAACAAAAGGTTTTTGAACTATAAAGAATCATACATGTAGCAGCTGTCTGCAGTTCTTAACCTGAATGTGTTTTTTCCTGGAATCATGTGGTGCCATTGAAGGACATCTATGCAATAGCAGAAGAAATATGTAAACAAATGCCACACGCTCCAAAGGACCTTTTTACATTCAAATTAATGTGCTGTGCACCCAGTGGTAGGATTCAGATAATTTAACAACCAGTTCTCTGCCCTAATGATTTCTTCCAACAACCAGTGTACCAAACTGCTCAGAAAGTTAACAACCGGTTCTCCTGAAGTGGTGCGAACTGGTTGAATCCCACCACTATGTGCACCCTAATTAAGATACTTTAACTTCCAGTTGAGCTGGATCCTTCACAATGCACCTGGTCATCAAACTAAATCCATCTAAGTATTTTAGATTTCTGCTCTCATCAGCCACAAGCGAAGTCCAAATAAAATAGTATTATAATACAGTATACAAAACATACCTATATATAGAAAGATCCAAAGCTATGTCACTTGTTTTGCAAATGCACTTCAACTGCATCTTAGGACTTATCAATATGATGGATTGCTCCTTCAAACAAATCTTGAAGCTCTGTATTACTATTACTCAGTCCCATTGTTAATGACCCAATTAATACTTGTGGAATTATTATTATTATGGAAGTCCATGAAAAGACTCAATCCTTTGAAAAATAAATGTATCATCTTTGACAAGAAATTAAATAGAACTATGCTAAAACAATTTTTTTTTAAAATCCCAGAAATATTTTAAAAAGCAAAAGGCAAACTTAGTAATATTCAATAGTTAACATGACATTAAAAAAAGAGGGGGGGAAACTGGGCTTCACTGAAATGGTTTTTTATGTGTTTGACAACATGACCCGTGATTAAAGTAAATTCCCAGGCAGAAACACTGAATAGTTCAGGACAATCTTTGCCAGCCACAGATTGCACTGAAGCAGTTAGTTGATAAAAAGAACTTGTCTAGAGTATTTGGCAGATTAAAGAGAAAAAATAAGTAAAAGTTTTGTTAGTGGCAATGAAGAGTGGGGAAAAAACCATCTGTTTTCCTCTTGCTGATGGGCTAACCGATGAAATGCTCTCATTTTGCTAGTTAAATTTCATTATTTTATCATAACCAAAACATATTTCTTTATATTCTGAAAACTGTAAACAGTATCTTTGAATCATAAGACTGAAGCTGTTTGATTTTACCTTGGAGAATTATCTTCGCCTACTTGTAATAAAAAACGGATTTCTGCTTGCAGAGTAGAGCACTGGGGCTTTTTCCCTCAGAGATTCCCCAGATTAAGATCCCCTCTGCTCCAATGTTACAAATAAACTGGATGAATTAGAACATAGTAAGTGTTCAGGCAAAGAGTCTTCTTGCAATCTGTGTTCTCCAATGAATGTCATAAACAAATTTATTCAGAGACCGTAAGTAGGTCATATCTTGTTTAAAGATAACATATCAGCTTCAGTCAAGAAAAGATACTGAGTCACACTTGATGCTAACATAAACAACTGACTGCTTTTCTGGCTTGGTTTACATAAATAAGGAAAGGGCAATTAATTGTTAACAGCAGAAGCCTTTTTTGATGCCTCCCAAAATATTACCAAATTCTTCGGGAGAGTGAACCACAGAATTATGACAGTATGATTTCCTGCTAATACTAGGAAGAGAATGAAAGGAATAGGTGTGTTAATTCTCTGTGTCCATTACTGATAAACATTAACTTTCCAAGTACCTAGAAACAAAAGAAGTCTTCAAAAGCCTAGCACTTGGGTAATGGTGACACATCCCTGTCTTAGCTCATGGTTGCTAAAAAAATAATAACTGTTGCCCTTGGTTGGAGAAAGATAATCTTTCCCTGTCATAATCAATAGATTAAACTTCCACTGAAATGTTTGAGTATGTTTAATAAACTCAGCTTGCCATGCCGTGTCTGCCTTCATGAGGACCATGGCAATCAGTCAATCAATCAATCAAATAAAACCCTGTAGGAAATGTCCATGAAGTCACCAGGACTTCAGTTCAAAGGAGCTTTTTATGTGAACTAAACTGTTAATTTTAAGAACTTTCCCTGTATTGGAACTCAGCTGTATGGTATTTCTTTTATATTGTTTGCTTGTGACTTGATCATATTGGGAATCAGGCAACATATTTATTTAATAAAACTATATTGGCTTTCAATGTCATAAATTGAAACTTCCCATTTGGTAAAACCTTTTACCCAAAATTAACTGTGTATGTAACAAAAGGCTCTAAAATATCCTAGAGAAAGCTTATGTAAGTATTGTTGGGTGATATTTAGGCACAGAACACATATCTTAGCACATATACTTCTCCACCATTAGGGGCTCAAGATCTGGATCGTATCCGTTTGTCCACCTACCGAACAGCATGCAAGCTTAGATTTGTGCAGAAAAAATGCAACTGTAAGTATATCACTGATTAATTTCTATTACCTTCACTAGTCTACTACTGTGAAATTGTACTTGTATATCTGTTAGGAATTGATTTTAATAAACATTCATAAAATGCAGATGACAACAGCTAACTCTTCAGAAGAACAAGGTAATTCACAACTCTTTATATATGCAATAAAACATCTAAACCTACATGTTTGGATGCAGATACTAAGAGCATAAAATTTAAAAATTGCTGAGGTAAAATTCCAAGGGAAACTATAGCAAACAGCTTTCCTTTCACAATTTTGCTGTTTAATACTATTGTTTGTTTATTTTATTGGGTATTATCTTTTATACCTTGGTGTAACTTAACTTTTAAACACCTGCAGTAATAACATATTAATTTTTGCCTTTAAAAATTTCACTGTTGGAATGGTAAACAAATTAGCATGTTTTTTCTTATAAAGAATGAATTATATAAGCTATTCCTGGGAATGTGATATGCTTTTCAAATGTTCAGCACTATACAATTATTTGACAATATCTATTAGCATTTTCCATACTACAGGAATCAAATGCTGTATCATTCAATAGCATTTAAAAGATATATATGGGGGTTTATGTGGGAAGGAGTCTTTCTTTGGCTCTGCTTCCCAGGTGAATCTCTCATTGTTTACTATTACTGTGTAGAATTATGAATTCAATTTTTTATTTTGCCTGACTCACTAAATAAGAGATATGCAGCTTTCATAGTTTAGTGGATATTTAAAAACAGAAGAAATGAAGCCTTTTCTGTTCATGAGAACTAATACATGTAGAATCTGCTCGATATCTCTCCATTTGTGTTGGTAGAATGTCATTTATTGGTTTTCACCAAGCATGGGCAATTTGTGTTGCATGCAATCCTTGGTTGCAAAAATAATATGGCCTTTAGAACAGCAACAAATCCCCATTTGCATTTCCCATTGGATGGCTGGTAAAGACAACTGGTTGTTGATTTCCTATAAATTTGGAAGCCAGAGTATAATATAAGAAAGAATCATATTGCTTAAAATTGATGGGATGACAAAAATTAAATTAAATTTTTATGTGGCCTATGAAGCGCCCTTGCATTTAAAGCGCTACCCTCTTAATCAAATAAATAGTAGAAGTGTAATACTATGACATCCTTTTTCCTTTGTTCTAATATCTGCCTAAAGTTCTTGACTCCTTCAGTGGCAATATTAAACTTGTTTTAATACATCTCAGTCGTCCTCCAACTTTGCCTTTAATTTCCTTCTTGATCTTTACCATTCCTTTCCTTCTTCTCTTCTACTGTACTAATCTTGTCTAATCCTTCTATGTGACCCATATTCCTTTGCCATATCCGATATTGTTCCCACCATCTCGCTTCCTTCTTCCATATTCAGCACAAATAAACAAGCACTGTCCTGTATTGATTCAACTGTGGATCTAACTAGACGTAGATAGGCAACCTGTAATCTCTGGGCATTATATTGCTCTTGGGCCTCTTTTTTATGAGTACTAGAGCCCATTTCAAACACTTTGAAAATTGGCACTATGGTTCAAAGCAGAAATCATGTGCATAACTTGGTTCAGTCAGAATCTTGTAAAGATGGAGGCATAGGAAAGCCCATCAGCATTGCCTACATCATGATGTAAGAGTACATATCAGTGTGAACAGTTCCAAGGAAAGTAATAGTAGATATGTCATTAATAATGAAAATATCACTCCTTACGTTCAGTTTTTTGTAGCCTTGACTAACACTAAATTTGACTGTCAATTTTCATTATATCTTTGGCTGTAGCCTTCGCTTCACCACTCTCAACTACTTAAAAATCTTTTACTTTCCGGTATGACTCATTCTCAGCTTCCACTAATGCTATTTTCTCCTTGAACATAGGCATTGTGCTATGTCATTTTTACACACTCATATATGTATCTTCTTCAAAACTCATAATGTTTTTCACAAAGTCATTAGACCAACTCTTTAATAAACCAAACATCAATATTTTTGAAGAGCACTTTTCTTCAGGCTTTTAACTTTACCTTTTTCTCCTATCATTCGTCTTCCCTTTCTCTGTTACTTTCTCCCCTTTATATTTTAGACTGGTTCACCTTTAGACTATGAAACGTTCTCAGAAAAATAATGTATAAGTTACAGATCTACAGCTATGAACAAATCACCCAATTGCCAATAACAAAGATTTTTATATAAATTTGTACAGGATCTATAAGTATACGTACAACTTACAACAGTTCATTTAGTGACCGTTTGAAGTTACAATGGCACTGATAAAAGGGATAGGACCGTTTTTTGCACTTACGACTGTTGCAGGATCTTCATAGTCACATGATCAAAATGCAGATGCTTGGTAACTGACTCATACTTATGATGGTTGTGTTATCCCGGGGTCATGTGATCACTCTTTGCGACCTTCTGACAAGCAAAGTCAATATGGAAGCCAGATTCACTTAACAACCGCGTTACTAAGTTAACAATGGCAGTGATTCGCTTAACAACTGTGGCAAGAAAGGTTTTTAAATGGGGTAAAACTCACTTAACAAATATCTCACTTAGAAACAGAAATTTTGGGCCCAGTTGTGGTCATAAGTCGAGGACTACCTATAAAGACTTAATAAATTAAGGATATTTTCTGCAACATTCAAAATGGACTGTTTTTCTGGATAGGGCAAGAAAGGAAAATAGATGCCACCCACAAAATACAGAAATATTTTATAGAAATAGAGTACATGATGAAAATGGTGAACTGTCCCAAGTTAAATCTACAGATAATACCAGCACGAATTTTGGGCCTGATTTCAGAATAATGGGCATTCACAATATGTCTTTAAAAATTGGAATTCCAAAACTACTGTTCAGTTTTCAGGCTAAAATGCTTTATAGGCTCATAGTGCAGTTTTTTTGCTTTTATTTTTAATCATTTATTCTAAAAAGCATTTAGTAAACCAAAATCTGCTATTTTTTTTTTTACACTGGTCTATAACCACTGAGTCAGAGTGTAGCCACATACCGTAATTAAAATTATTTAAGAAAGTATTATTATACAGCTGGAGAGCTACCACCAGACTTGCTGAATTTTACTCAGTTTGCTATGTGATTATTCTATAGCAACAACTATAGAAAGAGCAAAGATAGCTGATTTCCTGATATGAGAACAAACAGTTGATGGTCAGAAACTTTAAATACAAGATCAAGCTGATTATTCTTTAATTAAAGCAGCCAAATCAAGAGTTCACATCCTTGATGGTGTTTAATTTGGAGTTAACTATGTTCCTTTACTCTTCACATTTCTAACAAAAGGGTTTTTTCTGCTTTACCTCTAGAACAATATCATGATTTTCATGGGAAATAGAACAGTGCTATGCTGACTATGAAGGAAACCTGGTCACTTCCATGCCTGTCTTACTTTTAGTTCTTCTTTGCCTTCTTCATTATATTTGTGGTTAGTCACACTGACAGGCATGGGAATCGAATTCCACACATCTTAAAGTAGCCAGGATTGAAAAACACATTGATCTAATGTTTTCTTTGATTCCTGGAAAACATTTGCCATTCATTTTCAGAACCTCTAAGAGCAAACTAGATTGCAATTAAAAACCCATCTATGTGCATTCCTATTCACTCTAGTTCCTTCTATGCTCCTTTGGATTGTAAAGACATAAATGTCAGCATGCATGCGATGTTTTAAATTCCTTCTCATTTCACTGGGGAGACATGACTGTCATGTCATGACTGGGCAGTGTTCCAATATCTCAGGGGTTGCCACAAAGAAGAGGGAGTCAAACTATTCTCCAAGGCACCTGAGGGTAGAACAAGAAGCAATGAGTGGAAACTAATCAAGGAAAGAAGCAACTTAGAACTAAGGAGAAATTTCCTGACAGTTAGAACAATTAATAAGTGCAACAACTTGCCTGCAAAGTTGTGAATGCTCCAACACTGGAAATTTTTAAGAAGATGGATAACCATTTGAAGTGGTGTAGGGTTTCCTGCCTGGGCAGGGGGTTGGACTAAAAGACCTCCAAGGTCCCTCCCAACTCTGTTATTGTATTTCTATTTCACTGTTTCTAATCTACATTAATACTGTATTTATTGATAAGATATTTGTGTTAATTTAAGTGGTTCCTGTTTCTGTAGCTAGCTACTATCATTCCTCCTGAATATTTGAAAATGCAGCATTTAATTTTGCTGAGGTGTTAATATAGTCCTAAAACCAGATTTTAGTATTATTCAGTGCATAAAACAGAAGCAGATAAAACATGTCTTACTTAAAGGAATTTAGCTACAGACCTAAAGGATGTGGTACTATTTGAATTTTAAAAGCTCTGGTAACCCAGATCTAACGATGTTTACTTTAATACTTAACTGATTTTAAAAAGTCTTACTTCCACCTAAAAAGGAAGAAAGAAGTATTATAGCTATTTTTCATATCTTTCTTTTTAAAAGCATTGGTACTTGGATTTAAAAAAGATGTAAGAAGACCTCAGATATTCCAGTCAGAACAAATCTTCTATACTGGTAGAAATGCAGCTGATTGTTTGGTCTCATTGGAATAAGTAGGGGTTTTGATTAAACTGGTTTCCCTTTCAGAGCAGATTTTCCTCCTTTTTACCTTAGAGACTCACAGCCGGGAATATCTGCTATACAGATATATTTCTTTGGCTGAATATCCCCTTTTTGTTTTTTTGTATGATTCAAATGTTTCTAGCACTACTTCTGAAAGTTTACCTTTTGGTTGTACCACTGTTTGAATCCCCTTCTTTTACCTGCTTGACAACGTGATCTGCAGCGAACTCTGGTCTTTATGCCTTCTTCCAGCTGGCTTCTCTGACTTCGTACTGAAATGCTATTCCTTCCAGTGCCCTTCCAGTCAACAATCAATTATTCTGCAACAACTAATTTAGGCTTCTAGAACTGAGTTGGAAAAATCCAGCAAAGCTCTTTACTCTTATCCAGGAGCCGAGATCTGGTAGCTCTAACTAATTAACCTTTTATTTTATCTTGAACGAGCCACAGGCAATCATTTCAAATTTAGTAACTGAACAGTTCTGTTTGAATTTTCCAGCCACAAATCACATTTGCTCATCAGTTCCAGTTGCATTAGGTAATCTTATGCCATATATAAACAAAGATAGGTTGCCCCGCTAGTTATTTTCAAGCTGTTGTCATAAAGCCTCCTTCCTTTAGCAACTATAATAAGAGTAACCCAATACAAAATAGTAGAGTCAAGCTTTATGGCTATATTATAATTTCATTTCAAATTATCTATAGAAACATTACAAAGATATAAATAAACAGGTAACAGATACAGCTTTTCAAATAATATTATAGTAAGGGAGCAAGACTTCAGCTGTACCATGTTTTCCCGAAAATAAGACCGTGTTTTACATTTTTTTGAACCCTGAAATAAGTGCTTGGCCTTATTTCCATGCACCCAAAAGCCCAGGCTTATTATCAGGGGATGTCTTATTTTGGGGGAAACAGGGTATAATCATTGATGCCATCTTAATTTTATCGAAACTCTGCAAATGCCCTTGGACATCTTTCGCATATATGATCCTGGTAATCTTTATAGTCCTGTAGAGTAGGCCAGTTTAATGTTACAAATGTGGGGTTAAAGATAACAAGTGTATAAATTACTTCACACAACAAGGGTGAATTTATTTTTAACTGATTTCCCCCCTCACATGTAATAGAAATAGGATAAATGCATGCCTTACACATACTTCTCAATGAAATATTTTTTTTCTAAAATATGCTCACTGCCACCTAGTGGTTAGTAATTGGTCTTTCTCCATTAGAAATAGAATCTGTTTACCTCATCTTCAGGAAGTGATATAAAATTTATTATCTATGATTCAGAGCTCCCTTTTTCATATGAAATTTCAAGCTGTTTCTACTTAGTGATAGCTTTAAGTATCACTATTTCCTTAGCAAGCGTAGCTATTCTATTCATTTTGACAGAGATGGTGTATTCAGTTTCTTCATACTGCATTCTTTATATCTGTTTAGCTCTGTAAAACTGGTTTGCAACTTCCTGGTCTCTCCTAATTCTGTTGTGCCTTTTGGCTACTCCTTTTAGCTAGCCAAAATTCCATGTTGATATTATTATTATTATTATTATTATTATTATTATTATTATTATTATTATTTACATTTATATACCGCCCTACTCCCGAAGGACTCAGGGCAGTGAACAGCCAAAAGATAAAATACACATAGTACAAACATTAAAAAACATTTAAAATACATTAAATACTTTGGCCCAAAACAAATTTAAAACACCCCAATTTATAAGACAAATTTAAAAAGGAATTTAAAAGGGAAGTTAGGCCAGGCCAGCCTGCTGGAATAAAAATGTTTTGAGGGCACGGCGGAAAGTGTGCAGATCCGGGATCCTCCGAATCTCCGGGGGAAGCTCGTTACAGATGGCAGGTGCCCCCACAGAGAAGGCTCTCCCGCTGGAGGCCGCCAGTCGACATTGTTTGCGAAGGTTGGAGACTGGACGATAATTAGCCAACACTGCCGGGTCCAGGGAAGGCTTTTTGAGGAGAGGCCTCACCACCGCCTCTTTCAAGGTGGCGGGGAAGACACCCTCACTCAAGGAAACATTTATAATCCCCTGGAGCCAGCCTTGTGTAACCTCCCGAGAGGCCAGCACCAACCAGGAGGGACACGGGTCCAATAAACATGTGGCCGCGCTCAGTCTGCCCAGTATCCTATCCATGTCTTCGGGAGTCACAGAATCAAACTGTTCCCAGATAATATTCTCAAGTCCTGCCTTCATCATCCCCCCTGAATCTACCCAGTCAGAGTCCAGGTGTTCCTGAATCTGAGCGATTTTGTCATACAGATAGTGTACAAAGTCCTCGGCTATACCCTCCAAGGGGTCCTCCCGCGCTTCCTGGTGGAGCAGGGAGCGGGTCACCTTAAACAGGGCAGCTGGGCGATTATCTGATGATGCAATAAGAGCGGAAAAATAATTACATTTTGCCGCTTTTATTGCCACCAGGTAGGTCTTAATATGAGACCGTACCAGTGTTCGGTCAGATTCAGAACCGCTGGCCTTCCAACTGCTCTCCAGGCATCTTTTCCGGCGCTTCATTTCCCTCAGCTCCTCGGTAAACCAAGGAGCCAGGTGAAACCAGCGCCGGGTCAGAGGCCGCAAAGGCACGACCCGATCCAAAGCTCCAGTGGCTGCCCTATCCCAGGCAGCCATAGGCCTTCAGTCGAGCCGTGAGCCAGAGCCTCAGGAAATGGCCCAAGCTCCGTCTGGAACCTATCCAGATCCATCAGGCGCCTGGGGTGGAACCACCTCATCGGTTCCACCTCCCTGCAGCAGGGTGCGGCTGTTCAAAGGTCAAAGCGAAGGAGGGAGTGATCTGACCATGACAAGGGCTCGATCGCTATATCCCCTATCTCAAGATCACTCACCCACTGACCAGAGACAAAAACCAAGTCCAGTGTGTTTCCCCCCATGTGAGTAGGGCCATGTACTAACTGGGTCAGGTCCATGGCCGTCATGGAAGCCATGAACTCCCGGGCCACCTCAGACGTCTCACCGGCGGATGGCAGGTTAAAATTCCCCCATGACCATAAGCCTGGGGGTATCAACCGCCACTGCGGCTATAACGTTGAGCAGCTTGGGCAGGGCCTCCGCCACGTGGCAGGGAGCCAGGTACGTAACTAGCAAGCCCATCTGCATCCCGTGACCCCACTTCACAAGGAGGGACTCACATCCGGCCGTCTGAGGAACAGTGGCCTCCCTCGGACCAAGACCTTCTTTAATGACAACCGCCACCCCCACCCCCGCCCATCCCCTGGCAATCTTCTTTCTGTAATAAGGAAACCACTTTTTTAATCAGGGTAATATATTCTTCGGTATAGGAAACAATAATAGATGCTCACAGACAGAAAGACAGATCAGACAGACATCAGTAGTAGTCCCTTGGCCTGAATTATTACTAGGTGGCTCAGATACTCAGGACCTGGGCCTGCGGCTGATGCTGTGCAGCACCAGGTCTGTGGTAAAAAAGGCCCCCCTCATTCACGATCTTATTCAGGAGGGTGGAGCGGACCTGGCAAGTATCACGGAGACCTGGTTGGGACCAGAGGGAGGGGTCCCTCTGGTCGAGATGTGCCCACCAGGTTTCAGAGCATTCCATCAGCCGAGAGCCAGGGGAGGGGTGGGGAGGGGCAGTTATTATTAAAGAAGGTCTCGGTCCGAGGGAGACCACTGTGCCTCAGAAAGCTGGATGTGAGTCCCTCTTTGTGAGATGGGGTCATCGGGTTCAGATGGGCTTGCTGCTTACGTGGCAGCAGCCCTGCCTGAGCTACTCGACATGATAGCCATGGTGGCAGTTGATACACCTAGGCTTATGGTCATGGGTGATTTCAACTTG
This sequence comes from Arizona elegans, assembly GCA_022577455.1. NCBI lineage: Eukaryota > Metazoa > Chordata > Lepidosauria > Squamata > Colubridae > Arizona > Arizona elegans. The sequence goes on along the minus strand of JAKOOJ010000002.1, from coordinate 34,319,010 downwards.
CCGTCCGTTGGTGAAACATCTGGGATGGCTCAGGAGTTCATGGCTTCCATGATGGCCATGGACCTGACCCAGTTAGTTCATAGCCCCACTCACAGGGGGGGGGGCACACTCTGGACTTGATTTTTGTCTCTGGACAGTGGTCGAGTGATTTTGTCATAGGGGATATAGACATGGAACCCTTGTCATGGTCAGATCACTCGCTCCTCTGCCTGGACCTTCGAACCGCTACACCCCGCCGCAGGGAGGCAGAGCCAATAAAATGGGTCCGCCCCAGGTGCCTGATGGATCCAGATGGAGCTTGGGCCATTTCCTGAGGATCTGGCACACGACTCAGCCGAGGACCTGCTGGCTGCCTGGGATCGGGTGGCTGGTGGGCCTTGGATCGAGTCGTGCCTTTGCGGCCTCTGACCCGGTGCCGATCCCTTGTGGCTCCTTGGTTTACCGAGGAGTTGAGGGAGATGAAGCGCTGGAAAAGACGCCTGGAAAGTGGTTGGAGGGCCAGTCTCGCTGAATCTGACCGAACACTGGTAAGGTCGCATATTAAGACCTATCTAGTGGCAATAAAAGCGGCAAAGTTTAACCACTTCTCCACTCTTATTGCGTCATCAGAGAATCGTCCGGCCGCCCTGTTTAGGGTGACCTGCTCCCAGCTTCCCCCGGGAGCACAGGAGGACCCCCTGGAAGGCAGGGCGGAGGATTTCGGACAATATCTGTATGACAAAATTGCTCAGATCCGGGGGGAGTTGGACTCTGACTGGGTAGATTCGGGCAGGGTGACGAGGAATAGTCTTGAGAATGTTATCTGGGAAGAGTTTGACTCTGTGACCCCTGATGATGTGGACAGGATTCTGGGGAGACTTAGTGCAGCCACATGTTTACTGGACCCGTGTCCCTCCTGGTTAGTACTGGCTTCCCGGGAGGTTACACGAGGCTGGCTCCAGGGAATTATTAACGCTTCGCTGAGTGAGGGTTACTTCCCCACGGCCTTGAAAGAGGCGGTGGTGAGACCTCTCCTCAAGAAGCCTTCCCTGGATCCGGCAGTATTAGCCAACTATCGTCCTGTCTCCAACCTTCGCTTTGTGGTGAAGGTTGTTGAGAGTGTGGTTGAACGACAGTTTCTTCAGTACCTGGAGGAAACATCTTATCTAGATCCATTCCAGTCGGGTTTCAGGCCCAGGCACAGTACGGAAATGGCATTGGTTGTGTTGGTAGATGATCTCTGGAGGGCTCGGGACAGAGATTGCTCCTCTGTTCTGGCCCTGTTAGACCTCTCAGCGGCTTTTGATACCATCGACCATGGTATCATGCTGCACCGGTTGGAAGAGTTGGGGATGGGGGGCACCGTGCTATGGTGGTTCTCCTCCTTTCTCTCCGACCGGTCTCAGTTCGTGTTGACAGGGGGGCAGAGGTCGACCTTGAGGCCTCTCATATGTGGAGTGCCTCAGGGGTCGGTTCTATCGCCCCTTCTGTTCAACATTTATGTGAAGCCGCTGGGCAAGATCATCTTTGGTTTTGGGGTGAAGTACCACCAGTATGCTGATGACACCCAGCTGTACATCTCCACCCCTGGCCACCCCAACGATGCCCTTGAATGTCCCGGTGCCTGGAGGCTGTGCGGATCTGGATGGGGAGAAAACTCAACCCTTCCAAGACTGAATGGCTGTGGTTCCCGGCATCCCAATATAGTCAGATGACTCCATCTCTGACTATTGGGGGCGAGTCTTTGACCACCTCGGAGAGGGCCCGCAATCTGGGTGTCCTTCTGGATACGCAGCTGTCCTTGGAGGAACATCTGACGGCTGTGGCCAGGGGGACTTTTTGTCAGGTCCGCCTGATACGCCAGTTGCGGCCCTTTCTTGATCGGGATGCCCTGTGCACAGTCACTCATGCCCTCGTCACCTCTCGCCTGGACTACTGCAATGGTCTCTACATGGGGCTCCCCTTGAGGGGCACCCGGAGGCTCCAACTGGTCCAGAATGCAGCCGCGTGGGTAGTTACGGGAGCTGCATGGCGCTCCCATACAACACCTCTCCTGCGTGAGCTGCACTGGTTCCCAGTGGTCTTCTGGGTGTGCTTCAAGGTGTTGGTTATCACCTTTAAAGTGCTCCATGGCATAGGACCTAGATATCTTCGAGACCGCCTGCTGCTACCGACAGCCTCCCATCGACCTGTGCGCTCCCACAGAGAGGGCCTCCTCGGGGTACCATCAGCCAAACAATGTAGGCTGGTGACCCCCAGGGGGAGGGCCTTCTCTGTGGGGGCGCCCCCCCTCGGAACCAACTGCCCCCAGAGATAAGGAGAATCCAAGACCTCGGTGCCTTCCGCCGTGCCCTTAAAACCTTCTTTTTTCAGCAAGCCGGGCTGGCTTAACTTTTTTTTCTTAATTTTTTAAATGTTTTAAATGGGTTTGTTATTGTTCTTAAATTACGGGACCAAATTTATATATATTCTTTTAATACTATTTTAATGTTTGTAGTTTATGTTTTTATTCGGCTGTACACCGCCCTGAGTCCTCAGGGAGAAGGGCGGTATATAAATTGGATATAAAATAAAAATAAAATAAAAAAATAAAAAAAAATTATGAGGCTAAATTAGGTTGCTATATTACTATAGTTAAACAAATCTCAGTCAGGTGGGTAATAAAGGGAAAATTCCCTTAGTTATTTGAAGGAAAAACAGCAATTTGCTATCTTATTAATTAATAAATTGGCACATTAATAATTTCCAGTGACTGATGCAAAAATAATACTAATTTAGCTTCTCTGTTTTTCCCTGTCATGCTAAAATACTTTTAATAGTTTTATTTTTATAATATTTCTACAGCTTCTTATGGACAGGCAGATTTGAAGATATTTTAAATAGCCATCTATTAGTTATCTAGTACTTTTCTGTGTACGGCTTTATTGTTTTGTCCTTGAAGATTTTGCTGCAGTTGAGAGAACTATAATAGATATATAAAATATGATTGCAGCTATATATCATTTGTAGATGCATGCGCAGCTTTTATTTAGCACACAGCCAATATTCTGGTATTCTTATCTCACTTACCTTTCTATATATTTCTTCGCTTTAATATAAGAGCAAAGAAAAAAGGGTTTCAAAAAATAAAACCAAAAACGAAAGGAAAAAAAGTCAAACAGATGCACACATATACAAAACAGTTCAGTTAAACATGATCGCAATAAAAATTTGATTGTCTGAACATTAAACACTGACCACACAGAATAATATTGATCAGTGTTTCTATTGCATTAAAAAAAGTCAGTTCACAGGCAGAAAGTAAACATATATCACCAGCCCAAGATCATAAATCTGGCATGGCACTGTCTTTCCATCATAAAATAATATTTCTTTGCTACAGCTGATGCTCAATAAATCTACAGTTCTTCAAAAAATGATTAATTCCAAATATTTGGCATATTTCAAACTGTGTCAAAAGGACTGTCAGCATCAAAGTAATAGCTTTAAACCATATTATTTTTCCTAAAACTATTTTAACAAACTTAAAAAAAAATAAGGCAATAGTGGACCAAGATGTATTACATGTATATCCTTACACCTTTATAGAGAGCATAAGTCAGTTGACAATTAAATTATTTTTCCCTCTATTTTTTACTAGTCAAAAAAAAGACAAGAAGAATGGCTTTGCTTTGGATTCAGCCACTATTGCAAAGCCAAATCTCATTGGTTATGTGGCATCTCAAAACCAAACTGAGGTGAAACCTTCCTGTCCCTATATGTACCTTATGAGTTCAAAGTGTGTTTCCTGTGAGTTTCTGTAGATGTGGATTCTTCAGCCTGGTGTCCTATTGGGAATCCAAAAGTTGAGCAATGTGTCAACTTCCCCAAATCTAGTGTTGTCAGACATATTGTTTCATCTTCCACTAGGCAAACAGAAGTCCAGCAAAACTGGAGAACATAAATAGTGGTAAAGACTGATTTCTAAATGGAGAATGTGTAAGATTCTACTTAATAGCTAGTCATCAACACCACACAATTAACAATTAAAAGCCACATACAACCAGGCACCACATAACTACTACACATAGAACAGCCCAGTGCACACATTCTGGAGTTTGAGAAGTTCCCTAAGGATGGGCTGTAGCACAGGTCTGAAAGCTTGGAAGAACAAACCTCTAGTCTCAGTGATCAACTCAGATTGGATCCTGCAATATTATCCTTGGACATGTATATTTGCTTTCTTTTGCAAGACTAAAATAAATTCAATAAATAACAAAATTTAAAAGTTGCTCATTTTTTCCTACATCTCAAAAACACACAGAGGGAAGAGAGAATAGAGAATGAGAATAAGAAGTTTGATGTGTTGCATCAACACATGGCTGCATCAAAATGTATCCAAGTATAATGTAATATTATTACTAGCTACTGATGCAACTTCACAGTCTCTGTATCTCTATTGCGATTTGGCCAAATATGCCTTTGAAGAAATAAAATTAAGTCTAAGAGCAACCACAACATTGTATAAATATATTAACTGTTGTTATTAGATTCATTTAATCATATTTTAGCCAGCCTTTCCAATCATATGAAGAAGAACTGAATCCAGACTATCTTTTTTTTTAAAAAATTGTAATTTGGTCCTTACAGGGTTTTATAGCAGTTTTAGCTGTCAAACAACAACCAAGTTTTATTTGGAAAATCTTTCAAATAGTGATCTGCTTGTGTTCTCCCAAGGACTGCCACCCTAAATACTATAGATTGTGGATGAAGCTATTTTTGCTAAATGTCCAGTCAAAATCTTGGTTCCATGCAACTTCTAGAAACAAGTTATTTCTCATACAGTACAGTCCTAATTTCATTCTAAAGAATCAGATACAACAAAATGTGTTTATTCCTTGATATTATGTAAATTAGTCTATCATTTGTAACTCAATAATAATAATAATATAACTCTGATCTGCTTTTATTTTGGTTTCAGAGATATAGAAAACACTAGTCTAATAGCTTGCAATGCTGACTGTAACAGCATACCTGTTGCAAAAGCAGATTTCCTCCATCATAAAAAAAATATTGAATTGATTCTTTTAACTACTCTGTCACCTTTGTTTTAGCCTTAAAGTGAGCCATATCTCCATGATTATATCAGAACACTTTGAAAACTTTTAAAATATTACTTGCTCTTTTCCTCTGAACGTCGGCTTTCTCTCCTATCTTAAATTCCATAACATCACTGAAAGTTTTTGTTTTAATTTAAGTTAGGTATCTGTATCAGGGAGCAGCAATATAGGGAGATGCTGCAGATGGATGATCACTTTAATGATAACTGCAAATGCATCATTTCATACTGCATACAAGAAGACAATCTTAATTCACACATTTTTTATAAAGAAAGCCATATGGATAGACAAGATAAAGTGATTGTCAGTATAGTGCAAGTCCTCCTTTGCTTGGATGGTATTCAATATGCCACTGAAGCAGTACTGAGGATCTCTTGGAATACTAATGCCATTTATAACATGGCTGGATTAAAACAATCAGGACATCTGCTAATGTTGCTGGACATGAAAAGAAAAGATAGGATCACAGTGGCAATATGGAACATGAGAAAGCTCAATATAGTGAAAGATGAAATGAATTAACTATAAAAGGATATCTTAGGTATCAGAGAATTCAACTGGTCTAGAATTGGACTCTCATTCATGCTATTCATGATGTGAAAAATAAAAAAGAAATGGCATTGCTTTCCTAGTTAGGAAGGATGCAGCAAAGATATTACCTATGTACAATACAGTCAACAACTGAATAATATCAATTAGATTTGATAGAGAGGAATTTAATATGATGATTGTCCAAGTATATGCTTAATAATTGATACAGAAGAAAAGGAGTGTTATACTTGTTAAAAGAACATGCAAGCAAGATATGCTACTTGTGATTAGAGAATGGAATTCCAAAATGTGAAATTGTAAGAAGGAAAATATAATTAGGCTATATGGCCCATGGAACAGAAATGAAGCAAGAGAGCATTTCTCTTATCAATTTCTGCCAATCCAATTCATTACTAACTCAAATTAAAAACAACCAAAATGATGCCTGTATATGTAGACATCATCCAGTGGAATATCAAAAAAATTGATACAGATGGCATCAATAAACCATGATGCCACCAATAAACCTGTCTTGAGTAGCTCCTGTAAATCATACAAAGGCAAGCCTTAATTCTATTTGATGCCAGGACTGCAATTGAAAAATAGTGTCTCCTTGTCTCCATCTGCCACAGTTCCTTTCTGTGGTAATTGGAGATTTCATCAGCAAGGCTTCAATTCTTGGTGATGAGAAGACAATTGGATTGTTTTAGGTCCTCCTGAATTTTCATTGCTTTCACATTTTAAATAAATACTTAATGGCTTCAATAAATAGGGTGGAATCATCTGAAGGTTTCTAGTGGCTGATATAGTAATCTGCTTATTTAACTCTCATATGGAAAAATTTCACATATGATGGTAGGTCACAATATGATGTCCTGGAAGCATAAAAATAATAGGAGGAGCCAAGATAAAACTGAAATTTCACTTCATTTACATTTAATTAAAAGTAAAAATAATATAATTGCTTCCTAATCATAAATTTAAAAGAGCTCTACTATGTACAGTTACTAATGACTTCAGGCTAATGTTTATAAAGCTGGTATTTATGTTACACTGAATCTGAATATCTCTCAGTGGGATATGTCTAAGAACTGAGTTAAACATTATACAGATAATAAACAATGCAAAAAAACATCTTGAACTAAGGATACCTACGAGGGAAATCAGAAAATCCCAAAAAAGGATATGGTGATCAATACACCATAAAAAAGTAAGCCCAAGAGAACTTCATTAGATCAGAAGAATTTAGGCAGAAGGAATAGCCAAAAGATAGTCAGGAGCAAAAGAATCTGCATAATCTGGGTTTCCAACCGCAGAGGAATGAGACAGAAGTACTAGAACCAAAGGACTCCCATCTCAGTGTAGTTCAAAATCACAATATAACTCAGATTTCTGAAGTTTACATATTATATCAAAATAAATCTTATAGTTCTTGAGCTATCCATTAAATTTTTGGATGAAGGAGCTATGTAAAGACTACCATTTCTTATGGTTTTCTGTGAATACATGAATATTATTTAAAAATTCTATATCATGATTTTTTTTGTCCAAAACTTAAACAATACTTAACTATTGTTTTTGAATTTATACATAGTGCACCTAGTGGACATTTGGAATGTTATAGAAGCATTGCGGGAAAACTCTTTGAACAACTTGGACCCAACTATAGAGCTGAATGTGGCTCGACTTGAAGCTGTGCTGTCTACTATTTTTTACCAACTCAACAAACGTATGCCAACAACCCACCAGATTAACGTCGAACAATCCATCAGTTTACTGCTCAACTTTTTGCTGGCAGCTTTTGATCCGTAAGTTCCTTTAATAATAATAATAATGAATACTTGTTTTTTGCTTTGTTGTAGGAAAGCATTAGCTCTTGAGCAAAGTACTGATTTCAAAAAAAAAAAAAAAGATGAATTTATACAGAACTGAAAATTACTGAGATTGATTACTGTCAATCTCATTTTCTTCAAAGAATTGGCAAATACACATTCAGGAGTCAGTTGGAAAGACTTCTGCCTGGCAGTGAATTGACAAAGAAAATAATGGACTGGGAAATTATTTATCAAGTCCATTATTTATCAAATCCTGATTTCAAAATGCCTCCCCCCTCTCTCTCACACACACACTATAATAGTTTTACTATAAGACTCATGGGAATATATATATATAATGTTTATTTTGACCTGAAACTGATACATCAGAATAGGAAACTTCCATTTTCTTTGGATAACATCATGTAAACATCTGCAGAAATAATTATTTTGTGGTGATAACATGAACTAGTGGCTTATTATTTGAATTGAATGCTTTTTGCTGCATGCCTTTGCAACAGTTACCTTTGCAACTGTGAATAATTTTACTTTCTTCCCAGCTGGTACAGTGAATTGTGCAAAAATAAATGAAAAAAAGCAATGGAATCCATGCTATTTACTACTTCCTTACAATGCAAAGTTCCAGTTTTTAAAAAATGTTAATGGCATTTCCTTAATATCATCCCATAGATGAATGGTATGTGTGAATATGCAAATTATGGTAATTGAACATAGGATCCATCGGTATGCTGCTGTCATTCTTAAAAGCATCTGAATAGCCTGGAATTACAAACTGGACTGACTGGCATCTGTTCTGTTCTGTGCGAGTTGCAAATTATCTATCACTGTATTACTGCTTTAACTGCATTTTATTTTGGAAATGTACTGGTTGGAAATTAACACAATTAAAGAACATTCTGATGAGTTTATTTATCTTCCCATTTGCCTATCACCCTCTTGTGTCCTCTCCAATGTGCATTTGATGGACCTTTCGTTTGGTACTGTGTACTTTCCTGAGCCAGATCAACTAGTACAGCTTAGTCACCATGGAAACAGCTGAGTTGGTGGGAAAGCAACTGTTCCACATGAAAAAGCAGCAGAGGCGCTGTATGTTTGCATCCAAACATCTCCCTTCCCCTCCCCAAGGAGAAATTGTCAGTAGGCTGCAGAAATATGGCCTTCAGGATTTTTGAAAGGCTGTACAGTAAGGGGGCAAGGTCTTTTTAATGTATTCAGACCCTGAATTTTTGATTCTAACAAGAACAGGAAGGCAATTAATTGCAAATGCTTGGACACGTACTTTGTTGCTCACTGCCAAGTCACACTCACAAAATCATAGCTGTGAAAATGAGATTATTATGATATACATTTTTCTATTGTTCAATAAACCAAGAAAGATGTGAAACAGTGATTTTTTTTAAATAAAGAAGAATATTGATGTTAAGTATGTAGAATATGCTCAGTGAATGCTACATAGGTTTTTCTTAGCTGAGTAACTGAACTAGAATATAAGAGTGTTTCCAGTTTGCTCAGAAATAGCAGCTCATTTAATTGTGCAAATTGCAGTTCTGAAGTGTCCAGACAGAAGACTTGGAATTTGTAACAGCTTTCATTAAGGAATTAGAGATAAGGCAAAGAAGCAAATCAGTTGTAACAATGCTGTCCTAACATTTTTTTTCATCTAACAATGTTTATAGCAGCATATGGGCCAAGCATACATGAGCATATCTACATCTATACACACATAAACACTTTCACGCTAAAAGCAGACAGTCGCCAATTAAATAGATTTGAGGGGAGAGGCTTTGAATCACTGCACAACTCATCCTTTCCTGATACCAAATTATATTTAATCTCAAGTAAGTGTTGTAAAATAAAATATTTCATCCCTGGAAATCAAAGTTCTAGAGGATTATAGAGGATTTACACATTTCCTTAATTCATCCCTCCCCAAAACACTTACGCTTCTCTTTAGTATCTGATCTCTGCCATAAAACAATGCTCAATGCATGCTGGAATTGGAGATACTCATATCTACCTTGGAAAATTTATAGATGAATTTGCTGCTGAAGCAGAGTCCTCTCCTTCTATAAATCTTTTCCTTGTAAAACAAACGTCTCATCTCAAAAATATCCAAGTAAGTTTACATGAAGAAAAGTGCTGTACATTAAGTAATTACCACCCTAGGCTGAAAAAGATAAGCAGTTCAGACTGCTTAGGAGTTGTCTGTGAGATTCCAGGCTAGACAGGGGAGTTTGGGGGTGGGGGAGCTCCTGGAAAAAGGCAGTGGCCAACCTGTCAGAGTTTCTTGCAATAATCAAATCCAGAAGCACACACAGATAACTGATTCAGCGTGATTCATTAACTTCTTTATATACATAATAACAGATGAAGTATTTACAATACCAATATAGATTCTTCTTCAACATAGTAGCAGTTACAACACAAGGCAGGAGAAAACAGTTAGTTTCATTTCAGCAGAGCAGACAGCATGCACAGACTGCTTAGTTTCAGTTTCAATTCTCTGCACAGATTCAGAAGCTGCAGACTAAGACACCCCCTGGCTTCAGTCCGTCTCAGCTCCCAATTGGCAGACTTAGTTGCTATGCTTATTCATTGGCTGATCTATTCCAGTTTATGAATATTCTTACTCTGACACAACCTATTCTGTATATTGCCAAGAAACTACATGAATATGCCCATAGAGTCATCAGGGAAACAAATGATACTAAATGAAGTTATTATTTAGTTATTTCTTATATGTGAAGTTTAAAAATATATCTGAAGTCTACAATGGGCAGTGCTTTGATTAGAACTAACCTAACTGCTATAAAGAAATGCATAGGTTTTGAGGGTCCTAAGAAGTTTTTATTAGAACAAGCAAGGATTACAACAAGAGGGAAAATCTCCCACAATTTAGCTAATGTTCTTGTCTTCAAGAATCTGATTGCTGAATTAAACCTTTGGCGGCTGCACAATACATTGAAGCACAAATCAACCAAACGGATCTGTACAATGTACTGAGTCCTAAGAAATGTAATTAAAGGTAATACCGACAAAGCCTTTCATATTGTATAAAAGTGTCATGAGGTCTTCATCCACCAAAGTGTGTTGCATAAAAGCACTTTTGACGTCTATGGTTTAGATTCAAACTGAAGATGCTAATTTCCAGACTGAATTAATTAGTTAACTGTTGGTGTCATGCTATGCTATGCATAGAAAAGTAGCAGTGGCGGATTTCTCAGTTCTGAAATCAGAAAACCCAAGTTTAACTTGAAAATGGCTCTTACCTTCAGCAAAATACTTCATAGCAAATCATATACATTTTTAAAAAAAGAATCAAGGACAGAAGAGGAATTAAGTCAGTGTTAATTTCTTAAACCCATAATTGAACTGAAATGTAATGATCTTTCAGCATATTTTGCAGTTTTGTAATTTGTACAACTTGATTACAGCATATACAGTATATTAAACAAAATGCATACATGAGCAAAAATATAAAAATCCATTCTATTATGGAAAATGTTTGCATATGTATTAATTTTGCATAGACTGGAGAAATATTCACAAATTAATGCAAAAAATATAAAGGGGAAAACTGAAACTGGAAAAATGAGAAATGGAAAAAATCAAGAATTGACAGTCAAGAATCTCCATTTCTTTTTAAAAGGCAAATTGTTTCAAATGGGTTTATTCTCAATTGATTATGAATCATAGCCTCAGATTTGAAAAAAGAAACTCAAGCCTAAGATATCTATTCTGTTACTCAACAACTATGCAAAGATTATTTTATGTTTTCTTGTATAGAGAAGGACATGGAAAAATATCTGTGTTTGCTGTCAAAATGGCCTTGGCAACACTTTGTGGAGGAAAGATTATGGATAAATTAAGATGTAAGTCTCTCTATGAATTTTGATCAAGTAGTTTGTTAGGGAACCATATGTGTTTGATTTTTAATGTAATAACAATCAAAATCAGCAAAAATATTCTTGAACAAATTTGTGTATAGACTTCATAGAAAATTCTCATCATTGCTAATGTCTGCGTCTTCTTTTTAGAATTCTTGAATTAAAAATAATCATGTTGCAATTGATCAAATTTGCCATTTATTTTTCTGACTAGTTTTTATAATGTTAAAAAATGTGAAAATACTGTAAAATTTGCATCATAGGATCACTCCCCACACCCACCCCAGCGTTTGAGAAGTAAAAAAAAAAATCTCAGTTACTCAGGTGACTCAGATGAGCAAAGATTCCCTAGTTTATGCAATATTATAGCACCAAACTAATACTTTTAATTTGATTAAAAGACAAAAAGTTGAGGACTCCATATTAATTACCTATAAAATATTTGTTAAATATTTTATAGCAAGGGTCCCCAACTCCCAGTCCGCAGCCTGTTTGAAACCAGGCCGCACAAGCTTTAGGCAAGCATGCAAAGCTCTATTTGCACATGCGTGGGATTAGGCTGCACACGCAAAACCCTTCCCTTCCCCCTCACCACTGCCCTCTGCCAGTCCATGGAGCCGGAAAGATTGGGGACCGCTGTTTTACAGGATTGATTTTTCTCCGAGTCCAAAAGCAAAAAGAAAAGCAATCAAATTTGAAAAATAGGCCAATTTGGTTATTAGATTAATCAAGTTTGCTTAATTGGGTTGCAGTTCCAATTAAAATACTGGTTTTAAATAACACATTCACTATAACATTCAAAAACAGAAACACAAGTATAATTTAATGTCTGATGTAGAATCACCCTATATCAGTGATGGCTAACTTTTTTGTCCATGTGTGCCGAAAGCGCACACACGCACACGACAGCACATGCATGTTCACACCCACAATACAATGCATGCACAACACCCCACTGTGCATGCGCGTGCCACCATGCACAACCTCCCGCACCCTTACACACACCCTGTTTTGGGCCTAGCAGGCCTCCCTGAAGCCTCCTGGGACCAAAAAAGTCATCTATCTATTTAGTCATTAATTCTACATTTAAACAGTAGTTTATTTGCTCTGACCAGATGAAGAAACTCAGAATATATCCAGCAGATGTACTGAGTCAGTTTAAACATGCTTGGGATAAGCACATGATCATCGTCTGACAAACAAAAAACAAAAAACAAACTCAAAAGCAAATTGGATGGACCACTAGGTCTTTTTTTGCCATTAGTTTTCTATCTTTCTATGTTTGTTTATCAGTCTACAAACAGCTATCTTCTGGTTTACTGCTATCATTCTGGTAACTAAAGAATATTATCATTCAGCAAAGCAAGGAGTACACAGTTTAAAATGAAAAATGCATTTAATAATAATACTTTCAGAAGACATTGAGACCAAAACTATAGTCATGTGCTGCTACAGTATGAGAAACAAAAATAAAACTAAACAACTACTAAAATAACTGTCACCCCTTCTCCTCCAAAAAAGATTCTGACTTGAAGACATCTTCAAGCAGGATCTTAGGGAGAAAAGAGAACAGGTCTTAAAGTGGTATTCTGATTTAGTTATATTAGCCATTTCTTTATGAATATATTTCTATACTGCTTGTCATATGAATACATCTTGAATTATACAACAAAGTAATTAAACATTAGATATGAAGTGGAAAATGGATTTATAATTATTTTTATGCATATCTATTTAAAAGTATGCCCCCCCCCCACTCTTTTGGTAACATTTTTCATTCTATCACTTTTGGCGGAAAATAAACATTGGCTGCCTCCACCTTTTAGAAATAATAAAAGATATATATTTGTGGAACTTTACTATACCCAGAGCATAAACAATGATTTTTTGTTAATTATTATTTATAATAAACACTAATTTATTAATAATAAATAAATATATTATTTTTACTTTGAACCTGAAGACTATTTGCCCAGTACTTTTAATTGTTCCTAATAAAGATAGTTCTATACTTGCACTGAGGTCACCTCTAATAGTGATTTATTTCTATGTGATTTACCACAGTATGGCAGTGTGGTGCTACATACTGAGGCTCCACTGCATAGAATATGCTTGCAGTTCAGCTTAAAGAATTTAGATCTGTAATTCATAGCTTTTTGTTTCAAAGTTTCCATTTTTTTCCCATCAGATATATTCTCAATGATTTCAGACACTAGTGGGATAATGGTGTATGGAAAATATGACATGTTTTTGCGAGAAGTTCTTAAACTGCCGACTGCAGTCTTTGAAGGTCCTTCTTTTGGTTATACAGAACAATCTGCAAAGTCTTGTTTTTCTCAACAGGTAAATAAATGTTATTCATCATTTCTTGCTTTTCATCATATTCATACTGGCATACATTGTCAAAATCCAATTATATTTTATTTAGTTTTAAATAGGATCTATCTTTTGCACTTGCAATCCAGAATAGTGCTGTAATAGAATTTCATATAGGTATGGCATGAAATATATGTAAATGCTCTCCCTATTTAAAAAAATATATCCTAAAATGGACCTGTGAGATACTGTGAATTTGATGAAAGCTGCAGAACAAGTTTGTTTATCTTCTCTCCTGCCGGAGAGAAAAACATATGTACATGAATAATTGGATAAGAAAAATGAGCTCCCTATCCATTAATCCTTTCCTCCTTTTTTCTTCTTGCCTTAAGCAAATCTCGAACTCTGTAGCCTTATTTGCAACCAAATTATTTGACATCTCATCTTGATACTATTCTCAGAAAAATATTGTTGGTGAAATGAAACTTCTGATATGATACCATATTCTGAAATGTGTAACTTTAATCTCCATAGAGATAGCCAATATTGTGGCCATCAGAGGAGATTCAAAACTACTCAGTAAAATTGTTTCTCTAACTCTTACATCTTAAAATACATATTTTATATACATATCTTCCCCTTTTCAGTCACCTCTGAGCCCACCAAATCTTCTCTATACAGAAGGCACATTCAGAAGGAAGCAGCAATTATTTTTGTGTCCTTTATAGTAGGCTGATGGAGCAGAATTCCACAAAAGGAACACAATCATTGAGAAGTATTCAATTCAGCTGTTGAAAAGAAAAAGAATGCTGCTATTATACACCATGAGGGAATTCATAACAGAAGTTATTGAATTATATTTTTGATCAATTATGTGGTGTATAGTTGGGCTGTGAACCCACAACATATTTGAATTAGTGATGTCTTCTTAAAAGGGACTCCTGGATTTTAAGTTACCTTAAACAACATCATAAGTGAAGTTCTGTAATTTAATTGCATGCTTTTCTCATCTACAAATGCAGTATATTTTTCTGCTGAGAAAACTAAACTCATTCCATTATTTGCTAATGTTTTTTTCTTGCTTTGTTTATGTTAACAGAAAAAAGTTACACTGAACGCTTTTTTGGATACTCTTATGTCTGATCCTCCCCCACAATGTCTTGTCTGGTTGCCACTTCTACACCGATTGGCAAATGTTGAGAATGGTATGTAGCTAAAACATGAGGAACAACTGAAATAGCAATGTAAATCATAATAATTCTGAACTACTGGCTATCCTTAACTCGTCCCATTCATGATGACTGGTAGAAAAAATTCAATTCCTTCCACAATATTAGGGAAAGAAAGTTGCTTACTTTTTGGAGCAAAATGTATATTTTTCTTACTTTAAAGCATCCTCCATGCTGCTACATGCATACCTGTTGGATCTGTCCCTTTGTGTATTTCCTTTTAAAAAACAATTGTCTTACAATGTAACTTTGAAAGAGAAGAGGACAGAGAAATTACATAATTACAACAATGTAGGAGTTTTTTAAAGTAAGAAAAAAAACATACTAAACGAAACTTTGTCAGGTATTCTTCTCTCCCACCACTTTCTGTCTGCATCCTTTTAAAAGAGTTGTTTAATCCTTGAAAAGAAAGAAGTGGACATGCTCTTTCCCAAGAGTATATGATTATAAAGGGGACAGATTTCAGCCTGTATTTACACTAAATACGTATTTCTAAAAACAAAACACAAATTTTATGATTAATTTAATTAGTTGCTGACATAACAAACCAATCAAGAGACCTACCAATACATATTCCCAACAAAAGCCAACCATTAAATAAATATTAAAATGCCAGTGCAACAGTTTAAATGAAGAGGCAGAACATTTGAACTGTGAGGGGCCAGACCTATCTCTGAATGGAATGCATTACATAACTTAGGAGAAAGGTTTCTATGGCTGACAGTGATGGCATCTTAAGAGAGATGCAGATTTTAGTATACAGATTCACGACACGCCCTGCAAAAAGTTACATATTAAGTAATTAGGTTTTACATATTAAAACTAACATTTAAAATAACTAACATGAGTTATACCTGGAAAATAACAATAGGCAGATAGTGTCAAGGTATGATACAGTCCTCATACTGTGCTTTGTCTGGCAACCTACTTTTTGTGCTTTGTTTCAGTTCAAGTCTCCAGGTACACTTAACTTAGTTCCATGTACAGTAGAATATACTGAAAGTCCAGTCACTATGCAAACAAGATAAGAACATAGTTGAAACTACCTCTGAGTGCTTAATTGATGCCCTAGATATAATCATGGAAAGCCATTCCTTGGCACTATTCCATATAGACTTCAAGCAACATTGAAAAGATCCCAATTGCTCTTTCAATGGGCAGGCACTCCCGTCTAGAAATACTGAATTCAAATCCCCATGACTGTTTTTCTACTAATTACAGTTCTATTGTCTTGTCTGAATTTAATTTATGATACCACCTAACTGAAAAAAAGGGTGGTTTGGAATGTGCTTAAATTCCTGTAGCATAGGCATTTCTCCTCTTATCTTTGTTAAATTGGCGTGATACACCAAAAGCACTCATCTCCCAAATGGAATCATTATGCTTGCTTATACAAGCTGAACTTAGTATATTTCTTTCCCTAATGTTTTCTTGCATATTTTTGCTGTAGTTTCCTTCTTAGAACCAGATGATTCATTGAGAGAAAATTGTAATTATTTAGAAATAAATTTGATTTTGAAAATTATAATCACAGGAGGATGTTTTTAAAACTTCTTAATAGCTTCAGTTTTAACAGTATGCTGATTAATTCTTTTATTTGGTTTGAATATATATCCCCCCCTTCAGTCTTCCACCCTGTTGAGTGTTCCTATTGCCATAGTGAGAGCATGATGGGATTTCGCTACCGATGCCAGCAGTGTCACAATTACCAGCTCTGTCAAGATTGCTTCTGGAGGGGACATGCCAGTGGTTCCCATAGCAACCAACACCAAATGAAAGAATACACGTCATGGGTAAGTGAAGGTTCACAAATCACTGCAGACTGTTTGAACTTAGCAGTCAGAGATTTAGAAATGACTAGTTCATTTTCCTTAAGATCACATATAAGAAGCTTGATTTTGTTGCCAGTTTAACTAGAAGTTACTATAATGGAGATGCCCTGTCTGGGTTCCTGGTTCAATCAGTATTGAAATGTCCAATGGGAAGAACTGAATGGTGTGGCTACTACCATCAGTGTGGATTTGAGCAGTCTAACAGGTTAAACTAGGTGGATGACAGA
The DNA here is from genome assembly GCA_022577455.1 of Arizona elegans. NCBI lineage: Eukaryota > Metazoa > Chordata > Lepidosauria > Squamata > Colubridae > Arizona > Arizona elegans. The sequence goes on along the minus strand of JAKOOJ010000002.1, from coordinate 34,302,075 downwards.
ACAGCTGCAGGAGGATCTTGGATTATAAAACTATTTACACAGTAAGTTACTAATTTTTGTAGGACATAGTCAGTATGTTGGTTTTTCTATTTGTTGTTTGCTATATATAAGAGATTTTATATATACCTGCATATATATTTACACAAACATACACATGCATAAAGATATACCTACACTAATAATACATGCGTACCCAAATGATGGTGTGTAGATGGGATTCAGAAGTAAAAAGAATTATGAAAACTACTAATTTACTACAAAACTCCATTAGATATTGATGTAAATATATATGCTATAAATTCAACTGTTGTTTAACTGCTGCTTAGCAGTTCACATATTTCATATACACTCTAGTGCATGAACTCTACTTTATACTCAACTGAAACGTATTTATATGGACTTTCTCCATTTTTCACAAGTATCTGAAATTATATTTGTGATCCATTGTACTGCTCATACAAGCCACAGCTAAGTTGATCTAATTCATTAGATTCAAACCTATATGTAATAGACATTATGCCCATATTCCTGGCAGTTAATTCTGTTAGATCAATAAGATTTGCTTTTAGTTATTCAAGAACTGCAGAATAATTGGGTTGTAGATTAAACTCTATGACAGAGAAAACATTATGAAAATGAAACCTCTTTGTCTCTCCAGTTCCTGAGATGATCACAGTTGTATTATTAGAAAGAATGCAATAGCCACACGAAAAATGCACCTGGACCTGTGCTACAGATACTAGATAAAAATTAAAGTTTGCAGCACAAAAAGTGTGGTATAAGAAGCTGTTGCTTCTCATTTTGTAATCACAAAGAAAAAGAATGAGATTCTCTGATTAGCAATACCAATTAGATTGGTCATTCATTGGGCAGTGAATGAAATATTTGATTCTGCTATGGTTTATGAACTCTCACTTCTTAGACATTAATATCCGACTTTGCAAAGCAGAAATGTATCTGAATGATGGCTGGGCCATCGAAAAGAAAAATATGTGGTTCTGTATCTCTGTTTTCTTCTTGATTGTTTTATCATTAATATGATTAGCTTCCAGATCTGATTTTTCATTAGCAATTATTTAGCGATTTATGCTTTTGGAATAATGAAGTTTCATGGCTCATTTGGGATTCATTTGTGTCCTCTGCATTCTTTCACACAAGATGATCGGTGAATTGGGAAATGTATCTAGATTTATGCTAAATGCCCTCTGTGAAATCAGATCCTCTTTAAGGTCCATTGATAGATTTATAAGCATATGCTGCTGAGATCAATGAGAGCCTCAGAATAAATTGACTTTGGGAGTTGATGCATGATAGTAGTAACCAGCAGAATATGGTTTTGTTTTATCTTCTTATCCTTCTACTGCTGGCAATAACAGTATTCAGCCCTTATCTATCCAAATCACCTTCATCTTTCTTGTTTCTCCTAGAAATCTCCTGCTAAGAAGTTAACTAATGCACTTAGCAAGTCTTTAAGCTGTGCTTCCAGCCGTGAACCCTTGCACCCAATGTTCCCTGATCAGCCTGAAAAACCTCTAAACTTGGCACATATAGTGTAAGTATTTGCATGCTCTTTGTTCTACTGTATATGCTGTTTGCCTTTGCTTAAGTTAAATGGAAAGAAATCACCTAATAATTACGATTTACAGAATTGCACTAATGCTACAATAAGTGTAATGATTCTGGAACTTACTGACCGATGTATAATTCACTTACTGACAAATGCAGCAGCTAATTTTTAAAAACTAAATGCTTGAAAATTACATTAAAAAAAAATCATTTGTGAATTGTCACTATAAATTTTAATTTAATTTAATAAAGTTTAATTTTAATGCAGCAAATTTACCATAAGTTATGAAGTAATTTAACTTACATGCATACATACGTACGTACATACACACCCATATGCCACTTAGAGGTAGTTATTGCCAATAGAAAATGCTGTTATGTGTTTTGACATGAAATAAACTTTGTAGTATGGAAGAGGATACCTTGATATTTTAAATTATTTATTCCTTTTTGTAAGTATGCCTTAATTTTTGAAATATCTTTTAATATCCATTGTGTATCAAATGTTCTGTTCTTTTTTCAAGGAGTATAATACATTGCACTATATAGAAAAATTACACTCAATTAGGTTGATCCAACAAATGCTGTAAAATAGCAGGGTTATGATTTTTGTGTGAAATTAGTCAGAGTCTCTACAAAACCTGGTATATATGAATTTCTAAAGATAGAAAAATGCAACCTTTTAGCTCCAGTTGTCCCATATGATGTTAGGGACAACAGCTTCCCTAATATTTATTATTATTGGTGTTAGTGGGGTTTTGTTTCTCAAAATATCTGAAAAGCAAATGTTTGCCTATTCCTGCACTAATATATGCACCGAGGGGCTGATCTACTAATATAATAAATTCTAGAGCATGAGTGTCAAATTCACGGTGTCATGGCATCACATTGGGACTTTTTCCCCATTTGCTAAACTGGGCGTGGCCAGCATGTGATGCATATGGTCCGCGGACTGGGAGCTTGACAGCCCTGCTCTAGAGCAATATGTTTGTAAAGTTTTGCAACAAACACAATCAAAAATTTTATGGCACACCTCCTTATGATAATATCTTGCTCCTATCTATATTATATGAATGTTTTAGTGTTTTTACTGTTTTAAAAATGTTTTTAGTATTTTTAATTGTAATATATTTTTTGAATTATAAGTCACCCAATTCATTGGCTGAGATGGGCGGCTATAGTAATTTAATGACTAAATAAATAAATAAATACACATCACATAATCAATTTAGAAACAACAAAGCAGTTCCATGTATCTCTCTGAGGGTGGTGTTAACAGAACATGCTTTTGAAAAAGATATACGGTATATTTCACAAATCTGTGTGGGGAGCTGGGGAATCTTTTGGAATGGTTCTGGGAAAATATGGAAGACCACGGGAGGTGAAAAGAAAACTCCCATTAGAAGTTCCTAAAGTGATAAATAAGGGACGCGGTGACTCAGTAGCTAAGATGCTGAATTATTTGATCGAAAGGTTGGTAGTTCAGCAGTTCGAATCCCTAGTGCTGCGTAATGGGGTGAGCTCCCATTACTTGTCCCAGCTTCTGCCAACCTAACAGTTCAAAAGCAGTTTACTTGTAAAAAATGCAAGTAAAAATAGGGACCATCTTTGGTGTGTGCCTCTGGCGTTTAGTCATGCCGGCCACATGACCACGGAGATGTCTTCGGACAACACTGGCTCTTCGGCCTTGAAACTGATATGAGCACCGCCCCCTAGAGTCAGGGACGACTAGAACATATATGCGAGAGGAACAGTGACCTTTACCTTTAAAGTGATAGAAATTAGTCTCATGGCAAAAATGTGCAGTTGTTCTCAGTTTTGAGCTATTTACATTTCAAGAACAATTATGTTGTCCCTCAACATGGCAAATTAGTACAGTCCTTACAAATACTTGTTTCCAAGTTCAGAATATTAACAATAAATTACTCCACTATTTAAAAAGACAAGACTGCATTTAACTAATAAGGTTCTCTTACTTTTATTTTGCCTGCAAAAGAGACACCTGGTAAGTAATGTATTATGCCTTCAAGCATTTTAATGAGGAAGAAACAAAATTATTTATTAGATGAGAACTAGCTGGGAAACTCATAAAAACTGTTGAACAGTCTGTCTTTCAAGGGTAATTTACATTTTCTAAAGAAGAGAAACTAAAGACCAGCCTGTCTCATAGCTCCTATTGCACATATTAATCAGTTATATGTAATACCTACAGTACATATTTTTATTTTATCTTATTTTTGCTGTATGAATAAACTGCCTTAAAATATAGAAGAGATCAGATGGTTAATTCAAGTATATTTTGAAGCCTTTTTTTCTGATAGTCACAAATAAGGTATATTTCCAATTATTTGAAATTTATAGGCTCTTTCCATATATTTAGAATTTATAAGCTATTTCTGGTCTTCACCAACTTTGCTCAAATTATAGTAATGGATGTCTGCTATATGAAAGAAGTCAGAGATATATTGACTTCTACATGGCTAAGATTACAATATTATCAGGAATCACTGTCTGTGTAGTTTCCCTGCAGATAACTATTGGGTGGATGTCTTATGAACTGTGATGTAATTTTTAGGGAGTTGGCACTTAATGGAAATACTTATACCAGTGTTTCTCAACCTGGGCAGCTTGAAAATGTGTGGACTTCAACTTCCAGAATTCCCCAGTTCACATCTTCAATCTGTCAAAGTTGAAACACTGGCTTAAAGGATAAGTACTTGTCTTTTTGAATGCCTGTTTAGGAGTCCAAAATAGACCTATTTGGCCAGTCAAAAATGGACAAATTTTCTGTCCAATAACTTAATGTCTTTTGAAGAAACGAAGTACTTCTAATTTATCAAACACTTCTGTGAGCTTCTTTGGAAAAACTACCAAAGAAGGAAGAGCAAAGCAAAGACAGAAAGCTGCAGAAAATTTCCATGGATGACTTGAAAAGAATGTATTTCTAACATTAAGCCTTGTATGTAAAAAATATAAAATTTAAACTTTTGCATTTTTAATGTAGAAGAAGAGTATAGTTTCAGGACATTCTGCAGTATTATTGACTGATAACATTCACTTATGTTTAATTTTTTTATTTCATGCCCTGTTTACAAACAAGACATTTTTTGACTTTCTATTTTCTTTCAAGGCCTCCTAGACCGGTCACCAGCATGAATGACACACTATTCTCCCACTCTGTTCCCTCAGGAAGCCCTTTCACAAACAGAAGGTGAGAGGGTTTTTTTAATACCCTGCATATAATTAAAATCAGGATTTTTTAGATTTTAATTTCAAAGATTACTATGAAAAGATAGTATAAAGTAAGCATTGGACCCTTTTAATTGTTGTTGTTTAAAATAAGATTGGTAATTTGCACTTCCAAGGCTGATGCAAATATTGAACTTCTTTTTTAAAACGGAAACTACTGTGGTGCAAACCCTGAAAAAGATACAGATTTTGTATAGAAAAATCCTCTATGGGGAGGGGGGAGAGGAGATGGGAATTCCACTAAAAATTCCAGTTTGACCAATGATGCACTCACCACTTTTAAATATTGGTTTGCATGCTGCATCTCTTGTTACCTCCCCAAAAAGTTAAATGAAGCTCCAGGGCTTCTGTATTTGCTTCAAAATATAGACAAAGAAAACAAAATAGTTCAGGCTTTTCATTCATCACTGAGACAAGGAAGAATTCAGATTGCCTTGGAATGACACTGGCTAAATCTAAACAGGCTTTGGGTTAATAAATATCCACAATCAGAATTAACATATATAACACATCAATGTTAGAATCACTAGTTCAAGTTAAGTGACAGCCAGATCCCATCAAAAAAAATCCCAAACTCACATTCAATCTAGATGGCATCCAGTTATGTTCTGAGGAATAACTCAGTTTTGACTTTTTTTTCTGAATGAAATCAAGGTGGGCAGATTTTAGTTCAACTTGGAGACTACTTCCAAGAGTTTCTGCCAAGAAAGAGGACCTCTACATCTTGGCCTCCCTCACTTTTTGAAGAGGAAAATAATAAGCAGCAGGTGTTTTTTTTTTCCTCGAGGACAACCCTGCTGGGTGGAGGGATGAAGATTAGATAGTGTGATCCTGCAGATATCCAAAAGCCAAGAGATATAGGCATTGTATGTTAAACAATGTACCTGGATAAAGGTGTATGCCTGGTTTAATATTAATTAAACTGATATTATATAAGATTAATAAAATATAAGATTAAAGGATTCAAATACTCCCTCCATCTCTGAAATGCCCACATTAGGAAGAAACCTCGTTTGTTAAACCAGTTTCCTATGACGTTCACATCGGAAAATTATATTTTAAGAGCTTTTAACCAGCATTTCAAACACTGAATTGAAATTTTGATTTTTAGAAAAGACTGAAATTCCAGTTTCTGGATTTAAATTCACAGAGATGTAAAATAACACAAAGCCTTCTTTGAACTTATATACACAAAGATGGAGAAGGATATAAAGAACTTAAATCTGTTTTCTTTTCACTGAAGTTATGTTTGCTGCACCTTAAATGATTTGTTTAGAAATATTTTTAAATAATTGTAATCTGGAATTAAAGATGACTAAGAAATCCAATGTTTATGACTTCCATTTTGAGTGGTCCTCAGCTGTATTTCTAACCCAATGGAATGTAGCAATTAGTAGAGTTTACGTTTTTCTGATCTATTAGACCCAGAGTGCTTAGCTCAAAATTATGTCAAATGTGTGTATCCTGAAAGAACATACTTTAAAATACATTTTAAAAGCTCATCTAAATGTAATTATTTGTGCAGATTTCCTTTAATAAATAATGCATGAAATAGATTTATACAAATTAATGAATAAAATAATTTATGAGCAAACATATAACTCTAGTGATGTAAATCACAATAGGGGATCTACTTAAGTTTATCTAAGATTATTCATTTTTTAATTTCTTTTTTATTACTAGATTTATAAGGCTGCTCGATGACATGAATTTTTTGGTATAAAACAACAAAAACAAACCATTAAAAATACAGAATGCTAAAATACACACAATATATAAATAGGAATATAAAATGAAAACCATGAAATGATGACCTCAACCAAAAGGAGATTCCCACTCAACTGGCCCAAAAGCTGAGGAAATTAAATGTAGGAGGCAGGTTCATAACATGTAGCAATAACATATCTTTTGTCAGTTTAATGCTGCAATCAGGAGTTTTAATTCTTTTACCTACTCCTAGTTCACATTCATGCACTTAATGCCTCGATTGTTTTAATTAGGAAAAAGAGAAAATTATGCAGTGGGAATATCTTCTGTCTTAACCTATTGTTCTTAGAATATGCAGAGCAGTTTATTTTATCCAGCTCTGATCAGAGTATAACGTTGCGAATCACTCTTAAGATTTTTTTCACTGTTATTGATTTAATATATAAACAGATGATTGCATAAAAATTGTTAATTAACTAAGCATACAATCTAGAGCAGGAGTATCAAACTCGTGTCGTCACATGGTCATGTGACATATCATGATTTTTCCCCCTTTGCTAAAACGGGGTGAGCGTAGCTAGCATTTGACACATCTGGCCTGCGGGCCACGAGTTTGACACCCCTGAGCTAGTCTTTTATTTATAGGAAAGTACTTTGTTCACATTTGCTACCTCTGGAGAAGAAACTGAGTTCTATTCAAGGTTGAAAGATTGAGAGTTTTATTAATTCGTATATTATAGGCACATTTGGCCTCTTTACCTGAACAGGAACAGACTTGCACAAACCGACAGTCAAGGACAAGGGCATTAAACAAAGGCAGTTCTGGGTTGAACATCGATAGCTAAATAAAGTCAACTAAGAACTATCATAAGAGTAAGTTTGCCAACACCAAACACATTCAGCAAGAATTTCTCCATTCCTTAATTTTTACTTTATAATGAGGTCTAGAAAATTCCATTTGTTGACACATGATTATTTACTTTTGTGATAACTTTTCCATATTAAAAAGTTGCTAGTTTCTTATAATCAATAAAAGTTGGAATATGAAACTGAGGTGATATTGCTTCACATTTTCTTGTTACTATTTTTAATTTTTTCCAGTTCAAATAGATTGAACTAATATATGTTGAATATATTGTTCAAAACTCATATAAACATAAAAAAGAAGAGAGGGACATATGAAGTCCAACAGTGCTGCTCTAAAGTTTAAAAACACAGCAAAAAACAAATATTTTCCGCGATATGCTCATAGCATTCCACTATGGGTAGTCCTTGATTTACAATCATTCATCCATTCAAAGTTACAATGGCACTGAAAGCAGTGGTTTATTATTGTTTTTCACACTTATGATAATTGTAGTATCCCCATGGTCAGAGGTGGGTTTCAGCAGATTCTGACCAGTTCTGGAGAACTGGTAGCGGAAATTTTGAGTAGTTCGGAGAACCGGTAGTAAAAATTCTGACTGGCCCCACCCCCATCTATTCTCTGCCTCCTAAGTCCCAGCTGATTGGGAGGAAATGGAGATTTTGCAGTAACCGTTCCTTGGAATGGGGTGGGAGTGGAGATTTTACAATATCCTTCCCCTGCCACGCCCACCAAACCACGCCCACCAAGCCATGCCACGCCCACAGAACCGGTAGTAAAAAAAGTTTGAAACCCACCACTGGGTCACATGATCAAAATTTAACAGCTTTGCAATTGGCATGTGTTTATGACAGTTGCAGTGCCCTGGGGTCATGTGATTATCTTTTGCAACATTCTGACGAGCAAAGCCAGATTCACTTAACAACCATATTACTAACTAAACAAACTGCAGTGATTCACTTAACAGCTTTGGCAAGAAAGGTTATAAAATGGGGCAAAAATCAGTTAATAACTATCTTGATTAACAATGCAAAATTTGGCCTCAATTGTGATCGTAAGTCGAGGACTATGTGTATTCAGTTATTCCCTGTCCTTGGAGGTACAACTTGAACTTAATATGGATAACCTCTTCTCCATCAATTTGCTGAACATTTTGAAAACAACTGAAGTTACAGCCCATCATTGTATTTTTTAAAAAATGAAAGCTATGATAGTTATATTGAAAGCACAAAAAAAGAGGTATGTTTATTCCTTATCAGATTTTTTTCTTTCCTCATCCCCTTCTCCTGTATGAATTCTTAAGAATGATATAGATGTGTGTGCCATGTAGTTTAGTATTATAAGATGTATTTGTTACTTTGCCCAGAACCACATTGGTTGTATAACACTCCTTTGTGATTCCATCATAAACACAGTAAAAATACTGCATAAAGGCATGTAAAGAAATAATCATAGACAATGTGCTATGTGTTTAATTTGCTTATTTGAGTTTCTATGAAGAACATGCAAGCCACCCTTCCTTAATTATTGTGGCTTTACAAATCTCTTACAATGGCAAAATCCTTTTGTAAGTTGTATGAGTGTCAACTGATACCCTATGATATGATAAATTAATTATTGGGATTTTTTTACACTTAAGAATATTTCCTCTCACTCAGTGATATAACTAGTAGTAACTTCTAATTATTTTTATTCCTAGGTCTTCTTAACTTGAATTACATGTTTATACTTTGTTATTTAAAGGCAGTAGTCTTTATTCAGTGGAACTGAATTGGATGCATTAAATCCCCATCATATACTGTATATCCCAATGTGTATTTCTGCATATACGTCCTGTTAATGAGGTTTCATTGTTTGACTCATTCAGGTTACTTGAGAGTATAAATATAGACAATCCAGTGGTTGATGAGCATGCTATTATAAACCTGTATGTAAATAAGCTACACAACAATTTACGGTCAGTATGAGAGCACTAAACTACTAATTGATGTAGTTCTGTAACCACACTAAAACCAATATGTTATACATTAGTCATTCCGTAAGAATACTAATCAAAGAAATAGGTTTTTTAAAAATAATAATAATAATAATAATAATAATAATAATAATAATAATAATAATAATATTTTTATAGTTTGAATTGGGTTTCAAATTAATTCCATGTTAATTTGAAATTTCCAATTTTGAACTTACTTACACATTGTACAAGATAAGCATTCAAATGCACAATGTAGTTACAATAAATTAGTATCTGATGCTAGGTATGGGTAATTTACATACTACTTGTTATTATTATTGATAATGGCACAACATATTCAAAGGATTTGGATTTGCTGCATTCCAGGAAGCAGCTAGGTTTATTACTGCTCCATTCGCCTCTCTGTTGCATGGTGACATCCCTGCCTGAGCTACTGGATTTCATGGCTATCTTTAAATTTTCAAGAACCATACTTGCTCCTGAGAGTATTGAATCCACGGCCATCAAGGAAGCCATGGACCTGTCCCAAATTATTGACGGACTAATCCTTGACAGAGATCACAGAGATTCTAATTTTTATTTCAGGAGAGTTGGAAATTGATCTGAAGACATCGCTTTCAATTCTGTAACATAGTCAGATAATCTTTTGATTGCTTTTTAGTGTTCCCCTTCCCCATATTGAGGTAGGGCCTATTCAATCAGTCCACCCAAAACATCCAATGAACTCATTAAGGTTTCAAATAGTATTTGAGATTTTGCCCAAGGATCTGATGAATTGTCTATAGAAGTCATGGTAGATGACTGAAGCCTTAGATTAAATTGTTCCTATTAGGTTCTTTGGTACTCTGAAGAACTCCAGGAGCTGAAACTCCAGAAAAGTGTCTTCAGAAGAGACATTAGAACACTATTAGAGGAAAATGGAGAGCAAATCCAACCAAGCACATGGAGTACCCCATATTAAGGATAACATTGTAGTAATAAGAGTGATGAAATATAGTTATTTCTCTTCCCTTGTCATATCTGCTGTTAACAGACCACTGTCCTTTTTGGTTATCCCACTTTTTGATAGGCAGGGATGAACCAAAAGACCATCTTTTGGGCCCCTGTGAGGAATACTCTAGGTATCCAGTGGATTAAATCACTCAGATTTGTTCAAGTTGAACTTTAACCAGGCAGATACAAATGAGGTGATGGAAGCATGAACTGGCTCAGTTAAGAGGAACAGGTTTGGTCCTGTGACTTCTAAGAAAATGATGAACTCTTAAGGCTTGTCAACCCAATTACCTATTTCTTGCCTTGCCTTGCCTCCCTTGCTTTCTGAAGGCTGCTTCAGAGGGGATAAGTGGTTGAGTCCATTTGGTGGCATCTACATCCAAAAGATGGTATGGCCGCATGTGCCAAGGAGTGTAGTGCTTCCCCTTGTTAAGATATTGCTAAATCCAACCTTCCTGGAAAATTTCACCCAATTTCCAACCACCTTGTATTATCTGGACTCTTCAGTTAGGTTTCAGGTTGGGACATAGAAACTGAAACAGAACTTGATGAGTTCTGGGAAGGCTGGAATGGTGATGCTATGCTATAAGCAACCTGGCCCTCCTAGGTCAACTGGGGCTTTTGCTAACACCAGTCTGACTATCCTTATGAACTAGCTGAGGATATGGAAATGGGGGCCACAGTGTTATAGTGGTACTCCTCCTTTCTCTGTGAATGGTTACAGTGAGTGTTGATAGGAGAGGGGAGATTGACTTCCAAAGTCCTAATTTTGTGGAGTGACTCAGGGTTCAATACTCTTGCCCTTCCTATTTAACTTCTACCTGTGGTCATCAGTTGGGGGTCAGGTATCATCAGTATACAGATAGTACCCAGTTATAAGCTCAGCCACTAGCAAACCAAGCAATGCTGTCCAAACTTCTCCAAGTGCATGGGAAGCTGTTGAGGTATGGATGAGGATGAAAAGGGTTGTGCTCAACCCTAACAAGTCTGGGTATTTGGTCTTCCTGGTTCTAAGGATATTTTTTAGCTCCTACTATGTGAATTTCACTGGTTGCCAAGTGTCATTCTCACCTCCCTTACCAGTCTTCAATGTATCTCAAAAAACTTTACTATGTCTTTAGGCCTGAGGTTATGCAGGTTGGGCAAGTCCTCTTTTAGTAATGGATGTAGTGATTGTATGTTGTGCCTCTTGGTAGTTTCCCTCAGTATACCTGTGGGGTTTTTTTATGCTTGGTTTTATATTGTTTTATATTTTATTGTGTTTTTAGTTTGTAAAGCTTTCCAGAGTTGTCTGGGTGTCCTAAAAATGTGGTAAATAAATATTTTTCCCTTCAATTATCCAGTATGATTAATCCTATAATGATGTCTTTCATTTTACTTCCAATAGTTATTTTCTCAGAGGAATTCCCAAGGTACAGGTCTTATTCACGCATGCAGCAATTATGCTTAAATATCCTCAATGTCCTACTTTTGAGATTCTTAGAAATAGCTGGCGGGCATTTTTGCATGATGGAAGTTTGAATATACTATACTGACCTGTTGATCTTATGCTTACCCATACAATAATAGTTCTTCTAAAATCTATTCATTTTTCAAAGAATCATATAATACTCCATATGTAAAGTGTAGTGACTTGAATCAGATTTGATAGATGTTTCATAAAATTAAGATCATAATTCTATATATTTTTAACAGGAAATTTGTCCATTAACTCTATAAATTTAGTTCCAAATAAACTGGTACAGGACTGCAGTATAAGTAAATCAGTATGCATTTTCATCATGAATATCATTTTTAAAACATATACGGTTATGAAGGAATGATAGATAGATAGATAGATAGATAGATAGATAGATAGATAGATAGATTCATTTTGTTGAACCTTTCTCCATTCTCATGCATATATCCAACTGTATTATTTCATATTGCCTCAAATTGTTCTAGACATATTCCTACATAGTATACACCCCACACTCACCCAGAAAAAAGAAATCTGTTATGTTGGGTGAATGAGGACGCAGCAAGCCAGAGTAGTAAGTGACAACAGCTCTTTATTATAGGGTGAGACTCCAGCAACTGACCTGGGGAGCCAGCTCCCTTTATATACCTTGCAGCTGTGGTGGTCAGCCAATCAGCTAAGGGTCAGTTAATTCAAACTTCCCGCCAAACAAACCTATTTACATAACACTCCTCCCCTCCCAGAAGTCACTTGGGGTGTTATTTGCATACAAAGTCTCTCAGGTGACTAGGGCGTGTGCGAGTCCTAGCTGACCTGCGCAGTTCAGTCGGAGGGGCGGCGTTGAGCAGGTCGGAGGGACTTTCTGTTTCTCCCTGCTCCGCCAATGAGGCCTCCGGGACCTCCTCGTGGGCGGCGACTTCTCCTGCTGTTGGGACTACCTCGACGGGGCGGCGCTGGATACCAGAGTCCTCAGCTAAGTCCTCCGCTCTACTCGGGCTAGTGGTTTGTGCTTCTGGTTGGTAGTCGTGGTCGGATATGGGGTCGTCTGGTATGTCTTCGGTGTCTGTGGTTACTCTTTTTCTTAATTGGTCAATGTGCCTGCGCCAAACTCTTCCGTCCCCCATGTCTACCCTGTATGACTTGGGGCCTGTGATTTCTGTGATTGTTCCGGCCTCCCAGAGTGGGCCCTGTCCATAGTTTCTAGCGTGTACCGGTGTTCCTATGGTGAACTCTCTAAGTTTCCTCTCCCCCCCCTTGAAGACCTCTGGGGAGTAGTTGGGGTTTAGTCTGTCTAGTATTCCCCGGAGTTTCCGCCCCATTAGTAGTTCGGCCGGACTTCGGCCTGTGGCTGTACAGGGTGTGGAGTGCTGGGCTATTAAAAATTTGTCTACCCTTTCCTGCCAGTCTCCGGGGCTTAAGCGTGAGAGGGCCTCCTTTGCTGACCTCACAAATCTCTCCGCCTGTCCGTTACTAGCCGGGTGAAACGGGGCAGAAAGGACATGTCTGATCCCAAGTCCCGCTAAGTAGCCCTCGAACTGTGTTGCGGTGAACTGTGGCCCGTTATCTGACACTCGGATGTCCGGTAACCCATGTGTGGCAAATAATTGTCTTAGCTCTCTGATGGTTGCGTCGGTGGTAGTGGCCTTCATTAGCTTGATCTCCAGCCATTTGGAGAATGCGTCTACGACGACCATGAAGGTCTGTCCATGGAATGGGCCTGCAAAGTCAATATGTATTCTGGACTAGGGTCCCTGGGGCCTTTCCCACTCCCTCACGGGTGCCGTTGGCGGGTCTGATCTGGACTCTTGGCAGGGCTGGCATCTCCCCACCCACTCTGTAATGTCTGCATCCATGCTGGGCCACCAGACGTAGCTCCTGGCTAGCCCCTTCATTCTCACAATCCCAGGGTGCCCCTCATGCAACAACGTTAAAACTTTTTCCCTTAAGCATGAGGGAATAACAACCCGATCGCCCCATAGTAAACAACCCCCTTGCATTGTCAATTTGTCTCGTTTTCCCGCGAACGGTTTAAATTCCCCGCTCCCAATCTTTTCCGGCCACCCCCTCATGACCCAACTTGCGACTGTCCGGATCACGTGGTCCTTGGTTGAGGCTCTTGCAACCTCGGCTGATGTTATGGGCCCAGAGTCCAAAACGTCTATCAGCAGGATGGGGATGCTGGGTGTGGGGTCTTCTAGGCTGTCGGGTAGTGGGCATCGGCTGAGTGCGTCCGCGTTGCCCATGTTTGCCCCTGGTCGATGTACCAGGCGATAGGAGTATGCTGCGAGGAAGATGGCCCAGCGTGTCATCCTGGGCGACAGTGCTGCCGGGGTTGGTCGATCTCCCGCGAGGAGACCCAGGAGTGGTCGATGGTCTGTGATTAGCTCAAAATCCCTCCCGAACAAGTACTCGTGGAATTTCTTTACTCCCGAAACGGCGGCGAGGGCCTCCTTGTCGAGCTGGCTGTAATTTCGCTCGGCACTTGATAGAGTTCGGGAGTAATATGCGATGGGCGCTTCCAGGCCATTCGGGAGTCTATGGCTCAGGACGGCTCCCACCCCGAATGGGGACGCGTCACATGCTAGAACAAGGGGAAGCGTTGCGTTGTATTGAATTAAGAAGCTTTCGGCTGATAGTAGTTTTTTAATGCCGGCGAATGCCCTGTCTTCAGCCTTCCCCCATTTCCAAGTGGCTTTCTTGGTTAACAGTCTATGTAGGGGTTCTGCCACTGTTGCCTTGTCTTTGAGGAAGATGGCGTAAAAATTTAATAGTCCCAGGAAGGCCTGTAACTCTGCCTTGTCCTTGGGGGTGGGTGCCTCTCTGATTGCCCTGATCTTGCTCTCCGTGGGGTGTATGCCGGTGCCATCTACCCTGTATCCCAGGAATTCGACTGAGGGGACTGCGATCATGCATTTATTGCGTTTTACTCTGAGTCCCGCGTCCCTGAATTTCCTTAGGACCTCCCTCAGCCTTTCTCTTAGCTGCTGCTCATTGTCCGCGGTGATGAGCACGTCATCAAAATAGGGCACCACCCCGGGGATCCCTTGTAGAAGCCGCTCCATGGTACTTTGGAACAGTCCGGGGGCCACGCTTACTCCGAATTGCAAACGGGTGCACTTGAAGGCCCCTCTGTGAGTTACGATAGTCTGTGCCTCTGCGGTAGCGCCATCTACTGGCAGCTGCTGGTACGCCTGCGCAAGATCGAGTTTTGCGAATATCTTGCCGGGGCCCAGGGAATGCAATAAGTGGTGAACGACTGGCACTGGATAGGCACTCTACTGCAGGGCCTTATTAATTGTGCATTTATAATCAGCGCATATGCGCACTGATCCGTCCGGCTTGACCGGTGTCACAATTGGGGTCTCCCATTTGGCGTGGTCGACTGGAACGAGCACCCCTTGTTTGATCAATTTATCCAGCTCAATGTCTATTTTGGGCTTCAGGGCAAATGGTACACGCCTGGGCTTTAAGCGGATGGGTGCGATGTTGGGGTCTAGATTGAATGAAATCGGGGTCCCCACATACTTGCCAAGCCTCTCGTCGAACACGTCCTGGAACTCCTGCATCAGGTCTTCCTTCAGGGTGCTTCGAACGTTCCTTACTCCGGTGAATCCCATGCCTAGGGCTCTAAACCAGTCCATGCCCAGGAGGCTGGGAAGGTTGTCTCTGACGATGGTGAGGGGCAGTTTCTCGGTAAACTCCCCGTACTGGACTTGGAACTCGCCTCGGCCTTCGACGGGTATGCGGTTCCCTTGGTAATCCTTCAGTCTGCGAAGCTGTGGCTGGAGCTGTCGCTTGTGTGCGCTGGGGATGACTCTCTTTAGGGTTTCCCAGGACATGATGGATATCGGCGATCCCGTGTCGATCTCCATCTGGCACTCCCGTCCCTCGATCTCGACCGTGGTGTAGGTCTTTTCTCCGGGCGAGGTGCAGGTCCGTGCGATGCGGATGGTGTAGGCCCCAGCGTCTTCAAATTTCGCGCCCTTCCGGTTTCCGCCATCCCTGTTGGGCCTTCGGTGTGGCGCCGTCTCGGATTGGGCCGTTTGGCCACGTGGTCTGTAGCTCTGGTGTGTTTTCGACCTACAGACTCTAGCGATGTGGCCCCTCTTCTCACAGGAACGGCAAACGGCGTCCCTGAACTTACAGTTCTGTCGTGAGTGGGACCCTCCGCAGCTGGCGCATCCGTCTCTGGGCTCTCTGCGGGCTGTGCAGGGCTGCTCGGTGCGGTAGACCTCTTCTTCAGACTCCCCCTCGCTGGCGGTGCTTACGGCCTCTCGGTGCACAGGCGCCGTCTTCTGCGTTGTTCTGGTGAGGCGGGAGCTCTTTAGTTTCTCTGCGGCCTTTACTGACGACTCTTGCGCCCTGGCCTCGTCTAGCGCGATGTGTAGGGTCAGGTTTGACCTTGCAAGCAGTCTTCTCTGGAGCCGGCTGTCTCTCACTCCGCAAATTAGTTGCTCTAGGAGCATCTCATCCAGGTCTCGGTACTCACATTGGGTTGCGGCCTTACGCAGGGCAGCGACGTACTCGCTGATCGATTCTCCCTCCTGCTGGAGCCGTTGCCGGAATTCGTAGCGCTGCACGTACTTCGATGGCGTTGGTGCATAGTGGTCTTTCAGCAGGGTCTGTAGCGTCGACCAGGAAATGTTGTGGACCGAATTCGGCTCCGACAATGCCTCGGCTATGTCGAAGACCCTTGGCCCGCAGTGACTCAGGAACAGGGCTTTCTTCCGAACGTCCGGTAGCCCTTGCATGTCGTTTGCCACCATGAAGCACTCGAACCGGGACATGTAGGATCCCCACTTCTCTTCCTTGGGGTCGAAAGGCGCTGGCGGGGTGTAGGCAGACATCGTTTCGGGATTCTCCTGTGTTCCGCTCGTTTGCCTGGCTGGATTCGGATGCGGTCTCAGGTCCCCTTCTCTGAACGTGGCTTCAGCTCTTTTGCGTGTGGCTTCAGCTCTCCTCTGCTTCTGGCCTCAATATCCCACCTTCGTCGCCAATGTTATGTTGGGTGAATGAGGACGCAGCAAGCCAGAGTAGTAAGTGACAACAGCTCTTTATTATAGGGTGAGACTCCAGCAACTGACCTGGGGAGCCAGCTCCCTTTATATACCTTGCAGCTGTGGTGGTCAGCCAATCAGCTAAGGGTCAGTTAATTCGAACTTCCCGCCAAACAAACCTATTTACATAACAAAATCAAGTGAAGAACAGCCTACTTTCAAGTCTGATAAAACATTATAGACAGAATCCAAAATACAACATAACTCGTTCTGTCTATGTTTTATATGTGTATAAATATATATAAAATAACAGTATTCAGAAGCAGTAAAGTGGAACTTGCTGTTAAGCGACAAAGCAAAGAGTCTGCACTTAAAAATAAATGAATGAATGCATTTAATCAATTTCCAGTAGATACTGATAACCTGAATAATACTTAATGAATTAAGCCAATTCAGCCTCCATTACATCTGAAGGTTATGAAGTAAAGGAGGAATAGCCAGTCTTCAGGCTTACTCCTTGAATTATCTTTTTGCAGCTCTTAGATCCTCTTTGCACATTATTGCTAAAACCTGATGGCATACTTTCCTGTCCTTTAAAGCGGGAAATTGTTGAAAAAGATGGTATAAGCTCCCAAACAGACACATGAAAATTAAAAACCAAATACCTTCCCGCAATTTCGCTTGAACCCAATCTCACAACCACTCAACCAGGGGTGAAATCTAGCAGGTTCTGTCAGGTTCTGGAAAACCGGTAGCAGAAATTTTGAGTAGTTCGGAGAACTGGTAGCTGAAATTTTGAGTAGTTCAGAGAACCGGCAAATGCCACCTCTGGCTGGCCCCAGAGTGGGGTGGGAATGGAGATTTTGCAGTATCCTTCCCCTGGAATGGGAAGGGAATGGAGATTTTGCAGTATCCTTCCCCTGCCACGCCCACCAAGCCACGTCACGTCCACCACAGAACCGGTAGTAAAAAATTTGGATTTCACCACTGCATCCAACTGTAATTTAGCTTTTGGCTGATGCCTGAGAAAAGAGAAATTTGATCTGATCCCATTTCAGTTAAATATCTTCTGCAATATATCACTGTATTTTGAGTCCTAAATTATGTTTTAAAAATCAGCTTTATTTGTATGATACAAGGCCTTTAACTAGTGCAGTGCTAGGTTAGTCTACATTGCTCCCTTATTAAAACAGATAATGCCTTGTTTCATCAAGATTTAAATAAAATTCTGGGACAGTATGTTTCTTACTATAGTATTTGAAAATAAACATTTTTACTACAATGATAGGACAAGTGAAATGAAATCAGATAAATGGCATGCTGAAACATATAGAGTAGATAGTTATTTTTCCCTTCATGAAAGTTAAATTCTTTTTTATTTTGTATTATTTTAATTCCTGTTCTTTCTGTATATTTTGTTACTATGCATGTCTCTTCCATTGCTTAGTAGGAAATTAATTTCAATATGTAACTGTTGATCACTGCATTGTGATATTCCCAGATGTTATATCTATAGTATATCTATATCTACAGTATCTCTCTCTCTCTCTCTCTCTCTCTCTCTATCTATCTATCTATCTACGTATATGTATATGTATACATATACATATACATATACATATACATATACATATACATATACATATACATATACATATGTATATGCATATGCATATACATATACATATACATCAGGGGTGGGTTCTACTTACCTTTACTACTGGTTCACAGCGGGAGCGCGCACTTCTGCACATGTGCAGAAGCTTCTGGCAGGTGGGCAGAGCCTCCTACCAGTTTTACTACCAATTCTACAGAACCGGACAGAACCGGGAACAACCCACCACTGATATACATATACATATACATACATATACAATTTGAAATCTTATCGAAAAACAATTAAATTTATTATTTACAGTTAGATTCCTAACATGTTGAGAAAAATGCTGCTGAATTCTACTTTATGTTAGTAGTAAGATGCTGGATTGGACTAGGCAGATGTCAGAATACCTTATCATTCCAGTATTCTGGAGTCTTGGCTTGTTGCCAATACTATAACTCAGGATTGAATGCAACATATAAAAGAGATGAAATCTACCATGTTGAGGAAATGTATGGAACCTGTGATATTCATCAAGAGTATAGAAAACTGCAGATTCTGTGTCAAATTCCAAAAGGCTTGAGAGTTTAAAATATTTTTTGCTAAATTTCTAAAGAAGGATTGAATAACTCCAATCATGTCTCCATCTTAATTCACTTGCAGATTTTGGCTGTATTGGAAACCTGATAGATTCATACCAGAAAGAATTAGCCCTTAAACACTAGCATTTAATTTTGAATTAATATTTTGATATTTTAGAAATCAGAGAGAACTTACATCTCATTTTATTCTCTGTTCCTAGTTATATTTATCATGGCACATTTACCACAGATGGAGATATTAATGTTCCTATGAAGTGATGCTCTTTTGAGCGATAATTGCCCTTTGGATACATCGTAATTTCCCTTTACATATAAAGAAATATTCCTAGCATAAATGAAAAAAAGATGTCCTACTTTTGTCCCCTGCACAAATAGAACTTCTGTTCATACTGAAACCTGCTTCATAGGACTTGAAATTATCTTTTTCTCCTGAATTAGATGTCAGTGATATAATGATGTGGACTTATGAAAACTTAAGTCCACATCATATTAATGTACTAGCTCAGATTGAGTTGGATTAAATAAATATAAAGTTTGTTTGGGACTAACTGCATTGTGCATTAGGTAAAGTTTTTTCCCTTCATTATATCATCTTCTGGTATTATGTTTTAAACAGAGGAATCCACTATTTTGAATAACATACAGCCATATGTAGCTGTCATGAAAAGTCTGCTTTAGGGAATGGCAAACAGGAATGGAGTAAAATGAAACAGGGACAAGATTTTATAATATATTTCATTTTAAATCTGTTTTTAAAATTCTTTCAAATTACGGTATATTTTTTGCTCAGAACTGCATTAAAAAATGAAACTTTGGTTTTTAAAGTACATATTTTAACCTGAGCCTTAAAATGCAGTATTGAACTATCGGTGCAGAGATACCTAAGTAAATATACTTTTCTAATTTTAAATTAAAATCTTCACTAAGTGCTTCTTCAGTTTCATGTATATTTTCTTGAATGTGGCAAGGTTATTTTTCTGTGGTAACAAAAAGGACTGTGTTTTTATTGCATTCTCATACTTCCTGCAGAAACCCTATGTTGGAAAATGATTTTTAAAGTGTTAGTATTTTTCATTTTTGTTTCATACAATGTCTAGTTTGCAACTCTTAAATAATTTTTAGAATCTATTTTTATTTAAGTACGTTATTATCAAAGTACGTTTAGTTTTTATTTAAGTACATTATTATTCCAAAGTTGTTACCCTGTTTCCCCCAAAATAAGACATTCCCTGATAAAAAGCCCAATCGGTCTTTTGAGCGCATGGCAATAAGGCCAAGCGCTTATTTCAGGTTCAAAAAAATATAAGACAGGGAAACACGGTATCATTTAGCGGGCAGTGCATTTATAGTTGTGAAAAATATTCTGTAGCAAAAGTGTTGTAAGTTGTTTTACACTTATGCAATATTTTGTTTTTATCATTATACTTTTAGACTGCAATCCTGTGATGAGGTACTTATATTGTACTGGGAGAAGCATTCTTTGTTTTGAGTAGCCATACATAATTTTTATTATTAATTACTTAGGTTTCAGTTAGTGAACAAGTTTCAGTAATAGTTAGCTGTCAATATGTATTGTCTTATTAACTAGCTCTCCTTACAAGGCTAATGAAGTAGAGCAGGACAAATTGCTGGCTAGGGCTGTTGCAGGTTTTTTGAAAGGCAAAGGGTAAGTTTCAAAAAGCATTAGTAGTTTATACTAACACAACTAAAGCAAATGCCATTTCCTTTCAATATATTATGTATTTTACTAAGAGTATAACCATAGATAGTTTTAATTACTACGCCAGAGGAATTAAGTGTGTTCACATACACACATTATACAATTTTAATGATTTTCTAATATAATCTCTTAAAATATAATTCTACACTTTGCTCTGTATCTATCCAGATTTCATATTATGTGCTTATCTTAAATAGCTAATCTGTCTTTGCAATGCAATAATGTAATATACCGTTCCTAGGACTCTGTCCTTTTAACAGGCATTTGAAGAAATCGTATATTTGTTCCTTCCTAAAAAAATATTTTCCACTGAAAATCTAGCATATCAGCGAGATGATCCACCTTTAACCTTCTCTCTGGTACACTAGGTTGCCTTGTGTAAATAATATTTTATGGGCACAAGTCTCTTCACGTGTAATCTTCTGCATGCTGTTTGAAAGTTTTCATTCCTGGGAACCATTTAACATGACTGCTCTGCTTATAAAGATTAGCACTACAGTAAAATATCTGTTATCATTGAAATTGTTTCTGAATATATTTGCTTAGGATTTCCAGATACAATTAGCAACTTTTGTAAGATTTTCTTTTTTACATTATGCTTCATAGTAGCACTAATCCTAGCCTAGTTTGTGCATGTCCTTGAGCATCACTACCCTATTAAACTTTGTAGGTGGTCTGTATGTACTGAACTAGCAAATTGATACCTTTGCTCTATAGGCCTGCTATCTTAAGTTCTGTCCTGAGCTCTACCTGCAATGGTTGGGTTTGGTAACAAACTGAAGAACATTTGACTGCGCATTTGTAAATTCCCATTTCGCACTCTTACTTGCTCCTGCTTTCTCTGTTTTATTTCTCTTTGTCTGTCCGGACTATACCCTCCTCCCCTCAACCCTGTTTCAGGTTACAGTATAGCCTCGATGTTGCAGACAGGCTGGCTGATGAACATGTTCTCATTGGGTTGTATGTCAACATGCTCCAGAACAACCCCTCACGGTTAGTGCAGGCTGGGTGCCTTGGTGGGGTCTCTAGAGAAGAGGGACACAAGCCTGATCATCCAATGGAGATTCCTCAACAATGGAGCAGATCTGACTTGATTGAACTGGTCTTCTCATTCCCTTTTATTACCACAGCATGCTAAATTTCATAAATAGTTGCCTTGATTAGAATTATTGCCATGAATATTGATTTGCATTAGTGCTTATGATGCAATCATTCATGTATTTATAAATATTATATTAAATGGGACTCATTTATCTTAGTAACATACTAATTGGGGTACAAAGAGCCTATGAGAGACAGTTTAGGAATATTTTATATGCTCTGAGTACACAAAAAATACTTGGTTGTAGCTCCCAACCCCTACAATATTTGCTGCCAAATTATAACTTTTAATTTTTTAAAAAATTAAGATTTTAAATTTACAAAGAGTAAATTATTAAATAAGAACTAACTATAATTATTTTTGAATATTTAATAATATTAACTGTATTTTACAAATTTAATATACACTCAAGTTTTTATTTAGCCCTAGTACTTTACCCTGTACTTTATCCTGATCCTACTTTCTTTCTAGAATGTATCGATTCATGGGGAACTATAACTATCAGGTCAAAAAAATTTTCAAACTCCTGATCTACAAATACTGCACAGCATACTCTTTTTTTACATGGGAGTGACTTCTAAGCAAAAAATATATAACCTTTACTGAAAAAGCTGTGTTAAATACAGATTCAACAAACAGGTGTACTTGGAGAATTTGGGGATCAAACTGTTAACAGTAAAGTTACTGATAATTGTTTAAATTATGTTTTTAATGTGCAAGAGATTATTTTCCACTCTTTTTGTTATCTTATGTTTCACTTTAAGCTTGTGAAATAGATGCAATTGTTGATCAGGCATCTAATAATAGCCAAGATTTCTGCCTATTTCTTTCAACTCTAAAATCATTTAAATTAGATTGTATTAGATTTCCTCTTGAGAAAAGTGTGTAGGGGAGCGTTCAGTTATTAAAAGTGAAGAAAATCGACATCAGTCAAAGTGGTACTTCATCATGGTCTCTGTGATTCATACTGTTGATCTATGTGTTTGCATACAGCCACACTGAGACTCATCTAGAGTTTATAGAATTCATTGGTAGGATCCCTATCCCTTCACATACTGTGCAAGTAGACATAATCCTAGCTTTTCTGTTTTTCAGTTGTCACATCATCAGCACATTTGTCCTTGAACCGATCATCAAATTGTTTTATAAAAAAAAAACAATTCGTCCTTTTTGAAGAGTGTTTTTTTAGCTTGCTTAATCTTCTCTCATCTCGTCTTTAAAATACTTTAGAACTGTGCAAGGATCTTTATCTTCTCATCTCATCTGACTTTTGGTTTTACATCCCTAAGGATTCTTTTTCAAACATACCAGTATTGCTAGAGCAAAGTATCTCCTTCAGATAGGCATAAACTGGGTGCTTTTTTTTTAACTTTGGTAAATCAAGTTGCCTTCCTTCTGGTTGACAAGCTCAGTGTCTTACACAAAAACAAGGTGATACAAAGTCCAGCTCCTGCCCTGTTTTGTACTGTACTTTATAGATTGGGGTTTGGTCACTCCAACTTCATCCTGCTTGGAAGAAACAATATCCTACCCTCAACAACTCAGCCATACAGAACAACCATAGTGAAAAATGTATCAGTTAGGTATGGCCATCATCAATTCACCCATGGGCAAAAAGTCTATTTGCACTACAGACCACCAGGAACATAATGAGATCATTTGGCACCATTTTGCCTGGACCAGGAATTATTCCTGGTCTTTCAAAGACATATAAAATATAAAATATGTAAAACATTCTTCCCTAGCATCAGTCCAAGTGAATAGTCTCACTTTGCTATAAGATAGCTGAACATCAGTATGTCTTCAAATCTATATTCTTCGCATATGAGCAGCAACATTTGCAACATTCCTGCAAGCTATATTCCCAGGAGTCAGCCATCCACTCTTGCCCAGGACATTAGATTGGTCACCTCTCTCAGAGAGCTGCAATCTTTGGAAGGGCAATATCCTGTATGGTCATTTTATTTAGATTTTCAGGTAAGCGTGTTTTTCGTGCATGACTGTAAATCACAGAAAACATGATAAAACGTTTAGATATTTAGCTGTAATTTTCATTTTATAATAAAATAACAAAAGGTTATTGAAAGCATACAAGTCTCTCCAGAGCTCTGGAAGAGATGAATTATCTGCACACTTTTATATCTGCATTCTGCCCTGCATATGGAAACAAGTCCATAACAATTGCTCCTATGGAGGATTTCTTGCAAGTCTGATATAGGGGAAGGATGATTGCCTTGCTATTGTTTAATTTCTCTGAAGCCTTCATGTTGCACATATAGAACTGTGTGCCAAGGTTGGGGGTAGAAGGCACTGCCCTTTGATGGTTCTCTTCTTTCCAAAAATGTCAGGAAGGTGGAGAAAAGTCTTAATTTTCTCTCTATTGGTACTGTATGTACATGAAGCTGCAGGGAGGTGAGGGATAATCCATTAGTTTGAAGTCAGGAATCATTCATATGCTGAAGATACTCACCTTTACATCTCAGTTACCAACTGAATAGGAGTGCCCCAGGCTCTAGATAGAGACAAACATGATTAAGTCTAATTCCGACATGTGGTTTAGAAACATTGCGATTTCAGATAAATTTGATCTTTAATTCTGAATAGGATCATGTTTTGCCAGTCAGAATTGGCCCATAAAATAAGGTCCTTCTATTCTCACAGCTATTGCTTGATGAGGAACAAGTAGCAGCTGTGAAAGGAGATCTTTCCTACAGTGCTGTCCTATGCATCAAGTATAATCTTTCCTCGAGAAGTTGTCCCAACTCATTTTTACTTATGCTTTGGTCACCTGTTGTTTGATTACTGCAATGCTTTTACATTGGACTTCCTTTAAAGATGACTTCAACAATTTCAGCTGGTCCAGAAAAAGTGGCTCAGACAGATGACTATTAATCAGTTCACAGTGTAACTGCTCTGAGAATTGCACTGTTTACCAATTTGCTTCCTGGTGCAATTTAAGGTCCTGGTGATGTCGCTTTCACTATGTGTATTTTTGGAGCCGTGTATCCTCAATGATTTCTGATTATCTATTAAGATCAGGAAGAAAGCATTTTATCGCAGGCCCTTTTTCAGGGAGTGTCATCTGTAGAACCCATGACACAAGACTTCTTCAATTGATGCTCCTATTTCTGCAACATCATTCATGCAGATATTAGATTGGCTCTTGCGTTTCTGAGTTTTCAAAAACACTGTTTTTGGCAGGCCTTTGGGACATATTTTTATCTTGTTCCTGCCTGCATAAGAAGTAGCTGCATGTGATCCCTGAGATCTTTGGGCTAACATTTTTATTTATTATTTTTAATTGGATTGCTGTATAGAACATGTACACCATTAGGAGTCTACTATGATTGGAGCCCAGCAAACAGTAAAATAGGCAGACACATTTGTTTATATTTGTATCTATATCTGTATCATCTATTTCTATATCTAATCTCTATATCTCTATATCCATCCATCTATTTATCTTTTCTAAGCCATATTGTGGTCCAATATGTAAACTCAGAATGCACCGACTTCCTTAACAAAATGCTATTGGATGAAAAAATTAGAAATACATATTCTTAGAAATAAACAGCACAAGAAGTTCAGGATTTTGTATATTGTGAGGTCCTTTTTTGAATGGACTGAGAAGCATTAAAGTATTAGAATCAATGCACTTACTTTCTTAAAGAAATGCTGTTGAGTGAAAAAAATTAAAAGAAATACATATTCAAAAAATAAAACAGCACAAGAAGTTCAGAATTTTGTATATTATGTCCCCACCCCTTTTTTTTTAATGGATTGAGAAGCATTAAGGTATTAGGATCATCTAAGATGCTAGGAGAAACACTGGCCTGCTGTTATGTGTTATTTACCAGCAGTTACTGTATGAAGAATTCAGAATCTGAAGATTTTCATAGTGTGGCGCTCCTTTGCTCATCTTAATCTATTAATATACATAGCCAAG
Organism: Arizona elegans; assembly: GCA_022577455.1. Lineage (NCBI taxonomy): Eukaryota > Metazoa > Chordata > Lepidosauria > Squamata > Colubridae > Arizona > Arizona elegans. Next base: position 34,276,291 of record JAKOOJ010000002.1, on the reverse strand, counting down.
CAGTCATTTGGGGATTTGATGATTTCAGAAATAAAATAGTTTGCTTGCTTTTAGCTGTTGTTTTTACACTGTCCCTCAGAGCACAGTGCCTTGTATTTCTTGAAGTGTGGATATAATTTATCATGGCACATTAATAGACCTAAATCATCTGAACTGAATTAGAGCAAATTAGTCCCATTCTGTAATCTCACCATTGTATCAGTTGAGAAATAACTCATTTGTAACCCTGTCTTTCTTATTGTGTGTAAGCAAGATAAATTTGCATGTTCAGTTGTCACAGCACTAAAGGAAAGGACTGGTTTTATTTGGAGTTGCAGTATTTAGCTTTTCCTGCTGTTTTATTCCATCAAGCAGTCTTTTAGCTTTAAGAATTATGTGAATAATCTTTGGTCTGCTAGTGGTTTTTTTGTTTTTTGTTTTGCCTTGAAACATCTGGCAGTAAATTCTTCTTCCCGATTAGGTTGAAATGTAGTACAATTACTACCTCACTGAATAATTGCACCACCACCCCTTTCAGCCTAATGCATTATTACAACCCTTATTTGTGTTCTTTTATCTATCTGTTAATTATCTGTATGCATGCCCTCACAATTTAGGCAGATACATTTTGGGGGAGAGTGATAAATAATGTCTTATTAAAAAGCAAAATGTATGCCCCTATAGCCTACATCTGCATTCTCCATTCAGAATTTTCAGTGTTACTTCACCTGCTACTTAAAAGCTTAAGAAAATGTTATTTGCATACCTTTGTCTAGTCTTAAGTTTAGAGCAGAAATGTTCAGGTTGAATATATTACTATGGTCTCATAATCCTAATTTGCAACATTCCCTGACACTTTCCCACAACTCAGTGAGGAAACCTGGGAATCTTACAAGGGAAAAGTCAATGGGAATCATGATTGCAGCTGATGGCCAGACTGTGGCAGAGGTTTGGACTTCCGTTCTTTGTTTAGATGAGGAAATATATCTAAAAGGATGACCCAGCGGGTCACAAGTTGTCTAGTATATTATGGAAGCTTCATTACAGGTATAGACTCATTGTCCTGAAAGTAATGTGAAATAGCTAAAATGTAGTTATTTCTCATTGTTACAAAAAAATTAACAATATTATTACCTTACCATAGTGGCATACTAGAATGAAAAAAACTAAAAAGGGTGGAAAAAAATGAATTTTTTAGTTTCTTTAAATCCAAATTATCATTGTTATGCTTTTACTTTACGAAAAAAGAAGATGCTTTGACTTTTAAATTTTGCTAGGAGAGGGGAAAATATTTGCTTTGAGAAATAGAAGTGACAGAATGATTTTAAGTTTAAGAATGATGGCAAATGTGCTAAGTTACCACTGCCTTTCAAAATAGAGTCCTCCTGGGTATGTTGGATGGTATGATGATACGTGTATTATTTATTTGTTTGTTTGTTCATTTATTTATGTCAAGTGCTTTTATGCTGCTTCAACCAACACAAATGTAAAATAATGTCAAAAATGTAATTAACAATAAGAAATAGGGAAATCCTAATACATTTGGAGTAGATATGGTTGAGTCATCTAGGAGTATAAACAAAAAATCAAGATGATGGCCATTGGCCATGATAGCGCAGTTGAATCTCTATGTGTTGTGGGGAGGGGGAAGGGGAGAGGGGAGAGAGATGATTTGCACAGAAAAATAGGTGGATCTTCAATCACACCATTGTAGCCACAATCTTGACATGTTTAAACCATACCCTGTAGACATCCTTTGTTCCAGCAATCTATTTCCAGCAGTGATCAATCAAAAACTTTTGACAAGCCTCTACCAGGGTTGACAAAAAAAAAGCTCCTTTTTTATAGGCATGCTGTTTCTGATTATGGCAGGTACTTTTTGATGGCATGATTGTAGCCTTTGGTTAATTTAATCACTATGAAATTGTGAAGTCACTAAACTTCAGTCACTTTGTAAAGTCGTTAAAGTCAGTAATTTGTACTCACTTCATCAGCTGGAAATTCTCACATTACTTAATTTTCTTTTAATTGCTATCAAACTTTCCCTCTTTTCCATGATTTTATTAATTTTTATCATGTCTCCTCTACCATCATCATCACAGATATAATTTCTCTGTATAAATTAAGGAGCATTTTCCTCTTAACATTTATATTAATGTTTTTTCATTGTTCCTTGCCCTTCTCCTATAACAGTTTACTTGACAGCCCAAACCGTCTAGATGAAGAACATAAACTGATTGCCCGGTATGCAGCAAGACTGGCAGCAGAGACTACTTCATCAGTAAGTAATTTTAATTAGGGGGAAAGATATTTTATTTAAAAAAATACATATTGAAATGAAAACCTTTGCCAAGACAATCCTTGTAATTGCAGTCTGGCACATCTTACTCTAAAATTGGCTTTTCTCTTGGATGTGCTTGTTTGCATCTAATGGAACCTAAATCTAGTTAAAGAAAAATTGGTACAAGCACCAGCCCTACCATTAGGAATGATGAGAAGATTAATAGTAGTGCAGATTTAGTAAATAGTTTGACAGCGTTGAGGGAATTACTTGTTTAGCAGAATGATGGCGTTCGGGGAAAAACTGTTTTTGTGTCTAGTTGTTCTGGTATGCAGTGCTCTAGAGCGTCGTTTTGAGGGTAGGAGTTGAAACAGTTTATATCCAGGATGTGAGGGGTCTGTAAATATTTTCACAGCCCTCTTTTTGACTCATGCAGTATACAGGTCCTCAATGGAAGGAAGGTTGATAGCAATTGTTTTTTCTGCAGTTCTAATTATCCTCTGAAGTCTGTGTCTGACTTGTTGGGTTGCAGAACCAAACCAAACAGTTATAGAGGTGCAGATGACAGATTCAATAATTCCTCTGTAGAACTGTATCAGCAGCTCCTTGGGCAGTTTGAGCTTTCTGAGTTGGCACAGAAAGAACATTCTTTGTTGAGATTTTTTGATGACGTTTTTGATGTTAGCTGTCCATTTTAGATCTTGCGATATGGTAGGACCTAGAAATTTGAAGGTCTCTACTGTTGATAGAGGTAGAAGTATGGAAGGGTTTCTCCTAAAGTCTACCACTCAAAGTCTACGGCTTTGAGTGTGTTCAGTTCCAGATGGTTCCGGTCGCACCACGAGGCTAGTTGTTCAACCTCCCGTCTGTTTCTCTTAGATATTTCTTTTCTTCTCTTAGAAGTTAGAATTCTTTATGCTACAGAACTAGTTCCGGGTGTCCTGAAGTAACCTCCTTCCAGTTGTATGGTTACTAAATTAACAAAACCTACTAGTATAGTATGTTTGTACAAACATATAAGCTTCACATCAGGCGGGTGATGGAGCTCCAGCAATGGAGGTGGGTGATTCGGAGAACCAGTAGCAAAAATCCTTGCCCCCTTCCCATGCCCAGCTGAGCCGCACAATCATCAGAGGCTTTTTTTTTTTACTTTTAAAAGCATTTTTTCTACAACCTCTTCGGCTGAAAAAAATGCTTTTAAAAGTAAAAAAAAAAGCCTCTGATGATCACGCGGCTCAGCTGGGATCATCAAAGGCTTTTAAAAGCTTTTTTTTCTACAACCTCTTCGGCTGAAAAAAATGCTTTTAAAAGTAAAAAAAAAGCCTCTGATGATCACGCGGCTCAGCTGGGATCATCAAGGCTTTTAAAAGCATTTTTTTCTACAACCTCTTCAAAGGTTGTAGAAAAAATGCTTTCAAAAGGCTCTGATGATCCCAGCTGAGTTGCCTGATCGGCAGAGCCTTTTTTTCTTTTAAATGCTTCTGACGATCAGGCAACTCAGCTTGGATCATCAGAGGCTTTTAAAAGAAAAAATGCCTCTGAGCTTGGATCATCAGAGGCATTTAAAAGAAAAAAAAAGGTTTTTTTCTTTTAAATGCCTCTGACGATCCAAGCTGAGTTGCCTGATCATCAGAGGCATTTTTTCTTTTAAATGCCTCTGACGAACCAAGCTGAGTTGCCTGATTGTCAGAGGCATTTAAAAGAAAAAAGGCTCTGCCGATTAGGCAATTCAGTTGGGATCGTCAGAGCCTTTTGAAAGCATTTTTTTACAAACTCTTCGCCAAAGAGGTTGTAGAAAAAATGGTTTTAAAAGTAAAAAAAAAAAAATTGGTCACCCCCACTCAGTCACTTTACCCCCTCCACCAAGCCACGCCCACAGAATCAGTAGTAACAAATTTTAGATTTCACCACTGCTTCACATTCTTAGTTTCTGCTTTTGGAAAATATCTAGGCCCTTCAGTGTCTTATAGCTGTAAATTTTTATGCTTTTAAATTATGCTATTTCATTATTCAGTGTTTTGTTATTTTAGCATTGCTTTTCAAATTGTATTTTTGCTCTTAAAAACAGAGTCTGAATTTATATGTAAAATAAACAAATGACAATTGTTAGAACCAATAACAAAATTAATAAGAGCTAGCAAATTCTAAAGAACAAAACAAATTGTCCTATTAAAAGTCTTCTGTGAGATTAAAAAAAAATCTCGCTTCTTGCTTTGCACACAGTCTTTGGTGTTGCTAAGGCTGGGCTTTTGAGATTATTTGTCTTTGCTTCTTTTTTTCTTTCAAGGCTTTAAGAGAGCACCAAGCTTCATTCACTTAATTTCTTTGTAGTATTAGAAAATAGACTTCTTGTCTTAAAGAAAAAAACAAATGGTAGCTTTGGGGGGTGCCCACTGATGCAGATGCAATAACTAAGTATAAACTAAGAGCGTTGGAGATTTGATATTGCAGGGACAACAAAGGGAGAAGCTCACCCCAGCAATGTAGCTTTAGGGTAAAAGGGCCTTCATTGAGCAGCTAGGCTTTCTTCTTCTTTCACTCCTGTGTGCTTTGAAATTTCTCTGACACATATTGAAGGTGCCTTAGCTATTCTGTGCCTCAAAAAAATGATCTGTACTTTATTGTTAAGTTTGGAGTTGGTTTGGAAAGCCTTGAATCAATATAATATATATTATACCTCAGGTAAACAAAGAACAATATGTAGTCACCCATGCAATGTGCAGAATAAATTCTTGCCACAAGCAAGTTATTGATTATACAGCAACTCATTTGATGACATTAGGCAATGCATGATTGCCTCATACTATAGTGAAACTTGTTTTCCACTATAAACTTATTTTAATTCCTCAAAGAGTCTTCTGGTCATTCCCTCAGATTTAATTAATTTCCTTCACTTTTTGTGATATTTTTGAATCTTTTTAGGGTAGTGGAATATGTGTGTGTGTGTCCACCATCCACACCTGCATCACTGTGTATGTACCTTATTTGCCTGTGCTTTCTTATTAGAAGCATTATATAAAGAGTTCCCTTAAGAGGCTGTTCCTTAAGATTTAACTTCAAGCTTAGAAAATCAAAAGAAGACACAGATGACTGAATAGATTATAATATAAGGTACTCCTAAGGCAGCTGCAGCAATTTTGTACCCCATTATGAGAGATTTGGTTTCACCAAATTGTTGTTCTTTGAGGGGGAAAAGCCTAGAAAACTGCTTCTGGTAATTGCTGTTGCTCTTTCCCCCCACCCCCACCCCCACCCCCCTTCAGCAGTAGAAGAAATATTACATACTAGGTATAATTATCTCTCAGTAAAGTGTTAATTGTGCAACTAGCAATTGGCAGTATCATAGAAAATAATTTTTAATTACTTAGCAATTGGATTGCACTGGCCAGAAAGAAAAACAAATTCTAACTGAACATAACTTAATGAAGTCTACTTGACCTCTTTGCCATAGGTTGAGTTTTCCTCTTGCTTTTTAATTCTTAATTTTCTGAATTACCTATCATATAGATTCATCATTACCTACAATCATATAGATTTCTCCTCAAAAGTATATTCCCTTGAGTTTAATAAAATTATAAGAATCTCCATTTACTTGCCCTACCCCAACCAAGTGAGCAAAGGTTCCTTTAACTTATATTTGATGCTGACACCTTCTTTTTTTCATACCACTTCCAGCCACTCTAGTACCCTCCTTCTTGACTATTTACTCTCAAGAGGAAGCAGTTGTATCTGGCCAAGAATTTAGTCAGCAGACCCTCCTGGCTTTCTTACTAGTGAAAGAAAACTGTAGGTTACAATTTAGGGACCTCTAGACGTTTGTTTGGTTGTATGTGCCTATTATATCCACATACAGTGGGTATAGCATTACAGCTTAAAGCAGAGTATTGTCTGTTGTGTTTTAATTTTACTATCTGTCCACCATTTCACTGCTTTATAAAACAAAAGGCTCCTTCACACAGACTTAAAGGGCCGTGGTGGCACAGTGGTTAAAATGCAGTACTGCAAGCAACTTCTGCTGCCTGCCGACTGCCTGCAATTTGGCAGTTCGAATCTCACCAGGCTCAAGGTTGACTCAGCCTTCCATCCTTCCGAGGTTGGTAAACTGAGGACCCAGATTGTTGGGGGCAATATGCTGACTCTGTAAAGCATGTAGAGAGGGCTATAAAGCACTGTGAATTGATATATAAATTTAAATGCTATTGCTATTAAATACAAATATGTTTTATTTAGCTCACAATGTCTATGGAAGCATCCTAGTTCTGCCCTTACTCTAGATGGGTAAGATTTCTATTAAAATTTGCCAGTCATTACAGTTACACTATAAATTACAAGCAAAGTTATTATCATCTATGTTACCATAGAGGTGAAACGAGAGAAATTACATATTTGTCAAATATATAATGTGAAATCTCAGCTAAAGTGAATTTTGAAACCAGGGGCTTATGCTTATGGACAATATACTTAGATATACTAAGGAAAAATACTACCATTTTCTTCCTTTAAATAATATTCATTTACATATATATGTGGTAACATGTTCAATCTGTTTTACAGCAGCCACAACAGCAACCACAACAAAGAGGCACTCCAGATATTTCATTTTCTATTGATGCAAATAAGCAACAACGACAGCTTATTGCAGAACTTGAAAATAAGAACAGGTAAAGTCCCAAAACCTACATTAATCCAAATGTATGTCTGTGGACAAAACATATTGCATATATAGTTGGTATCAAAGCAAAATTCACAACATTGCATATAAGGAAATCCACAGATACATTACAGGTGACCATCATACAGAAGAGTTTATTTGTTTTCTTTGCCATTATTACACTTAGTATTTTAAAATATACATTTAAGATTTTTGTGATAGAAATCTGTCATCTTTTTTCTTCAGAAAACAAATGATTTAATAAGGTGAGAGAAAGAAAGAAAATAGCAGTGTTGAAGGAAAAATAATATGCTAATATTACAATAAAACCAGTTTACTATAGTGGTTAAGGCACCAATTTAGAAACCATGAGATCTAGTGCCATATTAGGCATGAAGCCAGCCATTTTTTTCTTATAATGGTTAATCTTTCAGCCTTGTGAAGTGACTAATGCAGAGGTCTTCAAACTTAGCAGCTTTAAGACTTGTGGACTTCAACTCCCAGAATTCTCCAGCCAGGGAGTTGAAGTCCACAAGTCTTAAAGCTGCCAAGTTTGAGGACCCCTGTTCTAATGTGTGTGCTGGGGATTGACAGCCCTAGTTCTGATCAATTTTTGCAGTGTTTGTCTCGGGCAGCAACTTATTTGAATTACATCTGTGGCAATTTTTGAAGAGTTCCCAGATGGAGGGCAAAGGGTTGGTTGTCAAAAGAGCAGCTTTAAACGTTTAAAAGCTTCTCTGCTATGAGTTGCTCGCTAAGATCCAGAAGTTTATCCATAAATATCTCAAATTAGTTAACATTATTTGCAATGTTCTTTGCAACTTTTCTCATGGGAAAAAAAATCATACTTATCACTGTTTTTTAATTTTCTCTCTTCCTATGCCAGAGAAATCTTACAAGAGATTCACAGGCTGCGGCTTGAACATGAGCAGGCATCTCAGACCACACCAGAAAAGGCAGCACAAAACCCTACGCTCCTGGCAGAACTTCGCCTCCTGAGGTAAATATGCGAATGAAATATGGGGAGGTAGAGATATGTCACATTTAGCATAACACCTCTTGCCTGTTTTGTTTAATTCCGTGTAAAACCATTTATTTTGGGTAAGAAATAATTACCATTTTTAAACTTACAAGCGAGAATATTCATTATTTTAATATTCCAATGAAAGCACACATCCTTTTGTAGAGCTACTTTCGTTAACATTTTGAATACAAATAAGAGTTATCCTTAGTTTATCACCAAGATTGAATAAAACTAGTTGTTCTGTTCAAAGAGCCAAAAGAAATATGCATAGTTTAATATCCAGTTTAAAATGGATATAGAGCCAGTGCATGTATATTATGATTAAAATGTTAGACTTAGCCTAAGGAGACACAGTTCTTGCTCACTGGATGGCTTTGCATCAAATCCATTTTGCAGAGTTATTTTTGTGGAGATAAAATTAATGAAGACCCCCTAAGGCACTCTATACTGTCAGAGGAATGGTAAAAGTAAAACATGCTGACATGTTTATGAATAGAGAATTATTGTTGTTGTTCCCGCCAGTTCATGTCTAAGTTTGGAAGACCCGTCCACATAGGAAATCAAGTACAGTTCTTATATTCAGATTGTCATATACCTCAGATGCAAATGCAGACTTTCTGCTCCATGTTTATGCACTGCTTTCATCTTCACTGCCTGCTGTTTAGACAGAGGAAAGACGAGTTGGAACAGAGAATGTCAGCTCTTCAGGAAAGCCGAAGAGAACTCATGGTTCAGTTAGAAGGCCTCATGAAACTACTCAAGGTAAAATGTTCCAGCACTGTATTAAGCAAAATAGGTCTATAAAATTGCAATAAAAAAGGAAGGCAGTACATTGTTATTATGGTATCATCATTCCATTCTATAGATAGGCAGAGAGGTGTGTGGTCAGATATATTCCTCGCTTGCTACAGCAATCATTTGCTTCTGTTCTCTAAATAAAAATCATATAATTGCATTATCTTACTACTCTGTGACCTGCAGCTCAATTGTTACCATAAAACAGCCTGAATTGAGTTTATTTGGTGGTCTTTTTCTGCAAATAAAGAATTACCTCCTTGCTCCTTGAAGATAGTAAATGCTGTTAAGAATCTAATTTATATGTCTTTTGTCAATCTCTTCAGCACAAGTAATCTGAACAATGATTAATATAAAAGTATTAATGCTCCTGAGAAGAAAATAAGCTGAGAGGTAGCTATGTGTAATTATTTGGAATTCTTGAAAATATAACATTTTAGACCTGGCTTAAACTGGTAAAAGCCCTCCTTGACTTACAACAGATAAACTGTGAAGATGAGGAGGGTTTGATCCTGGTACTCTCAGAATAGAATCACAGCAATTATTCAGTGAAATGGCTATTAGGCAGTTTTCCTGCATCTTATATTCATTGTGTCTCTGAATGTTAAAATTTGGAGTAAATTTTCTTTGGGCACTGAATTTTCAGGAAAAAAATTGAAAACATAAATGCTACTAGGGCATAAATACTGAATCCGGAAGACTGGTTTCGAAAGTAGTCAAGCAGATATTTGAAGAATGAAAATGTGCATATAAAAGAGTTCAGCCTAGTCTTCAGAGCTATTTGCAAGGAATCAGCCCAGACTACTAGCAGGAAAAAAATCTGTCCCTTCCCTTGGAATCTGCTAAGTAAGAAAGAAATGATTAAAGAGATGAAAAGTTAAAGAGGAGTAATGGAGACTGAAGTTGATGAGGAAAAGGTACTGCCCCAAGATAGTACCTTTATGTTATGCTCCAAGCATGCAACTCCCAACTTTTCTCCCATAAAGTAATATGGCTTTAAGACAAAAAAAAAGCTGTTTAATAACTGTACCAACAGGGCATGAAGGCATTGATAATATTTATTATTCTCTTCTGTTAATATTTATGTTGCCACCTCTTCCCAAAATTGCAAGAGTTTCACACTGTTGCTGGCAATAGCACTTAAGTTTTGTTGCACTGCAGTTCACTTCTCTTTTATCTTCTCTAAAGTTAGAATCATCTAATTCATGGTCATCCCATTTTTCTTTAGGAAGAAGAATTGAAACAGGGAGTAAGTTATTTAGCCTGTCAATGTCACTAACACATAGGTACCAGTAGTATTCTTGTGATCCAAATGTGTGCTGTAAATCCACATACATAAAATATGTATATTGCTGTGGTCAATTAAACAACACTAGTATATTGCATGCCTTTAACCATTTATCTAAGGAATTAAGGTATTATATTCAATCATCTAATTATGAGATAGTTTCTTGAGATGTTGCTAAAAAAGTAAGAGATATGCATGGCTTTCTACTGACTTAAAAGCACTTTGTCATTAAACAGTAATAACCCTATGCAATACAAACCATAGTAGTATATGAGTCCTATAGTGCAGAAATATTCATGTTGCTGATAAATATACTTGATGTGCCTGATTTTATTTCTCCAAATAAATCCCTTGTAATAACTCCTAAAAAGTAAGGCAATAAGAGCTTTACAGAATCAGGCAAAGTCCCATCTGGTCTAACATTCAGTTCACATTTTTCTTTCCCAAGACCGCATGCAAGCTAATAATTAAAGAAAAATTTCAAACATAGATTCGTAAAGGTTTTTTTTTTTCTGTTAAGACACAATTTGCATGCCCTTTGTAATTTTATTAATATCAGTGAATAACTAACTCCATTGGTTTACTAAACCGTAGTATAATAATTGGTCAAGAGGTACTGTGAGAGGTTTTCCATTATAACAAAGCTGAACTTTGATTTTCAGTTCAGTGCAATTGAAGGCATAGTCACTCACTGTTGTGACCAAGGCCCAAGTAGTGATTACCAAACACAATTCAGTCCTCAACAAACTTATTTTATTAAAAGAGATGAGAATTAATTCATTCTCAGCATAGTCCAAAACAAAATTCCAAATAACCAGTCCGTAGGCCTTATCACCAACCTTTGATGTCTTTGGCAACAACCCCACAAAGTTCAAGAGACACTGACAAGAAGCACAGGAATCAATGTTGCTTTTCTACAAAGAACCCAACGGCTCATTGCTGCTCTTTTAAGCCTTATGAGAATGGCCAATCATCTTCTGGCCTTACTCCCAAGGTGTCCTTTTTTCTTCAGCTGCTCTTGCCTTTTGGCAGCTCTTCGCATGCATGCACTAGGAACAGGCTCCTCCTGTTCCTCTGCCTCTCTGCTGTCCACCTCTGGAGGCTCCATAGTCCGCACATCGCTCCCAGATGGCCCTGGCCCCATCTCTGCCTCCGACGCAGAGCCCTTGTCCGGGACTTCTCCTGACTCCAGGACTGGCCCATTGTCCTCCCCAGCCTCCTCACTGTCCGACTCTGCTGCCAGGTCCGCAGGCTGCTGGCTGACCACAACACTCACTGACAAAAGACAAAGTAGTAGCACTGAGTCACTGTTATGTCAATATCTGCTTCTCATTATATCATGGCAAAATGTATTTTGGAGCAAAGAACCTTTGTTAATGCTTAATTTGACAAAATGTAAAATAATTGCATTGTTGTGGTTTTTTGGAGTAAAAGAATTGGGAAAAGTAGAATCAGTTTCATAAACATGAAATATTAAGGTCAGTATGATACTGTTTCACGTTCTTTAATGTATTCTGTTTAAGCATGCAGCAATAATTATAGAGCATCTTGAAATCTACATTAATTTAAACACAGAATGATTCAATTGCTATGGTGAAGTGTTTTGCACTAGTTTTCAAGTTCAAAAATTGTGTTCAAGAAACATGGGAAATACCATGTATCTCCCTTTCTTAATGATTTTGTATGTTTTAACTCCAGTATCAACCCCATCGTTGATATCTTAAGAGGGAGTTGTCCTTTAAGGTGTAACTCCTGCCTATGATGACTCATATCATGATAATGATATCAATTCATATAGATACAGTCATGATGTAGCTGGCAACACTTGTTTTTTTATTTTCTTTGTTTTAAATTATCTATAACCTCTTTCATAAAAAAATCCAAGAAGCTAATCATAATAAACATCCAGCCAACCAGAAGAAGTAGAACTGGAAGAAAAAGTATATAATACCCTGTTATAGGAAGAATAAAGCTAAGCCACTCTTTATTTCATTTTGATCCAAGTAAGAACAGATGTTCAGCAACATTTCATTATAACCTGCTCTGAGTACATCTTACATACCACTATTGGTGGCAGAAATCAAATGGCAAATGTTTGTGTATATATTACCCTCATAGCAGCTTTCCCCAGTCTTATTTCTGCATGGGTTGACATTACACGTCTTAGCATTCTTCTCCAATGTCCATGACAGTTGGGAAATCTGAATCCCTCCAAGACCGCAACTGCAGCATCACTTTCACAGATTTGAAGCACACTCATTTCTTTAGCTGTTTCTAGTCAATTTCAATACAAAACTCTATTCTTTCTATCTTTAAACCTGCCTCTTTGCAAGCACTGTGATGCTATGTCACAAAAGTATGTGAAAAAATCAACAGTAAGAGAGTTTTATGTCAGTTACATGTGTTGTGAAAAACATCTATTTTTATCCCTATTTGCACACTCTTTTAGAGGACGAACATTTATAACATTACAGAAGTTTTATATTATGTATCAATATATTATATGGTATATATAAATAGTGTATAAAACATGATATTTAAATCATGTTTCAATCTATTTACATCAGGGGTGGGTTCTACTTACCTTTATTACTGGTTCGCAGTGGGAGCGATGACCCATGATGATGTCGTGGCAGGTGGGCGGAGCCTCCCGCCGGTTTTACTACCGGTTCTATAGAACCAGACAGAACCGGGAGCAACCCACCACTGATTTACATGGTATATGATATTATTATGCATGAGTCTACAGTTAGATTCACACTGGTGGAAAGTTAATAATTCAACTCCTAACCAAGGCCCTAAGAATTATTAAGGTGGAGTCTAAGAATATGGACAGTTCCAAGCAGGGTGGAGTTTTTTGAGAAGTACTCAATATTTCCATATATTGAGGAAGTCCTTTTGGTATAACTTTGAAGGCTCCAGTCACAATTGATATAACAATAAATTTCTTTTTCCATAAGTGTTCAACTTTGATCTACAAGTCCTAATATTTCATAATTGTTTTCAATTATTTTTTCCTCAATCCTAGCATTACCTGGATTAACAACATTGGTGAACTAGACTTTCTTCTTTTTAGTAACTATTATATTAGGCATGCTATGAGTAAGATGCCTGTTTGTTTGGCTCTTAAAGTCTCATAAAATCTTAACCTGCTCATTTTCCAAAACCTTTTCAACTTGATGGCCCCAGAAGTGTCTATTACATTCAAATCCAAATCTCTAGCATAGTTTCCAGTGAATAATTCTAGAAATCCAGTCATGACATCACTTGCAGGCTGTGAAATTTTGTTGCAGCAGTAATCAAATAGTCAATTGTTTCATCCTTTTTACTATAAAGGTGACATTTGCTGTTATTTGTTACATGTTCATACAATTAGTCTTTTTGAGCTGCTAAAATAAAGCCTTCAGTTTCTTTCTTTAACATTCCTGATATTAATCAAATCCACGAGGGATTTTTTTAAAATCAGCTTTTCTTTCTGATTTTCCTTCTATATCTTTCAAATATTGGCCATGTAAAAAATCATTTTTCAGTAATTATGGTTCATTGCAGTCAACTACATAGACTGTGCAACAAGCCATAATATTAATAATTGAAAAATGGCATAGTATTATTATTATTTCCTGTATTCATAAAATGATGTTCCCTAAACATTTCAGAATTATTAAGGTATGTTGTGTAGGTTACTGATTACAAAATTCTGTATTATGAGTTATCCTAGTTTCCAGCAGAGGGAGCTATATACCAAAGACAAAAAACAGTTAACTATATTTTATATTAAGAATGCCATATGCTAAATAAATAAATAAATGTTTTAAGAATGGGGGGAAGAGAGTAAATGTAAACATTTGTCTGATTACATTGCCTACATATAATATGAATAAGATACAGCAAGAAAATACATTAAATGTGTCTGCATGATAAGGAAACAACTACGGTAATTGTTATGTGAATTTGATTAAACTACATTAAAAAGGGTTAGGGTTAGAGAGTAATGGCAATTTCTAAACTGGATTCTGACTTCTGTCCAATATGTACCAGAACATCTCTCATCTGTATGGAGTAGGATACTTGGAATAGAGTGTTGCCTGCTTTTTAGTTCAGAGGTCATGAGACTCCAAACTTAATTTCCATTCCCACAACATAAGATATGGGACCATTGATGACATAGAAATACTCAGTTCCATGGAAAGTAATAAAAACATCCCTATGACAACTTTACTTACTTTATCAGTTTTATTACTTTACCTCTAAGTTCTAACATAACATAAGCCAAAGAATTCAATACCTCTTTTGTCATGACTCAACAGTGATGTCCAACAGTTTTCTCCATTGCTGCTGCCAGGTAACTAAGATGAAAGACAAACATAATTACTACTTGTTGTTGTTGTTGTTTAACTTTCAGGCAACTGGAAAAAGAAAACATCAAAAAGAAATACATTTTTGCTATTTCAGCTGGGACAATTTAAAATTAATATGTCAATGTGATCTTTAGGACCCTGGGCAAGTTCACCAATCCCTTTTCCCTATGTTTCTGATTGTCTCTGTTTTAGCATATGTGCTTTTGGTTCTAGGAATGAACAGCGTATTGATTTATTCATTTTCCATCAGGATGGTAATACTATCCAGCATAGGCATATTCTGATTATTTTCTATAGCAGAGAAATAATTGGAGATGGTGGGACAGAAGTGTCTTTTTCTCTACTTCATCCTGAACCACTCATGGCTTCCTTTTCCCCCTAGACCCAAGGGGCAGGCTCTCCTCGTTCGTCTCCCAGCCACACTATCAGTCGGCCAATCCCAATGCCTATCAGATCTGCATCTGCCAGCTCAACTCCAGCCCACACACCACAAGATTCTCTGACAGGGGTGGGAGGAGATGTGCAAGAAGCCTTTGCCCAAGGTAATGGTTCAAACCGTTCTCTGTTGAAAAATTGATAATCGTAGCTTTTTTCCTCATTGCATATCTACTAAACTCTCTGAAAAGAGTTTTTTCTTAAAATAATTAAGTAATTCAAAGCTTAGGGGACAAGCTTTGTTACTTGTTTGGGACAAGTAAACGTAATTCTGTCATGAATTGTCAAGGACAATTCATGACAGACTAGAGCAGAAATGAAAAAAATAACATTAGTTTTTATTGCTGCATAATAAAATAATAGGAGAAAAAAATTCTTCCAATCTAATATCCCGCTTTCTAAATTATCTGCAATGGACACAGCATCTTTTATTGGCAAATGTACATAGAGATGCATTTTATTCTCAGACAATAGCAATTGTACTTACTTATAATGTGCTATTATAAGCTGTGATTTGTAGTTATTGTTCCTCATGTCAGCTGCTCGACAGTCCGGAGGCTTCTACATTGGCTTCCAAGGTCCTATTACAATATGGCTCCAAGTAGTTCAGAGGCCAAGCTGTTGGGTATCATTTTCATGCTGTCTGTCCCAGTCTATTATAATTTCATCATACATCCCTACAAAAACACAAAACACATCTTAGAACTAAAAACAACAGTTGGCTGGTCACTGAACCTACTGTAGCATAATTCATTTGATAAATAATTTCCCTTTAATTCTTCATGAAGAAGGCACAGAATTCAGACAAAATTCTACCAAATCTAACTTTCTCCTATCTGATGCTGTCCCTATATGGCAGTACTTATATCTTGATACAGGAGCACTACACCGCCTACCTAAAAAAAGTATACCAGTTCCTAATGAATTAATTTTATTAAAGCCAATCTATTCTGCAGAGGTTATAAAGAAATTTATACATGTGTAGTGCAGGTAGTCAAAGATTATGCTACTACAAAAACTACCTAAACAGATTTTTAAAATTCATAAATTTTAAATTGTTTTCTTAATTGAATTTTGCATCATTTATTATTTTACCTTGTTAAATGTACACAATGTACACAAAAAGCTCAAAACATTGCTAACAATATTTTGCACTTTGCTTTTCTATTGATTAGGTACAAGAAGAAATTTAAGAAATGACTTGTTGGTAGCTGCTGATTCAATCACCAATACCATGTCTTCTCTTGTGAAAGAGTTAAACTCAGGTCTGATGATTTAAAGCATAAGTGTTTTATACTAGTTTAATATATAGTCTAAAGACAAGCTGCAATCTAGAAAAATGTGCCGCAAAGTATTCTAAGCTACTAGATAACAGTTTGAACTACTGATTTACAGTCTTTTTAGGACAAGATTCCTTCTTATTCCAGCATTTTAATTTGTGATATTTATGTATTTCCAGTGCTTTTTAAATGCCTGGGATTTTTGTTAATTTTTATGGCTATTAAATAAGAGTTTGTTTGCCTTATTAATAATTATATTTATGTAGAGAACAGACTTGGTAGCTCATGTAATGCCAGGTGCTACTGAAATATTTTAAAAACTAAATCTCACTGAATATATTTGAACTAACTCAAATGAATTCAAATGCAGCACTCTGTCTTTTTGCTAAACAGATGGTCAATGCTATTTAGTTTCTTTATACAACAACACCGTCCAAGGGTTCATGCATCAGTATTGTAATAAGAGGCAATCCAGTGATGTAACTAACTGTTAATACCTCGCTTAATAGCTTACTCAGTCATTAGCATATTTCCTGATTAATTTAGGGATACAGGGTACACTGAGTCACCCCACTTGGCATCAAAGTTTTATTTGTCTGTGTATGGCAGGTTGTAATAAATAGCAAGTTTGAACTGTACAAAAGTGAAAGTTGCTCTCCATGTGTTTTTAATGTAGACAATATGGTGTTTCTTTAGCAATATAAGATGGCAATGTACAGTATGCTAAAAATAAAAACAGGAGAGAAGCATGCTAGAAATAGGAAAGAAAGATATAATTATCATACCAACCTATTTCTTCATACAGAAGTTGGAAGTGAGACAGAAAGTAATGTGGATTCAGAGTTTGGTCGGACTCATTTTGATGATCTTGTTCCATCACCAACTTCTGAAAAGGCTTTTCTGGCACAAATCCATGCCCGGAAGCCAGGATATCTTCACAATGTAGCTGCTACTGGAACCATTCGCAGTGACCTGTGGGTACTCCATCCTGTTTTGCCTTCTCTTTGATTACTATCTTTTTCTTGTCTTTACTCAAAGCTTGAGAAATTAAGTTTCCATTTAATATTGAGATGCTTTTTAAATTAAAGATTAAGCCAAGGTTAGTAATAAAGGGTGACTTTTGAACTACAATATAAAACTCTCATAAAATTTTGGTGAGAAAAACAATTTGCAATTATTTTTATATTTGAACTCCGGATGAAAGTTGTTGATAATTAATATATACCAAAGAACAGCAAAGTCTCTTTTAGGAAAATCATTTGAATCATTCAAAGGGGCATTTCAGAAAGTATGCCAAAATTGGGTGCAGTTTTTTATTTCCTTTGAGAAGAATGGACTGTTTTCTGCTGAAGATCAGGGTACTGCTTTAGATGGAAATTTAGGAACTAAGTGTATGATATATCTGTGTACAAAGTTACATAGTGATGATCCTATAATTACACCGACCCACTCAGACATCTTATTATCTTGAATAGATCTTGATCCAAAGCAGAACATTATAGCAAAAGACCAAATGAAATTCAGGTATCTGTTGAAGTCATTGCTTCAGATATCAACATGATTCAGATGAGTTTGTTCTGAATGTTTTTTCAGATAAAATATTAAGAGGTGCTTTTACAGGATGTAAAAGGGTGTAATTCTCAGTTCTGGGCATCAAACATCCTGGTATTCACCACAACATACTAAACTAGTAGTCCACCAAATAATTCATCCTTTTCTGAAATACAGAGTTCTGTGTATTACTATTATTATTTAATTGATTTATATGGCTGCCCATCTTACCTAAGCCATTCTGAGAGGCTCATAAAAGTAAAAACAATAGAAAGTTAAGAAATAATATACAACATATGCAAGTTACTATAATTGGTATAAAATCACAATCAGCATCAGAATTCACTCTATGGGAACTCACAAAAGCCAGTATACCTACCTACCATATTCCTGAATCTTCATAGTGCCTTGATTTTCATTCTATACTGATTTTCAAAAAAGCCCTTCTAGGCAATCTGTTCTACAAAAGTTAAATTATGAAAAAGGGTACTGCATTTTTCTAAACTCACATTCCACAATATAAATGACTTGGTATGGGCTGTATACTCTGCCCACCATCACTTCTGCAAACTTGATGTCAGCGTCTCAGCGCTGACATAGAAAAGGGAGGATGAAGCCTGAACTTTTGCCTGCTAAATCCCTTTGAAGTTTCAGTCTCCTTGGAGATGAAGAGGGGGGAAACATTCCTGTGAACTGACGGGAAAAGGAATCAGGAGAGTGACTTGGAAGATAGCCAATGAGAAGCAGAGAATTGGGGATCGGAAAGGGAGGGATTGGGGGGCAAAGGTCAGTACTGACCGCGAAAGAGCCAGGATCCTGGTTGCTGTACTTGAATAAAGAGAAAATGTCCTTAAAGATTGGCAGTTTGGAAGTTCATTTATTTTGAGATAGCATCGAAGCCTGACACTTAGACTAACATAAGATGGAACTTACCACTTTCACATCTGAGTACGAAGTAGGTCAGGCAGTAATTGCACAACCCTATTTATTAATAATTGTGTTTAGGGTTACAGAGGATGGAGATTCTTACGTTAGAGCTGATGATGAGAACTATGAAAATGATTCTGTCCGCCAACTAGAGAATGAACTCAAGATGGAGGAGTATTTGAAGCAGAAACTGCAAGATGAAGCTTATCAGGTAAAAATAAGATAAGAACTCAACACAATTACGTAGCTGAAAGAAATTTCACTGTCCTAGATTTTATTTCTTTTGGAAGAATATAGTGATAAGGGTGTAGATTCCAAATAATAGTGAGATGCACTCATGTTTCTGTGAATAATCAGGAAGTACTTTTTGTACTGAAATTAATAGGCTGACATTAACCTTCACAAGCTGTTAGTTGGTGCATCACAAATGCTAGTAACATACTCTGTCAACAGTGTGCTGTTCTATTTTCACAAAATAACTTTGAGAGTAGGTGGGTGTTCACACATGCATTCTTGGCATTTTTATACTGTGAAAGGAAGTGGTAATTTGTATGTGTGAATGAGCCATCAAGACTTAATCTCCAAAGGTAGAACTTTAATCTTATTCAAAATCATCTCAAATATAGTGTCTTTTCTTCAGCAAAATAAATAATTTTAAATTAAAACCTATTTACCTACCATGCAAATAAGCAAAGGTGGTTAGTCCAATTTTATGGCCCACTAAAGAGAGCTGCCACTAGTGTACATTGATAATAGTAGGAATCTTATGCTCTCTCAACGTGGGCAAAGACATTATAAAAAACCCAGTGATTTAGTTCACAAAGTCCCTAGAACTACATCAGATACTGACAGTGGTAAAACTGTGTAGAAGTCACTGATACCACAGTGTAGAAGTCACTGATAGCACTGATAGCTTTAATGCAGTTATACAGACTATTTCACAAATATATGAACAACAGTGTGTAATCAAAGCTGCAAAGTCTTTAGCTGCTACTAGCCATCATATTCACCAAGATCTTCTCAAGACCTTAGGACGTCATAAAGTATCAGCATAGTATGTGTGTGGATCCAAGCAGCAAAAGATTTTTTTCTAGTAATTTTCTAGTATTTTAAAATTTTCTTGTAATTTAAAAAGATAGCAATCTCTGCCTGCCATAATTTTGGCATAATAGATATCAGTCTAAAGTCTAAATTTCTTGGCATAGTTTGTTGAAATATCACTTCTAAGTAAACCAATAGATAATCTGCCTATATTATGCTTATTTATTGGGAATATGGGTTACATGTACAAGAAATATTAAAGAGATTAAAGCACTGAACAATATAAGAATGTGTTTTCTGTTCACTATATGTAAGGAATACTGATTAATGAGCAAATTGCCTCTATTTTAGGAAGTGCTTTTAAATGCTGTTGAAAAATTGTAGTTTGAGGACCATTTGTACATATCCTTTAAAAGAGTATATTGAAAGTTACAAATACAAATGAGAAATGATTGCCCATAACTGCCTAAAGTATTTAGGAATAAGAGTTACAAGATAATCTTCTTTCTCTTTATTTTGTTGGGCCTTGCAGCAAATGCCATTTCCATTCAAAAGAACAAATTGAATCTTCATCCTTTCTAGCATTTTCTGCAGCAACAACCTTCTCACAGTTTCTTCTTGCATGCTAACCTCTTCATTTGGTGTGTGCTATTCTTGCATGCCCATAAGACACCTCTCACTCCTCATGAGTCCCATTGTCTATAGAATGGTGCACTGATCTGGCTGCTCACATTTTCTGTTTTCACTTTCTTTTTTTTTTACAGGTCAGCTTACAAGGATGAGTAACCATCCTTGTATCACTCTCCTCTCAAGTAAGTTTTAAGTTGGTTTAAAACCGACATCAATCACTTTCATTCAGTAATTATGCTGATTGGAGTGCGGGGGGGCGGGGAGGCAAAGAAGATGACATTTTTCTCTTCACCAATACATTATAATATACTGTAATCATTTTGCAATTCTAACTCTAATTGTCAAATGAGAATATGTTCCTATTGTGTAGCAGTGGGAAAGCTATTGAGAGGATTGCAGGTTATGTGGTTTTTTGGGGCCTGTTAATATGAAATGCTACTGGATGGAATGAATACCACCTTTGAAAAGAATGATATGAAACATAATTCCCCAAACTAGAATTTAGTGATTTAGCTTATAAATCTGCTTTCTGGATGCAAATGAGCTGCATGTGAGTTATCATAAAAGTGTCTACACTTTTCATAGCAATATTTTGCAACACAGCATAAGAATGTTTTGAACCAATATTATTATGGATGGTCACAGAACCAGGCCAGATGTTTAGATTGGATTTGACATCTTTGTCACCTATCAAGCCCTTCCCAAAGACCTGCGATAGGCAGATGATGTTTGATAGTGCTAAATGTACTGTTGCAGGGTGTAAGCTGTTCCAAGAAAGTAGCCTTTGCAATTGATGGATCATGATTTTGTCAGTGTCAATGGTATTCAAGTGTTTCTAATTTGTTTTAAACAACACATGTGTTAAAAATTATGAAGTGCTATCTAAGAAGTTAGCCATTCAAAGAATTACCAGATGAAAATGCTTTTGAGTTTGTTAAAAAACAATGAGTAATTTTGAATATTAATACTTTATTTTACATTAGCACAGAAGGTTGAATTCTAGTATTCTAGTCCTTTTTAAATGCTGTGGAAGAGCCTTCAATGCAAGTGTAAGATTATTTAAAAAATACTTAATCTCACATAAATGAACTATAAATATTTTTCAGATTCTACTAAATTAGTATAGTTTTTAAAGGCCAGAATTTTTCATGGCAGCTTTCTCCCAGGAGCTACTTATCGTATAGAGTGAGCTTCAATTTTGTCTCTGTCCCAAATTATATCACCAAGCCACACAAGACACCTATTCTTGTTCCCATCCCTTGTTTAGAAGCTACTTAAGTTTTTATATTTTTATTAATAATGCTTGGAGTTTTGTCATATAAAAAATATACCCAACCTGATATTTTCCAGATATATTACCGTATTAATATTATCCCAAATTTCTCAACCAGCATGTACTGGAAGTGGTTCTGTAATCTAGTACTAGCAATATTGAGGAAGGCTAGTTTCCAAGATTTAAATTCTAAAGCCATAATTATATTTTCTAGATGGATAATATGACTTTTGTCCTACTATTACTTTTACATCTTCCCATGGCTTTCAACTTTATCGATCACAATATTTATGGAGCAACTTTCTCAGATGGAACACCTTTTGGGGCCTAAGTTTAATTCAAGGCATGATGCATCTTTTCTCGAATGATGTCCTTCCTAAACAAAGAAAATCTAGCTAGCATAATTTATATGTACTGTTAACATTTTGCTGTTCAATTACCATTCATTGTTTGTGGATATCTTTAAAGAATCAGGAAATGTTGCCAAAAATGTGCATGTGCTCTATATACTGTACATGTGTGCAATAGAATACGGTATGACTGTAGAGCTGATAGATTTTTGTTCACTTGCTAATAGGTATGATGAATATACTAATTTGATGCTATAGAGTCGTGATGGCGAGCCTATGGCACGCGTGCCACAGGTGGCACGTGAAGCCATATTGGTGGGCACACGAGCTCAGCTCTGGCGTGCATGTGTGTGCTGGCCAGCTGATTTTCGGGCCTTTGGGCCCACCGGAAATCAGGAAAAAGGCTGTTTCTAGCCTCCGGAAGGCCTCCGGGGGGTGGTGGAGAAGGCCATTTTCACCCTCCCCAGCCTCCTAGAAAGGCTCTGGAGCCTGGGGAGAGTGAAAAACGGGCCTTCTGGTGGGACCGGAAGTTGGCAAACGGGCCTTTTCCGGCCTCCGGAGGGCCTTCAGTGGGGTGGGGAAGACAGTTTGCACCCTCCCCAGCCTCCTAGAAAGGCTCTGGAGCCTGGGGAAAACGAAAAACAGGCCTTCTGGTGGGACCGGAAGTTGGCAAACGGGCCTTTTCTGGCCTCGGGAGGGCCTTCAGTGGGGTGGGGAAGACAGTTTGCACCCTCCCCAGCCTCCTAGAAAGGCTCTGGAGCTGGGGAGAGCGAAAAATGGTCCTATCACATGCCAAAAGTGGGGATAGCACAGGGGGGGGATTGAGCACGCATGCGCGGGGGGTGGGTCGCATAGAATTGTGGGTGTGGGCACACGCACGAGCGACCCTCACACACTACTCCCTCCCCCCACTTTTGGCACACGATGGCGAAAAGGTTAGCCATCACTGATATAGACCTATTTTGGGATAAGGGTTAAAGGCACAAGATGAGAAATTAGAAGACCATTCTAATCCTGCCTTAAATACAAAGCCAGCTGGGTAATTTTGGATAAGCTACTCTCTCTCTGTGCTAAAAAGAAGACAATGGCAAACCACTTCTGAAAAATGCTGCTAAGAAAAATGCACATCAGGAGTCAAGATTCACTCATAGCACACATAATTTTAATGATAATATTATTCAGGTATTATATGAATTGGAATAGTCATCACACAAATCTTTTCAGTAACTCTACTCTCCTATCAATCATGCTTAACTGTGCATTCAGAATAGAAAGTCTACACCTATCCTGAAAGCTAGCATATGCAGAGCTGAAAATGTAAGAGTAAAGAGCAGAGTAAAATGTGACTAAGACAAGTCCAATCAGGTGTCTACAGGAAGCTAGCCTAATCCGAGTAACAAGTGATGGGTGGGCTTATCAGGAATGTTCACATGGTGAGTATTTCACATTTGCACACTGCCTAAATAGGGCTGGTATGTTTCTTTGAAATGTGATAAATAGTATTAAAACATTTCTTGCCAGGAAAGCTGCAGTCAAATGGATAATGAAAGTGATGTAAGAACTGAGGAGGGGAAAGAGAAGGAGGAAGAGGAAGAAGAAGAGGACAACACTCCGACTAATGACAAAGATAGCCTAGCTGCCAGCTTCAGCGAAGAAGTGAAAAATCAAGTGCAGCCTCTCTAACCAACTAGGTCTCCAGACTGTAGCACAATTATTTTGTTTGCCAAGTTCTAGTTTGTAGGTGTTTTATTTTTGAAGATTAAAAAAACATGATTTTTATTTAAAGCTAAATTATATCAGCTACATCATATGTAACATGGCTTATTATTGATGAAGAACACTGGCTGTACTAACAAAATACAAACCCTTTGCACATACTTTTAAACCTGTTCAGTTTACAATGACAGTACTGTTTATATTAGGAGTTTGATTTCCGAATAATTTGAGGTTTTAGAACACTTTCCTACACACTGTACATTGTTTTTCCATGGAGGGAATTTTAAAAGTATAATGATGCATTTATCGTTGAATAAATATACTCCTGTGTGTACATATTTATAGCCCAAAAATGAACTATAGTTGCAATACTGAACCCAACTACACTTGCAGAATTCTCACAGATATTACTAGGAATTGCACACATGTTGATATTACAATATTGCATCTTTGGATAGCAATTTGTTTTTAATATTTCTGCAAAATAAATAAATGAAAATTTAAAAACAAACTTGTACAAAATGCACTAAGAAGTATCTCTATGATTTAGGGCTACTACGTAACTTAACGAATGTTTTCTTTCAAAATATAATCTAACAAATCAGCCATAGAAGTTAGTGTAAATATTTTCTTTCCAAATAGAAATCATATACAAAAGACAACATTCAAATTATATAGAATCTAGTTTTTAAAATCAGTACAGATCTTCTTAAAACTGTGAACTATGTTTTGAAATACTCGTTACTAAAGCTGTTTATAAACCACAGGTGCCATAAAATCCCTAAACTAATTGTATAATCTTCATTGTATTATTTTGTTGCAGTTTTAGAACTTTCTTTCACATTATCTCCATCTTTCATATCTTGTTGGTTGAGGCCTTCAGCTTTAAATGTACAGGCTTTAAAAGATTGCTTGCAATTACTTTCTTTTCTTATTTTTGAATGTGCATTGCCTTAGTCAACCACCAGTTGTTTCATGTGCATTCTTGGAAATGGGCCAGGGGTATCTGCAGGGTATTGTCAAAAAATAAAGATGGCTGCCATGTACATCTTGCAATGTACATAACTAGGCAGAGATTTTATCACATTATCATGGCTGCCATCTTGCCTTTTTTTAATCTTACCCTCTGGACACTCCTGGAATGAGTAGAGAGACTTTCTTCAGGGGCTGAATGGGGTAATCTGCTAAATATGAAAAGCACATGGAGGGGAGGTGTGTCCTTTCTAAAAAGAAAAAAAGAATATGTTATGTAATTACAGCAGTATCTCTTTTGAGTAAATCTTAATATGCTATTTAAAAAATAATAAGACAGGAGGCTGCTCCCCTGAGGATTATATTTGGAAAAGATACTTTGCAATCTTATTTTCCCTATATAGTAAATTAGTTACAAGCAAATTTTAGCCCCAAGAAAAACAGCAAATGATTTAGAAATTGTTAAGTAAGGCCAATATTTTATTAATGATGCAACAACTCTAACAGTAAGCATGAATTTAGAAAAGCTCAAATATATAAATCCAGAGTTATTGTTAAAAGTATAATAACTCCTTAAACGTGCTTATATATTGTATTGTCCAAATTAAAAGCTGAATCTTTCTGTTAATTCTACAAGGGACATGCTTCAGATCAAAGATGTATGAATTAAATATCTCTAGGTACTTTCTCACTCATACACAAAATAATTCCTGACATCTTCCTTCTTGTGTCTTTCTCAACATTGTCTCTATGTAGTCAAATCACAGAATTTAGAGAACTGCAGAAAATAATTTTTAAAAATGTTTACATAGAGACACCCCAGAAACCCCTCTTTCGCAATAATTACTCTTTACTCCTGTAATGTCTACCATCTTCACATGGTGGATACATAACTTTTGACAACTTACCTCTCCTATGCCCTTCTCTCAGGAACTGGTTACTCTCTACTAGTGCCTAGCACACATCAGTTAGTACTGGACAGTATATTGACAATTCTTGCTGACAGCTCAGGACTCCAGCCAAGTATTTCCTAAAGAGAAGCAAAATGTTATTGAAAAGATCTAAATCCAGCTAGATACCTACAGTTAGAATAGTGAGTGTTTCTCTGATATAGTCCTTAATTTACACACTCATATTGCATGTAAAGCTCATGCTCATGCATGAGTCTAAACTTTGGAAAATCTGTGGAACACTTATTGTCATCACAACATATGCACCATTTTTTCAGTCTGGTTTCAGCACAGATTCCCCAAAGCAGAGCTCTAGGTGGCCTCTTATACTCTGGAAGTCCAAGTTAAAGCACTTTTTCATTTGCCTCCAAAATCTAAATTTGCTACATCAACCAGTGTTAAGATGACAGTGGCTCAGTATGGACAATACTTTCCCCTGATTTCTATCTAGCATCTGGAAGCAAAAGTGTTGTCATCTAACACAGCAACTCAACCTCCTGGGCCATTAGCCAATGTGTGAGTATAACATTTGAATAAAAATATGCTTGCATAAAAACTCCACTAGCAAAGGCCTTAAATCAGATTACGTGTTTCTGTGTTTTATCTGTATTTTATCTGGGATGTTATAAGACCTAATGGAATAGGATATTATGTGGATGTCCTTATTCAGATGTACATCAACTTGCATGCCCAAGGAATCCAGGCCCAAAGCTAGTGTTACAGACATATTTTTCCATGCACAATGAAACAAACATGTAGAGGAAGTTAAGTGAAAGTTTTGTCCCAAATGTGCCAATGTTTTAGCCCATATAGTCTTTGTTTGCTAAACATGCTTGGATGGCAAACTTCAAAGTTGCTGGAATGGTTGAAATAGCCATTAATCATTTTTCATGGCTGTTTACTATAGCCCAAAACTCTTTGTGGATTGTTAATGGAAAGATCATTAAGAGGCAGGAATTAGAATGTGAAGATAGCAGGATTCTTGAATGTTGAAAGAAAAGAGAGGATAGAATCTCTGTAAGTAGTAATGTTAACTTTAAAACTGCATTAAAAGGTGTGTGGCCTTTGTTGTGATAATATGTATTTTCTTATATGCATGAGACAAAATGTTGCATCATTATTTAGCACAGATGTCTGCCTTTTACTTTAGCCACTTTCCTCCATTCTTATGAGTTCCTTGGAATTGCTGTAGATATATCTTGTAAATACCACAACTGCGGGTTGCAGCAGTTAGGTTGGTTCAATTCAGTGCCAGAGCCTTGAATGACAGGACAGGAATTTATCTGTGAACCAAAAAGTATGAAGAATTACATCTTGAAGCTACTAACTGACTAATGTTTTTAACTACTGTTATTTCACACCAGTCTGAATGGACACACTGCAAATTTTACATTATCCATTGGTATTGTAAACAGAACTATTATTGTATGGGGGTTTTTTGTATTGCTGTTAAGTATTGTTTTGTGTGTGTGCGCGTGTGTGTGTGTTAAGCCTATTGGGGACATATTTTGAAGTGATTAAACTATTTAATTGTGTGTCTATATTTTGGAATGGAATTATTTCTTCATTAAAAAAGAATTTTTAAAAGTAATTCATGAAGTCTCCCTTCTTGTTGTTTACACTGAATCCAAGATACATTTTCCCCTATTCCAGCAGAATTCTTTCTTAGATTTGTTAAGAAAAAAGGGGTATGAAGGTACATATGTGTTATAATAATAATGTCTAAGACTGCTAACATCAGAATGGCACGATTATCACAAAAAGTATGCTCACCAGCAACAGTATTGACAAATGTAATGACCTTCCAATCAGACTGAAAAAGCCTGTTAGAACTGAAATATTTACAGATGAATTAATAAACAGGGAATTCTATAATTTGAATACAATGATGGAAAAAAAATCTACTATTAAAAGTTCAGCATGGGTGGATGATGGTGGTGAGAAGAGTCTTGGATTTCTCACCAAATTCCACTGGCAATCTGTTAACATAAAATTACCAGTTTTTTTCCTCCCAACATTTTTATCGTCAGCGTTCAAATTTACAAGTGAATTTATGCAATAAGATTTTGCTCCTAATTCTTCAGGATCTAATTTGGAGGAGACAAGTAATGTTACTAAGATTCTTTTCAGAAGGATGGAATTAGTAGCCTCCCAGATGATATTAAATTACAATTTTAGCACCTAGCCACCATAGCCAATCGGGAGAGATGCAGCAATTGTACTTCAGCCATATTTAGCCAATTGGTTATATAATCTCTTACTTTCTTTAAATTTTAAATTGGATTTTATTTGAAAGATGTTACTGGCTTTGGTAAGAAAAAAAATCTTATTTTTCATTTGTCATTTAAAAACGTGCACACATTCAGTCATGCTGGATAGAGGTCATGACATCTGATAGAATTAGCTCTGTTTTGTCAAAGCATATGCTGTGATGCATGTCATATTCTTAAAAGACATATGTCAATTCTGTTTTTGCAATCAGATTGCTGGATTACCATAAATGGACTATGATCCTTTAAATTATATTAGATTAACAGAGTTGGAAGGGACCTTATAGATCATCTAGTCCAATCCCTAGTATCCTAGAATGTTTGGAATTTTTATCAAGGTACTGTAGTGAAAAAAAGTTACCTGCCCCAATGGGTGATTTGCAAAATAGGTCAGTTCAGATAATATTTCTCCTACTTCTCTAAATTATGGCTTTAAATGGCTTGTTGGATAATTGAGGTGTCAGATCTTATATTGTCTGTTTCCAAACTCAGTGTCAAGTAGATTTCTTCACTCTGCAACTTTTGTTTCACCATCTTCTAGATAAGAGATAGCAGATTTCTCCCTGCCTATTGGTTAAATGGCTAGTTACTTTTGTGTTGCCACTCTCCTCAAGTCATGACTTCAGGCATGGGCAACAAGCCAGTTGATCAATTCCTGTCACAACTAATGGATCAATGCTTGGTTGATGTGAAAAAAACAAATTCTTGAGTTTGCAGGAAAACACTAGGTAGAAAAACAATCTTGCTGATTACTGAAAAATGCTTACCATCTTCCTGCTTGTGACAATTGCAGGCATGCTCAATAGTACGCTTTTAATTTGTTCATTGCTATGAAGTTGGGAAAAAAACTTGCTCATGGCCTAGGTTCAAACTTAAGTCTTTGAATGAGATGCAGAAGCAGAAGCAGTAGAAGATTTTATAGGCTTATGGTTACAATAAACATGCATCTCAAATAGGAATTCATAGAATTGAAACAATTGCAGACAATTAAGTAAATTCAGCCAAATTGTAGAATGAATATATTTTTGTCTGAAATCAAGATGAATGTCTAGGGCTTAAGAAAACAGTAATTATTAAGAGAACTAGAGCAAGTTGAAAGTGCTCAATGTGTTTCTTGTTTTTGGTCTTTGCTTTTACTACTCTTTCTGTATACTTTGCTATTCAGTAGTGCGGTATTAGGGCTTAAGCGTTTTTTTCCATATAGAGCAGAAAGGATATTGACAGTAGCTTTCCCTTTATATGTATCTCTTATTTACAGTTCTGTGAAGGCAGGAGTATTTTTTTTTTCTGTACTCATTCCTTCCAAAGACCAACAAATCATCCTGTATATCCTGGCAAGCAGCATAATTAATGCTCAAGGGACTTTGCTGCTAGGAAATTCCCTCTATAGTTCTTTTAAAAATGGATGTTTATGTCATATAAAGAAACAGGTAGGGGGAAAAACAAAATTTATAGAAGGCTACTGAGGATTTTAGATGATTTGGTTTTAGAAAATGATATATGAATATTACACAGGAATTTACTCTTAGTAATCCAAAACTTTGCAGCAATATGTATAGCATATAGTATTCAATTTATAAGTTCACTAAGAAGCACACAAGATGTAGCCCTTGTTGTCTTTGGTCAGAAATTCTAAGAGTAAATACAACCGGAATGATTAAAGATAGAAATAGAATCCTATTCCTTACACTTACTGGGCAAGAGTCCTGGAGTTCTTTAGGTTTAATATACACTTATTATGCTGTAACCCTATGCAGATTAGCACCCACTTTTTCTGATATATGTATAGAAAACAAGTTTGTATATACATAGCATGACAAATCAAACTGACTGGAAAAAAATATTGTCTCCAAAGATGTAGGATCAAAATTCACCCATCTTCCTTTTGCATAGGGAAGATGACACAATGGGCAGCTGAACTTTATTTCAACACTGGAAAGTCAGTATTAATGATGAGATGGCACTGAGTACAGTATGTATGATCCAGACAGAGAATACAGAGCCTTCCTCGCTTTTTTACAAGGCCCTCAATCTGGAGAAGTACCTAAATTTTGGATTTGAGAACACGAATACTGCCATCAAGGGCAAAAAGAAGTTGCCATGTCTGTCTTCATAATCTACCTAGGACAAACCTCAGATCTTCAATCTGTCCTTCTGCATTAAAAAAATAAGCATCAGATTGCAATAGCAAAAAAGGTAAATAAACTTAATGATGTCCTGTCAAGTCCTACAACAAGCCTGAAATTATAATAGATTTTACACCCTGTTTAAACATATATCAGTTTAGCCACGAAAGTGTAATAAATTGAAATCCCAACCCATCTGGAAATGATTTGTTGGCTAAAGTTGGACTACAACCTGTCAATCGCAAGGATATTATTTATTCTGCTCCATTAGTAATTTTTTCACTAACTTCTATATGCTTATTAATTCTTATTCAAAATGTAAGTATTAAACATTTAAGGAGGGAAATGATCATGAAAAGAAAGAACCGTGATGCTGCAACTTACATTTTTTCCCCTCTCTCTAACCTATAATTATTTATTCAAAAACAAATTAAGTATAAGTTACTCTTGGATAAGCAGATACAATATTGCAGGCATACGGAGCAAAATATTGTTGCAATTGTTTAATAGTATTTATGGAGATATTTTCTTAAGAAATTATAAGAAAATAAATCCATAAAAAGATCAACTAACTAGTTTATGGCTGAGTGAAAATAAAAGATCATATGACAATTTTATTACTGAGATAGGTTCTATAGCTTATTCTCATAATCACCCCACAATACTTGTTCCCCATACTTAAATGACTTTGGATATTAAAATATCTCAAGAATGATAGGTTGTGAGTTTGCAAATACAGAAACTAAAAGAAAATGTTCTGGAGAGGAAAGTGCAAGAAACACAGTGACATAATATTTTCAGAATACTAGCTATGCAGATCCTGGAAGGGTCTATCCATACGTCACCATACTGTAATTTTATCACTGGAATGTCCTCTAATGAAAAAGAAAGCAGCACAGTGCAAGACTGGAAAACCTGCTGTGAATAATGCTATTTGAAAAGTATTTCTCAATTTAATGCAACAAAGTTATATCAAGTATTCACCTTTTTTGCTCTGGTCCAATTTATGGAGCAAATATTTTTACATCTTTGTAGCAGCCAACTAGTGGCTTTTACAAAGTAGATTGAGCATTGCAACTAAAGAGCATCAGAGATCACTAATGTTACCATAAATCAAAAAAAAAAAAAAAAAAGGAAGAGGAGGAGGAGGAGGAGGAGGAGGAAATTTGAACTGACAAGCATTAAATCCAACCTCCTCCAGGCAAATATTAAAGGAGTTGGTAGGAAACAATTAAATCTTGTATTCTTATGCCTCCCTTCAGCTTTATAACTTTACAGTTTTTCAACTTTCTGCCTTTAGAGAAGTAAACATGATTGGAAATAAGATTGTACCTTTGCTCAACTTAGTGAGGAAACAGTTGCAATCTCAAAAACTAGCATTTTTAGTTTCAACTTCATATATTATACACTGGATAGCATGAAAATTGTTTTAAATATTATTTCTTATGTTGCTGATATGTTAATTTTGATGCTTCTATGAGAATTTATGAGATTGAAAGGCTGTTATCTCTGTTCAAGAACATGCCATCTTCCTTTTGGCATTTTGGAAAGATGGATTTTTACTTGACATTTACTGTATAACAGATTCTTGCTTGAAGAAACAAACTTGCTTGTTTTCTCTCTTGTACATGAGGAAAAAATAAAATTCCTCATGATCTCAAATACTATTTCAGAGCGATTGCTTTATTAAGAGTAAGACTATCTAAAGATTACAAAATAATGAACAAACGTTTATCTAGCCAAGCCAAAAATATTCAAGCAATTAATAAAAAGCTTATGGTGACTTAAGGAGGAAATTAACTTCAGTTCTCAGTGACTTGGTACAGATCCAAATTTACAAGTTTAGAATAGATGGACAAAAATAGAGAGTAAAATGTGACTAAGACAAATCCAACCAGCAGACCAGAGTCCAAACGTTTTTGACTTCAAAGTTCAGTAAAAGGCTTTTTTTTTCTTTTTCTCCCTTCCTTCAGTTAACTAAGAACCTGAAGGAATTGTCTTTTGTGCAGAGATCAGAGCATCCTGGCCTAGCTTTTCTCATTTTATCCTATCCTATCCTACCCTACCCTACCATACCCTACCCTATCTAATCCTAATCCTATCCTAATGTACCAGCTTTGATTCATTTATTTTTATTATTTATAACATTTCTATATCAAGTCAATGCTAAAATAAATTCCTCAGAGAATTCACAAAAAATAAGCACAAAGGTCAATTATATTTTAAAAAATTAAAAATTAAAAAGGGAACATCTGTAAAAAAATTTAAAAATCCAAATTCATAACTGCCCAATTAACCACACACAAAATATGAGTTGCAGATCAGGCAATGACTTTAAACTGTCTTGGATACAAGTACCAATAGTTAACTTTTGCCCCCAGTGCTTTTGCTTCAAGGTAAGCAGTGGGCTGAAACAGCAATTTCCAGAATCCAAGGTGCTCTATTGATGCAAAGAAAGGGTTGGGAAGCTCAGCAATAAAAGATGGGGATAAGAATCCATCTGCATATCCGGATTCGGCCAATTGTGATTTCAAAGCCACAGTGACTTGGCAATTAAAAACCACCGTCATTCTCCTCCCCAAAAAAGTACGTGGCCCGAGCGCCCCTTTGCTCTTGCTGCAGCTGAGGTGGCCTCAGCTGTTCAGGCCTCGGCTGAGAGCGAGGAGAACGCCCAGCCGGGCTTGCTCGGGGAGTCGCAGGCGTGACAGAGCTCTTTTGCCTCCCTGGCAGCCCCACAGACGCTTGACGCACCCCGCCTCCGGGCTGAGTTGTGGCCATTGGCCTCACTCCCTTCTGCCGCTTCTGCCGCCGCCGCCGCCGCTGCGCACGGGGACCGCCCATCTCCAGAGCAGCCCAGCTTGCCCGCCCGGCTGACTCACGTGGCACTCGGGCGCAGCAGCAAGCGTTGCGGAGGCTGGGGAAGGAGGGGAAAACAAAAGGGAGCTGTCAACGCCGAGAGCTGCACGCCCGGTAGCTCGGTATAAGAGCAGGTGAGTGACGAGCGGACGGGCGAAGGAGGCGCTGACTGGCGCTTCTCTAGGAAGGGGCAGGGAAGCAAGCGAGGGGCGGAATGGGAACCTTCTTCGACAGTCTCTCTCCCCCCCCCCGCGCCCCCAGAAATTGCTAAGGCAACAGCCCGGTCTCTGGCCGCCTGGAATCGGGTTGGTGTTCAGAACCCGAGGCGAGGAAACGGAAGCGTTCCGCCGGACGCTGTTGGATGAGCGGGAGAAGGGGTCGCCCCGCTGGCACCGCCGAGGCTCTGGGAAGGCTTCCCGCGCAGAGAAGGCGCGCTCCTTGGTCGTAGGGGAGCCGGAGGTTGGGGCGGGGGATTCCCAGAAAAACCTGAAGTTCGAACCAAGAAAGAGTTGAGTTGGGAGGGAGGGAGGGAGGAGGTTGCTTAGTAGGCAGAAACTGGTAGGTAGGCACGGGGGGGGGGCTGTTTGTGGTAGGAGCTGAAGCTGCTGCTATCAGCAGCAGGGAGAAGCTTCTACAAAGCAAGCTGCTTGAGGTGGCTTGGAACGAACCTCCCTGGGTGGCCGGCCAGCCGGCCAGCTGAAGTTAAAACAATAAATAGCTCAGGGGACAGAGGTAGGAAGGAGTGAGTTATTGGAATCTGGGCTAAG
Organism: Arizona elegans; assembly: GCA_022577455.1. Taxonomy (NCBI): domain Eukaryota; kingdom Metazoa; phylum Chordata; class Lepidosauria; order Squamata; family Colubridae; genus Arizona; species Arizona elegans. The sequence continues at coordinate 34,242,771 of JAKOOJ010000002.1, read as the reverse complement.
TTAGGATGCTGAGAGGTCTTGATGGGCTTTACTGAGTGAATGGGGTGGACTTCTGATCCTGGGATTGAGTTGAAAATGGGGTTATTTCACCCAACCTTGGGCTCAAAAATACAAAGCTCGTTTTATCTGGAATAAATATTCTGATTATTTTGCCCGTTGTAAAAATGTTGAAGGCAGGTCATTAAGCATAACTTTTGTGGGATGTGAGCAATGGTAGTTGTTGAGGGCATTTTGTCATAGATTTGTACTTACTGAAGAACTCTTGGCCTTGCCAAAATTTATTTCTGCTTTCTAAACCTGCCATCAATCCTTTGGGCAGCCCTGCTGGCTTTATAAGAATTTCTCAGTCAAGGAGCCAATCCAGTTCTGATTTTAGAACACTATTAATTCAGGAAATCGTGGTGTCAGGCTGAACAGCCATCCTTTGTTTTGAGCACCAATGTGATAGTGACAGGCAGTCTGAAGTGGGGCCTTGTACTGGTTTTCCGCTGAAAAGTTTCCTTTCTGTTCTTTTTGTACACAAAATGGCAAGGATGGGGGAATTGGCATAAATCCCATTTTGAATCAGCAATCCATCCTGGTTTAGAGAATTGTTATTGCTTTTTTTTTTTTTACAAAATAAAAATGGCCAAGTTACTCATACCAGCAGACAGGAACAGTAGACATACTGCAATAGACATACTGGTACTTAGCAGAGTAATTTTGATTTCTGCTGTGATTAAGTCTGTTGTTGGAGCAAATGTATCTCTGGTTTTGTTAATTTCAGACAAACACTTGCACACATAAAAACATCTACACAAACATGCTGCAGAGCAGATGGATAATTAATTTATAATTTATATTATAAATTAAACTGGAGATTAGCAATTAGGTGCATATAGCAATATCAAAACAGTTTTTAAAAACCAAATACAGTAGCTGAAATCTCTAGATACAGTAGCCAAATCTTTCAAGTTCTCTGCATTGTCATAGCCAACTTTGAGAGATTTTAGACTCTTTGTAATTTTTTTAATTTGTGTCAGTATCCTCCACGTTGTGTGAGTGGTGCATCCATCTGAATGTTTGGTGAAGCTTGATTTATGTCACAGGAACTTAGTTTCAATGATGGCAAGGTCTGGACACAGGAGTTCTGGTGCTGTTTATTTAGATGAGCAGGAAATTTTCCATGTGCACTACATTTTATAGTATATTTTAACATATTTTGAATCTATTTTTTTTTACCAGAGTGTAAAACCATTACATCTAGGATCTAAAATAATCTGATTTCTTTCTCTAGGAGTGTTTATCCATTTACAAATAAACTTGGCAAATGTGTGTGTGTATGTGTGTGTGTAGGCATGGTGGTATTTAGTTTTCCAGGGCATAAGGATTTACTTGTCAAGAGATATCTATTTTAAGGTGACCTTTTCTCGAGATACAGTAACATCCTACTTCATGCCTAACAGATTAACTATGATTTGAAAACAGAAAATATAAGCTTTATGTTTCCCTAATATATAACACGCAATCCTGTCTTATTACTATAACTGGCCTGCAACTTTTCAGAAATAGTGCCTGTTAATTTGCTTCCTCCAACACCCATTAAAGTGGTGAAACTCCTAGACTCCCATCCAACAGTGGGCTGCACTGAGAGTGCTGTTGAAATTCTGTCCAATGCTTCGTGCCTTTGAGGTCTGGATGGTAAGAAACAGTCTGAAGCTGAACCAAAACAAGACAAAATTGCTGTTCATCCAACAAGGCTCTGATATTTCACTTAGAGAAGTGGCATTGAATCTGAAGGAGCAAGTCCATACTTTTGGTATCCTGGTTTGCTGCAGCTGGTAACTAGGAGGGCATTTGCCCAACCGAGCACTCATTACAGCTGTGGATCTTGAGTTGAAAGACCTTGCAACAATAACTCATGCTCTCTTCATTACTTGGATAGAGTACTGCAATACTGTCTGCATGAGGTTGTGTGCAATTGGTTCAAATGCAGAGCTTTTACATTAAAATGGCATTATCTGCCATAAGCACTCATGTCCAGCATTGGCTACAGATACTTTCTGAATGTAAAAGTGCTGCTTTTGACTTGGTGCCAAGGTATGTTCAGGACTGTCTTTAGGTAGAATTAATAGATACATCTTAAAAAAATGGGGGCTGTTCTTTTCTACTATGACATCAGGACAGAGATTAGGAGGAGATGTTTTTTCATGGTAGTCCTCTTATCATGGAATGGCTTTTTCTGCTAAGTTAAATTAAACCCTATTGGCCTTCCAGAAGCAAGCTAAGAGGGAGTTCTGTGGGAGACTCCTTTCAATTAGTTGAGAATCTGACAGGAATGTTTATATAGTTCCTCCAATTATACTCCTGGCTTTATTTTTGGCATTATACCTGTTATAGCCTGGTGTTTTATGTTCTGTACACAACTGAGTCATAAGGTTGCAGCAACTACAAATAAAATATACTCTGTCTCTATCCTTGTTGTGAAAATATGAACTATATTGTTTCTAATTTCTGCATTTAGAGTATACTCTAGAAATGTACTAATATTTTCATCATTAATCTATTTCTAAAAAAGAAAATATCAGAGTAACAGGAAAAATTGCCTAGTTGTTCGTCCACAGGAATAATACCTGCAACGTGACCAGCAGAATCAGAACAAAGGTTTAAAGTTGCAGCCTCTACTTTCATTAACACTGTTGTTGCTCTTGTAATAATCTGCTGGTATGCTTGAATTAAAAATACATTTAATGTCTGGTGTACAGGATTTAGCATATCAGTACTCAGTCACTCCCAAAGCCATGGCCGAAAATATATTGTACTATTGTACTAATGGGTATAGTATACTCTTCATATGCCTAGACACTTTCAAATGTTATGAGTAAAAAAATTGCAAAATGTTCATAAATGTCCAGGCCCACAGCTTGGCGTTCAAGCCTGATGGGGCTCAAGATTGACTTAGCCTTCCATCCTTCCAAGGTTGGTAAAATGAAGATCCAGATTGTTGGGAGCAATATGCTGACACTGTAAACCACTCAGAGTGGTGTAAAGCACTATGGAACAGTATATAAGTACTATTGCTATAACTAGATGTGTCTTTTTCTTATTGGGTACTCTGGGAGGGAGGGATGTTTTCCCAATTAATGGTAGGGTTTGTAACAGTCATACATTTATTTAGGAGAATAAAGTTTGAAATAAATGGAGATTTTGCTTGAAAATCTTGAACTCTATAACCCAGTATTATAGCTGGGGCTAAATATATTGTATTGTAAAACACACACTTCATTTTAAATATATAGCAAATAGTTTTTAAGGGAGGAAATATGTTTCTAAAGGAAGGAATTAATTTCAAAGCATAAACAAACTTTGAGGAAAGCCCAGCAGATTAGCAAAAGAAATATAGAGAAAGGAATGCCAAGACATTTTTATTTAATGCCCCATATTTCTCATATTTGTTTTGGAAACAGTATTGTTACATGAATTACAAGTCATAAAGTGGATCAAATCTTTTTTTATATATGCAGTCATTCAAAAACTGCTTAGTATTCTGTATCCCATTTCTGGATCTTTTTTCTGTATAACTCTCAAAGCTATTGTTCCCTTGTTTATATTGCAGTTAGTCATAACAATATAGTTTTACTAGCAGCATAGAGCAATTAGCATCAAGTGAATCCTTTCAAATGTGAGATTTAAATTTACCACTCAGCTGATGTGAATGCTTCAGATAAAATTTAAAGAAGACAGAAAAAAGACAGTTACAGATCCTAGAAAGGTTATTTTAATGATTCACAGAAAGAATGTTTGAAGTTCTGCCCTTCCTATTGCATCATCTGTTTTCAATGAAACCCCTTCTGGAGGCTGAGGATATTTTTGAATTATGTGGAGTGATGTATGGGAAGATGAAATATACATACAGTATCTGCCCAGAATAAACTCCTATGGAGTTCAATAAGGAGCCCAGGTGGCGCAGTGGTTAAAGTGCAGTATTGCAGGCAAATTCTGACCATAGCCTTGAGTTTGATCTTGATGGGGCTCAAGGTTGATTCAGCCTTCGATTCTGAGAATGCTTACATTGTAAACCACCCAGAGAGTGCTGCAAAGTGGAGTTGTATATAAGCCTAAATGCTATTGCTATAAGGCTTACTTTTGGTTAAGTGGTAGAGGTTTGCAACCTTAGTGAAGTTAATGGGGTGCGTATTGTCCATTCTGTTATTTCTCCCAAAGCTGTTATTCTCTCTCAAAAGATCTCCAATGGCTCTTAAGACAGAATTTTTGTGAGGGAATGGGATGCAGGAAAACTGCAGATGGAGGGACCTACCTATTTGTATTCAAAAGGAATATAACCCCTCCCTCTATTCCAAAGGAATATTAATTGTAAATTAGGCAGGAATAAGGCATTAGATTAAGCAAAATTAAACCCTTTCTGAGACTTACTCTGGTAGCATTTTATGTTTTGATTTTAGAGGGTTAGTTAAATAGTCTTGTAATAGGAGATAAGGTGAAGTTTGATCTACTGTTGTACTGTGCCAGAAAGGCATATAGATTGCAACAGTAATACTCAAAAGAAATCCACCTAGGTGTTATTGGAATACAGTTCTCCTAAATTGCTGTGCTTTATAAACTCTGGCTGAGTTACCACTTTTCTTTCCAGCATGAGTAATACAGGAGTCTGATGTTAAAATGCATGTTAAAAATATTTTGTTTTTATAGTCAACCATCTGTCTGTTGCTTGTGCTGTTCAAGGTTAGGTTATTATTAGTAATTATTCAACAGAGTGTGCTAGACATTCTACAGAATGCAGAACTGAAACAGGGTGCCTGCCCAGTAGATTTTTAAACTAAGCAGAGAATGACAGTAGGAAAGATCTGGATTTGGTTATGAAGTGAATGAACTATTTGAGTAGAAATAAATCCAGAATAGATAAATCAGAGTGGAGTCAGGAAAGCTACTGAGGAAAGATTTAAGAGGAGGGAAACAATTTATTGGATAAATCTGGAAAAACATTGTTCTGCACTGGGACAGAAGACAATATTGTTGAAGGATAATCCAGTGTTACTCCATCTCTTTGTTAATCCTTAAGACCTATCAGTGGAGACTTATAGAATGTAGAGTATATAGAAAGGGAAAGTTATAAGTGTCTGTGTTAGTTCTGAATTAATACTATGGGAAATTCTGAAAAGAAGATAAGAAGCAGGACACCAGAGAAATTTCAATAGCGTGTCAAATGTTCTTGTTTGCAGTTTAATAAACTTCAGGACAGCTGGATTTTTCATAAGGATTATTATGTATTGGAATAATTTGAAACAAAAGGACTAGCGTATTTCCTCTAAACAGGCCTACTTTGACATTTGGGGAGTCTTGTTATCCTCTTAAAATAATAATCATAGTAAAGATTAAAATTTGAAAAGTTTATAGCCGCATGGAATGGTACCTGAAGATAATGCAGAGGAATAAAAGAATAAATGTCAAAATTGACATTTTTAAAGTAGAGATCATTGATTTGCTGGTTAGTTTTTCTGACACTTTAATTATACATTTAATTGCACAAATAAAAATTGCATTTGCTATCAACCTTATTTTATCTGACATATACTCTTCCCATTGTAGCTTAGGTATTTTTAACTTTTATTTTGAAAAAGCATTATTTCAAATGTCTTAACCCCTGAGTAATGCAAACTGACTTCTTTTAATCATACTTCTTTCATATGAATCAACATAGAATAAACAGTTTGTGGTTGCAAAGTAAGAGAAAAATTGATGCTCCACCCAATAAACTAAATAAATGCTGCTTTAGGAGTCCTTAACAATTTATCTTTCCATAGTTTATGAGTACTGCGAATAGTGGGTCTTTAATTAGGATGACACTAAAACCACATGACCAAAGTTTTACATTTGACTTAAATGGGCTATATCATCCTTCCCAATGGAGTGCCATCCAAATCATCTGAAATGCAACTCCTTGAAATCACAGCCAACATACAGCAAAATCCATTTTATGTGGGAGTAAGAGTTGCTATATCAACCCATTCATTAAGCTTTAGTGAAGTACTAAGTGATTTAAAGAGAGCAAACATTCTCACTTTAAAAGGAAGAAAGAAGGACCCAGGGAATTATAAACCATTTTGACATCAATATCAGGGAAGATTCCAAAGCAGATTGTAAACAGATTGATCTGTAAACATCTTTAAAACATTAATCACCAGAAGTTACCATGGATATGAAAAGAACAGATCTTGACAGACTGTCACATTTTTTGATCAAGTAGTTTCCTATGCAATATATTGTGTTAATACTATATATAATTGCTTGATTTCAGAAAAACATTTGGCAAATGTATAAGGAAATGTCTTGCCATTCAGATCTGGTTATCTTCGGAGGGACTTAAAAAACTCCATCTCTTTCAATATACATAGAAGGTAGACTAGAGAAAAGGTCTTTGTAGTACTTGCACTTGGAATCACTTGCCTTCCTTAAGTACAAGTAAGCACAATCCTGTTAGCATGTTGTAAAGTAAACTGTATTCTTTCATTGAAAATTCAGCCCCAGCTAATTTGATAAAAGTTACCTCTGTTACAGCTATTTTTATTGTTGATTCTTATTGTTATATTTAACATTTTGTCCCTTGTGTTATGTTATGTGCTATCAGAGTCATCTGCAAAGAGGCAAATGCAATTTTAGGGTGCATCAAGAGAACTACACAGAGAGGGTGAATATAGGACGTTTTCATGCAGATAATGTGCACTAATTGTGAGCATTAGGTATTTAGAGTGATATCAGTAAAATAGAATGTTGTGGGTGGAAAAGAGAGTCTGCTTTAAGTCAAGGTCCATTCCTGGCAATCTCGACATGTCTAAGTGCCAAACTTGGTAAATTTGTTTGACTCATTTTTATCCCAACTTCCTTTTGCAGCTTTTGTAGCATACTGTCTACCATTTTTTCACCACCATAAGTTAAAGTGTATGATAGAGTGAATTGAGAAAGAGTGCTTAGCTCAGTCATTTAGTGAGCATGCATAGCTAAGGATGAAGTTCATACTGGTCCTCCACTGGCTTTTTCCATAAAGATTGCTAGGAGTCCTATGCTATCTCTTATAAATACTAACCAGTCCTGACCCCACTATACTGCTGATACTATGCAAGGTCAGCCAAGTCCTGCCAGCTATTGGAAAATGTTTTATGTTAAAATATAACTGAGAATTGGTTTATAGTTTCATGTTAAATCAAAATGTCTTTTCAAGAATACTCAATTTTATTGCGATAACTATTTCTAACTACCTGTTCCTCCCAAAATAAGACATCCCCTGATAATAAGCCCAATTGGGCTTTTGAGTGCATGGCACTCAATGGAGTTCAAAAAAACATAAGACGGGGTCTTATTTTCAGGGAAACACGGTAGTTAACTAGATAAATAGTTGCATAATTTCTTCCAAGACAAAGTTGATGAAGTGACATGCAGTTTATGAATGTTTGTGCTACAATGTATTTATTTTTATTTCCAAGACACCACAATATGTTTGTCATTAAAACTGCACAACATGATTAGAAATCTGCAAAAGCTACCATATTTTTCTTGTATTAGCATTGTAGCTGAGTACTATATGATAGTGATCCTATCACTATCAGCTGCTGTGTGGTCTTGCTCATGGAGCAAACCTTTGGCCTGAAGGAGAAATGCAAAATGCAATGTTATATCAAATAGGAGCCAAAATATTTGAGAGCTGGAATTATTTAGATTCAAGTCTTAACTATGCATATATATCCTTATTTAAAAAAAAAAAAAAAGATGGATTCTGGTGCTGCAAGGTTTGGTGACCTTTGCAAGGGAGAGGGGGAAAAAAGTCCTTTATCTTATCTATGCCCCCAAGCTCTAGACTGACAGTAATTTAAGACTCTTTTCTAGGCTGTCTTTAAAAAGATTATTCCTCATAAATGCTGAAATTCCAAAACTGCATATTGACCACCTTGCATTTTGCTATATAAAATCCAATGCAGGTTTTATGAGCTAACTGGAATCTGTCATGCAAGAGAAAGAGAACAAGCTTGATTGTTACATGATCCATAATGATTGCTTGCTCTCTGGTGGTTCCAATTGACATAGAAACCACATGAAGGGATCCCCTGGGAACACAATGTAAACTGCTCATCTTTTTGTGGTCTCTAAAAGGAGCATCCTCCATGCAACTGTAGCATTTCTTCCCTTCTTATTCCTACATTCCTGTGATATTAGAATACTCTTTGAAGGAATGGTAGGGGAGTGCCATCCATGTGGCTTTTGTTATATAACAACCAATTAGTGACTCCATCCAGCCACCTCATTCTCTGTCGTCCCCGTCGTCTTTTGCCCTCAATCTTTCCCAGCATTAGGTTCTTCTCCAGTGAATCCTTCCTTCTCATTAGGTGGCCAAAGTATTTGAGTTTCATCTTCAGGATCAGGCCTTCTAAAGAGCAGTCAGGGTTGATCTCCTCTGGGACTGACCAGTTTGATCTTGCAGTCCAAGGGACTCACAGGAGTCTTCTTCAGCATCATAGTTCAAAGGCCTCAACTCTTTGGCGCTCAGCCTTTTTTATGGTTCAACTTTCACAGCCATACATTGCAACTAGGAAAACCGTAGCCTTGACTGTATGCACTTTTGTTGGCAGAGTGATGTCTCTGCTTTTTAGAATGCTGTCTAGATTTGCCATAGCTTTCCTCTCCAGGAGCATTTCTTGGCTGCAGTCCCCATCTGCAGTGATCTTGGAGCCCATGTAATACTTACTTGGGCTATATTCTTACATAAATTTAGTGTTGTCTTCTATCTTTTTCCATCAAATATTTTTCAGTCAAATCTATTTAATATATTCTTTCCAGGGTTACTTAATGAATTTGTTTTTCTGTTTTAGAATATTAATTTTCACCAAGATTAATATTAATCACTAAAATATTTTTGCTTAATACTCCATTAATTTTACATTAGCACTTCCTGCATATCTATGTGTTGAAAAATGAGCATTGGCAAAAAAATGTCCATACCTGAACAAGGATTTGCAAGTGGTGAAATAAAGATTTGCAAGTGGTAAATATCAATTCAAATAATGTATTGAAACAAACAGAAATTGTATGAATAGGCATGTGAAATATAACTGCAGTTCCCTTGGCAAATTTCCAAATCGTATTCAAAAAGGAGAAGGAACTGCTTTACTATAAATCAGAAATTTGTATCTTGAGTCAGAAGCTCCCAGACAGACACAATGTTGTAGAATGCCATTTTCTTACAGCAACCAGAAAATGATTGAACCAAATTCAACCATGTATAAATAAAATGATATGTAAAACTGGATACTGTAGTATTTAAAAAGATTGCTCTATTGTCCATATATTAAGCTGGAAATAATATATTTCTATATTATAGCTATTATAATTATATGAATTTTCCATTATACAGTTAGGTTTAATTAGTTCATCTCCAGTCTACAGTGAGAGACCATTCTTAAACAAAATTTCCAACCAGGTACTTCCTACAGGTGTTTGAATATAATTACCAGAATTCCATAGCCTACATAAGCATTGGAGGATTCTGGGAACTGCAGCCCTAGTATCTCTAAAAACATTCTAGGAGAAGCATCTTTTTTTCTTTTTTCTTTTTTTCTTTTTTTTTTTTGTGGTGGTGACTGGAAAGTTTTGTATTGCATGATGCAACATTTAAACAGATGCAATGATATGCCCTAGGGGTCCTCTATAAGCTGTAGTGTAAGGATTGCAGCATTGTCCTCATTATCCTGAGGGATATGAGACCTCATGGGCATGAAAAAGTGATGCTTTGTTCAAATTTTCAGATATCTTACTCAGATATGAGGATTCTAAAACAAGATTAAATTGATCTCATAATCAGGATGTACAAAGTCAATGTACTGGATATTTCTTCTATTTTCTGTTAAACTAAAAATTGCTATATTTTCTTTTCTAGTATCAAATTGCTACAAGAAAGAGTTCATCTAAGCAGACACTACAAGTGGATGAATATACAAAGTAAGTTCTGAATACTTGTTGCACTACTTAGCAGACAATAAATTAAATGTCATATTTATATACATTGTTCTCTTGATATGAAGTCTAAAGTACTTGACTAAAAGTATTAAGCAATTATCCCAAAACATCAATATTACAATCAATGTTGATGCTTCTATATCTACACAATCAATAAAACAGTTCAGTGCTATAGTAAATTCATAATGATTAACTAATAAATATAAAATATTGGAAAAAGATAACATCAATTTAAACTACCTCATTAATAACTACTGCATTACAGCAATTAAATATTCAGTAAGCTGCATAAGAGTTGATATGAAGATATATCCACAAGGTGGCAATGTCTTGAAAGTCTCTGAAAAAGTTATTCTTCAGTCAGAGATTCTTGGTGTTGCTATAGAAGTAGCAAGATCTTATTTGGGGTTTGCAAATACTGTTACAAATACTGTCATTTTAACATAGAACACAATAAACATCCAACTTTAAAACTATTATAAACACTGAAGTATTCAAATAAATGAACAGTAATTATTATAATTCTGTTTTATTGAAATGAATTAATAGAGATAAATGGTTAATTTTTAATGAAGCAGGTTTATAGATCCCTGATCCAGTTTTGAGAAATTTGTTTTTCTTGAGTTAGAACATTTAAAAACTTGATTGTTAATAGGGAGGGAGCCCCTGTTTGTTCTTTGCAATCTTGCACTGTATTATCCACGGCATAAAAGTTTTGCATAGATTGGATAATATTGAACTAATTAAATGAATGAGTCCTTCCACCACCCAGTATTGGTCACCATATTATAAAAAAAGATGTAGAGACTCCGGAAATAATGCAGAAAAGAGCAACAAAGATTATTAGGAGGCTAAAACATGAAGAACGGTTGTCAGAACTGGATATGCCTAGCCTTGTGCAAAGAAGGACTAGAGATAACATGATAGTATTCCAATATCAAAGGGACTGCTACAAAGAAGAGAGGGTCAGCCTATTTTCCAAAGCACCAGAAGGCAATATAAAAAACAATGGATGGAAACTAATCAAGGAAAGAGCAACCTAGAAGGAGAAATTTCTTAACAGTGAGAAACATTTTAACCAGGAATATTACTTTTCTAATTTCTCAAAATAATAGTCTTAGTTACATTCCAGGTCCAATACAACCATAAAAATAATCATACCAAAGATTCAGGACGGAACCTGTTTGTGGAGAAGGAAAGACAGTAAGATTTTTTTCCTTTAAAATGTAAATAGATTTGCCCTGACCAGGCCTATGGGTTGGATTCCATCCTACTAATTGCAATAGATCTATTTCTATTGATATTGAAGTGTGAGTTATGGACTGAAAGACCAGAAGAATATGAGTTCCACTCATCTCTAGCCAGAAATCTCTTTTCCCTGCCTTGGAAGGCATTTTATGTGTGCCATTATTACAAGAGCTCAAGCATACCTGCAAAAAAAAAAAGCATCTCTTTTTGGTAGAGGCACCAAGATGAATTTGTAAAGATGAAGAATTTTTTCTTCCTTAGCGCCTTTCAGACAGGATTTGGTAAATTTTTTTAAAAAATACGTTTCAGATATGCATCTCTGCTGATGCATTTAATTATTTTTTTCTCATAATTGGTTTTGTATTTCTGAGATTTTAAATATAGTACATTTTTCTTCCATTGGTAAGAAATCAAGAGTCTGGTAGTATCTTTTCCCACTGTCAGATTTTATTAAAAAGGCATAAACTTTTGTGAGCTGCAGTTCATTTCAGCAGATGCACAGATTAGCTAGTCTCATTTGATAAAGTCAGCTGCAGCTCACAGAAGTTAATGTCTTTTTAATAAAATTGATTATAGGTGTTCCTCAACTTACAACCACAATTTAGCCCAAAATTTATGTTGCTAAGCAAGACAGTTAAGTGAATTTTGCCCATTTTATGACCTTGCCACAATTGCTAGTTATTAAGATAGTAATAACTTAATCATTGTAGTTATTAAGTTAGTAACATGGTTGTTAAATGAATCTAGATCCCCATTGATTTTGCTTGTCAAAAGGTCGCAAAAGGTGATCACATAACCCTGGAATGCTCTACCATCATAAATACATGCCAGTTGCCAAGCGTCCAAATGTTGATCATGTGACTATGGGGATGCTGCAATGGTTGTAAGTGTGAAAAATGGTCATGAGTCACTATTTTCAGTGACAATGTAATTTCGAACAATTGGTAAACGAATGGTTGTAAATCAAGGATTACCTGTAATCATAAAAGGTATTATCAGACTTCTGATTATTTTTGCCATCAGAGAATAGCACAGCTACAATATTATCAATTGATAGGCTGATCTGTGAAGTCATTAGTGTTTAACATAGATAACATATTAATTATTTATGGATTTATATATGGAATTTACTATATACCCATCTCTCACAATCTGATGCTTATTAAGAGTAATATTAACATTAATATCATATGTGCAAACATCTGATTTGAGTCACCAGTCCAAAAATAATTGCAAAGCATCATGTTCAATTGGACACTCTTAATTACAAATTCTTTCTTTTAGTTAAAAACTTGAGGGATAGATATTTTCCCTTGATGGAAATGATATATAAAAGTTTATTTGAATGTTTCTTTTGCTCCTGTACATGTGTCCTATGGCAGTAAGATAAATTCAGAGCCTTTTTAGGGCCCTGCTTTAAAATAGCCTGAACTTTTTATATAATGCGCTTTTGCCTCTTTCAGCATTGATGTAACTTCTTTTTGCTTTGATCAAATTATTATAATGTTTCATTAATTTCCATGCAATATTTAGCTTTTATACATTATGTATCTCTCTGGTTTTTCTATGTTGCAAAATATACTAGTCCGTTGGTTATTCTGCTTACTACCTTATCTGTTTGTAAATTTCTTTTCTGTTCCTATGTTTATATTATTACACCACTTAATTTATAGTTTGGGATTTTTAAAATACAAAAATCTTATTAGAAAGCAAACATGTTAAATATGTTAATTATTCTCTCTTCCTTAGACTTTAACCCAGACCATTGAAAGCATACATTCTAAATTGTTGTAGGAGTTATAAATAATCTGTTGGAGCTGATTTTTTTCAGATTTTCAAGGAAAAGATTTTCATAATTGTTTGCACAGTCACAGAGAATGCATCTGAATATTTTCCATTTTTGTACAGGAGAGCACAATCTTTTGCAAGACTAGGAAGATGTACACCTGCTAAGATTCTATAATTCTTACTTTACAATATTATTAGTACTTTTGAAGCTAAATAAAAATAAAAAGTCCTTACATATCAATATCTATTGAACGGAAAGGACCGATTTTTCTATATATCTTTTATTGTTTCACCCGTTATTAAAATTTAATGGCGCATGTATGATTCCCAAATATGTTTTGGCCCTTCTGATTATCTAGTTTCCTTTGCCTCAGTCCTGGGCAATGATATTATTCAGGAGTGATTCCATAGTTTAAAAAAGGGTATTAGAATAAGAAGGAAAATGGTAGTGAAGTATTGTTAAGGAATAGTTAACCCTATCTCATTCATGGGTTGAGAACAAGATGAAGACATTGTGGTGGAGACACAGCAGAACCAATATGTTGCCAGAACTTGTTTGTGCTATTGAAAGGCAAAAGTGGAGAAAACTACAAAGAGATAGTGAATCATATTGTTAGAAGTTTAGTTAATAATGACAATAGTGTTAGTATATAATATATTGGCCTTCCAGAAGGCCCTTAAAACATGGTTCTATTAATTAGCTTGAGATTCCATGGTAGAGTGGAGCCTGTTAGCTGATTATATGAAAGTTAACGGATTGCACCCTTTGTATGTTTTCCTGCATTTTTTATTTATCTTCTTTTTATTTTAATTTATATTGATTAATTGAATGGTTTTTATGTATTCTTAGTTGTTTCTATGTATGCCACCCAGAATTATTATGTGAGATGGGTGGCTCTATAGATGGAGTTAAATAAATAAATATTCATTTAAAAAAGCTACAACTCAATGCTTCATATAAAGCACATCCTTTCTTCAACTTTCTTCAGTTCAAGGGCTTTCTACAACTTCTTTTTTGTATTATCGATCATACCAAAGTTTCTAGCTTGATCTTATCCTGTAGTTCTTCAGGAACTAACAGAATATTTTCTAATGCTTTTCTTTTTTTTTTAAAAAAAAAAAGGCAGCCTGTTTCTATAGAACTCAGATCTTTTGAATGCTAAGCTATCCGCTTTTCTTTGAAACTTTTCGTTTGATATATTCTAGCATGACCAACTGTTTGCTTGACATTTTTAGGCTTATTTAGAAAATTCCTTCTAAAAATACTGCCTTTTTGGACAACGTCAAACTTTCCACTCTGTTTTCTACATTTATTTTTATTCTTGTTCAAGGTCATGTGACCTTGAAGAATCTGCACTAATTCATCTGAAACCAAAAGAATAAAGCCAGTGGTCCTCTTCTTCTGTGATGTTGGATGTTTTCTTCTATTGGTTTTTCCTGGATGCAAACAGCTCATTGCGCAATAGCCACTGCTGCTAAATAATGCTAAGGAAGGGATCTTGGTAACTTTACCAGTGAGCAGATCCTATCCTAGTCAGTTTCTTCTTAATTTTAGAAACACATTAAAAAACAAAGATTCAAAAACTGTGCACTGATTTTTCCTGACCTTTTGTATAAGCAATATGCATCCAGTTCTTGCTTCAATCACTTCCCACCCCTTAAGCCCATGATGGTGAACCTATGACATGTGGCACATAGAGCCCTGTCTGCTGGCACTTAGGCCATCGTCCCAGGTCAGATTTCTGTGGTGTTTCTTTCGTGACTTTCTGTTTCCCTGCAAATGATGAAACAGAAGCTCACAAAAGGAAAAAGATCTTGCCGCGCTGCCGGTTTTGGGATGCGCTGCCTCCCTCCGGCCAGCTGGTCTTCGGGTCTCTGCTGTGAATGCACGCATGTCCATGCATGCACGTGCGTGCACACTTCTCAGTTTGGGCATGCGTGCATGCAGTTTGGGCACTCGGTGTCTAAAAGGTTCGCCATCACTGCTCTAAGCTGAAGCAAATCGTACCTTCACTTTCCCCCCTCCCTCGTACAGAGGCTACACAGCAACTTACAATCATGGATAAAGTTGTTTTGAAAGTTTTTGTTTGCAAAAGAGCTGCCATACGTTCTTTCAGCATAATGGCAACTGCAGACATTTTGATAGAAATAGATGTTGCTTTTACACCAAGGCACTTTTTTCCTGTAACAGCTGCTCACAGGATTTACTGAAAACCTGGATGGCAACAGGATGCTGGCAATTTCTTTGTGTATTTAGGTCAGCAACAGGGAGAATTGACTGGCTCATATTATTCCTTACCTATTCTCATTATTTGGAGGCTGCAGAAATGAAGATGGTTAAAGATAAACTTCAAATGATTTGTGGAGGATTGAAAACTATACCAATTGGAAATGTCCCAAAGCAGAGGGGATTTTCAAATTAATTAAATTTCAATTCTTTAAAACCAAAGAGCTAACATTCTAAATTAGATGATAAGAAGTGAAAGTGTGGAGAGAAATTTTGTGAGGAGATAAAACTCTCACTCATCCCTTTCTTGATTTCTAGTCTCTCATTAGTTCAGCCTTTGTGGCTGTCCTAACAACCTGGGGGCACTGAAAACCCCCCCAGAAATTAACTTTTCCGCTTTCTCTTTTATTGCTTGTGTCTTTTTAGAACCCTTACCATAAGATCTACCATAGTAGTGCTAACTTACAAAAAAACTGAATGTTGATGTATGCAAAAGGAAGGAATCCTGGAAGGGAAATAATTCTTTTGTTCTGTCCTGATGCCAATCCCTTTCATATAGAGGATACATTTGTTGTGAGATCTGTTGCTCAGTAATAGAATAGGGAAGATTTACAAGGAAATGACAGTATTGTATCCCAAAAGAATAGGAAAAGTTGCACAGTGGAAATGAAACCTTCATCATTTTCATCATTTTTATTCCTGGTAGAGTTTGACATTCTCTCTTTGCTGCTAAAATGTTTAAATCCCCCCTAAATATCATTTCTTAAGTGGCTTTAATGATCTCATCTTTCTCATAAGAAACTCAGAGTGATAGTGGTTTACATTCCTAACAACTCTGTCAAATGGGGTGAGAAATTATAACCATCCCGATCAACTTAATGAGTTTGTTATTTATTTGACTTCGTCTCATTCTAGCACTCTGTTTATTACTCCACACTGAGATAAAAAGATACATTTCACAGAATGTTTGCAACAATACGTGTGAGAGACAACGAAAGAGAATGGGAGCTGTGAATAGCTTTCTCAGTATTATTTGGCAGTTCATTTGTTCATCCTCCTTTTTGTTCTTGGCAACTTCAGTCTTGGGACTGTTGCATCTGGATATATGAACAGTGCCTAGAGGAACAGAAGAGCCACTGTTGTTCACAAAATACTTTCAGACTAAATGTCCTTTGAGCCTCTCTCCTGTTATTTATGTGAGCATCTGATAATCATTAATGCAAAAGGGAAAGAAATGGCTGTGACATAGGAGACCCTTGAGCCAAAAAAAGATACTGTACTCAGTTTGCAAGCTGATTGAAACACATTTGAATGTGTTCTTTTTTTCCTTTATTACATAGGCAACTTTGTAGCAACAACATCCATATCTGTAACAATATCAGCCATTTTTTAAAACACACACACACACACACACAAACACACACACAAAATCTCCTAGTGTAAAAATTCCCAAATCAAAGTTGTTCTTGGAAAACAAATTATGCTAACAAAATATAAGTTAGTGTCTTTTAATTTTAATGCTTTATTATTTGAATCTGGTTCTTCTGTTCTGATGAGAACTACCCAAGTACAACAGTTTAAAACAATGTTTGGAATGAGTTTTATGCAGAAAGAAAGGGAAATACTGAGATAAAGATACTTTTAAAGCATGTTTTAAAGATAGTCTGTTTTTTACAAAAACCCAAACATTTGCACTGTCCTATTTAATAAGAAATATTTTCTTTGTTTTCATTTGGGGGGAGAGGGTGAATGCAAGGCACTCTCTTTAGGCATGGTTCCCTTACCCCAAATTACGACTTATTAATTTGCTTAAAAGGCATAATTAAAGAACCAAACAGTATTCTAACTACTTGTTTTCAGTCTGTGTTCTTATATCAGTTAGTTCATAAATGGAAGTAAAGCTTTGAGGAGAATCTACAACTATAGCTGTGGGATCCTACTAAATGACTTAGTGTATTTGTAGCAGCTTGTGATGATGATAAAATTAAGTACATCTGTAATGTGTGCATTGTTTCCAAGCAGCGAATGTCAGCCAGGCTAAAAAGTCTGCTATCCATATGGAACTGATATCATTTCTTCTCTCTGTTCTCAGAATAGTTCTGCCAAAATTGTAACTATAAAAAAAGAAAAAAAAATGTAGGCCTTTTTTCTCCTTTCTATACCATAATTTTACCAAACACAGTTGGAATAAAATAGCTGGTGTTGAGAGTAGGTGTCCCCAGAAATATAGTTGATTTTTTCAGAACTGAAACAAATTTAACATGCAATGCTACAATGTTATATTCAGTATTTTTAGAATTTGTTGCTTAACAGGATCAATGAAGTAGATATTGAAATTTCAGTTTTTAAAAGGTAGCTCAAAATATTTTTACAATATCCAGAACTATTCTCTCAGCATAGTTTACAAGTTTTTAGATGTATCCATTAAGTTATTTTGCATCATGTTAATTTTTTTAATGGTGCAAGTATGTGTCAAAGTGCATTTCTCAAAGAAAGATAAAAGATTTATACAATCCAACATCTATAATGATATTTAAATATTTACTGTATATCAGGTCTATCTAACCTGCAATCCACAGACTGCATAAGGCCCTGGAGAGCTAGTGCAGCCCTGCAAGATAATAAAAAATATATAAAGAAGGAAACTTGTTATTTATATACATTAACTATATTATATATTTTATATGCAGCCCAAGATAATTCCACTTCAGTCAATGCGGCCCATGCAAGCCAAAAGATTAGACAACTGTTCTGTAAACTATTATTGCCTTACTGTTTACATAGCACTGTAAATATATGTAATGCTTTGCAGAGTACATGAAGTACATGATATATGCCCTTGACAAATTATAATATAATGCGGCTCAAAGAAAATGCAAGAAAAGTACAAACTTTTAAAATAAAAGTAAATAGAAAAGCAAATTGGAAGTGCTTCAACTAGACTAGTTAATAGCAATAGCACTTAGACTTATATACCGCTTTACAGTGCTTTACAGCCCTCTCTAAGCAGTTTACAGAGTCAGCATATTGCTCCCAACAATCTGGGTCCTCATAATTAAGGTCAGTGCCTGGAATGCACTACCTGACTCTGTGGTTTCTTCCCCAAACCCCCAAAACTTTAACCTTAGACTATCTATTGTCGACTTCACCCCATTCCTAAGAGGTCTGTAAGGGTTGTGCATAAGTGCACCAATGTGCCTACCGTCCCTGTCCTAATGTCCCCTTTTATTCGTATCCATTTCATGTATTCATAATCATGTTTATACTTTTATCTGTAATCTTATATATGCTTGACAAAATAAATAAATAAAATAAATAAATAGGTGGAATTACATAGAGCATGAAAACCAGAAAAGCTTTACCAAAAGTTTAATTTAAAAAAGTGGAATTTTTTTTTGGGGGGGGGGAGTGATTGCATCTTGAAACTGTTTGAAAAATTGACAAGCAAAAGTGTTTTTGAGGACTCCTTCCGATATAAAATAATACAACTAAAATAATGTGCAAAGATGTATCAATACTACATAAAAACTCCCTTTTTATGATCCTGTAGTTCTTATTTGGGGTAGAGTCAGGAAGACTGGGTGGAGATGAGCATTTCACATTAAAAATAGATAAATCCTGGAGTAGGAGTAGGATCCTGAAGAAAACTCTCAAAGAATTTCTCTATTTTTAATGTAAAACGCTCATCTGGAGTAGGTAGAGCCCAGTACATTATGCATTTGAGAATCAAAGCGAGTAGTAGTAAATAATTTGAGCATCTGATATGAAAAGATACAGCTTTTCCCTTATTTGTTCCATAATCAAGATCAGGGCTATAAATGTGGAGGAAAATGCCTATAGAGGTGTACTTGTAAAAAAAAATAAGAAGTTCAGTGTATATATGAGAAAGGAAGCTATAGGATTGCAGTGTCAAAATTTATGGATAGACTGTAGCACATCAGTTATCCTGATTGAGAAATTCAATCAATTTCCAGAAAACTGGCATTACTCACTGTATAATGGTCTACTGTTCTAAGATTTATTTTAAAAAAAGAAGCATGGATGTGGAGGAATATGGTTGTGGTTGGTCAATATTTCTTAAGAAATGTAATGAATTGGAGAAGATTATAGCACTGCTTATGCCCATTAGAAATGGGTAATTAGAGCAGATTATAGCACCTTTCTGAGAATCTTTGGTTTAATTATTTGTTTGGTAAGAATACTTGTACCTTCTCAATAAAGAGTAGTTAAAGAGCCAGCTTGGTGTAGTGGTTAAAGCATCAGGAGACACTGAGTTCTACACAAAGCCTATTGGATTACCTTGGGCCAGTCACTTTCTCTTAGCCCTATGAAGGAGACAATGGCAAATTACTTCTGAAAAATCTTGCCAAGAAAACTGCAGACCTTGTCCAGGGGGTCTTCAAGAATCAGACACAATTGAATAAAAGAAAATAATTAACACATGCTTTTCCCCCCCATATCAAATACTAGAGTGGGTTTGGCTCTGCTTGTGTTAGATTTCTTTTCCACTGTTCTCAATCCCTTTGAAATCAGACTTCCTTAAAACCATATCACAATTGAGATGGAAATAAAAGGCAATGATGCATTCTCACTCTCTTCTTCTAGGCTATTTTTCAACTTTCTAATCCACACTATACACCTAGGATGCCTTGATGATCTTCAAAGTACTATCCAGATCAAAACTTTTTAAAAAAAGATCATATTAGCCAGTGTTGCCTAGATGATGCCACCTATCTTGACTGATATTGAAATAGGTTAGGTTAAAACAAATAAAGAGCCAAGTTAATGTGATATAGTGATGTAGATTTTCAAAATTAAGACAAGGATCATTTTAGACAAATTACTACATAATCTATGAATGGGCAGATAGCCTTTGTTTGTCTTCAACTATTTCATACTGATTTACAAATTGTAAATCTTGTTTTTTGCAAATCATCCTTGAAACAGCTCATGCACATAATGATATGAACTTCACCCTAGGCAGCTTTGGAGAAAATGTGGTAGGCACAGATATTAGGAATTCATAGAAAATAAATGGTAATTTTGTTTATTTGGTCCTTACATCTGAAATTTCTAAGCCCATCACTCAGAAAACCCCCATAGTTTTCCAATTTACTCACATGACCTAAATTAATCTTGCAAAATCCACAAGTTATCTATTATTTGGAGGAATGGCTCTTCAAAAAAATTGTGATTTGGGTGGATATTTCTCTTCTCCCTGTTTAAAAGATTATAAAATCAAAGCTTTATTTATTACTTTATGGTAAGTAGATGAAAACAATTGTCAGGCAGGGATACTTGAGCCCAAAGGAGTGCTGTTATTTGGGTACTTAACAAGATTGTTGTTAAGATCTGTTACTTTTTACAAAACACATTTACCTGCCTTCCTCTTCATGCATATTCTGAAGGAAGAAAACCATCAAAGAGATTCAGTGAATACTCTTGAGGTTTTTAAAATGCATTTAAACTTTTCAAAGTGATTTCAAAAGCCTTTAAGAAAGGAGTGTTTTTAGATACTCTTTTTCCTGCTAGGAGTATATAAGAGGAAAATGAAAAATGTTTAACAACACACAGAGACTTTATAGTCAGATCTTTAATACTGTAAAAATTCAGCAGCACTGCTTTACTCATTTTTTTTTTGTTAACAATAAGGAAGGAAAGTGTATTGAAGTCTGAGAAGTGATTTTATAATGACAGTGATGAGGATTATACCATACAAGCACCTTATTAGGATTTATGTCCACAATTCTAATATTTAGATTACTGATGGCATCTCAGTTTTGTACAGTGGTTTTGATACTGCTTTCAATCATGGGGCCAAAGATAATTTGCTATTGTCAGGGTGGAGATGATAGTGGATTATATAGCTATGAACAAAAGGTTTTTCATTTTGTTTTCTAGGGTTATAATTGTAACAAATTAGTATTGCCAAGAAAGGAGAGAATTGGAAATGCTTCTTTGTTTGTTTCCATGCTTAGGTGTGGGAAGAGCTTTTTATCATGTTGTTCTTTGCCTGAAAATAAGTTGCCTTAATGGAAAAAAGCAAAAGGGAATAGTGTCATCGCCATTTCAATATAACTCTGTAGAAAACTTGCCTTTAGCCCGCCATCTCCCTTGCTTTATCTACTGAGAACTATTTCCCATGCTGTGCACATTTTCCAAGCTTGATTACCGACGGTAATTCTAAAGCTCGGCTTCTTCGAGCAGTTAATCACATGTTTTGATTATGCAATTCCGTCCTCTGTTACGGTCGATCCAATAGAGCTGAAAAAGCAGGATGGTTACTCTAAAATTTTACGAACGGGTGTGAGGAGGCGTGAAAGAAAAAAACAAAAAAACGCTACACCGAATACAGCTACTGGTGGGATGTCTTCATAGAGCGTGCGCAGCCGCTCTCCTTCAATGCCTCCCTTTCCCCAAGGGATGGCTCTTTGTATCGGCAGCCGCATTTACACAGCGCGCGGCTGGAGGGAAATCGTAGAGGAGGCGGGGCGGGGAGGGAGGGGGGCGCGCGCCAAGCCGAGTGGATTCTACGTGCCAGATGTTAGCCCCGCCCCTTGCGCCTCTTTGGCTGCCTCCGTGTGGCCGCGCTCAAGCCCTCTGTGTGAATCGAGGAGCTCTGATGAGTTAGCCGGTTGCTATGGTGAGGAGCTAGTCACGTGGCCTGGGTGCTGCTCCCGGCTATTTGACGTCACCGACCAGAAAGGAGGGGAAAGAAGACGGCGGCGAAGAGAGGCGGACAGAATCGGTAGTAAAGGGGGGAAAAGCAGCAGCGGCAGCAGCAGCAGCCCAGCCCGTCCCAGCCTCTCCTCGCCCAGGCACCCAGGTTTTGGGCTGCTTGCTTTTTGGGAGCGCTCCAATGCCTGGTCCTACTCAAGCGCTGTCCCCAAATGGAGAGAACAACAACGACATCATCCAGGATAACGGCACCATCATCCCTTTCAGGAAGCATACAGTGCGAGGGGAGCGTTCCTACAGGTAACCCGCTCTCTTTTCTCTCTCGCCCGCCCTGTGTGCGAGATTGGGCGTGCGCGCTGCGTGTGCGTCGCGGACACACACACACACGCACATCCTGACCCCTTGGAGAATTGCTGCAGTGTCGGGTGGAAAAAGAGCAGGCTTGCAGGACATTGCATAATAAAAACAGCGGGGCACCGAAGCCTAATCTAGCGTGTCTCCTCGTGTAAGCGGGTAGCATGTTTAGCAGTTTTAATGAGTTCCTTGCATTGTCTCGGTAAAAAAAAAAACCTTGTGAATATTCTTTCCGTTTTACAGAGGAGCTTTCCCTTTCCTTATTTTCCAGCTCCCCCTCCTATTTTTTCTTTTTTTGCATGGCGAAAATAGGATACGCATTCTGGTGTGAGTGCATGTTTGTGTTTAGGTATACAAACACACACACACACACACACACACAAAATCAAACGGGTGAGGTATGAGTGCTGGTGTTTTTCTTCCTATTCTTTTGTAAAGCGGGCATTTGGAAGATCGCAGAAGAGGAGGCTGGAAGAGAAGAAAGAAGCAGGCTTATATAATGGTGCACTGCCTTGGTGTGCAGGAGGGAAAATGGAATCCTCTAGATTAAGCTGCAGTCTGTGTGATGTTAAATCACCAGATTGATGGAGCTTTGTAAGAAATGCAACCCCCTGATTGGTGGAAGCTTGACAGTAGAGGTCAGAGTGTCAGGAATACATTAAAAATCCTCTTAATACCGGGTTTGGAAACTAGGTGGACTGTACAGTAGCTGCTAAAAGAATAGGGGACACTAAGGATATACATTGACATCCCTGTCTTTTTTTAAAAAAAAAAAAAATACTGTCATGTGCCTTGCTTTGATAGAGGCTGTTGTCTGTTGTTCTTATCCATAGTTATAAAACATCTTTAATAATAGCTTGGCATGTACCTTTGGTAAGAGGGTTCCCTCTTTCTGCTCCTCCCCCTAGACACATTAGCATATCTGGCATGTTCCCCTAGATAGAGTCCTTAAGATTGCTTCCATTTTCAGTAACGATAAAAGTGTAGCTGAGAATGAGCCTCATGTTTGAGGCTTTCTTATCCCTGCATTCTGAAAAGGTAAGAATGATTGAATAACATAATGCATCAATATCTTTATGTTTCTTGCCCACAACCTACAATCTATCACTTTCTCTTTTTAAGAGTATTTTGCTCGAACAAGCTTCTGAAAATGAAAATTTGTTAACGTGTTTGACAACACTGTGAAACGTAAAATCAGAAAAGAATAAAAGTGATCAATTTGAGTATTGGTTAGTGTATGAATATTATTTTAAAACGGTATTGCCTCATGCCATTAGCTTAACTAAAGCCAATCTAACTGTAGGTTCCTATTTTGTTTATGAATGGCTGAAGTCACAAAAATGTTTCAAAATATAACACACTGGATTATTTGTGAAATCCAAGTTCTTGTTCTTATATTTGTTAACATCCATTCAGTATGGACTAATTTGAAATGCACTAATTGCTTAAGCTTTTCTCTTGTGTTTTATATATAGCATCTGTTAGGTGTGGCACTAATTGGACTTTGAAAATATAGAATAATTCCTGAAATTTTGGATTATTTTTGTTTAAATCTTATTGAGAAGTTGGAATCTCTTATTTCTTATCTTCATTCATTCCACCATGTAGATTTCTGTTGGAAAATTTATTTGATAACCCTTATTGAAAAACTGATCTGTCTAATGTTAATCTCATTAAAAACAGAACATTTCATGTTTGTTGATAAACTATCAGAGATCTCATTGAAGATATCAGTCTTAATACTGTGACATTACTACTGAAAATAATGTATTTACTTGATCAACAGTATATACTGATTTTTTCTTTAAAGAAAAAGCTTATTTGCTTAGAAAATTTTACGTTGCAAAAGTTTAGGCTACTGCAAAAATGTAACACATTATTTGGGGATAACTGCAAATATATTTCAAAGGATCATGGAAATGCTTGTTTAGATTAGGTAACAGGTTTGTGTTTTATTTCTTCACTTCTCCAACATTTTAAAGTTTTCTGAAATAAATATGGTACAGAAGCAAAATGTCCCTGCAGCACTCTTAATTGCTACTACTTGATGGATGTTGTGTTTTATTTCTGACATGTGCTAACTATATGATTATAGATAACCCATTCTACATATTTTCCCCCACAATGGAGAAATATGAACAAGCCAAAAACACAAAAATATAAATTTATGAATAATCCACAGACTGGCATCTGAAAGCCAAATATTATTTAGTTCATATTTCACCAGGGTGCATTCTTAACAGTCACCATGAAATTGTAATTGTTTCAGTTGGTCTGATACTTTAAAGTATGCCAAGATCAACTCAAATGGAAGCCTCTGTATGAAAGTAAGCTGATATTTGAACAATTTCTGATCCATAAAAATGCCAACTATATAATTTCATGTATATTTAGTTCCAGAAAAAAAACAATCTTAGAATATAAATTGTGTAATTATGGTGCCACTCTGGCAATGATCTTATATTATTTTCATACCATACTTATACAAACATAATTCCCATTACATACAGTAGTCTTACTCCCAGCTGCATCTCCATAGTGTTGTGGTTAATATAATCTATTCTACTTGAATTAGATTAACAAAAACATAACACACTTTAAATAAAAATAAAGATTGGAATTTTCTCAAATCATTTCCTCAATTTTTGAGTGCAAAGACAAAAATGGATTGATTCCTAAAACTGAAATCATATAAGCTTCCAAATCAGAGGTACATTTTGTGTTCTTAGGCCCAACCTCCTAACAACAACAAAGACACGCCCTACAAAAGTTGCCACAGAATTGGAATTTTAATATTCCACTTTGGGAAATGTTCATACATGTGAGAAGTAATCATATTAACTTTGTATTGAATTTAAATTTAAATTTAAAATTACATTTGGTCCCACCCAGCTTTTTATCCTCATACTGTCACATGTAGCAGTGTTTTTCCTGATGCAACACTTAAAAGACCAATGGCTCTGAGCCTCAAAAAAATGTGTTCATTTCTGCACTCTTCTGGATGCAAAGTAGGATGCAAGCTGTAGATTTGCATGCTTTTTTCTTCGATTTTGAGTGAGGTTTCTGTTTCCTGCTTAGTTTTATCTCTAGGTTGCTATTATGCCTTATAGGCTGAAATGTGGTTAGTAAATGTACTTTACATATAAAACTTTCTTGGTTTTTTAATGTTGTAAAAACCCTTTAAAATGTTTTTCAGAGTGCTTAGGAGTGGCTACTTTGGAAGCTGTTCCCAGTTATCTCTGCTCATGCACAACGGTTTTGCTTTGCTGGGGAAAAATACTGATCAGGAAATTGAGAGGAATGCTGCACAAAATGGGGAAGTGCAGAAGTGTAAATTGTTGGGTCACTTCCACTCAAAATATTGTTTGAATTAAGACTACTTTTTATTAACCTGAATTCTTAATAGAATACAAACATCCTCAGGACTTTCCAGGGAATTTGCCAGTATTCTCTTCTTGCTGGTGTTAAAACTGAGAACTGGTATCTGTCTCTTTTTGTACTGTATTTTGAAATATAAATAAACCCAACTTCTGTTGGCATAATTTTTAAAAATAGATGCTAGCATTTAGATTGCAGAATTTCATTTTCCCAGATGTAATTTTAAGCTGAAGTTCTTTGGTTAATTGGGGACCTACTCTTTAATGTATAAAATTTCTATTTTGGAGAGAGTTGATAAAGCATAACCACTTGAAAAGCCTCCAATAGACCAGACTAACATTTGCTTGATACTGCTCTACAAGTTCTCTGACATTTTAAGATGAGCAAGGAGTCTGCTTTATTTATTTTTTCCTATGGCTCTACACATGTGAGATATGATCATATCGCTTATCTAATTTCTGGTGAACATTTCTTTACTATGGACTGGAAAGAAAATTGAGGATTAGCAGTATTCTCTAATAAGTGAGTTAATAATCGCCACTATGCAAGTCGAGTTACTCTCATAATTAGTTTCCTGTTGAATCTTGTGTTTTCCAAATCCTAATTCAAGAATTAAATCAGGATTTTTCTATTAATTTTAGCAATAAGACATGTATTGGTAATTCTAATTGGCTATTTGTTTGAAGTGAGATTTGAACACACCCTAATTGTCTCAACAGATACTTTTAAAAAAATATTTTTTGTTACTCTTACAAAAAATCTTTAATGTGTGGCCTTTAAACTAGTATATTTTCTACTGCCAATTTCCATTGAGATGGCCAACAGATGGCCGTTATGTATTATTATAATTGTATTGCATTATAAAGGAAAGCAATGCAACCAGCATATTAACTGTACAAATAAATGAACTTTGAGACAACCATTATATAGACTTCTTAGTTGCAGATGTGTGATACTGTACTTTCCTCTGAAAATATGGAATTAATATCAGATAAATAATAGAGAAGGACCCTTTCTCCATTATTCATTCACAATGGTATGGGTAGTCCTCAACTTACAATTACAATTAGGCCTGGAATTTTGGATTAATTCATTGGAGTCATTTAGTGAGGTGCCTATGTGTCCACCTCATTCAACAACCAGAAACTCGGCCCTCATAGTAGTGGTCACTACTATGAAAGAGCTGCCTGCTGAAAGAGGGCAGGCAGCTGTCCTCCATGCACAGAAGGGAAATCATGTGCTGTGCTGGAAAAACAAAGATTGGATCCCAAAGAGCCAAGCTTCATTTCTCCAGTCTACTGCAAACCTTCCCCTCTTCTCCATGTGTGAAAGGGAACTGCCAGACTGGGCCAGAGAAAGGAAGCTTGGATCCTGAAGATCTGAATTGCCTTCTCCTGGGCCAGCAAGATGATTCCTCTCCCCTCATTGTGCAAAAGAAAATTGCTGTGCTGGACTGGAGAATGTTAAATTCATAACCTGGAATTCTCTAGTCAGTTCTGTACAAAGTTTTTTTTTTTTTAATTTGATTTATATGCCGCCCTTCTCCAGAGACTCAGGGCGGCTTACAATGCGTTAATCAATAGCCTTCATTCTTTTGTATATTTTATACAAAGTCAGCTTATTGCCCCCACAAACTGGGTCCTCATTTCACCTACCTTAGAAAGGATGGAAGGCCGAGTCAACCTTGAGCCTTGGAGAGATTCGAACCAGCAGAAATTGCAGGCAGCTGTGTTAATGACAGGGTGCATTAAACCACTGTACCATCAAGGCTCTAAAAAGTTAAAAGCTTTTTCAGAATTTAAAAGAATCCAAGACTTTAGAAGGATGGAAGAATTTCATACAGGTAGTCATCAATTTATTATCAATCACCTAATGACTGTTCAAAATTATAACAGTCTCAGAAAATATTACATACGACCCATCTTTGAAGTTACTGCTGCACCACCCTGGAGGTCACATGATTGTATTTCAGGCAGTTGGCAACCAGTGTCCTGCGATCATGTACTCACCATTTGCAATCTTCTTTACTTGCTTCCTCAGAAAGTCAGCATCACTGGAAAAGACTTTTGTACTTACTGTTCAGAAACATTTGGTAGCTTTCTAGCCAGAATGCAAAGTTTCTGAAGGGTAGAAAAACTAGCACACAGAAGGCAAGAGCTTACTTTTTATGAAGTACATTCTACATATGGTAGCAATAGTAATATTTTATTGTTTTGCTATTAGGACATATCAGAATACAACATGGAAAACAGAAAATATGAAACATTAATAAGATCATATATTTATATTGAACAAAAGAAATATAAATATGGTAATTTAAGTACACATTCAGCCTTGTAGTCAGATGTCTCTAAACCTTTGGGGATAAGTATCTAAGTAGTATTTCTTCAGTAGTAATGGTCATGTACATTTCTCTGATTCTTAATAGGAAATCCAGGGGATTTCCTTACATCCCTTCTCTTCCTTTTTTTTTCTTTTGCAAGTAGAAAAAGTTTTCCAACTCATTTTTTTTCATTAACATGCAAATGTACTACATTTTAGTTAGAAATGAAATCTCCTGTGTGGATAAAACAAAAGTAGAATGGAGTAGGAATGTAGCTCTTAGTTTTAGCTACAGTATTTCTTCATCTAATTGATGTTCTTTAATGTTCATGATTGAGCTGGATGCTTTAATGCCTGTATTCAATTGTTTCAAGAATAAAAATTCCAGTTCTGCTCCAGAGAAATAAATGTAAGTTTTCTGCTTTCCTGGTCCCAGTTTTGTTGAGAATTTGAAAAGAAATTCTTCAGCATGTTTAAACATATATTTTATAGCATCTTAGTCTTGTTTCAAATTTGCATATAAACTTTATATTCTGAAGATGAGCAGCTACTTACTAGCTTACAGTAACCTTTGATAAAAAGAAGCAATGATGGCTTGGTGTTGCTGCAAAAATAAGAGAGATTTGGTAGCATCTCGGGACTAAAAGATCTATTATGATGTACCTTGAAATCCAGTTTATTAAATCACAAAAAGTTATCTTGACTTGGCAGGTATTAGTTTTAATTGGACTCTTTAAGCAATGAAGTTGGAGAAAAATGAAATGGAACATAACACAGACTTGGAGTCTCTAAAAAAGAATAGGATACAGTATAGTTTTTGAATGGAAAAAGTAGTTATTGATTTATTCCTTTCAGTGCTCAGAAGCTGTAACAAAACGTAAACATTGTAACAAAATTTAAAAAGTAACTTTTGTTACCTTCAAAGCTTAACTTTAAAACACCAATTTGTCCATAGCCTGAGGTTCTAAAAACAGATAATGTATGTTCTTCATTTCAGAAAATCCCATTGTTTAGAGAAAACATATTGGTGTATTAGAAACATTCCCAGTTTTTTTTTTAATGAGATAATTAATGATGCAATTATTCTCCATGAATGAGCTCTCTATATAGAAGTGGAAGTGTGTGTGTGAGAACTGTAACCGAAGGAGGGCAAGACAGGGAAGAAAAGAGATCCACATGACATTTATTAATTGTGAATAAAATGGCAGTTCTGGGACTTAGAATCTTAACACAGTTGAAGGGAACAGATTGGGCAGTAATGATTACTAAGCTGAATAAATAAATAAATAAATTTTATAATAATTTTATAAATAAATAATAATTTTATAATAAATAAATAAATAAATTTTATTTCTATACCGCCCTTCTCGGCAGTGTACAGCCTATTAAAAAACACAAAAACAAACATCAGTTAAAAATAATTAAAATTATTATATAATTTGGCTGAAATTTAAAACCCCAAAAATTTAAAACCCAATTTAAAATCATTAAATGAATGAATCATACAGGAGCAAAAAATAGTAAGTAGTCACTTGAAGAGTCCAGGCAAAAATCGCAACTTCTGTAACTGAAGTTAAGGTCCAGTAATAAACATGTGCTTGTGGATATAATTCTTTATGAGAATTATTTTCCCAAATTATACGATGCTGAACTTCATGCTCAGAAACAAAGTTCATATTAATTTCGCTTTTCTAATGTAATCCCTTTCAGTTAATTTAAACTATACTTGTAGACAGAAGTGGCAATAGCAGTTGCTATGTAAAATTTGTGGAGGATACCACATTAGGAAAGGTTGTTGATGCATTGTCATCAAGTGCGGGAATCTTGGGAGGAACCAATAAAACCCACTTCCTGTCAGGAAACAGATTCATAAACAAAACTGATCTCCCCTTTCTTACAGCTGAGTGATTCTCCCTGTTCTGGTTCTGCTCTCCCAGCTGACCTCTTTTTTCCCAAGTTGAAAATTGAGAGCAGATAGGTTACTTTCCTCCCCTCCCCACTTCCTTTGATTTGTACTTTTTCACTTCTTCCAATAGAATAAAAATATAGCACCCAGTATTTTTTTTTCCTGCTTTGTTTTTGGTTTCTAATGAGAATAGGTAGCCTTAGTTTGGCTCAAACTCAACTGTATGATCTGGGGCAGCAGGAGAGGCACCTAAATTAGTAAATACCCAAACTAATCCGTCCTGCAATTACTGCAATTTTGCAGTGGCCTAATTAAATGTACCCGAGTGGTAACACTTGTGGAAGACTTACTTAGTAGAATGTGTGCAGTTTTTTCTACTACAGATATGATCTACTGTCATAGTTTCAAGCTTATTAAATACTGAAATGTAGAGCAGTTCAACTGTAGTCTGCTATAGAAATCTATTATATAGCTATCTATCCTTTATTTCTGCAGCAAGAAACTGTTCAGTTTTATCTTTTGAAATTGTACGGAATCTAAGAATGCTCTCCTTGTCTTGCCTGGACATGGATAGCCCAAACAATCAAAAGCCAAGCACTGTGATTGATTATTTTCTGGTTTTTTTGTCATAACAGGAGAAGTAATCAAATTCATAAATGTCCCAAGTCCCAGTTGTCAGTATGAAATACTGTAAATCTTCCATAACAGCTTGGGTTCTTCAGCCAATAATAAAGTGGATGCTTATAATACTTTATTTTTTTAAAAAAAACTACCTCTTTTACCAAGGTAAAGATTGCTTATTGCCAAAGCAAAATCAGCTAAGAACCATGAAAAAACATTAATGCCTATTTCTGCTTACTAGACATATAGACCATAGGCAAATCTCCCAGAACTTTCTAGTACTTGTTGCATTCCCCACCCTCCAAGTTATAAATATTAATAAACATGGATTTTTATGCTTTTAAAATATAAACCACATATCATCACTTCAAATAATCAAGAAGCAAAAACCTAGGTCTTGGCCAGGTATGATTCCTGGAACTTGAAATTGCTCCTCTTTTCCTTTAAACATCAAATTCCCAACAAGGAACATCTGTACATAATTAAATAATTCAATGTACAGGTGGCTTTTTTGGGTTACGTTATCATTTTGTGCAAAGAGGATTGAAAGTAAAAAAATCATGCATTTCTAGGAAGATCCAAGAATGAGAGCTCATTGGAGAAAAATAGTCTCTCCACACATTCCCATTAGAAATTTTATAAAATATAGTTACATCAGGTAAAGTGGTACAAGTTACATTGTTCTGTTCTGGAAGCCATTGTGTTTCAGTCTCATTGAATTTAAAAGCCAGTTCTCTTTTCTCAGGACTTTTCATTCTGGGATTATGTACTGGTAGTTGCCTGACTGTTTGCATACTGAGCAGGCCAAAGGCATCTGGATAAATTTGCTTTGGCAATGATACATTATATCCTGACACTATGAAAGCAGGGAAGTCTGCTTTTAAAATTGGTGTAGTGATCTGGCCTTTTTTTTTCCTGTAGAAATAAAAATGCTAATAGAGTCAGTAGGTTCCAGTGCTAAATTCTTGATTTTCTTTCTGGAATGAGTGGTGGGGGTTGTGGAATTTAATTCATTTCTTCTCACCTGTCTTCAAGTTTATTTTTTTCTTTTGAAAGGGTTGCTTGGTTTAGTACTTCCAGCAGTTATAAAATGCCAACTTAAGAACTCATGGTGGTTTTTCAAATCCAGAGCTGTTGCTCTTCTAACAGTCAATCCATTCTTTTCAAGAGTACTTAATGTGGAAAATTGATAGTTTTGAACAGTAGAATAGCTTTTCTCATTTTTCTCCCAGAAGATCAATCTGATTTGCTAATCCTATTGTCCCTTTTAGTACAATTAGATTTGGTTTCAATATGTTTTTGAAAGCAAGGGAGGACTACTATATGAAATTCCAAATTATTCTTATGTGGGTAGGTTGTTTAAACAAATAACCCAAAAAAATGGTCAAATTGATATTGATCCTGATTATTTGTTTTCCAAAAACATGTTGTTGATGTTTCATTCTATTAAATAAAATTTATGAGATGACTTACTACAAGAATAATATTCACCCCTGGCCTTTGGAATAAATTATAATGACATTCATATTATGATTTGTTTCATTTGTTAAAACTGTCTTATCTTACACCAAAAATTTAATAATAAATGTACTTTGTTACATGAGTTTTTTGTCTGTAAATAAACATTTTACATCATTATATATATTTTAATTACTTTATCTGTTCTCCAGGTACTATCTGGGCAAGAATAATGAGAGATATTATTTGTAGCCCAACACTTAGAGGCATTAGATTGGGGAAGGTTGAGCTATACAGATACTGATTGTTTGATTACGCACTGTATATGAGTTGCACAGATTGCCAGACATATAATTTCTACCGAAGGAGATTATTTTCATTTTAAGATACTTCTTTTTTTAAAAGCTTAACATATTTATCTTGCAAGTACAATAGATGGAGGAAGTATCACTTCATCAGTTTAATGAGCTAGTGAACCAAAGGCAAGATTCAGTGATATGTGTTGCTTCTTTGCCTTAGTACCTTTTGCCATTTCAGTGGGACAAAGAAGAAATCCCGGGAAAATCATCTGAGAACATTTCAAGGGTTTCCAACTTCTTACCAATCCAGTCTAAGGATTTGTGCTTTTTAAAACTAGGTAACATTTCTCCTATGCAGCTTCCTTCTCTTAAAATAGAAAAATATGCTTCCTACTGCAATGTAGGGAATATGTTATTTTTGTTCTAGAAGTTACTTTATATAAAGGCTTTGCTTAAAGTTGTTTATGCCCTAGTCATCTCCAGATTGGACTACTGAAATGCAATCTATGTGAAGCGGCTCTTGAAAAATGTCTGGAAGCTTCAGCTGGAACAGAATGAAACAGCATGGGCAATTATGTGCGCCCTAGAACAGCATGTTACACCTCTGCTCCATGAACTGCATTGGTTGCCAGTATGTTTCTGGGAACAGTTTACAGTCTTGGTTTTAACCTTTAAAGCCCTTCATGGCTCAGGACTAGACTTGTCTGAGGGACTGCTTCTCCCCAATTACATTAGCCTGCCCCATTAGATCTGGTAAAGAAGGCATGCTGCATATATCATCAGCTGGGGACCTACATTTGATGGGTCCCAGATCTGCTGTGGCATTCACCTTATGAAACATTTTCCCCTCCTCCCAAGATTAGATTAGTTCCATCCCTTTTCACATTCCAGAATTCCCTCATGTCCTGGTTAAGTTATCAGGCCTGGGGCTCCCAGGGAACCAGAGACATGTTTAGAGGTAGCAATTTTTATCCCCTTTTTGCCTAGGGTTTGTATATTTGTTTTTATAGTATTTATCTTTTAATGTGGATTTTTTTCTTTTCTATTTCTTTGTATTTGTTATTTTAATACTCATTTGATGTATGGCTCCAGAGTCACTTTTTGTGAGATGGGTGACTATGCAAAAATGATTGTTTATTGTAACCCTTTCTATTATCAGTTTTTTCCACCTGATTAATAGCTTGCTTGGTAAATTACTTTACATATTTTTAAACATAAGATGATTTAAATAAAAGCTTTAAAGTAATATTTCAAAAAGATGAAAAACCTTTAAAATTGAGATTTTAATTGCTGTAATACTGTGTTTTTAAACTTCTGTTGATATTCTTTTTGATATTTTTAAAATGAATGTTCAGATAAATTAAAGGTAGGGATATGTATCTATAAATAAATAAATACCCATTTCTCACCACAAAATAAGCAACAGGTGATTTTATATTATCTTAATTCATGTCATAGGCATCATTTTATAATAATAGAAAACACACTCCTCTGGTAAAATATAACTATCAGCTCCTAGTATACATACATTCCAGAATAGTAAGTCTGATTATTTCCCAAGTTGATCAAAATACTAGTGATTTGTAGTTTACTAAACTGATAACTTACTGCCAAGTATTGTCTTCTGTTAAACACAGACTACATCATGTACATTTTGAATTTGGGAGATAAGGAGTTAATGGAGAAGAATTTTACAGGTTAAAATAGAAGAATTAATTTCCTTTCCCTGTATATACAGAGTACTGTTATGCTTCAATTAAAGGATATATATCCAGTTCATATGAAAAGCTAAACCATAATATAATAATGATCTTTTGGCATAACATACATACTTTTCCATGCTACTTACAGATATAAACAATGATTGTTTGATTTTTAGAATTAAGCTATCTGGATAGATATACAGTTCCCAAATTAACAGATAACATACTAAAGTTAGTTATTGAACAGAATTCATCCTAAAATGTAGTCCAACACATTTACAAACATTATACTGGGAGTTGCTGTATATTGATACAAGTCAAGCTTCCAACTGTTGAGAAAGTAAAAAGTTTAAGAATATACTTCTAAGGACACAAAATCGGAGAGAAGTAGATTTATTTCAGAAAAGCTTTGAAGACATGGAAGAATTCTAGTGACTACTGTGTTTCAAATGCATACTCTATCATAATTAAATCAATTTCAGATTCTTAGGACTTTCTTATACTCACGCAATGCAAAGTTCTCAAAGCTACCCTGTTTCAGATTGGCCTTTTGACCATATGAGAACTTG
The DNA here is from genome assembly GCA_022577455.1 of Arizona elegans. Lineage (NCBI taxonomy): Eukaryota > Metazoa > Chordata > Lepidosauria > Squamata > Colubridae > Arizona > Arizona elegans. The sequence continues at coordinate 34,208,218 of JAKOOJ010000002.1, read as the reverse complement.
TTCTCATATTTCCATGGATGTGTTAATAATACATGGTCTTATATTTATTGTACCGTCACTGATGTTTTAGGAGAGAATTTAAGATAAGAATGACTTGAAGATTCTCTCTTGTCAAATAATGGGAGACCAGTCTTCATAAAAGTATTCAGTTTCTTTTTTCTTAATGGGAAAAGTCAGATAACAGTGAATCCCCAAAATGCATTGGACTTCAGCTCCTTTAATTAATTCTTTGCCATCTATATTTAGATATTAATATGCTAAGTGAGGTTTATAGAGGTTACAGATAAACAAACATGGCTTGAGTTTGAAACAACAGAATTGGTAATGAATATATTTTGGAAATACTGGGGTTTTTTCACTGCTATGCATGTGTTGTATAGATATTGGATTCAGAATGGCAAATGTTCTGGTATCAAACTTATTTATGCATATCTGATTTTGCAGTTGGGGAATGGCGGTCAACGTGTATTCTACCTCTATAACCCAAGAGACTATGAGCAGACATGACATCATTGCATGGGTGAATGACATAGTAGCTTTAAACTACACAAAAGTTGAACAACTGTGTTCAGGTAAGATATTTTTTAAATAAAAATTACATTTAGGTATTATAAATCATAGCAATGACCAAAACAGTTGAATTTTTTTTATTCTATTATTTATTCAGAACTGCATGGTACCTTTACTAAAATGTTGCCTTCTTAAAAAGATTCTTTATCTATTCAGAAAATAAATACCATAGAACTTTTAGAGTAGATTAAAAATTATCTTCTGTGCTGGCTTTCAAGCTTAAATTATTTTTTCCTGTTTGCAGTTGGTTGGCTAGCTACTCATCATTAGTCTTAATTCAGGGTGACTATTTTCTTAATTGTTCTGGAAATACTTGCAGGTAGGAAGAAAGTCATTGATTTGGGAGAAGAATGTTTTAATAACTTTGGAACATTATATTCTTCCAGACCATACCAAATCTCTTCACATTGCGACATTCAAGATAGTCGAGCAATTTCTGGAATTTCATTAGAACCAAAAGTTGTTCGCATTCTAGATGATGGTCTGATCCTAAAGCAGGCCTGTTTTGACCAGGCTTGGACAATTCCACAAAACACTTGTAGTTCAAAGAATCTGCTTCAAGAATTAGAACTGCTGAACTAGAACAAAGGAAAAATGGTGTTGTCTACAGGGGAAACAGAAGGATATTAGAATATTCTGTTCCCAAATTTCTGAGCTATGCACAACCCCATTGTATAAAATAACCTTTTACATCGGTAATGTATGCATTTATATATTTTGTTTATGAAAGATAGCAAATCTAATTACAGTGAGAGAGGCTTTTAGGGCAGATTCTGTAATTTCTTGATTTTGTTGTTTCCAAATGATGGAAGACTGAACGTGGATTTCTAGATATTTAAAAACCTGAATCTATTCAGTTTGTATACCACTGATTTTACAATCATGGTAGCAGTTGGTACTTCTTTTGTTTTAAATAAATTAATTTCTAATTTTACATCACGGCTGAATGTTGCTAATGCCTGAGCCTTCTGCCAATCTGGACAGGAAAAGAAAAGAATGACAGTATTGTTAACATATAGCAAGATGGAGATGGGTTTATTACCTACAGACAGTAGTGGATGGATAGAACGAACATTTTGAGAACACCTGTATTATAGAATCAACATAAAAATTAATTGGAGACAAGTTTGGCACCTTTACAATACAAATGAACAAATATGCATGATTACAATTGCTTCTATGATGTTTCCACATGGGTCATGTCTAGATGTGAAGTACTTTGGTAATTTAGTTACAGTAACTTTAGATAGCCCTGTCCAAGCTTGGTTAAGCACATCTCAGAATCACACAGGCAAAAGACTTTGTAATTTTTAAAAGACTTGAAAGGAACAACAGTAGTTGTGACAACAAGGCTGTTAAAATGAATTTATCTATCATCTATCTACCTACCTACCTACCCATCCATCCATCCATCCGTCAGATTCACTTACCTTCCCTAATGGTTCACAAATGGGAGCGCATGCGCCAGCTCTATACATGCACACAGCCTTCTGCATATGCACAGTAGTTGTGCATTATGTCTGGTTGGGTGGATGGAGCCTCCCGCAGTCACCACTACCAATTATCTCTATCTATCTATCTATCTATCTATCTATCTATCTATCTATCTATCTATCTATCCAGTTTGACATGATTAAAGAAAAACATTTAAATCAGTATCATGAATCACCTATGTATTCAACAGGTTCTAAAAGAACTCCAAGGGAGAGTGTGGGTATAAGTAATTGCAACTACAAGAAGAAAGATATAAAATGGTGGTGTTCTTAATGTATATTGTTTAATGTAAGTTAGTTAATGTCATTAATGTTTATTGTTCAATCTTTCTCTTTTTTTGTTCCAGTGCAATGTATGTTTTTATCCATTGCAATGGGTCATTAAAGAGTCTTTGTAAGATTCTGATACCAGAAAAATGTGTGATTCTTGATAGATGAATAGTAATATAGGTGCAATAAGATTTAAGCCCATGTTGCATAACTTTCAATATGCTTAGTCTAGTCTTTATAGCTATTGTACATTAATATCTACAGTGAAAATATCCAGATAATTATCAATAAATTACAAATAATGCTCAATGAATATAATTGTATTAGTGTGAGGGGAATTGAGGGTTGTGGAAGATAGAGATGATTGTGGCTTTGAAGGGAGAATAATAATATAGGATATTGCAAGTTGACATAATTTTGTGCTTGTGAATATGCTAGCAATGTTTTTTAATGTGATTTTCCATTCTTGAGGTTTGAATTTGTTGGTAGGTTGATTGAATTTCCTAAGAGTGGACAAGAAATCAATTAGTTAAATCTCATATTTGGCATTTATCTTGATAAATACATTGCAATTAGGAACTCTGTTAATCTATCTCTTATACCTGAGTGTTTGAGTTTCAAGGTAATTCTGTATATTAGAAAGTCTTTATCATTTTAATAGGTTGGCTAGACTCCTGGTAAAGTCAACTTGTCAAATTGTTTTGTCTTGATCCCAGGTGCTAATTTGCCCTTTCTGATTCACTATCCATGCTTCATTGATAAGGATTTGAGAACATCCCAGAAGTGATGTAATATCATTCCAGTGTTTCTTGCAATTTTAATTGCATAGTGTTTTATACTATTTATTGAAATTTCTCATTCATATTCGTGACTGAGTCTCTTGACTCTTTTAGACATAAAGTTTAAAGAAACATTTCCCTCTGTATGACTATGTGAAACAGCAAATTGATCCTGTAGTTGTCCTTTTAATATTTCTTGTTGCTCAACAGTGAGATGGGCAACATATAAATTAATGAATAGTTATTTTTAATAAGTAAACTCTTGGGAAATAATTAAGGTATAGCAACTGCTTTTATACTGAATACAGAATCACAATCCCATCTGTTTATAGGCAGGAAAGAAAGGGCAACTTTAGAAGCTCTAATAAATGTAATGTGCACAATTGTAAAACTATTCTTAAGTGAAGCTTGATGTTAGTAATATATCACTAGCTTCATGCAGCTTTCATAGGAAGTGGTTTGCCACTGTCTTAATAGGCTCACATGTGAGAGGAATTGGTTCTGGAATTACCCAATTATTTTAGATATATTGTACTCAGTTATTGAAGCTGTAAAAGTATTCGCAGAATATTTGATCCTGAGTAAGAAAGTACAGCAAGTTTTGCTTTTTTTTTGCTTGGAAACATTATATGATACACCTAAAAGGCAAATAGTAATTGCCTTTTTAGAAAGTGATAATATACAATTCTTCAGTTATTCTAAAGATAAAATGTTTCTTTGAAAAAAATATATAAACTTTTTTAGGTGGACATGTGAACTAATAAGGGGTATAAAATAAAGGGGTATAAAAATTGGAAGCATCATTATACTGTTTTAATGATGGCCATCAGTACCTCCATTGCTTTCCAGTTGTTACTGAATACAACACATTGTTGACTATAAAGCTGAGACTGGGAAATTTAAGTTCTGCAGTATCTGGCAGTCTACAGGTTGCCCTTCCTTTCAGATGCAGCTGCTGCACCTGCCACCTTTAATTTTTTCTTATTTTTTTCCTGCATTTTTCTACCTTTACAGTATCCTTTTTGAAGTTTAATGAGAAGAATTACAAAGTGATATCTATCTACCTTGTTTTCAGTAGTTTTATTCAGTACTTTTATTACCTGGAAAGTCAAACAGAAGAATTCATACATTATTACCATGTTTCCCCGAAAATACGACAGGCCCTGAAAATAAGGCCAAGCCTGATTTTTGGGGTAGGCGTAAATATATGCCCTTCCCCGAAAATAAGCCCTAGTGAAGGGGTGGGCATGGGCAGCACAGGAGGCAGCCCTTCCCTTCCCTAGTCACCTTATGGAAGCTCAGCACCTTAATTGTGGCCCGCGGATCAGCTGAGCCAGCATGGGCCAGGAGCTGCCTCTCATTCTGTCTCTCTGCGGAGGCCTCCCAGTGCAATGCTCTGCAATGGCTTCGGAGCAAACCTCCGCCTTCCCTGCACAGGATTGCAAGGCTGAAGGCTTTGGAGGGAGCATTTTTGGGATGTGTGTCTGTGCAGAGCTCCCCAAAGATTGAACGATCGGCAGGGAAATGGGGGGGGGATTTTCCTGCCGATCGTTCAGAGCAAGGCGAAGCCTCCAGCCTTGCAATCCTGCGAAGGGAAGTCGGAGGTTTGCTCCAAAGCGGTGGCAGAGCATTGCACTGGGAGGCCTCTGCAGAGAGACAGAATGAGAGGCAGCTCCCGGCCCGTGCTAGCTCAGCTGATGGAGGCTCCCTTGTGGGTTGCGATTGAACGTCCAATCCCAACGGATCCAATGGGTGTGAGCTACCCCAACCCAGAAAGGGGAAGGAGCTGATGGGGGGGGGGACTGTGGGAAGACTTGAAATCCACAAGTCTTTAAATGGCCAAGCGACTGCCCATGCTGCTGCTGGCCTCTTTGCCGTCCTGGAAGCACTGCGCTCGGCAGCGCTGCGTGACTGCTCCTGCCTGGCTGGCTTGAATCATCCCAGATTGAAAACCTCCAAAAATAGTGTTGCCTCGCCCCGCCGCTTTTGGGCTGCTGAGCGCCTGCCTGCATGCCTTTCATTGCTGCTTCTGGGATCGCTTCTTTCCCTTCACCCCCCCCAATCTCTTTCATTTCCACTGCTGCTTCTGGGATCGCTTCTTTCCCTCCCCCCCCCCCCGGTCTCTTTTCCTTCCATTGCTGCTTCTGGGGAACAGATAGCATGACGGAAAGAGCAGGGCCAGTGATAGCACTTTAAAAAAGTAAGATCTCCCCAAAAATAAGCCCAAGTGCTTATTTTGAAGTCCGAAAGAAAATAAGACCCTGTCTTATTTTCGGGGAAACATGGTAGTGATCAGACTATAATTTCAATGTTTAATGTACTCATACGGGCATTTGATTAGCTCACTGTCCTTCTGTCCTGACATTTACAAAAAAAAAAAAAGAATAAATGAAAGAAGAATAAATTAATCTGATACCAAAATAAAGTTTTATAGTTCTGTTGCACTGAAGCAAATGAGAATCTTTTGTATACCAATTATTCTATTGAATAATTTTGCTCTTGTCATGCTCCAGTTGTATATGGATGATTCTTTTGAAATCCATGGCTGATTTCATGTTTACAAGAATAGCAGTACTTATTTTAGCTTGTGTTTTTCTCTTCATTTTTTGACCTTTCATGATCCATGCCAATATGGCAATATTTGAGCATATGTAGAAGAAGTATCTTCACAGCATTATATCAGGATATCATACTGTGATTTTGGAAGTTGAGTATCATGATTGCATACTCTTTTCTCCCCTTAGCTTCTTTTTCTTATTTGAGAAATGACTTTCTCCAACCATTCAGTGGATGGCATGAAGTACTTCAAACATGGTAGAGATTGAGGCATGGATACTGGTCCCACATTTCTCTTCCTGATGCCCATTTAATCAACTAAAAGTACCAGTAGAAACTATATCTTCATTTTTGTGAATATATGCATACAGATACACACACACACAACCTTTCACTGTGCAGTCAAGAACCACTTGAATGCATGAAGAGTTGTACTCAATACATGACACAAGTAGATTTTTTATTTAATATGTGGTGGCTGAGAAAGTAAAGAAGAGCTCTACGCAAAGCTCATTCTCCAGCCATCTAGAATTTTTTTTGGGTGGGGGGAGCTGAATTCTGAAGAAACTTCAAAATTTTACACTAATTTGATTAGTATAGAATTAATGCTAATCAGTATCTGTAGTCAATGAGTAAGGGAGCCAGATGGCCATGGCTTCATAAACCATAATTTATTATATAGTAGAAGGACTGTTTAGGCCAAAGGTAAATACTGTATAATAGTGACAAAATATCATATAGATAGGTAGGACTAACCCAAACTATAGGCTTCGGTTAATGGTGTCCTTATGATTTAGACTATAGTTAAGCAAGTACATTAGTCAGATGGCTTGTGACAGAAGTTTTGCTTCATAATTTGCATCCTGTTTTGCTCTCTCATGAGACTGTTTTCATAGTAAAGATTATCTGAACTGTATATATTGTGGCTTTCTCATTCAAGTGCATAAATTCACAGAACTAAACTATATTTTCTAGAATCCTCACAATTCATTTCCGGTTGAGAACATGTATACACCTAGAATTGAAACTGTTAGGCCTTTTGTATGCATGGACGATTACAGCTTCACAAAAGTGACATTAGTAGAACTTCAGTCTAAATTTAGACACTACAGACTGACATCATCTGGTACATTACAGCAGGCTATCAGAAAGCATAGGGGAACGAACCTGTGCTGCACTCCGGCTGCTTACTAGTGAATATTAACACACTCAAAAGACAAAAAAAAAAAAAGTGTACCGCTGGCAGGTTTTTTTTTCCCATAATTTTTTCACTCAAGCTGTGTTTGGTTATATGGCACTCTGAGTGGTTCCTTGTAAAAAAATAATAATAATTACATCATACTAGTTAAAATTCAGCTTTTATATCCAAGAAGGAATTATATCTTAGTTTTCTAACTTGGGAACAAGATACCAGTGCAACCCCATTGCTGCTAGATAAATATGAATCATACAGTGGCTTAGTATTTTTCACTGTAAAACACATTGTTTTGTTTTTCATAAACAGCAGAAAGGTAGATCAGTTACTTTCACAGCAAATGGCAAAATAGGACTTTAATGACAAAGTATAGGTATAATTACTTAGCAATTAATTTCTGATAATTGCTTTTTGCAGAGCCATTTTGATGCCCTCCCTTCAGTACTGCTGGTGGGAAGATTTCATGGGATTCCTTATTTACAGAGACTTTGCCCTTGTGTATTCAGGGAGGTAAAAACACTTGCCCATGTCCTCGTTTGGTGTTTTTTTTTCTTTTATGATGGTCTGATGTGCTTTGATTAATCTTCTCTAATTTTGAGAGCCATACTGATACTTTTACATTTATTATTCTTTTATGGGATTTACTTTATATGTAAAGAATGTAAAGTTCATCACCCGGTCAAATGCTTCTCACCTCTGAAATACGTGATTAGTTCATGTTGTCAATATTGCAGTGATAAGATATTCACACTGATTTTGACCTTAGTGAAAACTGTTTTGAAAATGATAGATCTACTTTTTTCTCTTCCATTTTGTAGTGTATTTGATTAGAATCAGCCGTAGTTAGTCTGCCATGTCTCTTGTCTTTCAGTCTATCCATTTGTTTATCCTTTTTATAATATTATTTGTAAGCTTAATAAATCAAACATTCATTTCTGTCTTTTTTGTTGTACGGTTGTGAGATCTGTATGATGACAGGTAGTGTATCTGCCTTCTGTTCAATTCTAAAGAAAGTACTGAATTTCTATACTGTAATTAGATCAAAATTTACCACTTTTGCAAACTGTAGCCCATTTTAAAAATATAATGAATATTGACCACCGAATCAATAATCCAACGAAAATTAAATCTTGAGTTTTAAAGAAACATTATTTCCAGAAATAGGTAAAAGCAATGAATATTTAATGTTGCCAACTTTATTTATAGTTCCCTGTAGGTGCAGGTTTTGCCTTTCCCTACAGTGCTAGGCAGCAGGGTATTTCTTAACTATTTGTTCTGCTACTATTGATGGTTGATTCTAAAAAACAGAAGTTGTCCACCATTATATCCATTATTAATTCTAAGATTGGCTATTCCCCTAAAATACACATCTCATCAATTCAACAATAATTCAGATTAGATTACAATGTGACAGCTCAGTCAGCATATCCTGAATTTTGGAGAGGGCAGTCTGAAGTCAACTATTATAGTTCCCAGTGTTTTTTGGATCCCGAAACACTAATTTTTAAATGTATTATATGTCTCATGACAACTAAATCAGTAGAATGGTTGCACCTCAGCAGGATAACTTTTCTGTTTCCATAATGTGAGTCTGTTTATTTGTGATATCTTTTCATTTCAGTAATTTCAGTAACAGCTTCTGTTACTGAAGTTTGGAGAGTATACTGATTTTGCATTAATCCCTGTCTTTAAGTAAATTAATCACAGCTATTTTCAGGAAAAGAGACCTAAAATTCATTCATTCGTTCATTCATTCATTCATTCATTCATTCATTTTCTATAGCTACCAAACCCAGCTAAGTAACTTAAGTAACCCTAAGTAACTAAATGGCTTACAATTATAAAATTATAAAACCAAACAATTAAAAACATTAAAACAAAAAAACTTCCACAAAATAAGTAAGTCCAAACAGCCAATCAACTAATAGTAAAGGCAGTAATGGCGACCTCAACACATATTCCAGGATCCATGCCCATGTACATAGCCAAATTTTTAAAGAGAATATTCCATAAAACAGGGACTTTAGCAAAAAAAAAAAAAAAAAAAAAAAAAACCAACAAAAGCCTGTTTTCTAGTTTTGACCACTCAACACAAATTTGGTTGATGGGATGTGCAACATGGCTAAGCTGCTGGATCGAGTTGGATGGGTAGAAGTCTTGGAAAAAGATGATCCCTCAGGTAACCTGATCCAAAGCCACACAGAGCTTTAAAGGTGACAACCAGCATTTTGAATTGCACCCAGACAGACACCGGCAACTAATGAAGTCCACGGAGTAGTGGTATTACATGTGCTGTGTACCTGGTACCATTTATTAACCATACAGCTGCATTTTGCACCAGCTGAAGTTTCCAAATGCTCTTCAAAGGGCAGCCCCTTGTAGAGTGCATTACAGTAATCTAAATGGGTGATTAAAAGAGCATGGATAACTGTGAGCAGGGCCTCCTGTTCCAGGAATGGGCGCAACTGGTGTACTATCCCAAAGGTGTGTGAAGGCTCTCCTAGCCCCAGTTGCCACCTGCTCTTCAAGCAGGAGCTGTGAGTCTAGGAGAATCTCCAGTGTGCACCAGGTCTGTTCCCATCCAGAACTAGAGATGAAAGAACCTTGTTTTGGGAAGGTCCAAATACCTACAGCTACTCCAGTTAGAGCCTGTTTCACGCCATTCAGACCTGAACAGCCTCCAGACCCTGGGATAAGACATCCACAGCATCACTTAAGGGGCTTAGAGATATTGTGTAAAACTGGGTATCATCTGCATATGATGATAATCTCACCCCAAACTGATGGAGCACCTCACCCAATGACCTCATGTAGATGTTAAATAGGAGAAGACAGAGAACTTGAGGCACTCCACAAAGTAGGGGGTGCATCCTGTCTCTCCCCATCTATTAACACCAACTGAAGCCAATCCAGAGGAAGGAGGAGAACCAATACAACCCAGTGCCACTCACTTCCAATTCCTGGAACCAGCTCAGAATAATATCATCACTGATGGTATCAAATGCCATTGAGAGGTCAAGAAGAGGCAGAATGGGTACTTTACCTCTTGCTTGCTCCTTTGTAGCATTCCCGTTGTCATGTGATCAGAATTCAGACACTCGGCAACTGGTTAATACTTATGACCGTTGCTGTGTCCCAGGGTCATGTGATACCCTTTTGTGACCTGACAAGAAAAGTCAATGGGAAAGCCAGATTCACTTAACAACCATGCTACTAATTTATCTACTGCTGTGATTCACTTAACATCTGTGGCAAAAAAGGTTGTAAAATGGGGCAAAACTCACTTAAATGTTTCACTTAACAACAGAAATGTTGGGCTCAATTGTGATCATAAGTCAAGGACTACCTGTATACAAGAATTAGCAGCTGAGAGGACTTTGTCCACTTCCTCATGTTCCACAGGCTCAAGTTTCCCTGGTCACCTTGCAAGATGTGGCTCCCTCCACTCCACAGATTCTGCTTTAAAACCGGAGTCCAGCACGGAGCAAGAATGAGCAACTCTGTCTGCCAGATGTAAAGCATATTCATCACAGTGACCCTTTAGGTGAACTTCAGTATTAACTCCCGAGGAAGGACAAAGTCATTAGAAACAGGGCCATGGGGCAACTATTGGCAGATGCAATAAGAATTAAGAAAGAGTTAAATTTCACCATCCTTACCACTACGAGGTAGGCCCTAATAGCTCTAACTTGTGTCTGATTGTCTTCATGCCTTGTTTTTCACCAGCGGTGAAAGTAGCCTAGAAAATGAAGATGCTGGTATGACTGTAGCTTGACTTTGCTGTGTTTTGTGCTTAATCTCTGCTAAAAGTAGAACAAAGTGAAGGTTTTGCTGACTCATAAAATCAGAAAAATCACCCCAAAGATTAAATGCATCAACAGCTATGTATATGGCAAAAGGGAACCAATTTGGTCTAATAGTAAGGCGCCAGGCTAGAAAACAGGAGAACACAAGTGCTAGTATTTTAGATATGAAAGCCAGCTGGGTGACCTTGGGCCACTCATTTCACTGGTTTATTGTGGGGAGAATAGAAGGAGGAAGATGTATTGGATATATTCGCCACCTTGAGTTATTTGTAAAAATAATAAAGGCAAGATACAAATAAGTAAAATAAAATAAAAAATATGACAATATGTTGTTATATACTGATAGTTGTGGAAAAAAACTGATGCAGTAAACACTATAGAATCAGCTGGAAGGGACCTTGAAGGGCTTCTAGTCTAACCCCTTGTTGAAGGTAGAAGTCTTTATATCATCCCAGAGAAATGGTTATCCAATCTTTTCTTGAAAACTTCCAACAATGGAACATCTACAATTCTGGAAGGCAAGCTGTTCTATTGATGTTGACAAGATGTTCCACTGATAATACCAGTTCATGTATAGTATATCTGATAATTATATATCTTCGAGACCGCCTTCTACCACATAACTCCCAACGACCGGTAAGAGCCTTGATAGTACAGTGGTTTAGTGCACCCTGTTATTAACACAGCTGCCTGCAATTTCTGCTGTTTCGAATCTCTCCAAGGCTCAAGGTTGACTCAGCCTTCCATCTTTTCTAAGGTAGGTGAAATGAGGACCCAGTTTGTGGGGGCAATAAGCTGACTTTGTATAAATATACAAAAGAATGAAGGCTATTGTTTAACGCATTGTAAGCCGCCCTGAGTCTCCGGAGAAGGGCGGCATATAAATCAAATTTAAAAAAAAAAAAAGATCCCACAGAGTTGGTCTCCTCTGGGTCCTGTCAGCTAAACAATGCCGGCTGCCGGGCCCGCAGGGGAGGGCCTTCTCTGTGGCTGCCCCAGCTCTCTGGAACCAGTTACCTCCTGAGGTCTGGACCATCCCCACCCTATTGGCTTTCCGAAAAGCGGTGAAGACCTGGCTTTTCCGGCAGGCCTGGGGCCATTGACCTCGCTTTTGCGATCCGGCGAGATCCAGCCATGAATGGTGTGAATGAGTTTTAATGTTTTTAATGTTTTTAATTTTAAAATGTTTTTTATAATGATTTTAAATGCATTGTGAGCCGCCCTGAGTCTTCAGAGAGGGGCGGCATACAAATTGAATTAATAAATAATAAATAAATAAATAATAATAAATTATTCCATTGAGAATAACTGACCAGAACAGTCTTCTGCTCTGGATTCTGTTGTAGACTTTGGGAGGAGAATCTAATGTTTAGGTTGCATTTTTCATTTCAGGACATTTATAAGATATTTAAATTAAATATTAATTCATCATCAGAAAACAAAGTGATTTTATTCACAGTTTTCCTATCATTTCAGATACAATGCCCCATTGTATCTTAGGGTCTATTAAGCCAAATGTTGATAAAGCAAATGAATCTGACTGAAAGAACAAAGCATCAATTTAGCTTTTGTAGTAAAGGACAGATACTGTCCCTTAACAGCATGTAGATTTGTGCAAGATTTCACCAGTACTTACTGGATTAGAAATCTGGTTCTTTGCCATCATTGAATTGGATTATAATCTTTGCTAGATTTACTGTTAAATTAGGCTGCTCTTGCCCATAGCACTATTAATTGATAGCATTGCTGATTAATTTAACATTGTCAACTAATTAGGTAGCATAAGCCATTGTTTGTGGTACTATTCAGGATGAACACCATATTAGAGTGTCCGAATTAATTAGTAGTCTGACTCTTATGAAATCTTCCTGCAACTGACAAACTTTTGCTATTTTTTTCCACTCAGTTTTGAATGAATTCTGTCTGGTTTCTCTGAAATTGTTCTTGTGGCTTTCAGGCTATGACAGCTTCTTTTTTCTTGACAATGTCAGGAATTTATGAGCTATCTAAAGTTGTCACTGGGACTGTAGGTACTATTCTGTGAACAAAATACAACATTTTTACAATTTTGGTGAGGAATCTAAGAATATAGAGAGCCATTTTGGTCTAGTGCAGGGGTGTCAAATTCAAGGCCCGCAGGCCAGATACGGGTGCTTAGATATGACACGTGGGGCCGCCCTGGAAACAACGAAGGACCGGCCCACAGTGCCTCTGCCAGCAAAAATGGAGCTGGCGGGGGGACCTGCCCGGGCCACCACAGGTGCCCCAGACACGAGTGACATTGAGCTGGCCATGTCCACCTGGCCACACACCCCAGGTCAAACACAACCCTGATGCGGTTTGACACCCCTGGTCTAGTGGTTAAGGTACCAGGCTAAAAAGCCAGGAGACCATGAGTTCTAATCCCACCATAAACAAAAAAATCAGCCAGATGAGTTTGGGCCTACCACTTTCTCGGAGCCCAACTCACCTCACAGAGTTGTTATGAGGAAAATAGGAGGAAGAAGTCATATTAGATATGTTCACCACCTTGAGTTGTTTATAAAAAATAATAAAGATGAGACATACCGATGTATATAAAGATGGCAAAATAATAATAAAATATTAAAAAGTAAATGCTTTGAAAATCAATGGTTCTTAAAAATCAGTTAAGCACTTTTAATTTTTAAGATCAGACCAATATGCTAGTTTGACTTGCATATTCTATAGAAACTTTTTGTACTGTATTTACTGGAATGTTTCTTGGTAACATTTGTTACAGTTATAATGTTGCAGATGTGCTTGAAAAAGCAGTCATATACTAAAACTAAATGTACATATTGCTTTCATTTGATACTAAGAGAGAAGTTTAATATTTAATCCTATTGTTGCAACTGGAATAAGTAAGTCTAATAAAAGAGAATATTTGTAATTGAGGATTGACATGAGGGGTCCTTGGACTGCTTGTTTTCTTGCATTACCCAAACTAGATAACATCATCAGTGCTAGTAAGGAGTGCACTTTGCTGTCAGTTTATATTTTAGTGGCTTGCTTGTCAATGTTGGTGGGGGTGGTTTTTGATTGGGCTGTTTGCTGTTGGCTTCTTTAGCTGTTTTTTGATTGGGATATTGTTTACTTGATTGTTGGTCTGATGTTAACCTTGGAGTTAATCTATACTGATCTGGCTGCTGATTTATGGTGGAGAGGTGCTTGGGTCTTTTTGTTCCTTTTTGGGCTGGGTGATAAGTAAGTCTATTTACTTTGTTTCTTGTGACACTTGGCTAGCTTATTTGCTTGCATTGCAACTAATATGCTTCTGTTCTCTTGTTCTAGGAGCAGCTTACTGCCAGTTCATGGATATGTTGTTCCCAGGATGTATTAGTTTGAAGAAAGTAAAATTTCAAGCGAAGCTTGAACATGAGTATATTCATAACTTCAAACTTCTGCAAGCATCATTTAAAAGAATGAATGTGGATAAGGTAAAAGATTCCAGTTTATGAAGAAGTGTCTATAATACTATTCAATTATCTATTTAATAGAAAAAGGATGTTTGAAATTTATGAATGGTATATGATGGCTCCTTTTATAGTAGCTAAAATAAATCTAATATTTTATTGGCTAGATAGCCCTATAAATAGATACGCTCAAAAGGGAATTGTTCTCTAGTGTTTTAAAAAGCACTTGAAACATGCAATATATTACATTTCTTATTGAAATTATGTAGATGATATATCAACAAGGATTACAATTTTGGGAGGAGGAACACAATTTTGTATAGCAATATTTGTTATTAAATTTACTATTTGGTATTACACTGTTGTTATTAGTATTTGGAAACATTATTTTTTATTGAAATTCTTCTATTGGCCTTTTAAATCACTGATCTGCCTTGTTTTGTCATATAGGTCATTCCAGTGGAGAAATTAGTAAAGGGACGTTTCCAAGATAACCTTGATTTCATACAGTGGTTTAAGAAATTTTTTGATGCTAACTATGATGGGAAAGAATATGATCCAGTAGAGGCTCGGCAAGGACAAGATGCAATTCCACCACCTGATCCTGGGGAACAGATCTTTAATCTGCCAAAAAAATCTCATCATGCAAACTCTCCTACAGCAGGTATTTATCCACAATTGTGAACTATTGCTATTTACAGTTGTAATTTTTGAATAATATGTTGAAAATACAACTTCATTACTAATTTTAAAGGACAATGGCTTTTTTTCCACACCACACCACATCATATAACATACTGTGATTTATGGGGGCTGTGATGTCCTCTAGAAATATGTAAAATGTGATAGTACAGTTCCCAAATAGTTTATATACAACTGCCTCTTTGGCAAGAAGAGTAAATTTATCCCAATGGATATTCTCTTTTACGATGAGTTGTGTTAGGCTTTCCTCTTGCCAAAACTTGATTTCCATCTTCCTTCAGCATACACATGTAAACAAGTGCACTTCTGTATGTAATTGTGGCTCATATATATGTTGCTAATGTAACAGCTGTAGACTGTGATATTTTAGGAACCCTAGATTTTCTACTAGCTTGTACCCACATGCTGAAATGATGAGGATAGGGCTGTTATGATATTTTATGTTATAATTTCTACTGAATTATTTGCATGTATACGTCACAAAAGAGCAATATATAAGAACATTATATCTAAATCTAATAATCTGTTGTAAATATTTTGGCCTTTTGCAGGCTGGGGGTTGGTTTCATTAGCGTATTAAATCTTTGGTTATAAATCTCCTGAAATCCTCCATCCTTAAAAGAAGAGCACATTCTTAGCCATTGCTGTTACTAATGGGCATATTAAAGAAATGGGATGCATGGCATCTCCTCTTTATTTGATAGATTCCCTCTTACTAGAACCTGCTGGTGTAATCTAGGTTTATAGTAACTGGAATGTTTCCAAATCCTAAGTGCTGGCCCAGTAGACAAAAAAAGGGAATGCATATACATATACTATTTGCCATGCAGATTTTCTTTAGTGGTTTTTGGTTTGATATTTATTTGCATTATTTGTATAACAGAAAAAGCTACAGAAAAATAATAGAGCCTGTTTAAAACAATGCAGTTCTGCGAGCTGCAGCATTTGTCAGCAGATATATTGTTTTTTGAGGGTGAAGATTCATTCTCCGAGATTGTGGGTTGGTTGTTGAACGTTTTGTTACCAAAACGCTAGGTAACATCTAGGCTAGGTAACATCTTCAGTGGAGTTTAGGAGGTGTCAGTGTCAGTGTTCTTCTGTTTATAGGGGCTTCAGTTGTGGGTGTGTCAAGTGAGGGTCTTGACATTTGACAATATTGTTTTTTAACAGAATGTCTTTATATGTAATGAAATCCCTACAATGATTTTCATTCTTAGATGGCTTCTATAACATTTAATTGTTATCCACATCCCTTTATTATCAGCTGATTATGATAGCTGATGATTGAAAATTATTGCATTTTGAAGGCACAAGATGGAGAAAAGACCATTCTAAATAATGTTGAATCAGATAATAAGGAAGCCACTAGGCATATGGAACATATTTCTAATTTCAGCTGTTTCAAATTCAAAATGCCTTGTCTTGAGTTTGAATGTCCTGTTTTGAGCAAAACATGGACTGTTTCAATCAAGCTTGAATACAGCATTTTGCAACCGAAGCATTTCCAATTTGAATACTCTTGCACACATCTTTAGAAATTATTATATAATTGATAAACTGTCTTGGATCTACTGTAAGTAGACAATTTTTGAGGTCTCTACTAGATTCCAATTTTTTAAAAAATTCTGTCGAACAAATGATACCCACATTTCAGCAACTTCAGAACAAGAAAAGAGATTCTTCTAGTTCTGTGGGAGAAGAGATAAGCAAAAGTTACATACTGGAAAATAATACTGGTAATCCTCACCGAATAACCTGAAGGACCCTAATTGGGACTGGAATTTCAATGTCTAAGCGAAGTGGTTATTAGGTGAACTGCACCCCTTAGAGACAGCAGTTTCAGTAATACCAGTTGTGATTGTTAGGCCAGGATCATGCCATTGTTAGGTGAGGATCTCAGATTTCTCCTACCCTGCTGTGCTTGCCTCCACTTCAACTCTCCGCGGTTGCCTATCTTCACCCCATCTCTGCTCTTTAGCCAGCCTTCATTCTTCTGGCTACCTCTGCTGACTTTGCTGATCTTTGCTATCTTTTGCCTTCTGCTGGGCTCCCTCCCCTGTGCCATCCTGACCCCTAGGCTCCTGGCTTCAGCAGTCTCAGCTCATCACACATTCCCATGTGTATTCCCAATCTGCCTACTAGGATTCTGTGCACCAAATGCAGCTTACTTTTTTTTTTTTTTTTTTTTTTTTTTTGTGGCTGCCAGCTAGGATCTTGCAAAACGCTGCTAGTTCTGGTACCTCCTGGGAAGCAATCAAAAGCAAGGTAGATGCAGGCTGGGGATTTTGATCTGGAGCAACCAGGGCTGGCTGGCGGCTCCCTACTTAGCAACCAAGGCTTGGCATGACTCTCTGGACCAAGTCCTTGCCATGTACTTTGCCAGTTTTACTCTGCACCTTTTCATGGGTAGGGTAGGGATCTTTGTAAGATCTGCATGCTAGGGCAGTGCATAAAGTAATTATGCGCATGTTAACATATATAACATTAAAGTTCCATTATTTTTTCAAGTTTTTTGCCCATTAGGCCTAAAAGAAAAGTCTCTGGCTTTATCTTTATATTCACTTTAAGAATCTTCTGAATTAAGATGTGAATCCTTCTCTAATATTTCTTTGCTTTGTCACATGTCCACTATAAATGATAAAAAATTCCTTCTTTACATTTACATTTCCCACATTCATTTGCGATACCTTTATACTTTCTCGACAACTTGTCGGCTGTTAGATATCAAATAAACATCATCTTATTAAAAAATTCCTTTAAATTATAATTTAATGTGAATTTTAGACCTTCTGTCATATTCTCCCATAGTTCAAGCATTACTTTATATCTAAAGTTCTTTGCCCACTGAATCATACAATGCTTTACATACTCATTCTCCAAATTCATCACAGTTGGTTTCTTAAGTGACAAAAGTCTTGGTTCTAATTAATATTTTAAAAAAACTTTTAATATATTTTTTCAGGTGCTGCCAAATCCAGTCCTGCATCAAAACCTGGCTCCACATCATCTCGTCCATCATCAGCAAAAAAAACACCGCCAAGCAGTTCAGTGTCAAAGTCTGATAAAGATTTGGAGACACAAGTCATACAGCTCAGCGAACAGGTAATATGCTTAGGCTACCAAAATGGGAAATAACTGTGCATATGAGCAAAGCAGTAAAATCTAGTATGATTCTAAAAAGATAACCATAGCAGTTTTCAACAATTAAACACTAGTTATTGCTGACCTATACTTGGAAGATCATTACATCTTTAACCAATTACCTTAGTTATTTTTATGCCAGTGGAGGAAACCTGGGATGATAACAGGAAAAATGCTTTGTAAACATTTAGTCAAGTGATATCTCATTACAGAATTATAGTAATTGTGTAACATAAATCAATGTCCTTTAAAAGTCTACATATTTGAGTGGCCTTGTTGAACAACCCAAAATATAGTCATTTGACCACCTTTCCCTAAGAAAATCCTATACTACTGGTTTTCTGAATAGAAAGTCTATGACAAAGATGTCAAACTCGATTTCATTGAGGGCCACATCAAGGTTGTGTTTGGTTTCAGGCGTGGCCAGGGGGTGTGGCCAGCTCATCACTTGTGTTGGCGCCTGTGGTGGCCCGAGCACTTTGCCAGTGAAAATGGGCTCCCGAGCTCTGTTTTCAGCTGCAACTGCTTCCTGCAACCCTCTGCCAGCGATAACGGACCACTCACGAGCTCTGTTTTCAGCTGCAATGGCCTCCTGCAACCCTCTGCCAGCAAAAACGGAACTCAGGAGGGCCACATGCAGCTCTCCCGAGCGCTGTTTTTGCTGGCAGAGGCACCATGGGCTAATCCTTTGCTGTTTCCAGGATGGCCCCACGGGCCAGATCTAAATACTCTGTGGGCCAGACGTGGCCCACGGGCCTTAAGTTTGACACCCCTGATCTATGGGAAAAATAACTAGCACAGAAGCTACAGTAAGAAGCTGCCTTTATATTTTATAGGTAAGAATCTAGTCTTTCCTGCTTCCTTTTATATGCCTGGGGGCAAGAAAATCAAGTTTAGGTTAGCTTAATAGATCCTGAAGATGTATTTGGTGGGGGAAAGGTTGTGAAGAAAGTGATGAGGTGAAAACTGCTCTCTGGTGAGGTGAATAGGGCTCTGGAAGAAACAGATTTTCTAGAATCTTGGCAGTCAAGATTCAAGCTATAGTACAATGGAAACCACACTGGTCATTGTTACAGACAATTAGTAGTGAGGCATGAATGGTGGAAACCCAGCCTTCTGTTAGAACTTTCAAGAGACTTTAGTATTGCAGTATCCTTCTGAAACAGCTATTACAACTAGGATTAAGAGGCCCCGTTCTATGATTGTTCTACTTAGGAAGTAGAATAGTTGAGTTTGTGAGTGATTATGCATGTGTGTGTATGTGTGTGAGGGAGGGAGATTGGGTTCCCAGACACCCAATAAGGAGTGCCCTAAGGATTAGTTCTTTCCCTTATAGGATCCTTGGTGCTCTTTGAGCTTGGTTGTTTTCTTGCAGGTGTTTCATTACCAAACTAGGTAACAGTATTAGAAGGGAGTGGGGTTTGTTCTCTTTTTATATACTGGTAGCTTGCCTGCAGATTTGGTTGGGTGTTCTGCTAGTTTAAGGTTAGACTGGAATAACCTTTTTGCTAGTGAGCACAGATAAAATCCTTGATTTGTGACCACAGTTGGGACTGGAACTTTTCATTGCTAAGCAATGTGATCATTAAGTGTGTTATGGCTAATTTTATGACCTTTTGCTGTGGTTGTTAAGTGAACCATATGGTCATTAAACAACTCTGGCTTTGACTTTGCTTGTCATAAGCTCTATGAGAAGGTTGCAGATGGCAATCAGCTGACCCTGGGATTCTGCAACCATTGTAAATATGTTGCTGGTTTCCAAGCATCCAGATTTTGATCACATGATTATGAGGACACTGCAGCAATTGTTAAGTTAGAGGACTGATCATACATAATTTTTTTCAGCACTTTTGTAACTTTGAACAGTCATTAAACAAATGGTTGTAAATTGAGAACTATCTGAATAACACAAGACACCATTTTAAAGCTTGTCCAAATGATGTTAGAGAATACCTGTGAATGTATTATGAAGAAACATCAAAGTTAGAACAAAAAAATGAATTGAATTCTTCAGTATATAGTACAAATTTGTTTCTATTTATATTGAATGCATGTGAACATTCTGTTTCCCTAGCAATTGTGCAGTTGTATGATTTGCTATATAAATATACAGTTACCTAAATGTTTTATTTTCACAGGTACATTCATTAAAACTTGCACTTGAAGGTGTGGAAAAGGAGAGAGATTTCTATTTTGGGAAATTAAGGGAGATTGAGCTTCTATGTCAAGAACACGGAGAAGAAAACAATGATCTTGTTCAACGGTTAATGGAAGTTCTGTATGCTTCAGAAGAACATGTAAGTCTTCATCATCTATTTTTTCCTCTACACAATAGCATAAATAATGTAGTTTTAATAGAACTGGATAACATTCATATTCAAGGTCTTCCAATGTTGCCTCTCTATGCTAGTTATTCCATAAAATGGTTTCAACTAAGAATTTCTTTGCAGAAATTATAATCCATAAAAGAATTATGAATATTCTGGAGGAATTGATACCGATTAGATCCAAAATTCAGATAGAGAAAAGCTTGCCTTTCCATGATTCCCAGTGAATCATATTCATATTTGAAATCAGTTTCCCTATACATAGGTTTCAAGCTCTCTCACTCTCTTCTCTCCTTCACACATAATCCTAGCTTTAAATTAAAATAAAAATGTGAGTAATTAGGGAATGTGTATAAGACTCCTAATGATTTTAACTATCTATGTGGTAAAGATTAAGAAATGTTGAACTCGCTAACATTTTTTAAGAAAGCTAAGCAGACAGAATTTTGCTTTTAGTATTTGATCAAGTTTGTTTGTTTGTTTGTTTTTCTTGTTTTCTACCTTATAAAGGAGAGCCACACAGAAGAACATGAAGGTGAAGAACAGGTTCATGAACAGCCCCAGCAGCAGGAAGAATACTGACCAGCTGGCACATTGGCTGTTTCTGATTTTCTGTGGGAACTTTCTTTGGAAGAATGGAATGTGTGTGGCCTCAGACTTGAAACCAATCACTCTCTGTCTGCCATTAACATAAATGTACCATAGTGAGTGTCAGCCAACTTGCCAAGATGTGTTTTGCAGAAGTCTTCTATCAGCATTTGCACCTAAGGAGGTCTGCAAGCTTTGTTCCCAGTTTCTACCACTGCAACGTCACTATCTGGCTGCTTGAAATTTGTTCAGCTTTTAAAAATATATATATAAATATAATATATATATATTTATTTTTCCTTCTGTCTTAAGTATGAATAACATTTGTAATTTGTTCAAAACTATTTATATGGGCATCTCTTAAAACAAAAAGTACTATTCAGTTAGGTTTCACACATTTCATGATAATTCGGTGCACTTGGACATTACTTTGGACAAAAGGCAAAAGTGGGAAATAATTGAAATAGACAAATTCAAGTAATTTCAAATAATTTTCCCCAATTAGAACAAAAGCACACATGCTAGAGCTGTAATGTTTCTGATGTCATAATCCAAAGCATGCTAGGAAGCTATAAAGTGTATCTTATAGTATTGGAAGATGCATACATGCCTGCCTAATCTTTCTTTGGACACTTCCTTCTTCTAGAAAGGTTATTCCTGTTTCAATTCTATATTCAGTGTTTGTCAGTTTAAGCATTTATACCAATCTTTACAGTATATATGTCTGAAGATATCACCTATATTCCAATTCCCACTGCTGGCTACACTGATTATGAAAACAAACGTTTACTTTTTCTTCTGTGCAAAAGGAGAAAGTAGTGGTTGACCATGTCAGAATATTTACTAGCATAGTTACACAGTTTATCCTCTAAAGATCTTCATACATCTTTTTGGAATCTAAAAGTCAGTGAGTAATTCAAGCACACACAGATGCAATGCTAGTTTCCGAAAGAAAAGCTATAGTCCGGATGAATGGATTTGGGTAGCATGGAAAAAGAAATTGCTGGATTACAGAAATATTCATTGCCATGCGTTCTATTAACTTCTAGTTAAATTTGCACTTAGATTGTGACATTTTTATAGTAGAAATAAATCATATTAAAACATTCCTTTTTAAATTGCACATTTTCACAGTCTAATTATAGTATTTTTCCATTGTATTTACTGTTTTATGATTTGCTTGGTTTTAAATTGGATTGGTTATAAGTATTCTAGCAAAAAACAAATAGAATTCAATGTACAGGTTATCATCACTGAAGGTCTCAGTCTATTCTAGATCTGGTCATAAATGCTAGTTCTATTATTACCGTAAATTATGTGTTGCATCTTTCAAAGTTTCTTTTTCTCTGAAATTTTCTTGCTTCAGAATACTTAATTACAGCTCAGGCAGCATGTATTACAATCGCTCTTTAATCCTGTAGCTCAACTGAAGTTTAATTCCATCTCTTCAGTTTAGAAGAATTTACAAAGCTATACTATGCCAACTCATCACAAATAAAGTAACACTTTCACCTTTCCTAGAAAAAAAAATCTTTTAATATTTTTAAGGAAAAGGATTTGATTTCTCTTGGCAGGCATAATCAAACTCATAAATAGCATTATTTTTCAAAAGCTGTATGCTGTCATAATCCAACAAAAAAAAATCCATAATATTTATTATCATTATGCCACTTCCAAAATGTTTCTTGTGCTAAAAAAAACAAACCAGAGGAAGTCATTATTTTTTAACACTCCTATCTCCATCAATGCAGTCATGTCTCTGTTTCTTTTTCCTTCTAGGAAAACTTTTAAAATACTTCCTTTTGAAGCGCTTTTTGGGCTTTTCGAGGTTTGTTTCTAAACTGCTCTCATCCAAAGCCTCTCTGCTCACCATCCTGTCACATAGGAATATTTTGTGTCCATGGGAGGAGAGTAAGGTATCTGGTTTTCTACGGTCCCCTTTGTATGACTAGTTTATGGAGCATTTTCCCCCCATTTGGAAATGGGAAGTGGTTGGCTTAGGAGGCAGCAGGGTAATAGTTTAATATAAAACCTGATCTGCTCAGTTGTGCTGAGGGGAGACAGAGACTCTTGGAAGGAAAGAGGACCCCCCTCCCCTGTGGTGAGTAATCCTGTTATTCCGTTACAGTTTTAATATACATTTGCAATTACTTTTACTGAATAGCACACCATAAAGCTTTGGTTATATATTAAATGTAAACTGAAAGGAATGTAAACATGTATTGTTAATTATAAATAGATAATGACATAATAGATGCAAAAAGGTCTTATTCAGATGTACCAGTCATTTTGCATTACCCACCAATTGTCGCATGACAGAATATACTTTTTTTGTCTCTGAATATGTGAATAATTTGATTTGCGTTTATCTTTTTACATATTTAATAAAAAAAATGTTACAATCTGTCTTGCTAAAGTGAGCTTCGTGAGATCCTATGTTGGGTTTTATGACTTACAAATGGGATAGGGTTTTTGAGTTATCAAAGCAAATTGCTTCATATTCAAACGTAACATACTGTATATAGCATTTTAAAATTATTATTAATATTCATTTTTGGAGGGACAGCAAATGCCATTGCTAAATTCAATCCAGTTTAAATAATTGGACAACTATTAATGATTGACACCCCACATTGAAACAACTACAAAGAGGCTGCAATGTATGGAGTAAACCTCTAAGGATAGAAACTCTCTAGGTATTGTTACTATTGCAGATAGATAGATAGATAGATAGATAGATAGATAGATAGATAGATAGATAGATAGATGATAGATAGAGACAGACAGACAGACAGTCATAAACACTCCATTATGACTACAAGTGAAAACCAGTTTGGTGTAGTACAGTAGTTAAGGTATCAATTTAGAAACCTGAAGACTATAAGTTATTAAGCATAAAGCCTTCTGGGTGACCATGGGCCAGTCACTTTCTCTTAGCCCTAGGAAAGAGGCAATGGAAAACTCTTCTACAAAAAGTTGCAAAGACAACTGCAGGAACTTGAGGCAATTTCTGAGAATTTGACATGATTGAACAGGGAAAAAATGACTACAAGTAGTATACTAACAGAATATATAACTTAATCCAAAGGCTGTGTGCAAGGGCATGGGAAATGAGTTTGTATGGAGTCAAGTCTATAAACAAAAATACTGTAAGTAAAGAAAGCGCAAAGTTGAAGAAAGAATTATTTATGCACTGCTTATCTTGGTGTAATTAAGGTACCTTATTTATAGTGGTGCCTGTTGACTTCTCTGCCAACTCTGTCATCTATTTTCTGAATAACTTGTTGAAAATGCCTTTTTTGCTGTTAGTGAGGAACAGCAATGGGGGCAGGGAAAGCTGCATGGAAGAAACATTCCCCTTTGTTTGCCATTCATCCTGCTTACTCCAGTTGGAGGTGAAGTAAGAGCCAAGCAGATGAGTAAGGCCAGCACAGTTCATGGCTCTCTTGTGCTCCCCAGCTGTTTGCTGGAGAGCAAAAAGAATGGTAGGAAAGGAAGGCAGAGGTATAGAAGAAAGCAGCAGTGATATGATATCTTAGCAAACCCTGGCAAAGGATGCCTGATAATAGAAAGGAAGGCAGAATGCCATTCATGCTTAGCAGCAGAAACAAAGGTGCACTCTTGAGTGACCTAGCCAAACCATGTACTGATGTTTGGGGCAAATTGAAGAAGTGGCTGCATTGCTGGTGCAGCTTGTGTGACACAGGAAGTGCACTTTGATGGGGGCACCTTCTTCTTGGCATTAAATTGACTCCTCCTCCAGTATTTTCTAAAGGACCTAGTCTTTATTTCTGGGCTAAGCTGAATGCTTTCCACTATGATTACGTTATGAATGAGCAATTCAATTGGGAACTGCAAGCCTCTACATTCTCCCATGATAGTTGAGACATACCAAATTATAATTGCTTTTTTTCCTGTGTGTCGTAGTGTATTTCTTCATTTTCTACCTTGCTTTCAGTTAAAAACAATCTGAAATTTAAGTTTGCAAGGTGATGCATTAAAGGCAAAATGTTTTTCTTCCTTTGAAAACTAGCAGTATTTTACTTCTTAGCAGAATTGGAATTATTTTCTAGGCATAGGTGATAAATCTTTCCAAATTTCATATCATTAGGTACATGGGTATTTTGTTATTGTTCAACAACAAATCAAATTTTGGTGTTCTGGTAAAATTGCTGCTAAGTTAATGACCAAGGTAAAATGAAAGAGCAGCTTAGTTTCATAGTGAAGGTTTTTAAAAACAAAATATATTTAATAGAATTCTAACTATCTGGAGATGTACATATAAGTACTCACTAGCTGATTACAGGAGCAGTACTGAAAATTTTCATGCAAAGGTGTATGCTAGGAAAATACAGAAGCATCTGTAGGTAGAACATGCCCACATAACTCTCATGTCACTCACCTCACCTTCAACATCCACTCCACTTGCAAAATTTGGATCTGCTCAACCTGTCAGTGAACCCACAAATAATATAACCAAAGACTGTTTTAAGTTCTTTCCAACTGCATTAACACATTGACTGAAACCAACTAAGCACATTTCCTATTAGGAAATCAACAAATATCAAAGCAATCATAACTAAAGAAATCCCCTCAAGATATGGAAATCCTTTATCCACACAATGCAGGTCCTCCAATACTAGCAAGAATCCAACACCTAGACACACAAGAGCCAAAGATTGTATCCCATGGGATGAGAAAACTGAATTTCCTTCCCTCTGGAGCCCATGTATTCCCCAGGACAAAACACACTGGCAGGCAGAATTCACAACAAGGAACCAACCCTCCTATAAATATTTCTGCCTTTGTCTTTAATTTATGGCCACCTTCAATTCGCTCGCTATCTGTTTCACTATCTGGCTTTTTTGAATAAACTCTACCTCAACTTCAAGCAATTGTCCAATGTCCTTCATTGGACAACCAAGCTCAGAATCTAATTATAAATTCTTCTAACATATCGATGTCAACAATCTCTTAAAATTCTGTAGATGTTGAACTGGATAAACAAATGGCTTTTATATGGTAGTTGAAAGACAAACAGTACATATTTAATTGACTGTGGCAATTAAGAGCACTGAATGAAAACATGCAACATTTTATAACAGGAAAATGAGCAGCAACAGCAACAGCAACTGAATACTGTGAAAGACACAAGAAGTAAATAAAGATGACCATAGTTTGGGTTGTATTGTGCAAATATTGACAGCACAACCCCATCCTTAACTCAGAAATAAGTCTTAAAGTTTAAATAGGTTTTGTACAGATTTATAGAATTTGATTGAAACTGCTGGAGCACTAAAGGAAAAAACATATATCACAAAAGAGAAGCATGAATATTACTGTTTGGTTTATGAAATATGAAAAAAGCCTCTGCCTTCCAAACATAATTCTTTTAACACAAGATTTAATCTATGTCTTGAAACATGTAACTTACTGAAAAAAACCCACAGTAAATTGCTGCCTAACAAGGAACATCTGCCAATGTGTCTTTTCTTATAAGAATCTCATCATTATTGACTTGAAATGTCTGGATAATATCAGAAGCAGGAAATTACAAAGCTAGCTTTTCTGACTGAGGAACAGAACCTGAACTCTTAACAAAAGAATCCATTCAGAATGGAAAAATGGTATTGCAATAAATGGTGTCTCTTAATCCAGCCAAGCAGCATTGCTTTACATTCCACATTCTGGAGGTCTCAAATTTAGCAATATCATCTGTAATCTTAATCATAATCTTTCTTGATTTAGGCTTATTTTAATTAGTCCAACTGGTAGACTTGTCATCTTTAACTTCAATGTTACCATGTAACAGTAATGTTACACTGCGCATGCTCCAAGATGGCGGCGACCAAATGAGCTCCGTTTCGGGGATGGGAGAGCTGCCGGTCGCCAGGGTCTTCAGGAGCCTTTCTGCTCATCTTCGGCTCCAGTCCCAGTGAGGGGAGCATCCGCCCTGCCTGGTGAGGGTTTTTTTCGCCCTCCGGAACGTCAGGGCAGGGCTGGACGGCACCGCGTGAGATGGGGCGATGGGCCTGGCTGCGGCAGCTGTTTCCGGGGTCGGAGGGAAGCGGAGGCCAAGGCACTCGGCGGCGGGCGGTGTTTGTGCGGCGGCGGCTTGGAAGTGGCCCCTCCTCGCTCCCTATAGCCCTCTGGATCCCTGGGGCGCTCTTGTCCGGCGTTTTCGGGGGCTCCGGTGTGCCTTGGGAACTTGGGGTGCCTGGTTGCGGGCTGGCGACGACGGCGGCGGCGGCAGAGGCAATGGCTGACATGGACCGGCCGACCAGGGAGACAGCCAGGCAGCAGGTTGATGGGGGAGAAGCAGACAGCCTCACCCCTAGGATTACCATCTGGCTCACAGTAGATTTTTACTGTGATGGGGTGTTTTAGAACAAAGCTGTGACTGGGGGTCGGAAATTGGGGTTGGAGAGGCGGGAGGCTGACCATAGTTTGGTTTGTTGGTCACCTCGGATGGCCTCCCCTCCCCCCGCTCTCCCCCAGGTATGGGCAGGTGTTAGCCTTAACGGCCAACCACCCCTGGATTGGGCTTCCTGTCTCACTACTCCTACTCTCACCTCAAGGAAGATCTTGTGCCCGTGGGTCTATTATTATCTTTATTAACATCTTTATTATTACCATCGTTATTAACATCTACACTTTGGACACTTTGGACCCCTTATTATGCTCCACTCATGCCCTCGCTGGTTGGAGAGACTGCGCACCACCTGAGAGAGCTGAGGGATTTTCCGCATCCCAACGGAGAGGATAGAACATTGCTCCTGTTAACTTTCTAACGGGACCGGCCGTCGTGAGAGGATGGTTGGCCATCAGCCTCCATTGGAGAAAAAGAACATTGGACCTTCTCCCTGTCGTGAGAGGACAGTGGAGTCCAGCCCTATAAATGGATATTTTGTGACCTTATGCTCAGTTATCCCTTGGACCATGACAGATTCCTGGACTGGCTTTCTTTTCCCATCTTTGGTTCGATTGATGCTCCAAAAAATTGACCTTCTTGTGCTGCGAGACTCCCCCCTCTCGCAGGCCTGGCCCTCCACGTTATCGAGGGCCTATCTTGATGACGGGCTTTGGGACCCCGAGAGATGGCATGCAGCAAAGAGGGGGCTGAGGGGTTTTTTAGCAAAATTTTTAAGGAAAATTTTAAAGGGACCCGGGAGGACGGGTGGGGGTTGTAAAAGTGGACCTGGGGGGGTCCAGATAGCGACTGTGCGGGATGATGGGTTGATTAGCTGCAGCAGAGGGGTCGCGAAAGGAAATTTAACCGGGGGGCAGGGGGACGATAGAAAGGGCTGTGTAATTGAAATCTTGAGTGGGAGGGGCAGGTATGACGGGTGCAGGGGGTCATATCAAGTGTCGGGGGTGCGCACGCGCTGTCTCCGAGCGATTGCGCACTCCGGCCCCCAATGCGTAACTCGTGTCCTGGGTTGTGTAGAGCCTCAGGCCCAGGGTCCGCGGCTGATGTTATGTAATGCCAGGTCGGTGGTTAACAAGGCCCCCCTCATCTGTGATCTTATTTTGGAGGGGGGTGCAGACCTGGCAGGTATTACGGAGACCTGGTTGGGCCAAGAGGGGGGGTCCCCCTCGTAGAGATGTGCCCGCCAGGTTTCCGTGCATTTCATCAGCCAAGGGCCCAGGGGAGGGGTGGGGGAGTGGCGGTGATCATTAGGGAGAGTCTTTGTCCGAGGGAGACCACTGTTCCTCAGATAGCCGGATGTGAGTCCCTTTGTGTGAAGTGGGGCCGTGGGGTGCAGATGGGTTTGCTGACTACGTACCTGGCTCCCTGCCACATGGCAGCGACCCTGCCCGAGCTACTCGACGTCATTGCCGGGGTGGCGGTCGATACCCCCAGACTTATTGTCATGGGGGATTTCAACCTTCCATCTGCAGGTGAGGCGTCAGAGGTGGCTCGGGAGTTCATGGCTTCCATGACGGCCTTGGACCTGACCCAGTTAGTTCAAGGCCCCACTCACATAGGGGGACACACTCTAGACCTGATTTTTATCTCTGGTCAGTGGTTGAATGATCTTGGTAGAGGGGACCTAGATATTAAACCCTTGTCATGGACAGATCATTCACTCCTTCAACTAGACTTTCCTACCGCCTGCCCCCACCGCAGGGAGACGGAACCGACTAGATGGTTCTGTCCCAGGCGCCTGATGGATCCTGAAAGGTTCCTGACGGAGCTTGGGCCGTTTCCTGAGACTCTAACACACGACTCGACTGAAGAGCTGGTGGCCGCCTGGGAAAGGGCGGCCGCTGGAGCTTTGGACCGTGTCGTGCCTTTGCGGCCTCTGACCCGATGCCGATCTCGATTAGTTCTTTGGTTCTCTGAGGAGCTGAGAGAGATGAAGCGTCGGAAAAGACGCCTAGAGAGCATTTGGAGGACTAGCCAATCCGACTCCGACCGGACACAGGTGAGGTCTTATATCAAGACCTACCTAGTGGCGATAAAAGCGGCAAAATCTAACCATTTTTCCGCTCTTATCGCATCTGCAGAGAACCGCCCAGCCGCCCTGTTTAGGGTGACCCACTCTCTTCTTCGGGGGGGAGTGCGGGAAGATCCCTTGCAGGGTCGTGCTGAGGACTTTGTGCAATTCCTCCACGATAAAGTCGCTCGGATTCGGGATGGCTTGGACTCCGATTGGATGAGTCCACGGGGGGAGACCGGGGCAGGTCTTGAGAATGTTATCTGGGAGGAGTTTGATCCTGTGGCTCCCGAGGATGTGGACAGGGTTCTGGGTAAGATTAGTGCCGCTACGTGTTTATTGGACCCGTGTCCCTCCTGGTTGGTACTGGCCTCCCGGGAAGTTACACAAGGCTGGCTCCAGGGGATTATAGGTGCTTCTTTGAGTGAGGGTGCCTTTCCTGCCGCCTTGAAAGAGGCGGTAGTGAGGCCCCTCCTCAAGAAGCCTTCCCTGGACCCGGCTGAATTAGCCAACTATCATCCAGTCTCCAACCTTCGTTTTGTGGCGAAGGTTGTTGAGAGCGTGGTGGCACGACAACTTCCCCGGCACCTGGATGAAGCTATCTATCTAGACCCGTACCAGTCGGGCTTCAGGCAGGGGTACAGCACAGAAACGGCATTGGTCGCGTTGGTGGATGATCTCTGGAGGGCTCAGGACAGGGGTTGTTCCTCTGTCCTAGTCCTATTAGACCTCTCAGCGGCTTTTGATACCATCGACCATGGTATCATGCAGTGGTTGAGGGGGTTAGGAATAGGGGGCACCGTTCTGCGGTGGTTCTCTTCCTTCCTCTCCGACCGCTCGCAGTTTGTGTTGGCAGGGGGGCAGAGGTCGACCTCGAGGCATCTCGCATGGGGAGTGCCGCAAGGGTCGATCCTCTCGCCTCTCCTGTTCAACATTTATGTGAAGCCGCTGGGTGAGATCATCCGTGGTTTTGGGGTGAAGTGCCATCTGTACGCTGATGATACTCAGCTGTACATCTCCACCCCAGACCACCCCAACGATGCCCTTGATGTGATGTCCCGCTGCCTGGAGGCCGTGCGGGCCTGGATGGGGAGGAACAGGCTCAGACTCAACCCCTCCAAGACCGAGTGGCTGTGGCTTCCGGCGCCCCGATATAGTCAGCAGGTGCCATCGCTGACTATTGGGGGTGAATCCTTGCCCCCCACAGAGAGGGCTCGCAATCTGGGTGTCCTCCTGGACACACGGCTGTCTTTAGAAGAGCACATGACGGCCGTGGCCAGGGGGGCCTTTTATCAGGTTCGCCTGATTTGCCAGTTGCAGCCCTTTCTGGATCGGGACGCCTTGCGCACGGTCACTCACGCCCTTGTCACCTCCCGGTTGGACTATTGCAATGGTCTCTACATGGGGCTCCCCTTGAAGAGCACTCGGAGGCTCCAACTGGTCCAGAATGCGGCCGCGCGGGTGGTTATGGGCGCGTCCCGCTGTGCCCATGTGACACCCCTCCTGTGCGAGCTGCACTGGCTCCCAGTGGTCTTCCGGGTGCGATTCAAGGTGTTGGTTACCACCTTTAAAGCGCTCCATGGCATAGGACCCGGGTACCTCCAAGACCGACTTCTGCCACCAATAGCCTCCCACCGACCAGTCCGTTCCCACAGAGAGGGTCTCCTCAGGGTGCCATCAGCCAAGTTATGTCGGCTGTCGACACCCAGGGGGAGGGCCTTCTCTGTGGGAGCCCCAGCCCTATGGAATGAACTGCCCCCGGAAATTCGTAAGATCTCCGACCTCCGGGCGTTTCGCTGCGCATTGAAGACCCTGTTGTTCCGCCAAGCCGGACTATCAACACAATAGTTTTAAATTGGGTATTTAAATTTATTGGGGTTTTAAATTTGAGCCACCTATTTAATTATTTTAAATTTTATACTGTTGTTTTGTCTGTGTTTTTAAATAGGCTGTACTCCGCCCTGAGTCCTTCGGGAGAAGGGCGGTATAGAAATAAAATTATTATTATTATTATTATTATTATTATTATTATTATTATTATTATTATTATTATTATTATTATTATTATTATTATTTTATTTTGAAAGACTATACATTTAATTAATGGATAAAAATACTTCAAACTACACTGCAAAGCTATGGATATGATACTATATGCCATACTAATAAAGATGCTGGAACCAGAAATATGGGGAGAAGTTAATCTCAATTATCAGTGATCAATAGATCAACAATATCCAATAATAATTTATTTCATCAACACACGAGTTATACTCAACAAAAATGAGAAAGTTTTGTCCATTTCAAATGCAGCAAAAATCTTAATCCATAAAATACATTACTCTTTAATCAAAGCAAATTATAACGTTATCATTAATAGATAAATGGTATACTGATATTAGTATACTGAAATTCTCCACAGTAGAGATGTCAACATCCAAGATACTTTATAAAATATTCCCTACTTATAGAATCTCTAGTACTAGAAGATGAAGTTAGATCAGCACTCTAGTCATTATCAAATTGGAAAGTTACAAGAATTGATGGAATATTTACAAAATTATGGAAAGCAACAAAAGAAGAATCAGCAAAAGTTCTAACCAAACTATATCAGCAAATCTGTAAAATGACAGAGTGGCCAATTAACTGAAAAAGGTGAATCTACATAATAATCCCAAAGAAAGGAGATTTAGAGTGTGTGCAAATTATCATGCAATAACCTATACATAAAATAGCAAAATAGTGCTTACACTTATTCAATGTAGATTAGAGCTCTATGTGGAAAAGGAGACATAGTAGTCCTTGACTTATGACCACAACTGAGCCCAACATTTCTAAGTTGCTAAGTGAGTTTTGCCCTTTCTTGCTACAATTCTTGCAGTTGTTAATTACGAACATGGTTGTTAAGTGAATCTGGCTTCCCCATTGACTTTGCTCATCAGGAGGTCACAAAAGGTGATCATATGACCATGGGACATCACAACCATCAGGAACCAATTGCCAAGCATCTGAATTTTGACCATGTGACCATGGGGATGCTACAACAGTGAAAACCAGTCATTTTTTTCAGTTCAGTTGTAACTTTGAATGGGCTAAAGAATGGTTGTAAATTGAGGACTTATCATATAAATATGATATAAATGAGTATATAAGCCGTAGTAGCGCAGTGGTTAGAATGCACTACTGCAAGCTACTTTTGCTGGCTGCAGTTCAGCAGTTCAATTCTCACTGGCTCAAGGTTAACTCAGCCTTCCATCCTTGTTGGGGGCAATATGTTGACTCTAAACCTCTTAGAGAGGGCTGTAAAGCACTGTTAAGTGATATACAAGTTTAAGTGCTATTGCTATATATATATACATATATATGTATGATGTATGTATATATGTATGTATGTGTGTGTGCGTGTGCGTGTGTAAAATCATATATGATTATATATAAAATCATTTATATCATGTACATTTATATTAATCATTTACAATAAAAATATAGATTATGACTAAAACATGGGGAGGGAGGTAGCAGAATGTAGAGGAGGGGAGGTGGGGTCTGCTATTGGTCCATCAATCATTTCCAGTGTAATATTCCCCTGTTGGGGCCTCAAGCCAATTGGCAGAGCCAGACCTTCATGCAAGAGCAGCAACTTTCTGACCTCATCTTGGAGACAGAGCAAGGACAGTGTGGGGGCAGCAGTTTCTCAAAGTTTGTGCTTTGCTCCCTTGATATGCAGATCACCAGGTTGTGGAGAAAGAAACAATATAAATCTTTGATCCCAAACAATTGTTTTTAAAAAGATTTTAGGATTCCTTTTCAGATCTCATTCTTCCTAGTGTTTATTATTTTAACATAGTAATTACTTTGTAATTTCCTCCACTGCTCCTCTAAAAATAGAGCAGCAGTGGTACTATATATAAAACATCTACTTGATTTCCCACAAGAAGGATCTTAAGTATTTAGAATACCTTTCTGAATATTTTCAAGCTTGTTGTTTCCAGAATTGCCTACAGTTAATCTGAACTGTAGTTATGGTTTTTATTAAAGAAACCTTTTGCATTAAAAACTATGTAAATACAGCAGTCAAACATCTGCATTACATTATGCTAGAGATCAAGGAACATGATGCTTGATGTTAGACCTATCCTGCTGAAGACCAAAATCCTCAGTTTTTAGAAAGAAAAGCAATAGAAAAGAAAAAAAGAAAAGGAAGGCAGACTTAAAAAAATATTTTTCAAGTTAAAATAGCATATTTCTAAAAAAATACAAATTCGATGTTAGATTACATCTTTATTAAGTCAATTTTGAAAATCACAAAGTAGGGTACATGCTTTTCAATTTTCCACCATTGTTTATTAAGCAAGAAAGTAAACAAGGAAAAGAGTGAAAAAAGGAAAGGGAGTAGGAAAAATTGTTGGTATTGAAGCCAGGAAATATGTATTTAGTCACTTTCTTGAAATGAATTTGGGAAAAGACTGAAGACTTTCATAATGTGATCAACCAGGTACATCAAAGGTTAGAGATATTGCCCCCTAGTGCTGTATCCCTGAAATGGATTCATTCATTGGCTTAGAGTAGGATTGTTTAGTACTTGTACTTGATTGTTAGAGAAAAATTCCTGTAACCAATTCTACTTTCCTTTGAAGCTTCTTTTGTTTCAAAATTGCCACTTCAAAGGAAAAGCATGATCTAGCATGAGTAATACCCTTATTCAAATCCTGTTAAGTATAATATTGAATATAGGGACAACAAATTTGTATTTATGGTACTAATTTATGTTCCAAACTTAGACTAGCTGTTTTAAATTTGAAGTTGCTTAACAGACATTGTTTCATTCAAATCACATTGTGTATACATGGGAGGTTCTCCATAATAGAAAAATATCTTACGATGCTCAACTTTATACATTATTTTGGTTTTAGTCTAAATATTTAATAGCCACTATAGAAATGAATATTTATAAAATGTATACATTTTATTCTTGGGAGTTGCTATCATATCATGAGCCATTACTCATGATATGCGTAATGCGTGCGGCCGCACAGGTGGTGATGGGAGCGACGTGGCGCTCCCATGTAACACCTCTCCTGCGCGAGCTGCACTGGCTCCCGGTGGTCTTCCAAGTGCGCTTCAAGGTTTTGGTTATCACCTTTAGAGTGCTCCATGACTTAGGACCTGGTTATTTACGGGACCGCCTGCTACCACCAATAGCCTCCCACCGACCCGTATGCTCCCATAGAGAGGGGCTCCTCCGGGTGCTGTCGGCCAAACAATGTCGACTGGCGGCCCCCAGGGGGAGAGCCTTCTCTTGGGGGCACCTATCTGGAACGAGCTCCCCCCAGAGATACGGAGGATCCCGGATCTGCGTACCTTCCATCGCACGCTCAAGACTTTCTTATTTCATCAAGCTGGCCTGACCTAAGTCTTTCCCCTTTTTAAATGGAAATTTTAAATTTGGTTTTAAATTATTGGGGTTTTAAATTTGTTCAGCCAAATTATTTAATTTGTTTTATTTTATTTTAAATTTTTTATTTATATGTTTTATTCTATGGCTGTTCACCGCCCTGAGTCCTTCGGGAGTAGGGTGGTATATAAATTCAATAAAATAAAAATAAATAAATTACAAAAAAATCCTTTGAAAATTATTTCAATGTAGTTCTTGTGACAGTGTTGTTCTTTATTTAGGATTGCATGCTGTCAAAAGAATATGAGCATTTAATTAGATGAGACTTTGTGCTTATTTTATGGATGACACTGAAAAGAGAAGAGGTCCAATAAAAATGTATATTGTACATATAAAACTGATCCATATTTTATTAAACATAAGTACTCTCCTGACAAATATGAAAATGAGAACTAAGCACCATAAACATGCATTCTTATTGATCAATATAAATTAAGCACCATAATATGAATTTATTTATGTGCTGTTATTTCTTTTAGGATCAATACAGATACATAGATTTATGCTGAAGGCTATGTCTTTTCCCTATCTTTAGCCTTTCTCTGCAAAATGAATTTCTTCAGACTGTTTTGTATACCCATCCTTTCCTGTGATTACAATATTGGCATGTATTTTCATCTTCTTAATGAATACTAACTTCTCAAGGAAACACCCCTGAGAGAACTTACATAGTTTATTTAGCACATCTTCTCCTAGAAATTTAAGGTGAATTACTCTAGGAATTTTTCAATTTTTAGAATAAAGAAGAGATAAACAATAGAAGGGCCTTGTATGATTATTTGTAGTATGTGATTAATGCTGGGAACTGAATAACAAAATTCTCACCTAAAATTCTGTGCATTCTAAGTTGCTTGGTAATTAAGAAGCATAATTGAGTCTTTTTGAATTTTTGTAGACTCCAGAATCTAAGATTTGACAAATTATTGTAAATGTGATATATGGTGTCAAGGTAATTTTCACTTACATAGATTATATTATCTTTATTGTCAGAAATTTCAGCTGAATTAACCATTAAGAGGAGATCTGAACACATAAATCACAATTTTTTAGCCAAAAAAAATAGCCATGTATGCTATTGCATGCCAAATAAAAACACAAGATACCAAGGACTTCTGTTTGAAACATGGTTTTGTTATCCTCACATGCACTAAACTCAATACCTTTATCATGCTGTCTGATAATGGCTGCTCACAGAATAACAGTATGTATTATTAGCCCTATTCTGTGAGAAAAGCATTACATTTGTGTCTGTATAAATATCCATGTATTTCTTTGGGCTTTTTTCCTAAAAATTGTTTCAAGTACAGAGAGTACAGATAGTTAAGGAACAACTATATTTATTATAATTCTGGTTAATTAATAATTATAATTATTCACTTCAATTGGTTCACATTTTTTATTCATATGATGCCAAAGGAACTGAATGACTGCTTAATTTTTTTCAGCTTTGTTGGGCCCCTATACTATATATTACAAATACTACAGATAGTACTGCACGACCATTCATTTAGTAACTGTTCAAGGTTACCTTGGTTCCAGCCATTGCAGTGTTCCTGCAGTCACAAGATTGTGAATAGCTAATGGTTACAACATTGCAACATTCCATCATCTGGGCGTCCTCCTGTCTTTAGAAGAGCATATGACGGCCATGGCCAGGGGGGCTTTCTATCAGGTTCGCCTGATTCGCCAGTTGCAGCCCTTTCTGGACCGGGACGCCTTGTGCACGGTCACTCACGCCCTTGTCACCTCCCGGCTGGACTACTGTAATGCTCTCTACATGGGGCTCCCCTTGAAGAGCACTCGGGGGCTCCAACTGGTCCAGAATGTGGCCGCGCGGGTGGTTATGAGCACAACTCGTGCCCACGTGACACCCCTCCTGCGCAAGCTGCACTGGCTCCCAGTGGTCTTCCGGGTGCGATTCAAGGTGCTGGTCACCACCTTTAAAGCGCTTCATGGTATAGGACCTGGGTACCTTCGAGACCGACTTCTGCCACCAATAGCCTCCCACCGGCCAGTCCGCTCCCACAGAGAGGGTCTCCTCAGGGTGCCATCGGCCAAGTTATGTCAGCTGGCGACACCCAGGGGGAGGGCCTTCTCTGTGGGAGCCCCTGCCCTGTGGAATGAACTGCCCCTGGAAATGCGTAAGATCTCCGACCTCCGTGTATTTCGCTGTGCCCTCAAGACCCTGCTGTTCCGCCAGGCTGGGCTATCAATGTAATGATTTTAAATTGGGTGCTTTAAATTTTTGGGATTTTAAATCTGAGCCGAAATTATTTAATAATTTTAATTATTTTTAATTGATGTCTGTCTTTGTGCTTTTAATAGGCTGTACATCGCCCTGAGTCCTTCGGAAGAAGGGTCATATAGAAATAAAATTATTTATTTATTTAATTTATTTAATTTATTTATTTATTTATTATCACATGACAAGAATTTCTGACATTTCTGGCAAAGTCAATGGGAAAGCCAGAAGGAAGTTGAAGTTTGCAGTCACATGAGGTTCTTGCTTAATGATTCACATCGTCCTCACTTAATGGAGGCAACTGGGACTGCCAAAATTATCGTTGCTAAGCGACCCAGTCATGTTGTGCTTTACAACTGTGTTGCTTAACAATGGCAATTCTGGTGCCAACCGCCAAGAAAATCGAAGGTCTGCCTGCATATATGAAGCTCCAATACGTAACAGCCTAATGGCATACTACTGTTTTTGCAATTGTTCTTCAAACTTAGGTCCATATTCCTCTGCAGGGCAGTATTGCAGTGTGAGAGAACTTATAAATATACCCAACTCACTATTCTATTTTGGAGTAACAATGTAATAGACAGTCACGGTGTAGTTTAAGGCACTGTTCCAGGATACTGTGAGTTCTAATGCTGCCTTAGGTACAAAGCCACATGGATGGCTTTGGGCCAGTCATTCTCTCTCAGCCCTAAGAAGGTGGTAATGGCAACCCCTTTCTGAACATCCTGCGAAGAAAAAGGCAAGCTGTTGCTAGAAGTCAAGAAAAACTTGATGGCACGAAGAAAAAGAAAAAGCCATTTCAGAGATTGCAGAAAAGCAGTAGGAAACAGTAAGGCAATGAAGTTAAATACATCACTGTATTTCTCTGTACTCTTGAAAAATATTCTTACTTTCACCATATTAACAGACCTCTTCATATATTGTGTTTAAAAAAAAAACTCATTAGCTTGATTCCAACATAACATTCTCACATTTCTTCTCGAGCTTCTCATATATTCGTAAAACATATATTTGTTTTACATTCTATGTAACAGACTTATCTGCATGTTTTTTAACTTCCTCTCCTTGTTTTATTCCACACATTTCTTAAGCAGCCCATTTCCATTGCATTTAACTTTATTCGTTCTGACATTTTCAATTCTCATTTCCATATATAATAAAGTGGACACAATTTTGGCTATATATCTATTTATAAAAAGTCCTGAAACAAGAATCTCATGGAGGAAAAAAAGGTCAAAGAACTTGAAGAAAATCAGTATTCTATATTGAGTCGCTATTTTATTGTTCGTTATGTATGCATTGATGCTACAACAACAGAAAAATGAACATTTTGCTTCAAGGACATCATTATAAATTATATAGCAATCAAATGATGTCAAGCAATGTAATAGATAAAAATGTTTCCTAACATCTATTTTTCAAGGAAAATATGTTCCG
Organism: Arizona elegans; assembly: GCA_022577455.1. Taxonomy (NCBI): domain Eukaryota; kingdom Metazoa; phylum Chordata; class Lepidosauria; order Squamata; family Colubridae; genus Arizona; species Arizona elegans. The sequence continues at coordinate 34,169,782 of JAKOOJ010000002.1, read as the reverse complement.
TATGTTTTCTTAATATTAAAACAATAACTGGAAGAGACACGGAAACCCATTCTTTTTTTGTTCTGTGACTTACTGAGATAGCAATCTAAAATAAAATAAAAAGGTACTTTTAAAATCTATTTTACTTTTTTTAATGGTGCCAAACTTTGTTTAGATGACAACTAAAATATATAGTTATTGTGATATTATGTATTTTAAAATACAATTTACTAGACAAGAAATTTTGCTGTAGAAACTGCCTCAGTTTTATTGAACTGTAAAATCTTTGGGGCCTTCCAGGAGAGGTATGGAGAACTGAAGACAGCTCTGCAAAAGCAGAACTGATGAGAAAGGTAAAGACCAAGGAATTGATGAGTCCTTGGAACCTCTCCAAAGGAAAGGATGTAAGATTGACCAAAGGAAAGCTGCTCCTTGCTGAAGAGACCATAAGACAGCCTTTTTCTGTATATTAGGTTTGAATGGGCAGGAAATGATGGGATTAGCCAATTTGTTCGCAACCATGGCAGAGACCTTTAAAAGGCACCAAGTTCGCAAACCTCACTTTCTAATCACTTTCAGAAGTTGTCTATTATCTATTTTAAAGCTATTAGTCTGTTGTAATAAACTATAAAGTTAATGCTATTTGCTAATGCAAGTGGCTCCAGTTTGTATTAATAAGTCAAATTTAAGTGACCTCCTTTAATTTTAATTTTTAGTTCTTTTTGCTTTCCTGCAGTATCTAACTTTCAAGGCTCATCCTATTTTAAAGAGAATTTAAAACAAAAACATTTTCTTACAATTCTTATAATTCATTCCATAATTTTACTTCAATCCATTTGGGAGCTCCATGCATTTTTAACTTTCCAAAATCAAAGTTCAATCTCCATTTTGTTGTTTATTCCAAAATATTTATTTAAATCCTTAAATTTGTATTTAAAACTTCTTTCACTAATCATTGAAAGGAAAGGCACATGTGGTGTAAAACATGTTGCTCCATAGGTCCATAAAGCAGGTAGTCTTTAACTGAGCTGGGAATAATGATTATAAATCATTGCAGTTGTTAAGCAGGTGAACACATAATCCTGATTTTGCAACCTTTTTTGTGATGTCCTTAAGCACACAGCAGTCATTAAGTCAGGGGTGCCAAACGTGCGTCCTCATGGTGTCGTCATGTGACGTATTGGGGCTTTTTCCCCCTTTGCTAAACCGGGCATGAGCGTGACCAACATGTGACATATCTGGCTCTCGGACTGCAAGTTTGACGGCCCTGCATTAAGCAAATACATTTACCCAATGAGCATTTTTGCAGAAACCAGAAGAAAACCAAAAGTGGTACTGCACCCCAACACCCAGGGCTAACTCAACATGGTCAATGGTATCAAAGGCCACTGAGAGCTCAAGAAGAGCCAGGATCAATGCACTATCCTCATTTTGATCCCACCAGGGACCATCCAAAAGCACAAGCAATGCTGTTCCTGTCTCATATCTGGGCATATATCCGAGTAGAAGGTGTCCAGATAATCCCACATAGCCAATATGCTTGGCTCAGAATTATCTGTAAAGTCTCTAATAAGCATTTTTGATTTCTGGCTTGTTTCTTATTCAAATTAACTACACATGCACAATCACATCCTATACTTAAAGTATTGTTTGTGCAATACAATACAATACACTTCATTGGTGCCTATGACATACCTTTTTCTCTTTACATGTAGTCTAACCTTCATCCTTAACCAGATACTTTATTTTACCAAGTTAAGAAAATTTGAAGGTTTACCTACTCTCTACTTGAGCAGCTGCTAAATTCATTTATATCATTTTCTTAAATATTATTTAAGGGCAGCGGTCAAAATTATGTTATTTTCTTCATAGCAATTGGCAGTGTGTGGCAGGTGAAAATTACATTGGTGTCTCAGTTTTAAAGATGTCTCAGTGCAAGTATTTTCTGATGATTTCATCATATATACAGGCAGGTAATTTTTTAGCACAGGCAGCTTTTAGTAAATAGGTTTCAGTTGGTGAAATGGGTTAGGATTTCTGTTTCTTTTATACTTATGTTTTAATTATTTGAATGTAGTTTAAGTTCCATTAAATTAGATTCAATTAGTTTCAGTGACCTGAGCACCATTTCTGAGGATTCTATTTATGCTTTTATTGTATTCATATTCCACCAACCAATTTGCTTTAGAAATAAGTTAGGGATGGAAAAAATTAACTGTCCACAACTATTTGAGGTGTTGCCTTTTTTCAGCCCTAGTCAAATCATTATATACTCCTACATATTACTAAATACATACATATACATACATATATGTGACTTGAGGTTTACTTTTCCTTTTGCTGGCATCTCAACTCATTTCAATCTAAGCAAGGAGAGAACGGCAGTTTTTGCTGCCGTGAAGACTCGTTAGAGAACGCCTGCGCAACCGAAGAAAACGGGCCTTAATATGCGACCGCCCCCGTGTGGCCAAACCAAAGCGAACAGCTGAGAAAGACGAAGGCCATCCGCTTTCACTATTACGTCAGACGTAGCTTGTCATGTCTTCCCCAATCCAGAGCTCAGCAGAGGAAACGGCGCCAAGCTGGAAGAGAAGGGGGCGTGGCCTCAATCCGGTTACACAGAAACGTTTTTTTCTTGACTGCTGTATAATAGTTTAGAATTCCTACACCGGCCCTTCCCAAACGGCAAAGCGCTTTCTTTTCCGTCACGTGACCAATGGGAGACTCATTCTGAAGAGGGGAGATGGCCATGAGGAAGGTACCAAATTATTTTCTTGGAGGTAGAAGTAGAAGTAGGACGTTGGAGTCCTCTTCCATTAATTCTAAATATCGGAGGGGGCGGGGGGGCGGCGGCTAATGAGCGGTGTAGAGAATGAGAAGGATAGAAAGTCACGCTTGCCTAAAAATACGAATATTAAGCTCTGGATGGCTGTAATTAAACCCCGCCTGAGTTTTTCAGGGGCTATGGAATTTTATACTTTTTAGCCTATATAATGATAAGAAAGCAGCATTGTCAGAAATGAGTGGCTTTGTTAGAAGTTGATTTGGTTGCTTTGGCCAATGAGAGATACAATGACTTCAAAATACTGTTTTAGAAGGAAATTGGTATTAAAATAATTATCCTCTTTAATTTTGATTCTGGTCCTGTATTCTCTATGGGTTGGGACCTAAAAGTTTCCTGGTGTGCTTATAACCTACCTAAATAGCCCTGTGTGTGTGGAGAACAGTGACAGTAAAATTTGTTGCATATGAAATGATGAAAAGCAGTAGAGTATTTTGTACTTTGTATAAAAGTATTTTATACTTTGTATAAAAGTTCAGAAGAAAATGTTGTGAAAGATATCAGGGATAATGTTTAACTGTTCTCTACAACTGACCCTGTGGTTAAAATAAAATTAGGTGATATTCAGAGGTGATTAATTTTTATTGGGCCATTCTGATTACAAAAACAAAAAGGCATTATGTTGCTTAGTCCTATGTATATGGCCCTGTGAGTCTAGTGCCAGACTAGACCTAATTTGGGTCATGAAATGTGTGCAAGAAAACAATCAAACTCAGAGTATTGACCCCTCATTTCAACTCTGAGCTACAAATATTCTCCTTTATTGGTATATGGCCCTATCTCCTCCCAATATTATTTTTCACATTACTTCCTTTGGTAGAGTAAAAATTAAATTGATCTGCAGATGTAAAGATTGCCCAGGCATGAATCTATATAATTAACAATTTTATCATTATTTAAATTTTGGCTCAATGTACAATACTTTGTAACTTCACCTTAGCAGTAAAACTATTTTGTTATATTTATTAGATTTTTATTGCGCCTTTATTATTTCCATAAGTAATTCAAGGTGGCAAACATACATATCAACAACCCTGTGAGATAGTTGGGCTGAGAGAGTAACTGGCCTAGAGTCACCCAGCTGACTAAAATGGCACTAGAACTCAGTTTTCTTTTTTTCTAAAATGGCACTAGAACTCAGTTTTCATTGTGTTGGATTAGAAGATATATTTTGTTTTGTTAGGCACCGTTACATTTGTATATTTGTATTCATGATTATATTAATAAAAATACTGGCAGAAATGGATTTAAAAACATTTTCTTTGCAGAGGAAACGATCATGTTACATAGAACATGCCTGTTTTCCTGATGAGACGCCTAGAGAGGAAGAGAAGAAAAATCCTCATGCTCCAGTGGCTGCTGCTTCTATTTCAGATGCCTGGCATCATTGTGGTGATGGATTTCAGATTTCATCTTCATTGGAGGTTAATGTTTTATTTTTTCATATAGGAGAGCTTGATCCTTGGTGACGAACAGTTAAGAAAATTTATATGGAGACTGCCAGATGATTCTTAATTGCTTAGTTACATGGATTTTCTTTCTTTATTCATTTCCCCATAGCTTTCCAAATTCTTATAGATAGTAGCTGTTTTTTGCATCCACTTCACTTTGTTCATGTCCATTTTTAAGTAGGCTCCCAAATCAGGTAAACATTCTGATTTCAGTATTAATGTGTGAATCAGGCCTGAATGTAGTACCCTTGAAAACTACTTAGAAATTCCAAATTATGCAGAGTGCTGCTTTAAAGCCAGTAAAAGTATTATTTTTTTTCTGGTGTCACTTTTAGCTTTTTAGGAGCATATCAGTGACTCCACTCCAAATATTTTTGAGGAAAATCAAAACAAAAGCTTGTTTTCACTTTTTATTGTATTAATATGCGAGGAAGGGAAGTCAAAGTATTGATGACTCAAGGTGCTCCTAATAAATGCCTGGTAATCTTACAAGAAGATCAAATTTATACTTGACTTGGATGTAGACCATCTGGCAGACCTGGTGCATATTAGCAAGATGTGGCTAGCTAGGTGATACCATCCTGTTGGAGATTTGCTCAGCTGGGTTTTGAGTTTTGCAGCAATTGCAGGCTCAAAACCAAGGTAGCTTGCATTACTGTTATGGAACAACTTGCTTGTGATGAGGCAAATGGCTAGATGTAAGTTTTTATAGTCTAATTAGGCATTAAAGCCAGTAGGGTATCCTCCCTAATTTACTAGCCACTTTAAGCTGGTATTGGAATCCCTTCAGTTTTTTTGTGATTAATAGCTTCAATTCTTCATACCTTCAAGCCAGGTCTAGAAAAATCCTAGAGTTCATGGCCTCCAATGACAAACACAGGGTTCTCTCAATAAACTCTGGTTTGATACATACAAGTGGTCATACATTAGAACTTTGGAAGGCCTTGGAGCTCTTCAAAAGGTAAGTGAGGAGTGTGCTTGGCTTGGTGGGTGCAAAGTCCTGGGAGAACTGAGTGGGAGTGGGAAAAGATGGGGTACCCAAGGAGAGGGAAGAGCACAGGTTCTCAGGGAGTAAGGGAGGGCTGGGACAGGTGGGCCTGGGCCTGTGCTTGTTATCTGTACTCCATTTAATGAACTGCACATTTGTTTAACAATTGCATTGGGGAGAGTAGTGGGGTATGTGTCATGAAGTGAGATACTTCACTTAACAGTCATTGTGACATGCAACCATAATGTTATTGACATCTCTATTTAAGGTTGATATATGATCCTTTGGGCCTCAGGTTGTATAAAGTAAAATATGTAAAGAGTATAATTAGATGTGATCATATCGTGCCATTCTTGTAGAAGCTATGCTAATTGACTTATTTGTTTTGGATTGCTGATGTCTCAGTTTACCTGAATGGTAAGAATTTCTCCTCATATCAGTCTGCTTTTATTTTGAGATCTGTTGTGAGACTACCCTCAAAGTACATATTATGACCTGATTCACATGGGCTGGGTCACAATGAGTTTTTTTGCAGAAGAGTTTAATATTGCAAAGATTTTTAAAAAAATCAATTGCTGTACTTACAAAACATTTTAAAGGATAGGATATACATGTATACAGTTGTCACATGTCTTGACTGCAGCATTTTCAATAATTTGAAATTACAGAGATGAATTGATGGAAGTCTGGAAGATGCAGTAAAATCCATTTATTTACTGCCAGGGTAGATAGGAACCAGAATAAAACTAACCTGAGTAAAGTTTATTAGTATTCAATGGAAAACACAGTTAACAGTTGTAACAGTTAACAGTTAAAGAATTGGCTGTTTTGTGGCTCTTAAGTTCAGAAAGGATAATAGCATTTTTATGTATTTTAAAAGTATACTTTTGATAAAAATTTACAAATATAATTTACACAATACTAAATTATATGTATTCTTCTCTTCTTCAAACAGGCTAAAGAATCTTTAAGAAAACCAGTTAGAGCTAAAAAGTCTTTTGCAACATGGCTTAGCTCAAGTGAAGGTACAATACTCTGTTTTTTCATTTTATTAATATAAATGTTATTTGTATTACACTCATTTTTTCATAGATCATGAATTTGGTGTTGGTTTAGAATAGATGATTGTCTTGGATTATGTTACACAATTTAATCTTAACAGTATTAGAATATACATAGAGTCATCTATGACTAAAGCACTCTATAACCCTAAGGAAATAAATAACATGCAACACTATGATTGTAATCACACTTTATGCTAAGATATTGTTGATTTTGATGTATTCCACCAAACCTATGAGTTTTTTAAAAAATAGTATAAAGTTTAACCATGTCTAATTGCGGTGAGGGAAATTAATGTGTGTTTTTACCCAGAGTATATTGACAGAAAATATAGTTACATAGATCTAAGTATATATATAGGAATAAGATGTGATATGCTACATTTAATGCACAGAAGAATGTGTTGTAAGAATGAGATTTACTCCCTCTTGCTAGAGTGGAAACTTTTTAAATAGTAACAGTGAGTTGTGTGTGCAGATCAGTTAAATTTCTGATAAGCTTTAGTTTTAGTTGGTGAGATAACATAGTGGCTGAGTTCTGTTTAGAAAGATATTGGTTCAGATCTGTCCCTTGAACCAGTAAATGATCTTTGGAAGATAAAACAGGATTGTTGTAAAGAGTGCAACAAGCTATTGTATAAATATTGCTTAGAATTATAATAAAAATTCTGATTACTGTTATACATTCAGCAACTATTTCGTTTAAAGATAAACATTACTTCTTTAGTCTTCAAATTACAAAGTATTATTCAGGCATCACAATAAATTACAGTTTATCAAATCATATCAATTTTTCCTGGGCTTGTATGTTCTTCTTTCATATACTGAAAAAAAAAGTTTGTAAATTCTTATTTTTTAATTAATTCTGATAAGCTGTAGTTAATATCAAATATGGCATTTCTACACAGTAAATGTATTCTAAGAGTCATCATAGTTTAGGGGTCAATGAACATAACATCTTTGAAGAATTTATAGGATGAAAAAAAAAGAATGGCATCAGATGGATATATGAAGGAGACACAGATTTCACCATCACAATAAGCCATAGCTTATTTTAATATCTAAATGTAAAAGCTAAATATCTTCTCAAAAAACATCGAGAATATCTTATAACATGTATGAATTTATTTTGTATATTTTATTGAATGGGTTTTAAATGATTTAGTATTTTTTGGTTTTATGTATAATGCCCAATTGGAAATTGCTCCTGAGAAAAAGAGAGAAACAATAAAACATAGCTATTGCCATTTGGAAATACTTAATTTCATATAGTTCCTAGATTGGAATTTAAAATCTGTATTGTATGCTGGAACATGTGATAATTTTGTTCCCTTAATACTTTAAATACCGTTTTTTCAGAGTATAAGATGTACCGGAGTTTAAGATGCACCTTAGTTTTTGGGAAGGAAAATAGGAGGAAAAAAAATCTGCCTGCTAGGTATTCATTTGGCTGGCGTCCTTAGCCTGGTCAGCTTCAGCACATTAGTTCGCTGGTTTTGAGCGTGCATGCACTGGGTTAGGGATAAAAAACAGCTTCTAAAGCACAGCTGATTGTCAGAGGGAGCAGCAATGAGAAAAGCAGGCTAAGAGCGGAAGATTCACTCACTAGTTAGGGCTGAAAAAAAGCTTTGAAAAAGATGACCCAAATTTTCAGCCTCTTAGGGGAAGAAAAAGTGTGTCTTATACTCTGGAAAATATGGTACATCACAGTCTTACTGCTGCTTAAAGGTATGCAATATTTGGACCAATTCTATGTGTATTTTTAAGTTTATTATATCAAGTTAAAAGTATAGCTTCATATATTCTGAATGATTAAATGCTGTTTAAAATGGGATTTCTATTGCATTTTATATTTAAGTAATGCAATGTTTTAATTAAAGCTGAAGAAACTAGTAATGTACTACATTTTTTCCAATTATTTTCCATAGAAATCTCTAAAACTGATCACCTTTGTGAATTTACTGACATTGTATGGAGTTCCAGTGGAAGTGAATTTTCAGATGAAGAAAATGACATTGCAGCCTCAGATTCTCTTTATATGAAAATGAAGAAATATAGAAAGTATGCCTTGATCTCCAAGGAAATGTATAGTAAAGGTAACACATTTTCTGTACACAATGTAAAAATCAGTTTTCATTCCTAATTTTCAAAAAGCCGTATTTCCCATATTTGCACTTTCTTGTCTCCATAGAGTGAATCCTATCCCCTTTTTTATTCTTTAGACCTGGAAAAATGCTATTCCTGAGGCCTCTACTAATAGCTCTAGTATTCTTTGGAACAGTCTGGTCTTGGAACCTCAGTCCTGAATTCTTTCTATTTTTTAGCATTTTATATACATTGATTTATTTGCTTGGTTTACAATTTACGTACATTTCACAGATCTTACTGCTGTTGCTATTATTTCTATTATTAAATCTTGGAATCAAATGAAATATCAGGAGGGAAAAGAGGAATCAGTTATGTGTTAACATTTAATAGGATATTTTTTATTTATTTGATATGCTTAACAGATTCATTCAGATAAATGCAGGCTTACAAGAAAAACAAATAATATATCCATAGTGTATTTCAACAATATGAACATTCATGGACGAAAGAAAATGATAAAACATCTACAGTAAATAGTGTAATAGTAAAACACTCTTCATAAACCTATAATACCATTATTCAAATTGATAACATTCAGTATATCAACCCTATACTAATTAAGTAATAACATACAATTCACAAACATTGACAAGACACCATCCAATTACTAAAGGTTTATTGTCTGGAATGGCGGCATAGCTGGGCCTAGATTAATATTTATTTGATCAATTTATATCATCACTTATCTCTCGTGACTCTGGGCAGCTTACAATAAAATAGATAAAAAGTAAAAACAATATAAAAAATAAAACATAGCAGATGGACTTGTAAAACAACCATTAATAACCAGGAGATGAGCTCTAACATACCCAGGGCTCTGGGCTCAGGTTTTCACGGCCAGTCTGACACTGGAATAATGATATTTCAGAGGACAGGTGCCATGGCAGAAATGGTCCTGGAAGAGCCACCAACTAACAGGGTCTAGAGTATACACTATCTGACAGATTGGCTAGAATGGGTAGAAACAACTGGAAAGAGACTGGTTGATAAGTTACCTAGTCCCAAGTCATAAAACTACCAACATCTTGAATCACATCTGGAACAAGCTGATAGCCAATGCTAATATTCAAAGGGAAGCTTTCCTATCAACAGTCAATGCAGTGCCTTTAGCATAGTGAAATATATTTTTCAGCCAGTACCTAAGTTTTTTTTCATTCTGCACTAATAGAAGCTGGATGTTCTTTAAAGGCAACTCCATATGGTATTCTACACATTATGATGAAGCATGGATTACTGCAGCAAGGTTTTCTCATTCCAGCTAAGTTAGCTGGTGGGCTAGCAGAAGTTGGGCAATGATCCCCTTGGTCACATCTTCCACATACCTATCCAGCAGTAGCTATGTGATAAGGAAGAACTCCAAGTTGTGGACCTACCATGTCAAAGATACTGTGGCTTCTCTCATGAAATGACATTAGGGCCAGCCAAAACCCTTAATGAACAGTCAGTTTCATCTCATTCAGATACTATTTTCAGACACTGGAACAAAATTTCGGTAACATAACTGGTTTATCCCATGATATGAATGTAAAGTGGTATCATCAGCATAAACCCAAGACTGACAGATAAACTTCCTCAGTGCCTTTATGTCATTGTTATCGAATGGGGAGAGGAGTGAACTCCATTACTTTCTCCTTTATGACTGAAAATGTCAGCAAACAAACAGAATCACTGTACTGTAGAACAGCAGCTCCAATACTCAACTCATATAAGCAGTCAAGAATGGTTGATCATATAAAATGCTACTGAGAAATGGAGTAGGATTAGAGGGTGGATGCTACTTTCAACTAAGCTCTCCAGATCCAGATCCTGACTGAAAAAGCCCAGATAATGTACTTCTAGGGGGCTTTGTAGATATATTGGTATTTTGTGCAAGCTCAGCCAGTATAGCATGTTTAAATGAGAAATACGTTATTATTAATCTGTAAGAGTAGTAGCTACATAACAATTAGTAAAATTAATTGGGAAAGTACTTTCTTTTGTGAAATATAACAACTAGTCTTAGTTGCCATCAAATCTACACAAAGTTGAGGTCATTAACTTAGATTCTATATAAAAAATTAGATATGCCTGAAATATATATGTGTAAGAATGTTAGTAGTTTTAAACATGTCTAATTTCTGGAAGTTTTTTTTCCTGCTTCTTCATGAAGAACCTGAATTCATTGAGTGGAAGAATGATAGTGATTATGAGCATGATGAACAATGTAGTGAATCGGAAGGTAATGAAGCTCCTTTGGATATATTGGACACAGATTCGTGCACAAACAGCACTTTCAAAGCCGATGGAGAGAAGGAAGATGAACCCTCAAAGGTAAAAAAAAATTGTTTAAGAATGTTTGCTGCCAGACTAAAGATCTACTCTATTCGAAAGTGGAGATTATTGAATACAATTTAATGCATTTTAATTCTGTTTTTTTAAATCAGTGGCCCTCACCCTTTTCGGCACCAGGGACTGGGTTCTTGGAAGACAGTTTTTCCATGGAGGGGCAAGGGGGAGGATGGTTTCAGTTTTACTCGCTTTCCTGCCGCTCACTTCCAGCTGTGCGGCCAAGTTGCTAACAGGCCAGGGACCAGTACCATTTTTAAATTATAAGCATTTTTTTAATTAAATGTATGGAATCCTGGGACTTATAGCATGCAAGGAGGAAGAAATGTTTTAATTAATAATAAACAAAACATGGTTCACCAGTTTTGCTCTTTTAAACTTAATATCTTGATGTCATGGTTCTGAGTAATGGGCCCAATCAATTCAGGACTCTGAAGCTGTGGCTTTTCTCAAAGATCTATTTTATTGAGTACATCATATCAGCACATTCAACTGTGAAACCAATGCTAAATATTTCCCGCATTTTGTTATAATAAAAGAAATAGATATCATCCATCCCCGTAGGCTCGCTGGTCATGTTAACCCACCAGGTAGATGGCAGGGCCTTATCGTTGTTATGTCTGGCACCTGGGAGGAAATTATCCCACACCCCGTAGTTCCCCCTTCCCCCATATGTATGGTAACTAAAAAATGAAGTAAAAAGAACATGGCTTCAGCTAAACTCATTTTGAGAGTTGACACCTGGTTTATAAAGGGTTTCAATATTCTCCTGTAGAGGGAGACAGGAACCATTTTTTTAAAGTTTTAATTTAGAAGAAAGTTGATAAAGAATACTTTTTAAAAATAGGTTGTAAAAATTAAATGTTTGGTCAACTATCAGGTAATAAATGCAGGATATCTGATAAATGTGGCATCATTAATCCCAGATTAAGCAACAGGAGCTCTTCAACATTAAAATTGGGGAAATAATATTTAAAAATTAGAGAGAGGGAAAGCATTGTTATTATTTAGTGTAATCTAATTTTTATTGGAACACTGTTCCAAAATGCCAGCAGTGCTACTGAAAAGCAGCATTTTCTGGCCACAGTTCCTTCTTGTTCTCAAAAGTGGGAAATATTTGTTTTTGTTTTGAGTTGAGTAAAGATAGGTTTAATAAATAAAGTCAATTGGGTTCAAGTAAGAAGTCTGGAGGTACAGTAAACTAAGCTTTGTATGTGTTACATGAACCCAACCATAATGTTTTGTAAATCATGATTTAGTGGCATGACTGAGCCTATTGGGATGGAAGTGTGCCTTTCACTCTTTTCCCCTAAAAGTTCTCTTGGCTCCATCTTTTATCCTGTAGGAGTGGCATGTCATCCTAGCTGTCACCAAATATCTTCTATATCTGGCATTATACTTGTGATAATGCATCTCTAAATTAATTGTTCTCAAAAGTGGGAAATATTTGTTTTTGTTTTGAGTTGAGTAAAGATAGGTTTAATAAATAAAGTCAAGTGGGTTCAAGTAAGAAGTCTGGAGGTACAGTGAACTAAGCTTTGTATGTATACTGGGCAGACTGAGCGCGGCCACATGTTTATTGGACCCATGTCCCTCCTGGCTGGTGCTGGCCTCTCGGGAGGTTACACGAGGCTGGTTCCAGGGGATTATAAATGCTTCCTTGAGAGAGGGTGTCTTCCCTGCCGCCTTGAAGGAGGCGGTGGTGAGGCCTCTCCTCAAGAAGCCTTCCCTGGACCCAGCAGTGTTGGCTAATTACCGTCCAGTCTCCAACCTTCGCTTCGTTGCGAAGGTTGTTGAGAATGTGGTAGCGCGACAGCTTCCTCAGTACTTGGATGAATCGGCTTATCTAGATCCGTTCCAGTCGGGCTTCAGGCCTGGATACAGCACGGAAACGGCATTGGTCGCATTGGTAGATGATCTCTGGAGGGCCCGGGACAGGGGTTGCTCCTCTATCCTGGTCCTATTAGACCTCTCAGCAGCTTTTGATACCATCGACCATGGTATCATGCTGCACCGGTTGGAAGAGTTAGGGGTGGGGGGCACCGTGTTGCGGTGGTTCTCCTCCTTTCTCTCTGATTGGTCGCAGTCTGTGTTGACAGGGGGGCAGAGGTCGACCCCGAGGCCCCTTGTATGTGGGGTGCCGCAGGGGTCGGTTCTCTCACCCCTTCTGTTCAACATTTATGTGAAGCCGCTGGGTGAGATCATCCGTGGTTTTGGGGTGAAGTATCATCAGTATGCTGATGATACTCAGCTATACATCTCCACCCCGGACCACCCCAATGATGCCCTTAAAGTGATGTCCCAGTGCCTGGAGGCTGTACGGATCTGGATGGGGAGGATCAGACTCAGGCTCAACCCATCCAAGACCGAGTGGCTGTGGTTTCCGACGTTCCGATATAGTCAATTGGTGCCATCACTGACTATTGGGGATGAGTCATTGCCCCCCACGGAGAGGGTTTGCAACTTAGGCGTCCTCTTGGACTCACGGCTGTCTTTAGAAGAACACTTGACAGCTGTGGCCGGGAGGTCTTTTTATCAGGTTCGCCTGATTCGCCAGTTGCGTCCCTTTCTGGATCGGGACTCGTTAAATACGGTCACTCATGCCCTCGTCACTTCACGCCTGGACTACTGTAATGCTCTCTACATGGGGCTCCCCTTGAGGAGCACCCGGAGGCTCCAGCTGGTCCAGAATGCGGCCGCGCGGGTAGTTATGGGAGCAGCATGGTGCTCCCATGTGGCTCCCCTCCTGCGCGAGCTGCACTGACTCCCTGTGGTCTTCCGGGTGCGCTTCAAGGTCTTAGTTACCACCTTTAGAGCGCTCCATGGCTTAGGACCGGGGTACTTACGAGACCGCCTTCTGCCACCAATAGCCTCTCACCGCCCAGTACGCTCCCATAGAGAGGGGCTTCTCAGGGTGCCGTCAGTCAAACAATGTCGACTGGCGGCCCCCAGGGGGAGAGCCTTTTCTGTGAGGGCACCCACCATCTGGAACGAGCTCCCCCCAGAGATACAGAAGATTCCGGATCTACGCACTTTCCGCCGTGCCCTCAAAACATTCCTGTTTCAGCAGGCCGGCCTGGCCTAACTTTCCCTTTATATTGCTTTTTGATTTTATTTTAAACTGGGATGTCTTGAATTATCTAGGACCAGAGTGTTTAGTATATTTGAATTGGTTTTTTTTTTTATTAACGTTTGTATTAAATGTATTTTTATCGTTCGCTGTTCACCGCCCTGAGTCCCTTAGGAATAGGGCGGTATATAAATTTAATAAATAAATAAATAAGTAAGTAAGTAAGTAAGTAAGTAAGTAAGTAAGTAAGTAAGTGTTACATGAACCCAACCATAATGTTTTGTAAATCATGATTTAGTGGCATGACTGAGCCTATTGGGATGGAAGTGTGCCTTTCACTCTTTTCCCCTAAAAGTTCTCTTGGCTCCATATTTTATCCTGTAGGAGTGGCATGTCATCGTAACTGCCACCAAATATCTTCTATATCTGGCATTATACTTGTGATAATGCCTCTCTAAATTAATTTTTAAATTTCACTGATCTTTTAATCAAGATCAGAAGAAACACTCATACTAAAACCAGTAAAAATAATAAATGGCCACAAATGAAAATCAGCTGAAAAGAAACATTAGTAAAAATGCTAAACAATCGGATATGTGCTATCAATAGCAATTATCTTAATTTTGATTACAGGTATCAGCCCTTTTCCCTATTGGGAAATTAATATCAATTTTTATTTAAAACATGTAAATGTAGAACAACCTCATTTAGCTTTAAATATTAAAATGCAGGTTTTGGGAAAAAAATTGATTACAAAGTTATTCCAGTCCAGAACAACTGGAAATAAATGGAATAGGAAAAGAATCTTAGAATATATGGAGTAAACACAAGAATTCCTGCAGACCACAAGATGGTGCTATCCTACTAAGAGAAAACTTGCCTTAAAGAGGCAAATTAACACAAATTCCTTGATGATTGGGTTCCAGTTGACAGTAAATATAATGCTTTAAAAGAGGAGCATAATTTTTTTTAATTGAATACAAGAAAAACAAATATTAAATTAAGCAGTTTCTAGCTAAGACACCATGGGGTTGTGATGGGCTGGACACGACTTCACAACTAACAACAACAAGCTAAGACACCTATTTCTTCTTAGGTAATATTCCTTGAATCAGACTTTCCTTCTCATTTAATCCACCTAGATTTCCCTTCTGTTTTTTGGAAGTTCTAAAGTAAACTCTAAACTTTAAACTTGGGTTGAAGAGAAATTAATTTTCTTCATTATATCATATTCATTATATCACATAGCTTCATATTTGACTCTCTTCTCCTAGAGTTATGTCTTTGGTTTTCAAAAATACAAATGATCTTTTTCCTGGATGGGGTAAGAATGGGGTGCATCTGTCTCTTCTTATGTGTCAAAGTGAGCATCATGTAAAGCAGTGGATTCAAAGTATCTGTGCCTGTGAAGCCTATGTGGCATGAAATAGTGGGACAATTCTAAATATGGTGAATACAGGTTGCCTTTTACAGCAACTCAAATAAGTTAACCAAGAGAACTGTTACTAGCAACTTCTTACATCAAATGGCTTAAAAAGTGTTTATATGCCTCTTAATTCAATATAATAAGACTGTCTTGCCTGTTTATGTGCTTAGTAAATAGAGAAGTTATGGACAAGACAAATGGACAAGACAAATATCTGGATCTAGATATTACACCTGGCTACCTTAGATAAGGCAAGAAAAAGTAAATAACAGGTACAGGTAATCCTCGACTTACAACCACAATTGAGCCCAAAATTTCTGTTGCTAAGTGAGACATTTGTTAAGTGAGTTTTGCCCCATTTTACAACATTTCTTACCACAGTTGTTAACTGAATCACTGCAATTGTTAAGTTAGTAACCTGGTTGTTAAGTGACTCTGGCTTTCCCATTGTGTCAGAAAATCCTAAAAGGTGATCACAAGGCCCCAGGACACAACAACTGTCGTAAGTATGAACCAGTTGCCAAGCATCTCAGTTTTGATCAGGTGACCATGCAGCAAAGGTTGCAATTGTGAAAAAATGGTTATAAGTCACTTTTTAAAATGCTGTTGTAGTTTTGAACGGTCACTAAACGAACTGTTGTATATCAAGGACTACCAGTATAGAATAGGTGATATGTGGTTCAACAGAAGTAACTGGAAGAGGGACCTAGATGTCCTAGTGGACAACCTCTTGAATATGAGCCAGCAGTGTGCTGCAGCTGCCAAAAAAAGCCAATGCAGGCTGCATCAGTATAGGAACAATATCAAGATCATGTGAAGTGATAACACCACTTTATGTTGCATTGATAAGACCACACTTAAAATATAGTGTCCAGTTGTCACTATGACACAGAAGAGATTTTGAGATTCTAGAAGGAGTACAGAGAAGAGCAACAAAGAGTCTACTAAAGTCTAGCAAAGAGAAGGACTAGAGGTGACATGATAACAGTCTTCCAATAGTTGAAGGGCTATCATAGAGAAGAGGGATCGACCTATTCTCCAAAGCTCTGAGGGCAGGACAAGAAGTAACAGTTTATTAAAGAGAAGTTTTAAGGAGAAGTTTCCTAACAGAGAGAACAGTTTGCTGGAACAGCTTGCTGGAAGTTGTAGGTACTCTATCACTTGAGGTTTTCAAGAAGAGATTGGACAGCCATTTGTCTGGAGTGGTGTAGGGTCTCCTGCTTGAGTAGAGGGTTTAGAAGACCTGCAAGGTCTCTTCCAACTCTTTTATTTTGTTAGATATGGTTCAAACAGAAATATGAAGCATCTAGTCTACATCCTTAGTTGTGATTATTTTTATTGTTCAAGTGCAGACTTAGAAAAATGAATATGTAGTGAAAGCTGATACTACTGCTACATGTTTCCATATATGATTAAATTCTGTATGCATAGGTATTGGAGCTAAGTATACAAATATCATTTTATTTGCTATATTAGAAATGGTTGATTAACTTTTCTAACACCATGTTCAGATAATAATATGTTACCACAAAACATTCTTATAGAATTGTACATTGTGGCACTACATAGATTGGTTGTCTCCCACCAATTTTTTTCTCCTTCAATTATGCCAAAAGTTCTAGTTTTCTTTTTTTGATAAAACAATAAAATTCTGTTTCATATTTTGAAAATAAACCAGGATATTAAGTAACTTTAAACCATAGCATTACCTAGCACTGTATTTTGAAACCAAAGTAAAATCTGGTTTGAACCTAATTGAACATTTAGTATTTAACATATGATTTAAATACACAAATCCTTGGATTGTGTGAGTTTGTTTCTTTTTTGTTCCTGACTGACGTCTCTCATTTTTGCCATCTTTTTTGTCTCCTATTGTATTTTTAATGTTTTTACGTTTGAATTACCCAGAGTTGTTGGTAGTCAGGTGAAATACAAATTAATTATCATCTCTTCACAACAATGTGAAGTCACAGCTGCCAGTTGTTTAGATGGTGTTGGAGTTCATATGCATCGAGTTCTTCCCAAGAACCAAGGATGCTGTAATGTATCCACATAGTATATGTTCAAATCCAAGCAGTGTGGCCTGTTGTAGCTGTCAGATGGAAATATCAATATGTAGAATTTCTAAGGGCTGTCCAAAATTTTTTGTGATCATACCCAGTGTTCCAATAACCTCTGGGACCACTACAGCTGGTTTATGCCATAATCTTTCAATATTGATTTTCAGATCTTGATACTTTGTGATGTTCTTCAATTCTTTGTGTTCAACTACCCCTTGGTATCAATTATCCATATTTTCCTCTTTTTAACCACATTTATATTTGCTGTGTTACGAGCCTAGGCTTTATTAATCTGCATTAGGAAATTCCACAATATTTTAACCTGCTCATTTTCGACTACTTTTTCAACTCACCAATTTTTCATTAATGGTACATGGTAATTTTTACAGGTGTTCCTGTGAATCATTTTGGCAATTATGTTATATCATTGTTTATAATCAGTTTGTGCAATCTTCTTGCATGAGATGAATACAAAATTGGTTTCTTCTGCTTCTTTTCAAAATCATTTGTTGAGTTTTCAATTCTGGCCTTGATTGCCTTAGTTTAAATAGTTTGGTCTTGCACAGCCAAAATCAAGCCTTCATTTGTTTTTTTAAAATTTCTTGTTGTACGCCATTCCCAGATTTTACCTTTATCACCTTCCCCTCAATCTGTTGTGGAAATTGACCATGTAATGTTTTTCCTTGCCAGCATTCTGTTCTGTTTTTATTACACTGTTTTATTATTCATGTTTTCTTTCATGCACGTTCTGTAAGTTTCAATTTTTAACTTATATCAATGTTTATTATTATTTCAGAATTCTTGGCTTCATATTTTTTAGGCATAACTTGAATTACTAAAACAAGCTGCCATTGTGTAAACATGGCCATTGACTTTACCAGAGTGATACCAAATTAAAATAAAGGAGAGGGAATTAGAGGGTATAATACAAAGAATTTAATTTTATGGCAATGGGGCTGAGTTGTCTACTGGGCTGCTCTTAGTAAATGGCTTTGCTACTTTGGAGGTTACAGAGCTAAGCTTGCAAGAGAAACTGGTTGTTAAATGTATGAATATTGAATTTATCACAAAAATAACTTTGTTTGAAATATTGACAGTTCTACTTTGTAATTCCTTGCTGTGTAACTGTTTGATTGCTTTTTAAAAACAATGAAAATACAATATTCTTGACAATATTTTAATTCAAAATACTAAGGCATTCACAGCTGTTTTCTGAGTTAATCTGCTGATTATCCTCAAGATGATATGCTATTCATATATACAAATATAGCCTGTTAAACAACTTAAATTTTAATTATTTTAATTCCAGAGGATTAAACTGCTAGGTTGTTTGTCCTGAGACCATTTCATGTCCTAGTCTTTTTCTACTCACCCTAAATATTAGTTTATTGTATTTTTAAAGATGGGTGTCAGAACATTTAATTTGGTTAATTTGTAACTGGGCTTTGTAGCCCATCATGTTTATAATCTATAGTTGAAGTTAACTTGATATAAAGAAAACATAATTAAAGTTTATTAGCGTTTAAGATTCTGACTAAGCATTAATATTAGCATTAATGCTTAATCAAAACATAGTAAAGATTCTTGATCTTCTCATGGTCTACTATTGAAGATGGCTTTGAGCATTAAAGGCTGATACTGTGCTTATTTCCATTGCATTAAACAATAACTTTTAATAAAATTCAATCTGGTACATAGAAAGCAAAAGTAGCTGAACCAAATGCTGCAAAAAAAATATCAATTTTTAATAGCAATAGTACAGAAATGTAACTGCTGCTATGAATAAGGACAGAACAGAAAAAAATAGTCCAACATCAAATTGGTTCCTATCCTGTTCGTATTGGAGGCACTATTTAAGGTGCTTCTGTGTTGAAAGGATTAGCTGGTAACATAATTGCCCAGGGCACATCGGGGCATGGGGTGGGGGTGGGGGATTCCTTTCATGTCCCTGTCAAATTGCTGGAGCAAATAACAGACATTCATTCGAATCATGGAATAAGGACAGAAAAAAAATTAGTTCAACATCAAATTAGTGATAATTGTAAAAATTGGCCTGTTGTTCGATATAGACTGGCCAGCATGCTTGAGTCACCTTGGTTTTGTTTTTATTTTATTCTTTGGCCTGCAGTCATCATTGCAGCAATACACCTCACTATCTTTTTCACTTTCTACTCAGATATTTCTCTGGAAATCAGGAAGGTCTTCTTTTGTCCTTCACTTAGTCAATTTGATAATTGGCTGCAGAACTGAACCTACAGTTCTATTGAAGACAGTTTTGCCCTCTTGGAATAGAAATATTTTGTTAAATGCTTATCCAATCCACTTTTTAATTTATTATTTATTAATTTGTTTACCACCCATCTTGTTTCGAAGTAGCTCTTAGCAACTTTCAGCATAAAAATATGTTAAAATCATGTGAAATAAATATTCCTTAAAGTAAAATCATGGTCACAAGACGGGGAAGGAGGCAGCTGGATATGTGTGTGGGAGGTGGGATTAGCTGTTAATTAATCAGCCACCTCCAATGCAATACTCCAACATTGGGTCTGCAAACCATCTGGCCTTAAAGGTCTTGCAGAAGGGGTTTAGATATTCCACGGCAGAGAAGGCTTTTCTGCTGGACCCTGCCAGCCAAAATTCCTTGACTGACAGGATCCACAGTATGTCTCCTCTGCCAGCACTGTTGGAGCAGGTTAGTCCCATCAGATTGAGATGGTTTCTGAAGTAACCATGCCATTTAAGGCTTTAAAGGTGATAACCAACACCTTGAATTGCACCTGGAAGCAAATTGGCAACCAGTGCAGCTCATGGAGCAGTGGTGTAACATGGACCACTTTTGGGGCCCCAAGAACTGTGCATGCCACCACACTCCGCACCAGCTGTAGCTTCCAAATGCTCTTCAAGGATAACCCACGTAGAGCGATTTAATTGAAATGTATAGTGTACTATCCTGTTCTAAGAACTTGAGATAGGTATGAAGTGTTTTTAAACTAAAGGAATTTATACTGGGGAGAAATTTAGTTCTGTTGGTATTTAGTAAACTATTTTGGAGGCAGGAAAATGTTCAAAACTATTTAGTAAATAAACTAATTTAGCAGCTAGACATTTCTCTGTTAAACGTATTTTTTTTTTCAAAATAGTCTCTGCTATGCAACAAGTATTCAAATTAAGTGAGTGGCAGTATTTGCATTGGAATAGCCCATCTGCTTATTATGTAAGATGCAATGACTTCAGAGTAATAACATTTAGTATCAGAACATTTAAAAAATTAGTTGTTTGTATGTGTGTGTGCATGTGTGTGTGTGTGTGTGGGGGCCATGTAGTTGTATGTATATTTTAAAAGATGTTTTTACTTTATTTCTCTCTATTGAAACAATGTTTGTCTATTCCTTCTATTGTGTAATATAAAATGCAGTTGTTTTAAGAGGCACTATTCTTTGATATGGTATCTGTGTCAGACTGATGACCTAATGCCTGATGGCAGATAACATGTCTGTGTTCTTATGTAAAATGTTTTACTCACACCTGTGGATAATGATGACACACTGGATGTGTGTATGGTTTACTAGAATTTTGGGTAAATACGAACAGTTCAATTGGCAAAAGATTATGTCAAAGCTTTTCTTCCAAGTTTGCAATATTTCTGTAGTATTTTGTGTGGAGCAAGGAGAGCCATCTTGCCCAATTCAATTTAGGAATGATGTATTTCATTCTACCACTTCATTTTGCTATATGTGCAAACAAGGCTCTATTGCAGTGCAGTAGATTGAAAACTGTACATTGATCATAAATTGTTCTGCTAATTGATTTAAAATTCCTGTTAGAATTTAATAATCCATTGTTTCTCCTTTGCTAAACAGCTATGAAAGTTTTCATTTTTTTTCTCAAATATTTTGTATTAATATTTTCAAAACATAAGAAAATAACAAAATAAAAATGATTTTGAATAACGTTCAAATCCTCCTGTCTATGTGCCCATATCAGTATGCCTTTCTTGCCAGCTCTGTGGAATAGTTTACCATTGTCTTCTTCTGGGATTTTGATTTAGCTGTTGAATTCTCCCGTGACATATCCACATAGGCCTGACTCTTCTTAACTTCCCTGCTGATACCTTCTGAGATTAAAGCAAATAATAAAAGAACTGAAATGCAACAATTCTGTAATTTTAGGTACAGTAGAGATCCACCCTTATTTCTCAGAGTATAATGCAGCCCACCCAAGCTCCATTTTTGCTGGCAGAGGGTTGCAGGAAGTCGTTGCAGTAAAAAACAGAGCTCAGGAGCCTGTTTTCGCTGGTAGAGTACTCAGGCCACCACAGGTGCCCCCAACACAAGTGACGTAGAGCTGGCCACACCCATCCTGGCCATGCCCACCCTGGCCCCCTGAGGTCAAACACAACCATGATGCAGCCCTCAGTGAAATCGAGTTTGACACCCCTGCCCTAAGGTTTTGAATTTTTGTTTTTTATTAACATCTTTAACCTCAGATTTTTTTGGTTTGTTTAGGTTACCCAAAGTTCTCTTCATTTCACTAAATTCCTTGGCTTAATTACTAAATTCTGTGCTTAATTACTAAAAAATATCAGATTATCAGTAAATTCAGGTGTGCCTTCTGATTAACCATGTAAGCTGCTAAAAACCCTTTTGGGGGTTGATGGATATATTGTTTAATAAGCATCAAATATGTGTGCATCAGGACAGCATATGTTTTGGCAATTGATGGCATTGTGTAGACCCATGTTTGCCATGAAGGAGACTGCTCCTGCTGCTTTTCTATATATATAATGGACCTATTTTTTTCTTTTCCATTAGACTCTTCTTAATCAAATAGACGACTTCTGTAGTGTTTGCTAGCTCTTGGCATTTTTAGGGAGATTGAGATTCCAGCAATCTGGTCACTTCAGGCCTGTGTGTCTGTTTTCTTTCCATTTTTTTGATAGATAATGTTCTTTTCTTAGATGCATATCTATATAATTTTACGCCTGCTTTATTTCACAAGGGAAAAGTCTGCTACATACTTGTGCTTTTGTTCATGCTGCTACTGGCCTTTGAATGGAGAGACTATAGCCAAGCAGCATGTGGTAAACAGGGGCCAGTGTGGTAAAACTGTGCTATTACTGGTTAGTATGAAGGGTGGAACAAGCTGGAGCAAGGAGGAAAAGAGAAACAATTGTTTGCATTCCACTGATATCTTTGCTGCATTGGGAGCACTCACTTGTTATAATGAATCCCTCTAATGTGAAAAAAAGTTTGAATTCATCCCAAGCATAACAGCTACAAAACTTTGCCCAATTATAATATTGAGAAAAATCAAGAATAGCAAACATATCTGTGCCAAGCCACTTTCCTGTGGAATGACATACTGATTCATGCATCTCAGATATACTTTGCTTAACTGTGTTACTAACTAAGCCACAATTGGTTGGTTTATATAGCACTCTAAGACTTATACCATTGTTCATATATTACAGTTGAATTTATATTGCATGCTAAGCGAAAACCAAGTAATTATTGGGCCTGGTGGCTCAGCAGACTGATAGCATTGTGATTAACACCAGCTGTCTGCAATTACTGTAAATTCGAATCTCACCAGGCTCAAGGTTGACAGCCTTCCATCCTTTCTAAGGTAGGTAAATTGAGGACCCAGTTTGTGGGGGCAATAAGCTGACTTTGTATAAATATACAAAAGTATGAAGGCTATTGCTTAACACATTGTAAGCCGCCCTGAGTCTCTGGAGAAGGGCAGCATATAAATCAAATTAAAAAAAAATTATTTTATGAATCCAATTTTTTTATCTAGTTGTATAGTGTGACTGCATTTACTTGCTATGCTATGATATAATTTCAATATATTTTAAATTGTTTTAATCATTTTAGAATTTCAGAATTATAAGCTGCCCAGAATCACTTGGTAGCTATAGAAGTTGAATAAAACAAAGAAATAAAAATAAATAAATAAATAAATAAATAATATTGTTTGTTTAGTTTTGCTTTAGTACGATGTGTAGGACCAACTGTTGTATTTTACAGATCATGGATTATGATTTAGATCATTTTGTTTTAACTCAGCTAGTGGTGATTTATTCAACAAACCATGGTTAATAAAATTGTGAATTAGCATTATATACACATTTTACATATGCCTTCTGTCACTTTTTCATGTGATTGTTCATATTATATTATGGGGAGATGTTCTAGACTTTAACCAAGGCGCAGTAACATTAAGCAACTAAGATTATATACTTTGAAAATGATCCAGAAATGTTTTGGATCACATACTTTTACAGCATATCTTCGCTGTTCACCTGGTTTTAATTTGAGCTTGAAAAAAAGTCACTGCTTTGGCATTACTCATTAAAGTTTAACATGAGTATGATCTTGATTTCCTGGAAAGTGTCAAAAACTTGGCCTAATTGAAAAACAAAATAGGAATTCCATGATATCCTGATGTTTTTAACAAATGGCCAATGAAACCTAAAAGAAAATCACTGTAATTTTGAAACAAATAATCACCTGCTTAAATATTGAGTATGGCTTTTTAACTCAGTTAAAAACAATCAATCTTTTTCTGAGAAGGACATAGGTTGAGAGCCATGTTCTTTGTGTTATCTCTGAACAGATATAGGAGGGTCATAAAGCAAATACCTTCTTCATCCATAACTTGCCAGTCATATTTACAATTCCTTACTTATCAGAACATTCCAAGCAAATAGTTTTTGTGAATAATGAGAGGTTTCTAAGTAAGCTTGTATAGACTTGGTGGTTGTTATTTTTTAAAAAAAATATCTTATACTACAGAACTGGTACATAAACTATACTGGATCAAACTACCTGTTTTGCTTATCTTTGCATGAAAATCAACATTGTCTATATTGGTTCTCTTTTTTTGGGTGGAGGGTCTAATGAGTTCTATGCACAGTAGTTCTTAGTTCAGCATCTACTTATCAACATATCCGCTATGTATTCACAGTATAATATGTTACATTGACCATATAGTAATTAAAGTTTTGTTTAGCTCTCATAATGAAAGGAAATCTGAATAAGCTTAATATGTACATTAAGAACAATATATTCTTTATCTCTAATTAATCCAATAACTCTCAAACTTTCTTACTTGATATTCTAAGAACTGTTCATTCATGCATATTATACATGCTAATATATACATATATATGTATATATAATATAATAATATACATATATTATATATACTAATATATACATATTATACATACATGCTAATATACTTATTCAAGCTTGCCACTTCAATATGTGCTGATTTAGATCCATGTATTTTCTATTCCCTAAACCATTCTGTTAGGCCATTATTAACATTTTCAAGTAAGTGTTGTACGTCTATCAAGGTCACAATATCTTTTTTCTGTGCTACCACCGTTATGGATGTAACATTTTTCTTTGGAACATTTGCTTCATTTTCTTCTATTTAAGTCATAGGTGTTTTTTTATTGGTTGATATATATTTAAATTTAAAAATAAATTAAGTAGATTTTTAGAGAAGGGTATCATGTAGAACTTCTAAAGTAATTAATGAAGCTGCACTGAGGTTATAAATTAAGGATGGTTGAGATTATTTTACAAAAGATCAAGTAGTAGTAAAATATCGTGCAGCACCTTTGTGAATTTGTTTTAGTGCCCTGGGGTGCTGCTGTGCACAGTTTGGGAACTGTGGTTGTAGGATATAATATGAAACTTCAAAGCCTGCCAGAATATCTATTTGCCTCCTTTTGTAACATACATAACCAAGGCAGGGTTATTTTGAATTTCTTTTTCTTGCTTTCTACTTTTTCAGGGAAGTAGAATTGTTCTTCCTTTACTGGCTCTTCAATTCTAGCATCAAGATTATCTCTACATTCCTTTACAGTTGGGCCAAGAAATAGTGATTGATCCAAATCATCCAATGAGCTTTCATCGTTCTGCTATTAGGAACCTTTGGACCGACATAACCTGTTTTTTGTTTTTTGTTTTTTTTAAATTTGATTTATATGCCGCCCTTCTCCGGAGACTCAGGGCAGCTTACAATGCGCTAAGCAATAGCCTTCATTCTTTTGTATATTTATACAAAGTCAGCTTATTGCCCCCACAACTGGGTCCTCAATTTACCTACCTTAGAAAGGATGGAAGGCTGAGTCAACCTTGAGCCTTGGCGAGATTCGAACCTGCAGTAATTTCAGGCATCTGGTCTTAATAACAAGCTTAATAACAGGGTGCCTTAGATCACTGTACTACCAAGGCTCTTTTGTTGAGTTTCCTTCAGTCCTTAGCAAAAGAAGTTTTTAAATACAAATTTAAGAACTTAAGATCATTTTTCCTTTAGAATAAACGACAAAAGAGTGACTAAAACTTTGATTTTGGAGTCCAGATGGATTAGAAATTTTTTTGGGGAATTAATTATAAGAATGTTTCTTGTGGAAAAATGCTGCTGAATTCCCTTTAAAAAATGATAGGCCACGATTTTGAAGGATAGAGGAAATAGTAAGGAACAAAGAATACTTAAATTTGCTGTACCAATACAGAATGGAGCAAAATATTTTAACATTGGCTATACTGAAAATATTTTTGAACAATGGACCCAGAAATTAATCTTAACAGTGCTTGCCTTTATTGAACTCATGAGAAGGTATTTTTTTACAACATGTTTCCCTGGATACAACGGTGAAGAATGCAATGGAGTTTGAAAGGTAAGACCTGAGTCCCACTTCTTGCCCTCCCCACCTGCCACCCCCAAATTGCATTCCTAAAGGGGGCGGGTGGCTAAGCAAGGGGCAGAAGCCCTGCCATGCCCGGTGAGGGGAGGGGAGAAGAGACAGCAAAGGGAGCCACATTTCGCTCCACGCGTCTCGCTTCTCCCCTGCCCCACCTGTCAGAAATGAGTCTTTGTGAGACTCATCACGCCGCTGCCTCATGGAGCAGGACTCTGCAAGGTTTATGCCATTGCACACATGAAGGGCAGCATTGCTGCGAGGTTCGACATACCGGCACAGCCGTGAGCGGCAGGATGCCAGCTGTGCCAATATGATGAAGCTTGCAGTGGTGCTGCAGTTCATGCGTGCAACGGCACAACAAGCCTTGCAGAGTCCTGCTCCAGGATCCTGCTCAAGGCAGTGGTGGCGACAGGACACATCAGGGCAGCGGCGACCAGCCACTTGGCCGGCACAAAAAACAAGGAGGGGAGGGCATGTCCCCCCTTCCCCCCACAGCCTTGCCTCTTCACCTCGTGTTGTTTGCACAGCAAGCAACCAGAGGAAATGGCGGGATCGACTGTGCATGCATGTAAGTAGAGTGGTGGGGGACTTATTGGGCGGGGTTATTTTAACGCATGCGCTGAAAAGCCTGATTGGGCTTATTATCTGGAGAGGTCATTGTTTTGGGGAAACACACTGAAGAGCTGAAGAGAAAGAAACAACAATGATCATACTAATATACTGGTAAAGGTAATTGTTCTACAACTAACTACATAAAATGTATTTTTTCCTGTCAAGTCAACTTAATCAATAGTATAAAATGTATTAGAATTACAGAGGTCGTGCAGTTGCCTTTCATGGCTGAATTTACTTCAAGTAAAGGAAATGTCACCAGAAGTGGAAGTACATTGTCAGCTAATATGCTGTGCTACTAATCAACATATTAACAGACTAGTCAGTGGCTGATTAATGCTGGCATGACTGTAGAGTTCATGACTGTGCTTTTTTTTTTTTTTACTTTTATGGATTAGGAAAGTAAGTCATACTGGTCATAGAGTTTACTGCTGGAGAGCTGGAGAGTAGAAAAAGATATGTAGACTTTACCAGCATGATTGTTTTCCTTGCACATAAGCATATGTTTTTTTTATCTGTCATGGATAAATGGATTTTCTTCTCTAACTTTCGTAAATTAGAGGATGAATTTATTATTTATAGATTAAAGTTCTTCCTTTAAGAGTTCAAGGTAGCAAACCCAGCTGTTTTACATTTTTTCCAGATTAGGCTAGTCACATTCTCTCAATCCAAAGTCATTTACGAACTCTATATTTAAGAATGAAACTGGTCGTAATTTTTTTGCTGTTAATCTGTTGTCCCTAGACATATCTAAAAACTTTGCTCTATTATTTTTTAACATGTTTTCTGTAATCAGTAATGTTTCATTTGGAACAAGATAGATCTTACAATTTTTACTGGTTCTCTGCCAGTTTTCCTTGATGGGTCAGGACGTAGAATTCTCTTGTCAAAAAATGGCCAACTAGATGGATTTGAAAAGCTCATAAGCCTGGACTAATAACAATAGTCATTTTTCAATATTGTTTTTTACTAACCATATTGAAATGATATTTCTTGTGCTTTAGAAGATAATAAATGGCAATCTGTATTAGTAGCTGTTGATGTATGATCCTCTACAAACTTGTTCAGTCCTTTTTTAATTGTATAAATTAGCTCCCATTACCACAACTGCTGGCAGAAAATTTCACCATTGAAATAGGCATTATATGAAATAGATGTCAGGCATGATTTTAATATACTGAGCTGTTAAACTGGAGAGCCCCTATTGCTATATTCTTTTCTCATGGGAGAGTTAACTCCAGCCCTTGAATAATTTCGGTACATTTTAAACATCTTTTCTAGCTTTAAAACCTCCTTCTGGAAGTGTAGTGATTAAAATTACTGTATATGCAATACTCCAAGCCCTGTTAGATTGATATTTATTTTGTCAATTCCCTTTGTGGTAATACCAAGCATTGAATGTGTCTTTTTTAAAAATAGTAATTGCATACTGGATTGATAAGTCCATTGAGCTGCCCATCATGACTTCAGGATCCTTCCCTTGATCAGTCCTTACCAGTTCAGTTTTTTGCAAAAGTTTCCATATGTGGAAACCTTCAATTGGCTAACCTGCTGTGTTTAAGGTCTTGAACATAGATGAACAATCCATACGACCATGGAAGTTATTGGATAATATTGACCAATTACTCTCTTTAGGTTTACTTTAGTTTTATTATAGGGATTAATAGAGAAGATCTCCATGTAATTTTTAGCCCAGATAATGAATCTCAAAAATATTACAAAACTCTTGAGTGCAATTTTGCACTCTTGTTTTATACTCCAAGTGTAATCCTGTCTGCTGTACGAGTTTCATTTTAAGCCACTGCAAATTACTTTCGTGCTTAATTACAAAGGCCAGCTGGTTGCTTAGCTGTGGTAAATGTGTCACATCCTTCTCCTTTCAACTCTGCCCTCCTTAAGGATGATGGCAAACGTCTATGGTTTTCCACTAACCAAAAAGGAGTGGCTTTAGAAACCTCACAAACCTGTAAATCTGGTTTTTAATCAAGCTTTCAGACTTTATTGAACTTGGCTGAAAGTGCTATGATATTACTAGTATCAGAGCAGTAGTTCAGAACATAATGTAAAAGTAATCAGCGTTTCCATTCTTTCGTCAATTACACAAAATTAGTAAAAATGTTTTCCTGATATAGTCTTTATTCCATTTCAAAAAAAATATATGCATTTTTAGGGCAGGCTTACAGGTCTTGATACTAAATACTAAATGCTAATACAGTAAAAAAAGTAAAAAAAAGCCTAATAAAACTGCTGCACTTTTGCAAAAAACTACAAACAATATTCAATTTAATTATTTTACCTGTTAGAATTTAACAATCCCATTTACAGGAAACTCTAATATCAGATTAGTTATCTACCTATTCATGAATGTCAGTGGTATTGCTGGAATAAGTTTCAGCTGCTTTCTGCTTCTAAAGGATAGGTGGTATATGAATCTAATAACTATATAAAAACCTTTCACATCACTTCATCTGATTCTTTTATAAACTGTAAAATTATTAAAATTATTGCAACTTTGTGTGCTTATAATGGTATGTTAGGCAGTAGGCTTTACAGTATAGATTTTACTGCTACTGCCTCCTCTTCCTTTTCCAACCCTTAATTTACAAAGCCAGAACTTCTGTATTAATAGGCTTGCAAGTATTTTAGACACATAAGTAAAACCAAGTCACTAGCACTTTAGTAGATGACACAGGGAAAGTTGGCTGCTTTGAAGTAGAAAGGGAAGAAAAAAGTAGCATAGATAATCCTCAATTTACAACTTTTCATGTAGTGACCATTCAAAATTACAATGGCACTGAAAAAAGGTGACTTCTTATCATTTTTCACAGTTACAACCATTGCAGCATCCTTGTGGTCACATGATCAAAATTCAGATGCTTGACAACTGGCTCATATTTATGACAGTGGCAATGTCTCAGGGTCACATAATCATCTTTTGTGACCCTCTGACAAACAAAGTCAATGAGGAAGCCAGATTCACTTTACAATCATGTTACTTAACAACTGCAGTAATTCACTTAACTGTGGCACGAAAAATTGTAAAATGGCCAAAACTCACTTAACAATTGTCTCGCTTAGCAATAGAAATTTTGGGCTCAATTGTGGTCATAAATCAAGGACTATATGTAGTGACACATTGAGGGAATAATAAATAATTTAAGTGCAATATGAGCTGTGATTGTGCAGTGGTTAGAATGCAGTATTGGAGATTAACTTTGCCCACAGCCAGGAGTTTGATCTTGACCAGCTCAAGGTTGACTTGACTTTCCATCTTTCCAAGGTCTGTAATATGAAGACCCAGATTATTGGGGTCTGGAATATGCTGATCCTGTAAACCGCTTAGAGAGGGCTATAAAGCACTATGGAGCAGTATATAAATCTTCTCTTGCTCTTGCTATTCTATACTATTTAGATATATATCAATGTAGTAAATTGGGAAAAGATACAGGATCTGCAGGCTGGGTACAAACTGCAATGTTATTTTTCTTTAATTTATAATAAATGTCTACTCCAGTGTGTATTCAGAGGAGATGCTAAAATAATTGAAAAAAACTAGTTAAATTAAAATTAGAAATTAAAAGTCTCAGCAAGTTAATGCTAAAATTATCATCCTTGTGAGAGAGATCCAGGTTTCCAGTTTCTGTAAATGCCAATGTAAATTGACTCCAACATTGTTGGAGTCAAACACGTAGTTCAGGTGCAATACCAGTTTTCCAAAAAATTGGCTTCTGAGAATAGGGCCAATTTCAAAAGGATTTCTCCTGATAATTTTAATAGCCAGTCTGACTGATTTATAAAATCGGTGTCTTCTAGTATAAATTATTTAGAATTTAAAGTTAATAACATAGCCTTAAAGTTATCTGAGATTTTTACATGGCATGTGTATAGAAATTATTTGAATAAACAAATACCAACACTTTAAAAGATGCTTGGTAAGCAATTAATAGTCAGTGCAGATTTTTCAGATTTGCCACATTTTACAGCTAGGGTAGAATCATGTGCAGTAATTTACAGTGAATCTGACTAACTGTCACTAGAATTCAACTAATTCAGGAAGGCTCACAGCCAGTAACTTAATATAAACCTATAGAAGTCTTCATTATGTGGATTCAGCCAATACCTGCACATTCAGGACAACTCTGCCATGGCAAGGTAATACTTCTCAAGTTACAATGGAAATGGATTCTTCATTTTCCTTTTCATTGCTATACAGTTTGTATAGATTTATACTATTTGCCTGCCAAGTACTAATCCAATTATTGTTCAGAAAAAGGTTCAGCAGAATGGAGAAACCTCTCTTTCATGTTTATCCCAAAAATACGAATTCGTATATCTACATGTGATAACATGTTTGTTTTTACATATTTATGATGTTCAAGCCGAAACCTTCAAAAAATGGGATACAATAAAGAAAAATAGGTCATCTGAGATAAAATAGAAAAATATCAAGCTATAGCCATTGGGGGAAAAAAATGGGGAAATCCCCAACAAGGAAATAGGGGACGAGATAATAGCAATTTATTTACATAGAGGAAGTACACTGAGTTCATAGTAAAATTGTATTGATTTCTTCCCCTTTGGTTGCTTTTAATAACTTGACAGAGTTACCATAATCTATTTATGAATGACATAACTTTATAATAAGTGACTGTGTGCACTAGAATTGTGTGAAATGTTTGTTGGGTATCATCTGCTTGAAGTTCAGGAAGGGATGTGAGTCATGAACTGTTGGTAGTTAAGAGAGTGTCACTCCCTTTTCTTGCATGTTGAAAGGTGAATAGGAATTTTCCAGGTAAAGCACTGCGGGAAAGCAGGATAAAGAATGTGTGTGGGCTTTGATTTGAAGCAGATTGAGGGTGGAGTTGAAACAGGCTCAATTCAGAGATCAAGCCCATAAATTTACTTTGTTGGGGATTGGTGGAAGTAAGGAGAAAGCAGAGAAGCACAGAGTGCAGTTTTAAAAACCCTTCCCTCAGAAAGCAAATATTCAGATTACTACTTCTGGCTTTGTGTTTACTATCTCTTTATTACTTGTTCTTTTTATTAATGTGAAATGTTATACTTAGATTTGCTCCAGCATGGCTTTCAGCACATTTTTGTCCTTGTGCCAAGAACACTGTGTTCTGTTAAGTCATTGAGTGACGTTGCATGCTGGCCTGCAGCCAAGGAGGGTCAAGTTCATTCAAATAAGTTTCAGCGTAGGCTCTGGCTGGGTAAGGAATGTCATTCGTGTCTTTGCATGATAGCTGCCTGTGCCATGGAAAATTCAGGAGAGATGTAGCACATATGACTGGCAAATTTAAAATAAAAGAAAATTGAGAGAAATTATGCAGAAAGTAAACTGAATAAGAAAAGAATATTTTCTCCTTTTTTGTTTTTAAAACTATCTGCATGCCTCTTTTCCTTGGAATTGAGTGTTCTGCAGCTATTTCAGTGTTCTTGCTTCGAATAAAGAGATTTGATCCCAGTCTTACATGTTTGTTCATTTGTTTTTTAATTACTGCCAGAAGTCCAGGAGTTTTCTTGGAATGTGTACTTGAATTACATAAACACATTTCATATATTAGGTTTTTAATTTTACAGAGATCAGCAACAGCCCTTTGGATGAATCCTTCCTCAAGGGTGCACTGTGTAATCATGACAACTTTAACTTTACTGTCTTCTTCCAGCTTCCCTTTTAGTGAATTGCCGTTATTTCTGTTTTATATAGCTTTTCCTTCCTGAAACTCTGCAACAAATCACATTGCATTTTTGCCCCCTCTTTTCTTCCTCACTTCTAGTAACTGCTTAGTTAGCAACAGCTGGGAATTGCTGGCAAAATGTATTGGGCAAATTTATAAAACAACTAGTCACCACATCGCAGTAATAGTCAGACTGCTATTAAAATCTCTCCCAAACAACTGCAAGTATTTAAAGTCTAACTGGGAATCATTTACCATCGGTATCATTTTACCTATGTCACACAGACCTCCTTTCATTATGTCTTAATAAAATGTTCAGGAGGAGGAGGGAAGGGATCGGTTTTGGGAGTAGCAAGAAAATGGGCTAAGAAGAGAATTAAACAGATAATAGACTGCAGAATTCTGTTTCATTTGTTTTAATTATCCACTTTTTTTTTTGGGTTATTTGTCGGCTTTGGGTCTTGGCTCACCAGGTGTTCATTTTTTAAGGAAGAGAAACAGAGCTGTACCAAGTTCCCATGGTTGAACACCCACTATGGAACAAGTACTTGTCAGAGCTTGCTTCCTTATCTTAATTGTGTGGGAGAGCAAGATCTGATCAACCTGGTACTCATCACTAGAGGTCATGATTGCAGTGACTTTCCTTGTTTTCCTCCTTTGATTTCTACTTTTGTTTGTGGAAGAAAGAAAGATACTTTTTTGTCTTTTCTTGCCAATAGCAGCTGTTATTTTGGTATTTATTTACCATGTTTGTCATTTCCTACTTCTTAACATGGCTGATTGATTAGGAAATAGTAAATGCATTGTGATACATGCTTTTAGTTTGCTACATAGATTTAGTACTCACCAACAACAGATGATCTACTTATATTATACCACTTTAGACTGTGGACAAAAGTTCTCAAAATAGTGTTATACATGAAACTAGCAAGTGAGGAACAAGCAGTCTTGAACTGTGAATATCACCCAAAATAATCCAGTTTAAAAACTGAATACAATTGTCTCTCTCTACAAGAAGTCTTCTGCCTGCACTTTTTAAAGATTCTTTTAAGACGTAGTGTATAGATTTTCATTAGCTAACCAGTGATTGCGTCACTTATACAGTAACTTTGGTTGTATATGGGAAATAGCGTGTGAGAGATCTGAAAAAATTTTATATTAGTTACTGTCTATGATGTCTGCATTGCTAGAACCTCCAATTCATTTTAGGTGGTTAATGTGTGCAATGGAGAAACACAATCCCATAAAAATCTCAAGTTCAATAGTTGTGGTTTAGATTTTGGGTTTGGTTTTTTTGACATGACACATAAAATACAGGTAGTCCTTGACTTACCATCACAATTGAGACCAAAATTTTTGTTATTAAAGTGATACATTTGTTAAGGGAATTTTGACCCATTTTATGACCTGTCTTGCCACAGTTGTTAAGTGAATCTCTGTGGTTGATTAGTTAGTAACCTGGTTGTTAAGTGAATCTGGCTTCCCCATTGACTTTGCTTGTCAAAAGGTTGCAAAAGGTGATCACATGAGCCTGGGACACTGAACCAACATAAGTATGAACCAGTTGCCAAGCATCTGAAATTTGATCACATGATCATGGGTGTGCTGCAAAGGTTGTAACTGAAAAACTGTCATAAATCACTTTTTTCCGTTGGGTTGTAACTTTGAACAGTCACTAAATGAACTGTTGTAAATTGATGACTACCTTTACTACCCCTTCCACTGTCTCTATATTTAACATTTAAAAAAGTTTTAAGGTTTTCAAAAGACAATTGTTGTGATCCACTAGCAGCCTGCGGAGCTGGCAGCGGAGTCAGACAGTGAGAAGGCTGGGGAGGACAAAGGGCCAGTCCTGGAGTCTGGGGAAGGCCCGGATGAGGGCTCTGCGTCGGAGGCAGAGATGGGGCTAGGGCCATCTAGGAGTGATGCGCGGACTCCAGAGCCTCCAGAGTCGGGCAGTATAGAGGCAGAGGAACAGGAGGAACCTGTTCCTAGTGTATGCATGCGCAGAGCTGCCAGAAGGCAAGAGCAGCTAAAGCAAAAGGGACGACTTGGGAGTAAAGCCAGGAGATGATTAACCCCTCCCATAAGGTTTAAAAGTGCAGCAAAGGCTCTTGGGCTCTTTGTAGGAGAGCAACGTTGCTAAATCTGTTTCCAGTCAGCGTCTCTTGTTTCTGAACTTCATGGGGCTTTGCCAAGAAAGGCCTTTGGCAGGATGCCAAAGAAGATAAAAGTTTGTGATAAGCCCAAAGGACTTATTCTGAAAGACTTGGTTTGCAATTAATTTGAACTAAGCTGGGCATGAAGTAATTCTCAGCTGTTATAATAAAATAGGTTTGTTCAGGACTAATTGTGTCTTGTAATGACTAAGTGAGCCTAAGTTATAACAATAATGTTCATAAATATGAAGTACCGTATTTTTCGGAGTATAAGAATCACCAGACTATAAGACACACCTACCTTTTTTGGTGAGAAAAACAAGAAAAATAAATCTGCCTCTGCCTCCCAGCAATTTTGCCTCATTGCAGCAAACAGCCTGCTTTACTTTCATTTTCGTTTTCAGCATAGCTTGATTAGCACAAGAAAAAAAAATCTGCTCCTAGCAATTTATTTCCTTGCAGAAAGCAGCAGAGGCTTGCGCAAAGCTGAGAGCAAAACATCTGAGAGTTGGGAGGCCGATCCAATCAACTTGTTCTAATTAGGTTGTGCTGAAGCAGAAAGGCAAAGGCCAAAGGGTGGGGGCCAGTGGATGGGTGGGGCTACATTCAGTGTATAAGACACACCTAAATTTTCATCCCCTTTTAGGGGGGAAGAAGGTGTGTCTTATACTCCAAAAAATACAGTATATACACATTATCAAAGGTTAACTAGATATGTGGCATAATGGGTAGGTCCAGTCATATAACAGTTAATTCTCAGAAAAAAAATGCAAAAAGAAAAATAATTTACTCCAGATTGTATGTACAAGTTGGAATCCAACTTTTAAAACCCAATCATTTTTATTTCTGTCACTTCTAAACCTGTAACGTGTTATTTCCCTCCTTATTTAGCAGGCTTCAAAATGAAATTACCAACCATTTCTTTTCAAAGACTGCTTAATGGGGTCAAGGAAATCTTGTAAACATAGAAAAAAGACATTGATTTGAAAGTTGGCACTTTATTTTGAAGTATGCTAAATAAGGATTTACAATTAAAAAAAACATTACAAATTAAGTGAAAAGGAAGTAAAATGCAGCTAGCAAAAGATATGTTGATACCTGAGCATGACATTTACCTAATTAATAGAGGGCAGTAGGTAGAGTAGGTAGAGTGGCCATATAGATGATTTGTTAGCAAAAAGCAAAATCATATACTATATCCAAAAACCTATGCAACTTAAACTTTATACAAACAGAATGCACAAATGTGGGTGTGATGTTGCTTGTAATTATAGTTTCCAGTAAATGTTGTGGAATGTGATATTTGTTTTCATTTTGGTTTTATTTATTTTTCTGTTGTTGTTTTGTACTTTAGCAAGTGCTTTACTTGTCAAATATGGAATTTTGAATTTATCACCAGTTTATTTTATTAACAAGACTATTTTCTGAAGCAAATAAGTTTTCTTCACCGTACAAATTGTAAAAAGTTGGAGTGATTTTATGATTGCACCTTTTATCCTGAATAAAACCTTTCATTTTGACAAACGGAGAAAAAATGTAGGTATTTATTTCATTATTTAATACTTCTGTGATATAGTACGTGCAATCAAGTTGTTGAAGAGTTATAATGAGATGCATCTTCCTGTGGATTCACCGAATACATAGATGAAATTCCATGTTCACTATTAAATATTTTAAAAGAGTACAAGCAAGGGTTCTATTGAATCCAAAATTTTAATAAAAATGAAAGATAATATTTCTTCATTTGGAAAACTAGTTTGGGAAGGGGGTTAATAGATCCACATTTGCTGATTTAAATCTACCTGTAATCACTTCAGTTGTGCAGAGTTTTACATTCTCCCAGCCTAACAGTGCAAGAAAACAATCTGCTGAAAAAAGTGGCATTTTTATAAAATTTCTGAGACATAAATATGCAATATTAGAAAAATCCATATTTATTACTGATCTACAGTGATCTTAATGGTTTTTTTAATGTTCACATTAAAAATTACCAAATTTGTTATATTTTTGAACCCCCAATAATCAATTTATTTAAAAACATGCCAGTAAAAAATGATATTAAAATAGGTCAGGTAGGAATATGTAAGGAAGTAAGATAAAAATTTCCAATGGTTCCTAAATTTTGTAGGACAATAAAAATGTTCTTACTTGTATAGAAGAGTTTGTGATAAAGCTGCCCTTTCCTTTTGCGTTATTGTCAAATTAATGTCTGTTTGTTTGTCTGTCTGTCTGTCTGTCTGTCTGTCTGTCTGTCTGTCTGTCTGTCTAGCTAGCTAGCTAGCTCTGACAGAATTCTTGCTTTTTTATTTATGGAAATCACAAAGTGGCTAATTTTATCATATTAACCTTTAAATAAAACATCTGTTTTATATTTATATTTATAGTTGTTTATTCAACTATATTTTTAATGTTTATTTTCTGTTGTAAATGGAGAAAGGAGGGGGAGGGGGAGGGGGAGAGGGTGGGAGGGAGAGAGAGAGAAAGAGTGTGTGTGTGTGTGAGAGAGAGAGAATATGATAGAAAGAATATGATAGAATCAAATTGCTCACTGAGAGGCAGGTAAAGAGCACGAGGCAAAAAAAGCAGATTTGGAAGTTTTTTTTTCCCTAAAGTTATTTCTCAGGTTTAAATTGAAGGCTAATGGAAGATTTCTAAGACCAAAACTCAAAATTTATATATAGGTTTTAAAAACAGAAAATATAAATCCACTAACATATAAACTAGTACAGATCTGGGCAGTGAATGGATGGAGGGCCTCAGACAGTGAATACACATTACCCTTGCTTTTTACTCTTCTCCACCTCCATGCTTTCTTCCAGGACATTTCATTGGCGTGAGCATTTTGGATCACACAGACAGATTCAAGCTGACCAATATATGCTGTTCTTTGGAAGTTGGATAAAGTGGGGTGAGGGTGAATCTGCATTGCTCCATTCTCTGCTCAATTTTAAGCCTGTAACATGTTCATAGAATTACTTGCAGAAGGCCATATATACAATGCAGCTAGACATATTTTACCTCCCAACCCGGTGTTTCCTTTTAAAAAATATTGTTAGAATTGTTATTAGTTATTTGTTATTGTTAGAATTAAGTATTAGTCTTAAATAAGAGTACATCTGATCATGGTTTTCAAAAATTATGCTGAAAGTTATGCTACCCTTTTTGAATTCCCATCCATTGATGGGAAAGAAAAACTGTTACGCTGCTGCAGAACGGAGAACATTGTGCTACCACTTAATGAATGAAGATATCTGCGTGTCACTCAATGAGCCATGAGATTTCTGCATGCGTTTCAATGTTCCTTTTTGTTTGAGAGGGTTTCTGAGAAGACAAGAGTCTTTTTTTACATTCTGGGAACTATGAGTGATTTTTGAATATCCAGACCAACTTTGGCTGCATTTCTGGTTTGCAGCATTAGCAGTGGATTACTGTGCGATCAACATAATCTAATTATTGTGAGCTTGCAATACATGTACAATAGTAAACTATACTGCTGGATTCCTATTCTCAGCATCGGGCAAACACTTAGCCTAGGTTAAGGGCCTAATAATATGACAGTAGACCATTCAGATTTTATTCTATAGGAGTCAATATGAAGGAAACCTATAAGACTATAAATTGCACTTTTTTAGCCATAGCACTTTCCAAAATTAACATAAGAACCCAAAATGACATTCGTTTTAGAATTTGTATGAACAGGATTATATTTAAAATGTTTTTTCTTTTATGGCTTGAGATTGGTATCATGGTACCCATATCTGGCTGCATTAAACTTTTACATTTGTCTTTTAATTTCTACAAGTGGTTCTCATTTTCATCATTGGACATAGTTAAAAGTAGATTCTAGGTATGAATCAGGATTTTTTTTAATTAATATTGTGTTTTATCTTTTTCTTCCTCTGTTTTAATTTGAAATAAAGCAAAGATCAACAGGGAAAAGGATTCTATGCTAGATTACATGTCACAGTAATAGCCTCTGAATCTGGTTTGTAGGGAGCATAAAAATTCAGAGATCAGTGTAGGTACATAAATAAAAACAAAAGGAAAATGAATTAGGATTAGTAGGTTATTTTTGCTTGCTGATTTTGAGCAGAGGTTGGGAAAACATTAATTTGGGCTGCTGGAAGTAGAAGTCACCTTAACTATGATTTCACAATTCTAAAATAATAAACAATGTCTCTAGGAAATTTGTAATCTGAGAAGTTATTTTATTCTTGCTGATTTAGGATATTTGACACTATTGGCTTATAGAAAATTAAGAATATTTTCTACACTGGAAAATGTTTTCTACACTGGAAGTTTCCATTTGGGGATTAGGAAAACTTATTTTGGAAAGATTGCACTCTTCCTAAAAGGCCAAATCTATAGTTTAGTGGTTTTGATTATATCCAATAACATAAATAGGTCATGGATAATTGTTACTAAATCAGAACATTTGGTTTTTAAGGTTGTAACAGGAGCAAATAATGGATTTATATATTTTTGTTTCAGGAGCTGATTTGATTTAGTAACAATTATCCATGACCTATTTATTTTGAGAATATCGCAACATTCTCCAAATTAGAGTTATTTTTAAGAATGCCAGGAAGCTTTGAGAAGTGTAAAATGGCAAATTAGATTGTTAATTAATGGGTTTTGTGGGTGTACAATCTGCACTCCTGAGGGTTTTGTGAGAACTCTAGTCCCCACCTCAGTCTCTGCTGATTTATGTTAGTAAGTTAAATTTAGTAATTTTAAGACTGGATAAGGTGAAAGAAGATGGATTGGTGAGAGAATCTGTTTAAGAAAAACAAGTCAGTTTAAGGAAATCATGATTCTTATTTCTGTTTTGATTGCATCTGTTTTCCTCTGGTCTTAATCACATACATCTCCTGATGCAGTCTACTAAACTGATACTTGGTTTGAAAAAGCTTCAAGCTTTCAACAGTGTTGAAAGAAATGCATGGTTGCCAGTTGTTTTCTGGGCTCAGTTCAAAATACTTGTTTTGAGCTACAAGTCATAAACAACATGTATCCAAGCAATTGTCTGGCCTTCAACCAGTTTTCTGTAGGAGAATTATTTTTAAGGGCATACCCGTTCATAGAATGGGTTTGCTTGTTGGGCTTATGGGAAATAGGTTTTTGCTGTGTTACTCTCAAATAGTGGAATTTATTCCAAGGTATTAAGACTCGTCTTTTTAACTTTATTTTTTAAATTATTTTTAGAATGATTGCATTTATTTTTAACATGTTTTTATTAATTATATTTGTATCATGTACTATTTCTATTTATTTTATTGTATATTACCTTGGCATAGAAAAATACTGTAATAAAAAGAACAAATTGGTTAAATAATAAAGTGTTCAGCTCAAATTGATAAATTCACTTCATTATTCTTTTGTGTGACCCACATATGACGTCTAAGTTGTTTTGGAACATTTAATTCTGTTCTGCAACTTCCCTTTTTGGGATGAATTTGCAATATCCTTTGCAGGAACAGTTTCTTATTTGAATGTGGATTTTTTAACAGTCTTTTTTTAATGGTATCTTTAGGTAAGAAGGAAGGCATATAGATTAAATCCTGAGAAAACACAAGTTGTTTTTTTAGTCAGCTTTAGAGCTTCCTGGAAGATGACCCTCATTAAAAGTTAAGAGATTTGTACTGCAGTCCAGCAGAGCATTTGCTCTCACTTGAATGTCATAATTTGCTGAATTGTGGAACTTCAGAAGGAAATGACTTTGCTTTGCATCCTGAATAATGAGAAGTAGATCAAGATGTTCTGTCCTAGTATATACGGTAATTCAAATATACCTAAGCACTTTTAAAATGTAATATATATGCAGAGATACTGCACAATAGAGAATTTTTCATCTTTGTAAGGATTTGGAAGAGAGGAAAGAAAAAGAAGATCTTATTGATAGAAAACCACACTTAATATTTACAGTAATTTTCAAAATTGACTTTAACCCTGTTAACATTATTTAGTGGTAAAACAGTTATTTTTATTTAATTGAAAGCAAGGACAGAACTTGTTAGCAGTGTCAGACTGATCTCAAAAAGCTTAGCAGGATTGCATCAGTTAATATTTAGTTAGAAGACCACCAGGAAATCCCAAAGCTAGGGGCTAGTGAAAAAAACCATCCCAAAACAATGCAGTGTGGTAAGCCACACCTGTCCATAAAGCACCTAAACCAAGAATTGGGTCATTTCAAGGGAATATTTGCCTTTACCTTAGGAAAGAATTTACATAATTTATATAATGATATTTGCAGAATGCCAGAACCTATTAGGGACCTGGTTTAGCAAAAAGTTGCAGATCAGATTGAACAACCTATTCATAGGCTATTGATTGAAATGTAATAAACTTTGTATTTCAGGCGTTACATATACATATATAAAAGTTAGGAAACTTTCCAACCTTAATTCCATTTTGAACCTCTGTAGGGTCCCAATCCTCTATCATGACATTTTCTGGTCTTGCTTATTATACTAGTATTAGAAGTGAGGTTGTAAATTTCCTAGAACGTGAAGCAAATTGGGGAAAAGTATTTAGAAATGTAACTTCATAGCAGCCCTCTCTGGATCACAGGAAGTACTAGATAACCTGTGACCCTTGGGTCATTGTTTCAGAGATATTGCCTTACTAGATTCCTCAATATACTTGTTCTTAAAAATTCAGGAGATATTCAGAAACCTATTTGCCTTGAAAGTAGCCCATACTATATTCTATAGCAGCTTTCCCCAACGTTTCCGGCTTTGCAGCTTGGGGGTGGGTGGGGAGGTGATGATGTGCAGCTCCATTTGCACAGGTGACAGGCACACTCCCCCACCGCTTCCATGGCCTGTGGGTTGGAGACTCCTGTTGTATAGCATACAGTTCATACATCACATAGCACAGTTAACTCAGCATATAGCACAAAGATCAAGAGCATTATGCCATAAAATGTTTTGTAATAATTTTTATATCATAAAATGTTTTATAAAATTGGCCAAATTTCAGTTTCATGGGAGTCATGGGTCCTGCATTTTGGACACTTTCTGTAAGTTAACTCATTTAAAGTACCTTGATTCAAAGGTTTTCCCCTATGGTGCATTGTTTCACGAAGATTACAGATGCAAGAGTTTTAGTAGCATAGACTGTAGATGGAAATTACTTTGTAGCTTATAGCTGGTTATGATTGCTGGGCAGTACTTGTATTCAAGGGCAGAAAAGTGCTTCAGAATGCATAATGGTGGAAATATGAGCCAACTGCTAATCCTAAAACCAAATTTGGATTTTCCTTGTTTGAGTTGCAGCTACAAAGGGTAAGTTACACAATTCTGCAAAAAGCCATAGATGCTTTAAGGAATTTCTCTCAAAAACACCTTTTATATATCCATTCATTACAAAAGCTAAAGATACAAACTTACTGGTTGCAGCTGCACAGGCACAAATGTTTTGATGACTTTTTGGCTGGAAAATCTAAATTCACTTTCACAAGAACCATCTTATATATTGCTCACATAATGCTAACCCAACATACATTCATAGATGCTGGGTATGAACCTTCAGCTGTGAAACTTGCACATGCGGCAGCATTTTAGCTTATAAAAGTGGGGTTCTTTTTCACAACCATGGCCCTTTCTTGGAATAATATTTTCCTGTTACTGAGTGGATGGTCCTGGTTTGAGGAAGCACATGAAAATACATTATTTCATAGTAATGATCAAAGCCTATATAACTTCTATTTTTCAACATCCATTACTTGATCAGAAGGTTCTCTGAGACACTTATTATGGAATCTAAACACAGCTCCATAAAATAATAAGAATTATTGCTAGAATTGCAATTAGAAGTTTGCAAAATGTTTAAATGCACAGTTGTTCTCTTCTGGTTAGGTTGAACTTTGAAGTGCGAAATGCAGAAGTACAAAGTCAAATTCCTAACATTTAGCTGACTCAATACAAAATTTAACTTTAGAATTGTTCCTGTAAAATTATTCTTGTTAAGCAATTTCAGGAAATCTTTCAGAAATTCATTAACCTCATATAAATCTTTTCTTAATTACCCTTTTGTGTTTGTTGAATGCACAACTGCTTTATCAGATTTCAGTTCTAACAGACACAAAAGCTTATATTGGATGATTTCTTTATAATAAAAGAAAGGCTTAATAAAAGAAGCCCTCGATTTACAACCATTTATTTAGTGACTTTTTGAAGTTACAACAGTACTGAAAAAAGTGACATGACCATTTTTCATACTTATAACCATTGCAGCATCCCCATGGTCACTTGATCAAAAGTCAGATGCTTGGCAACTATTCATATGTATGACAGTTGCAGTGTCCCCGGGTCATGTGATTATCTTTTGGGACCTGATAAGCAAAGTTAATTGGAAAGCCAGATTCACTTTACAACTGTGCTATTAACTTAATGGCAATCGTTCACTTAACAACATTGGCAAGAATGGCCGTAAAATGAAGTAAAACTCACTTAACAAATGTCTCATTTAGCAACAGAAATTTTGGATTCAATTATGGTTGTAAGTCAAGGACTATTTATATTAAAGTTGTCAACTTTGGATTCCAACACATATTTTCTAGATATTTTCAATAGAAGTCCATGCATTTTATAGATAGTACTTTAATCAATTTATTATTTTATACATCTTGAGAATCTAACCTCTTGTTTGGAATGGTGATAAGACTTCTGCTATTTCAACCGTTTAGAGGTAAAAAACAGCAGTGAAATTTTACAGAGTACTTTATTAATTCAGAGTGGGCTAGTTGCTACTAGGTGAGGTCTAGCTGCCATGCTGCCACTTCAAAAATTATTAAATCATTTGAAGATTTTAAATGATTACCTTATTTCATTTTTGTATAGTAAAAGGATTAAGATTGTATATTCTTACATAGCGAAGACAAATATAATAGGAGACACTTTAGAATGAAGGGTCCAACCCTTTTGTTCAAATAAGGCAGTGACCTTTATTTTTTATCTCGGTATTAAAAAACTTGTTTTAGCAGAGGAGGCTGGAACAGCTTACAATGGGTTGATTAAGTTTGACTTGTAAAAACTGTTTTGCTTCATAAAATATATTTATTATCAGGTTTAGAAATTATAATTTATTTAAGTCTTAGCAGGATTTATTTTCTTTATACCTTTTTTTTTTCTAATACCAATTTATCATCTTCTATCTACTAGCAATATATTTGGGAAAAATAGAATAAATTGAATATTGTTACAACATGAAATAATCTTCTCAAGGACTTTGTATTGTCTCTCTTTTTTTCCCCCTGGAAAGCAAAAGATTAAAGCTTTTGCTTTAAGATTTTGGATGTTTATAATGTTTATAAAAGGAGGTAGGATCTATCTGTACGTAAGCATCTTGTTGAACTAACAATTTGAAGTGATACTGTAAATAAATATTTTATTTTGAAGAAGCAGCATTGATGGGGAGCCTGTATTTCTATTCAGTATTACTTATTCAAATTATATCCTTTGACAGTGTTTCAAACAGTTGCCACAAGATAGTATATGTGTAATGCTGGGCTTCATAGTTTACAAACATTTTTAGATGAATGGCTCAGTTGCAAAGAAGAACATCAAAGGTGAACAGGATTATTGCTCTGGACTGGTCACTTTTCATTAAAAATACTTATAATACAGTAGTGGGTTGCCCCCGGTTCAGACCGGTTCGCAAGAACCGGTAGTAAAACTAGTGGGAGGCTCTGACCACTGACCCAGACGTCATCATAAATGATCTGCGCATATGCAGAAGCTTCTGTGCATGTGCAAAAGAGCACATGCATGGGTGAAGCAAATGTGCAGGCGTGATGTGAACTGGTAGTAAAGGTAAGTAGAACCCATCCCTGGTATAATACGTTCATCTTGGCTGCATTACCAGTATTTGGAATCAATCAAGACATAATTTTGGATTGCCCAGGCCTGAGGGATTGGCTAAATGAATTGTACAGCATTGGAAGGAGAAATCTACATCTGATTTACATCAATAGAGTATCAATATCTCTCGGTTATTAATATTTGAATTAGAGTTTATTGTTTAGAAAGGCTCAAAGATTTTTAATCAACATTATTTATTTGTTATATTACTACATAAGCTAGTAAGAACAAATACATAAAACATTTTATTAATCAATTAAAATTAATTTTAGCAATTTAAAAAAAGAAAAAATCTTCATTTTCTTTTTAGTTGCTTTGTTTACAGTATAATTTCCAGATCTTTTTCCTCCTCTTTTTATTAAATCTACCAATCTGGACATTATATCAGTTATAATCTACATGCAATATGTTATATCTTTATGTCTCTTAGTTCAAAATAATTGAAAAGTGGCCAAAATAATATGTGCTGAGCAAGATTATTGTTTTTAAAGTCTCAGTATTTTGTTTTTATTCTCAGTT
This sequence comes from Arizona elegans, assembly GCA_022577455.1. Taxonomy (NCBI): domain Eukaryota; kingdom Metazoa; phylum Chordata; class Lepidosauria; order Squamata; family Colubridae; genus Arizona; species Arizona elegans. The sequence goes on along the minus strand of JAKOOJ010000002.1, from coordinate 34,124,876 downwards.
ACAACCATTGATTAATGACAATTCTTAGTTACAATCATTGTTTAATGAGGATTCAAAATTACAGATGCCTTGGTGAAAGTGACTTACAACCCATCCTCAAAGTTATGACCATCGCACTACCCCTGTGATCACATGATCGCAATTCAGTGCTTGGCAACTGCCTTGCATTTGTGACAGTTGAAATGCTTTGTGGTCACATGATCATGATTTGCAGCCTTCCTAATTGGTTTCTGACAAGCAAAGTCAATTGAGGAAGCTATAGTCACTCTGCAATTTTGTGATTCGCTTAAGGACCACATGATTCGTTTAACAACGGTGGTAAAATGGTCATAAAATTGGGTCTGGTCACATAATGGCTCATTTAATCACTGCATTGCTTAGTGAGCAAAATTCTGGTACCAATTGTGGTACTAAGTCAAAAACTACGTGTACTGCATATATTCCTGCTGCTACCTTCAAAATATTTAGATATGAAGTCTAGTTTATTATAACCTTCTTTCGTAAAATTGTCATTCCCCCTGCTCTTGGAAAACATCTGCAGTACTTTGGTTTCTAAGACATTCCACTCAGCTAGTAGGTAAGAGCTGGAGGAGTATAGTAGCTTAAATACTGATTTGCACATCAGAATTTTGTCACTTCCCCAGTTTGGTCCAGGCAAACTCCCAAAATAATGTAATCTGCAGTATGGAGTTCAAAATTAAAGTATATTTAAAGCATCACTAATGAGCTTATAGTAATGCATGTGAACTATTTTGGACATTTGAAAGATCAAAGATCAAATTGTTGCTAATGGTTGGTTAGTGTCCTGGCACTTTCTTATAACTCATAGAAGTCTAGCCTAGATTCTGTGTGCTTAATTTACTTTAAGTGTTTTCCTGGCATAAATGGGCTAAGAGTTTGAAAATATTTTACACAAATGTTAAAAAAAAATATTTTATACAAATAAACAGTGGACTTCATTCCGTATGATTTGGTTGTGTTCCAGTAGGTGATTTTGGTACTTTTATTCTGAAAAATATCCTGGAAAATGGAAAAAAAATAAGAAGAAATTTTCTTTAGTTTTCGTTACTTGAAGAAAAATTGTTTTATATTTTCCTTTATTTCATTCCCAAACATTTGTACTGATTTCCATTCAAAATAGTGTTTTGGTGAAATCTCATCAACAGATACTCATAGCAAAACCACACTGACTTAAAACTAAAAACATTTATTTATTTATTTATTTATTTATTTATTTATTTATTTATTATTTATTATTGAATTTCTATATCGCCCTTCTCCCTGAGGACTCAGGGCGGTGTACAGCCAAAATTAAAAAACATGCAGGACAAATAATAAAAAACAATTAAAAGATATATAAATTTGGCCCAATTAAAACTCACTACCAATTAAAACGTTTAAAACATTTAAAAACATTTAAAAATTTCTTCTTAAGCCAGCCCGGCTTGCTTGAAAAAATGGGTTTTAAGGGCACAACGGAAGGCAGTGAGGTCCTGGATTCTCCTTATCTCTGGGGGGAGCTGATTCCAGAGGGTAGGTGCCCCCACAGAGAAGGCCCTCCCCCTGGGGGTCACCAGCCTACACTGTTTGGCTGATGGCACCCCGAGGAGGCCCTCTCTGTGGGAGCGCATGGGTCGATGGGAGGTCATCGGTAGCAGCAGGCGGTCTCGAAGATAGCTAGGCCCTATGCCATGGAGCGCTTTAAAGGTGATAACCAGGAATATAATTTAAGGAAATTATAATGGTGGCTGCATTCATATAGAGATAATTAATTTGTCCTCATGTGGTAAGGCATTAAGATATCCTTTCTGTGATAATGCATTATAGCATTAAAATTCTAACCACATCTCAAAGATTGGTAAATACCGTTTTGAAGAAATGGGGTGGTGTCTTAAATACAAATTTAATCTGATGATCTTTAATCTGATTTATGTGCTACTGCATTAAGATTAATTTTCTCTACTATCTATGTTAAACTGTTATATAGAATTAATACATAGTAACATTGGAATGAACAAAAACATTTTGTTCATAACTGATAACATGGAATACTGAAGCTTCCTGCCATTGAGTTTGGCTAACTGAATTTAAAGATGCAGTTTATGAGAGCAAGTATATCTAGTAGCAGTGCAATGGACCTGACTTTAAGTAAAGCAGAGTTATTATTGTATGGGTGAACATAACATGAGATACATATCTGAAGCTGCAATCCTGAATATGTGTGCTGGTATGCAGCAAAATTCATCAGCTAGAGTAATATTCTATTAAAAATACAGGATTTCTACTTTTTCATGTATACATGCTCTTTTACTATCTATCTATCTATCTATCTATCTATGTACGTTTTCACGGGTATATATGTGTGTATAGTTAATATTTCGGGTTTCTGCCCGTGTAATTGTGGATATATCCCTAAAAGGGTAGAAGCGATGTTTCGACAGAATCTCAGAAGAAACCCGAAATATTAACTACACACACACACACACACACACACACACACACACATATTAGGAAGAGCTAAGTTTATAATAAATATCCCACTGTTAAATTTAATGGAAAGACATAGTTCTCTACTTAACATAATATTTATTTGCATGATTCTGAATGTGAGAAAAAACATCTGACATGTAATCTAAGAAACAAATTTCTGTGTGGGATGAATGACTGCACTGTATATACAATATAAAAAGTCAAAATTGCTTTTATATTTAGTTGTTTAACATGGTGAATTCTACCCATGCCTAGGTTTTATCATTAACATTTTACGTGATTTTATTCTTTGAAGAAAACAGGTATTACCTATAACTATACACACAGATAGTTAAAAATGAGAAGTTGGGTGTGGTCTCAATTTTCCTCCTTATGTTGCATACTATAAGATCTTCACAAATACTAGGGTTACCATTCATTTAGATTTTCCCAGGCATGTTCAATTTCTCTTAACATTTTTTCCATCTATCTCAGAGATCTGAGAGATACCCTGGTTTGGCTGGCAGTTTGGGAAAAATACACCATTTTTTTTTGCTTCCTTTGCTGCCAAAAAGAGAAGAGTCATCTCCAGCAAGCCAGTATATTAAGATGTTGCTCACCAAAAGAAGAAAGGGCTGCTTCTCTTTTTGCTAGAAACATGAACAGAGAAAGAGGTTTTGAAGCATATTCTCATAATTTAATTAGCCATTCCTAAGGAATCAGAGGTTTTTTTTCAGTAAAAAGTATATAGAATCCTTACAACTATTAATATATGCAATAATTGTTCATATCAGGAATATATGGTTTAGTGAAATTATCAATCAACTCTGTTGTTTATTTAGCCCTGTTGGTGACTTTATAGGCAAGTGCTCTCCATGCTACCCTGTCAAACACAGCTTCTTTCAATTGTTGCATGTTCAGCTTCGCATCAGATTTGATGTTATTTAATTATTTAATTTAATTTAATTTAATTTATTTATTGTGATTTATATGCCGCCTTTCTCCCTAGGGACTCAAGGAGGCTTACAAATGACAACTTCAATACAAATCACAATACAATACAAAATTAAAATCAATAACCCAGTTAAAAAACGATTTAAAATTATACCAGTGTACCCCAAACGGATCAGTTTAATTGGCGGAAGAGCCACGTCTTCAGCTCGCGGTGGAAGGAAAGAAGGTCGGGGGCTGTCTTGAGCTCAGTGGGCAATCCATTCCAGAGGGTCGGGGCTCCCACAGAGAACGCCCTTCCCCTGGGGGTCGTCAGCCGACATTGTTTGGCCGATGGCACCCTGAGGAGGCCGACTCTATGAGAGCGCACAGGACGATGGGAGAACGGCTGGAGATGGTCCTGCAAGTACCCCGGGCCTAAGCCATGAAGGGCTTTATAGGTGAGCACCAGCACCTTGAAACGTATCCGGAGTGCCACCGGTAGCCAGTGCAGCTCACGCAGGAGAGGTGTTACACAGGAGTATCTAGACACCCCCGTAACTACCCGCGCGGCTGCATTTTGGACTAGCTGAAGCCTCCGGACACATCCCAAGGGCAGCCCCATGTAGAGGGTGTTACAGTAGTCCAACCTAGAAGTAACAAGGGCGTGAGTGACCGTGGCGAGGGCATCCCGGTCTAGGAACGGGCGCAACTGGCGCACAAGACGGACCTGTGCGAAGGCCCCCCTGGTTACGGCTGTCAGATGGTCATCTAAGGACAGCCGAGAATCCAGGAGGACACCCAAGTTGCGGACCCTATCGGAGGGAACAAAAATTGATTTATATAGCCACCCATCTCAGGCAAGTGACTCTGCAGAGTTTATCGGATTAAAACGCAAACTCACCAGACATAATCCTGCAGGGCTATGGATAAACAGTGACCCCACTCACCATCAATAGTCACAAAGCTCGGACTTCCGGTGCAGCTGTCAGGGGCGGAAGACCGGCACAGCGAGAGTTCCGTGGTGCTGATAAATTTTCTTGAATTTCCGCGGCTTTTTTGTGCCGCTCGCAGCCCTGGAGAGGCTGGGGGAATAGGGGGCGACCTTCGGAGGCGAGGAGAGGGAATGCGACCCCCCTCGCCGCAATGAAACGTGAGCCCCGAGGACTCGGAGATTAAGAAGAGAGCCGCGGATAAGCGGCCCCGAAGCCAATGACGCTGCGATTTTGACCGGCTCGGGGAGACAAGACAGAACGTGGAAGGAGAAGAAGGAGAAGATCAGTTTGTGATTTGTAGGGACTGTGCAGTGACTGGAGAGTACAGCGGCAGCTTAGATTGGAAGAGAAGGAAGCATTTAGCTACAAAATTATTGGAGATCTCGCTGCTGAGGAACTGGAGGATCTGAAAAGAACCAGAAGACGAGTGACCTGAATTGTGCACTGGTGTTTATTTGAGTGAGTGAAAGTTTTTAGCTAGGATAAGAATTGAATCTCAGCGGATAAAGGAAGAATAAACACTGATTAACTCTATAAAACTAATGATGATCTGGGGGTGAATTTCACTCCGAATCCCTCTTTCTCCCTAGGAATCTAGCCTGACAATGAGCCCTTTCCCACCTATCTGAACTGGTTGGACAAACGGAAATAAGATTGGATATTAAGGAGCTCCTTATTTTCTCTTCTTTTTGTCTCTTTGCTTGGAAGATATAATCAATTTTTTGTACTGTAAATACTTATTAATTGTTGATAATAATTGTAGTTAAATTGATTGAGTACATAATTTTTTATTTAGAACTATTACTTAATATAATTTGATATAACAACTTGTTTATATAGATATACAGACTATAGCTGATGGAAGATATATAAGATAATATTGAATTGAATTGATACATAATATATATATATATATATATATATATATATATATATATATATATATGTAATAGAAAATTTATAATATATAAAACAGAAAATTGAGAGTATATATTAATAGGAGTGAAATAAGGGAGAAAGCGGATTAAGTGTGTAAACTTAAATATTATATAGTATTATATAGTATTTAACAATAAGAATAATACAGAATATTACTTGTGTATGATAATTTGGAAAAGTTTCCTCTGTTTAGCCAATATGTCCACGACAGTGACCTCTACTAAGGTGATGAAAAAACACACAGCCTCTACGGTGGCATCCTCACCGATAACAACACCTCCAGGTTTAAGAAAGTCAGCAGAAAATCTACCAACATCAGAGAAACCAATTACAATGCAAGGAATACAGATGATGTTCCAAAATATCCAAGAATTAATGGAAAAGAATCAAGAAGCCACATCCAAAAACTTTGATGACCTGAAAACTGAGATGACTGAGTTAAGAGGAGAGATGAAGCAAATTAAAGAGACATTGGGAGAGATGAGAACAACTCTGACCATACACGAGGAGAAACTGACTGAGGTTGAAAAAAATCACTGAAAGAGTAGAAACCCAGATGGATAAATGCGAAAGGAGATGTGAGCAAGTGATTGGGAAACTCGAAGAGGAAGTAGTATTCTTAGAGATGGAGAAGTCTGCCTTTTTCCTACGTGTACAAAATGTGGCGGAAGATAGAGAAGAACAGTTGGAGGAAATTGTGGGAGAAGTGATTGCAGAAGTAGTGGGGAGAAAGAAGGAGGAAGTATATGGCGAGATAGACGAGGCCTATCGGGTTTACACCAATTACGCGAGTCGGCACAACCTGCCCAAGGAAATACATATAAGACTTACCAAAAAGGCCCTCAGAGATGAAACCCTTCATAAGGCCAGCGATCAAAATATCACATATAAAGGACGGCAGATTTCATTTCTAAAACAGATTCCCAGAAGGGTGCGAGACAGAGGCAGAGTTACCAGTTTATAACCTCCAACTAAGGAAGCAAAATGTGCCTTACCGATGGCTATTGCCTGAAGGACTTTTGGTGACATGGCAGGACCGTAAGATTAAAATTGAAAATATACAGGATGCACAAGAATTTTGTGAAAATTTCTTTGGACCTACTGAAAGCGAAAGAGATAAAGAAAGAGTTAAAGAGATTCAGAAAGACCAGGAAGAGGAGCAGAGGAATGAGAGAGGAATACAAATGTATCAGGGAAAGGGGAAACAAGAGGGGAGGAAGGGGGAGGAAGGAGAACTGGAAAAATACGGAATTGAAACTCGTTTAGCAGCCAAAATTAAAGGGACCAATAGATAGGGATGGATCAAGGAGTGAGACTTTTGACAGTAAATGTCAATGGTCTTAATGCGCCAGCAAAGAGAAGATGGCTACTAACCAAAATTGTGAAAACTAACGCGGATATAATTTGTATGCAGGAAACGCACATTAAATTGTCACATGCTAAACTATTGAAATGCCCTAAAGCAGGGAAACTATTTGTAGCGTCCTCAGAGGAGAGAAAGAGAGGGGTAGCAATGTATGTAAAGGAATATCTCTCCCCGAAACAACTTTTTGCAGATGAAGAGGGAAGAATGTTAATATTAGAGGTGGAATTACCTCAGAGTAAAGCCTTACTGATAGGAATTTATGCCCCAAATACTAAACATAAATTGTTCTTCCGGAAATTACAAAGAGAAATCCAAGACTTGGACTATGAGCAGGTATGCCTTCTGGGCGACTTTAACGCAGTTGCTAATAGGACACAGGATTACAAAACGGGAGAGTCAAAAAAGAAATGGAGGATATGATAGGAAAACTTTACCAGCCATTTGGGATGAAATGAGAGAGGAATTAGGACTGAAAGATACATGGTGTGAGCACAACCCGACCAAAGAACAATTTACTTATTATTCAGCTAGACATAAATCGTGGTCCAGGTTAGACATGATTTGGATGACACAAGAACTTAACTCCTTAGTGGCAGAGTCTAGAATTATGCCGAATGATTGGGCGGACCACAATCCGGTATTAGTCATGCTAAAGAAAGAGGGGAAAAATAGAAGGAGGTGGATGATGAGATCGGAGATTCTAAAAGAGACTGAATTTACACAAATACTTAAGACAGAAATACCCCTTTTCTTTCAAGAGAATAAAACACCGGGGTTGTCATTACAAATAGTCTGGGATACCGCCAAAGCTTTTATAAGAGGTCTCTACATTAAATACATGGCCATTAAACATAAGAAAGAAGACCAAGAAAGGGGCGAGTTAATAAGCAAATTAATAAAAGCCAAGGAACAATTACAAGATAATCCACTCTCAGCAAGAGCAAAAGAACAGATAATAATTTTAAGACATCAGCTTAATCTCCTGGAATTGGATAAATTGAAAGATAAGATAAAGTTAGCAAAACAAAAACACTTTGAATCAGCAAATAAATTAGGAAAATGGCTTACATTTAGATTAAAAAAAGAAAAACAGATTAGACGAATTGACCAATTGACCAATTAGAAGACAAGGAAGGGAACCTAATAAAACATAAAAAAGGGAAAGAAAAAATTGCAGTGGATTTTTATAAAGAATTATATAAAAGAGAGGAAATTCCAATAGATGAGATAAAAAATTATATAGAGAATTCAGATTTACCTAAGTTATCGAATTTAACGAAAGAAATATTAGATGAAGAAATTACTTTAGAAGAGATTGAAAAAGCAGTAAAGAAACAGGGGAATCTAAAAACGCCGGGCACAGATGGGCTTCCAGCGGAATTATACAAAACAATGTTTGAGACTATGGGAGAGCACATGAAGGACCTATTTAATGAGGTAGTGGAGAAAGCGGAAATCCCCTCTTCATAGAGAGAGGCTAACATTAGTTTGATTCCTAAAGAAGACCCCTCCCCCTCATCAGACATAAAAAATTATAGACCTATTTCCCTTCTGAACTCAGATTACAAAATTTTTACCACAATTCTAGCAAATAGACTAAAAGGATTCTTGAATGAATTCATACATTCCGACCAAAACGGATTCTTACCAGCACGACAATTAAGAGACAATATGAGAGTTATGTTAAATGTACTGGAATACTATGAAGAACACCCTGGCAAACAGCTTGCTTTAGTCTTTATAGATGCCCAGAAGGCATTTGATAGAGTTAGCTGGGATTACATATTATTACAACTAGAATATATGGGCTTTGGGCAGAGGTTTATAAATGCGATTAAAGCTATCTACACTAAACAAAGGGCCAGATTCTTGATAAATGGGGACTTGACAGAATAATTTTCTATTGATAAAGGCACAAGACAAGGTTATCCCCTGTCCCCCTTACTTTTTATTCTATCATTAGAAACACTACTACGTAAAATAAGGAATGAGGAAAAAATTAAAGGCCTTGCAATTGGACAACAGATATATAAAACCCAAGCTTTTGCTGATGATATGGTTTTTATTTTGGAAGAGCCCGTAGAATCTTGTTTAAATTTATTAGAGACAATTGAAAAATTCGGAGCTGTAGCAGGGCTATTAATAAATAAAAAGAAAACAAATATAATAACTAAGAACATTTTAGAAGAATCAAAAAGAGATTTACAGAAGACAACTGGATTAAATGTAGTGAATAAAGTTAAATACCTGGGAGTGTGGCTTACCAATAGGTGTTCAGGTCTACAGGAGGACAATTATAACAAACTACTAGCCCAAACCAAAAGAGATCTAGAAAAATGGGGCAAAATACAATCCTCATTACTAGGACAAGTAACAACAGTAAAATCTTACCTTTTACCGAAGTTCAACTTTTTATTCCAAACTGCCCCAGTGAACCTATCTAAATTTTTTTTTACGGAGCTAAACCAATTAACAACTAAATATGTTTGGCAGGGGAAGAAACCGCGGATCAAAAGAAAGATGATGCAAGAATTAAGAGAAAGAGGAGGTTTAGGACTACCTAGTTGGGAGAATTATTATTCGGCTGCATTATTAACTTGGGTAAAAGAATGGATTACCTTAGGTAATAGTCGTCTCCTTAAATTAGAAGGGTTTGACCTTCAACAAGGGTGGCATAAGGCACTTTGGCGTGAGGATACCCCACAAAGTAGATGGTTTACCCGACACTACTTAAGAAATATCTTAATTCGAAATTGGGAAAAAGTTAGTAGAAAATATTATACTAAAACACCTTGCTGGTTAGCACCTTTAGAAGCAGTGACATATCCCAACCTTTATAATGTGGCCAAAAAATTAACATATAAGGAACTGATGAACACACAAGGGAGATTAAAATCTAGACAGGAATTAAACTCCCAAGGAGTGCAAATAGATTGGTGGAGTTACTTGCAGATCCAATGTAAATTTCAAAAGGATAGAGATGGGAAAGGCATTAATGGGGATACACAAGAGCTAGATAAAATTCTGATGGGCCAAGAAAAACGCATGACCTCAAAAACTTATAAATTGCTTATGAAAATGGAGATAGGTGAGGAAACAGTTAAAGACACCATGATCGCTTGGGGAAAAAATTTTGGAAACCCAATATATTTAGACAAATGGCAAGAGATTTGGTGGGATAATATGAAATTAGTAGTATCCACGGCATATAAGGAAAACATCTATAAGATGATATATAGATGGCACCTACCTCCCGATAGATTAGCAAAAATGTTCCTGGGGCATACGGCAGAATGTTGGAAATGCGGGTGGGAACATGGCACTTATTATCATCAGTGGTGGACGTGTCCGAAAGCAATGGAATTTTGGGGGAAAATAAAAAAATGGCTCAATGAGATTTTAATGGTAAAAATAGATTGGAGACCAGAGGCTTGCCTGCTTGGGTCCAAGCTGGAAAATATAAAAAAGGATTTGTGGTATTTGGCTTTACATATCATCACAGCGGCGAGATTGACATACGCCCAACTCTGGAAAAACCAGAATATCCCAACAGAAGAGGCTATTATTAAAAAAAATCTTAGAATGTGCGGAAGCTGATACATTAACCAAAAAATTAAAGGAGAGAGAACAAACACAGGGAGGTTTAGTTTGGGATAAATTTTATAAATGGCTAGAAAAGAGGAAAGTAAATCCCATTTTAGAGGAGGAATGATATTTATTGAGAAACATATTCTATATAAGATAAGTGAGATCGGATAGACCTAATTGATATATTAAGGCATGTAAATTGTTTTGTCTTCCCCAGATTATAATGTAGAGATACAGTACCGATATTTGTGTATTAAGGTACTGCAAAGAAGCAAGGAAGTATGTATGTTTATTGTTGTTTTGTTTTTTGTGTGTTATCTTTTTATGATGTGTTGTTTCTATGTTTTTTTAACAAAAAATGTAAATAAAGATTATTAAAAAAAAATAGTCACAAAGCTCATCTACCCATCTAACCCAAATGCCTGGGTTACATAATGAGTGTTAGTATAAAGTTCAAAATTAATTTAGTCAATAAACTCAGTAGTGTTGTGTCTGTTTATTGTTAAACATTATTGCACCGTGGTCAAATTATATATTGAAATCTAATCTCAAATCAGAAGACAAGTATATCAAGCATATTTTAGCATATGATAAATTGTTTCATTTATTATCTGTAATAGAAAACCTCAGTTTTGCCCTTAGTATAATGCTATCAAAAGAATTATTCCTTATAATTCCTTTGATAGCATTATACTATGGGCAAAACTGAGACATTGTCATATTGAATTAGGTTTGTAGCTGTCCATTTAAAGAAGAATAGGATAAAACAAAGTTGGACCCAGGTGATTTGTAACAAGTTCTATTACTGTGTTTCCCCGAAAATAAGACCCTGTCTTAAATTTTTTTGAACCCCGAAATAAGCACTTGGCCTTATTTTCGGGGAGGTCTTATTATTTTGGGGTGCAAGGAGCGAACCAGAGGAAATGGCAGGGACCGGCTGCGCATGCGTTTAAATATTTTTGGGGAGGGCTTATTTTAGTGCATGCACCCAAAAGCCCGATTGGGCTTATTATCAGGAGATGTTTTATTTTAGGGGAAACAGGGTACAAAGAAATCATACCTTGGAGCTCCCCCGCCCCCCAATGTTAAAGTTTGGAGAGAGAAGGGTTTTTTAAAAGCATTTTATGAGAAAAAATATTTTATAACATAAATAGGAAAGTATGAAATACATGTCCATGAAGGTGTTATTGATAATATGAATGAATCATTTCCTGTGATTTTGTATTGTATTGACTTTTTCTCTATTTGTGAAGAAACATTGACCTGTCTTCGGCATGGAAAATGTATAAGTAAACCATTAATGGAGAGTTTTCAGAAAAAAAGGAGTCCTGAAAAAGTGGAAATGTTAGAAATTCAAGATGATTGTGCTTTGGCATAAGAAGGGATAGAGAAAAAATCTGTCAGGCTTTCAAGATTCTGTTACTGTATCCAATACCAATAAAAAGCAAGCCTGCAGAACTTGTAGAGGGGGAATGCTACATTTATCTTTTCTTTTTAAAAAAAATAAAACTCAATTAAAAATAATTGCAGGCTGCAAAGGAATATCTGGCATGTTGATCAGTTGTTCAGTGGCTACTACCTAGAAAGGCAGCAGACCAGAAGTAGCAATGATAGGGAGGTCTGGAGGTGCTCAGCAGCGTTATTTCAGGATGGTTGAGAGTTTATTGAATTTTTTAAAAAGTCAGCCGGCCACCCAAAGCGGCAGGCAGCATTGCAGCATGCCTGATAACAAATTTTCATAGAATTCCTGCTATGCCTGTTTCTTAACCTTGCCTATCCCAAAAATGGTTGACTTTGGGTATACTCTTTGTATGATTTTGGAATTAGTTTTCTATTTTTTCTGAGAACCATAAATCAATAGAAAAGGTCAAACTAAATAGTTGGGAAGGATTGTGCAGTTTGAAGGTGAGGATAACAGCCTGGAAGGATCATAAACCTTGTGAGCTCTGTAAAAATGTGAAGTGTGCAGACCCTTTTTTGTCTGTTTAAGCAGTAATTCCTGTATTAACGCTATTGATACTAGAAACAAAAAGTTTTTATATTCAAATTAAATGTGGGAAAACTTTCATTAAAAACTTCAGTGTGCAAATGGAAGAGACTGCCCAAATGACTAAGAAAAGTAAAACAAGTTATTTCTATAGAATGAAGTTGGGGTTGAAAGAAAAAAAAGTTGGAATAGTTTCTAGGAACAGAATAGAAACTATTGAAAAAATGAGGAAATAAACTGTACTGAAGCCTTGCCCAACCTGAGCAGCCTCTAGATCTATGGACTGCCACTCCCAGTTCTCACAAGAATAGCCGTATTAACTGGGAATTCTGGGTGTTGAAGTATAGTCCATAGGTCGGTGCTTAGGTGGTAGAAGTTTGCTGTAGAATATTAAAGGAAGAGTTGTTTTTTCATACCAAGTGAGTATATTAGAGAGTCTAGTTGTAAAGAAAGATAGTAAAAAGAGCCCAGTGTTGGAGGAAATTCCAAAAACAAACTACAACAATAAATAGGGTAACTAATGTAGAATAATTAGCTGGCTCCCTGGTTCACCGAGGAGCTGAGGGAGATGAAACGCCAGAAAAGACGCCTGGAGAGCAGTTGAAGGGCCAGCCGTTCTGAATCTGACCGAACACTGGTAAGGTCTCATATTAAGACCTACCTGGTGGCAATAAAAGCGGCAAAGTGTAACTATTTTTCCGCTCTTATTGTGTCATCAGATAATCGCCTGGCCGCCCTGTTTAGGGTGACCCGCTCCCTGCTCCACCAGAAAGTGCGGGAGGACCCCTTGGAGGGTAGAGCCTAGGACTTTGTACAATATCTGTATGACAAAATCGCTCAGATTCGGGAAAATTTGGACTCTGACTGGGTAGGTTCGGGAGGGAGGATGGAGGCAAGTCTTGAGAATATTACCTGGGAAGAGTTTGATTCTGTGACTCCGGAAAACGTGGACAAGATACTGGGCAGACTGAGCGTGGCCACATGTTTATTGGACCCGTGTCCCTCCTGGCTGGTGCTGGCCTCTCGGGAGGTTACACGAGGCTGGCTCCAGGGGATTATAAATGCTTCCTTGAGAGAGGGTGTCTTCCCTGCCGCCTTGAAGGAGGCGGTGGTGAGGCCTCTCCTCAAGAAGCCTTCCCTGGACCCAGCAGTGTTGGCTAATTACCGTCCAGTCTCCAACCTTCGCTTCGTTGCGAAGGTTGTTGAGAGTGTGGTAGCGCGACAGCTTCCTCAGTACTTGGATGAATCGGCTAATCTAGATCCGTTCCAGTCGGGCTTCAGGCCTGGATACAGCACGGAAACGGCATTGGTCGCATTGGTAGATGATCTCTGGAGGGCCCGGGACAGGGGTTGCTCCTCTATCCTGGTCCTATTAGACCTCTCAGCAGCTTTTGATACCATCGACCATGGTATCATGCTGCACTGGTTGGAAGAGTTAGGGGTGGGGGGCACCGTGTTGCGGTGGTTCTCCTCCTTTCTCTCTGATCGGTCGCAGTCTGTGTTGACAGGGGGGCAGAGGTCGACCCCCGAGGCCCCTTGTATGTGGGGTGCCACAGGGGTCGGTTCTCTCACCCCTTCTGTTCAACATTTATGTGAAGCCGCTGGGTGAGATCATCCGTGGTTTTGGGGTGAAGTATCATCAGTATGCTGATGATACTCAGCTATACATCTCCACCCCGGACCACCCCAATGATGCCCTTAAAGTGATGTCCCAGTGCCTGGAGGCTGTACGGATCTGGATGGGGAGGAACAGACTCAGGCTCAACCCATTCAAGACCGAGTGGCTGTGGTTTCCGACGTTCCGATATAGTCAATTGGTGCCATCACTGACTATTGGGGATGAGTCATTGCCCCCCACGGAGAGGGTTCGCAACTTAGGGGTCCTCTTGGACTCACGGCTGTCTTTAGAAGAACATTTGACGGCTGTGGCCGGGAGGTCTTTTTATCAGGTTCGCCTGATTCGCCAGTTGCGTCCCTTTCTGGATCGGGACTCGTTAAATACGGTCACTCATGCCCTCGTCACTTCATACCTGGACTACTGTAATGCTCTCTACATGGGGCTCCCCTTGAGGAGCACCCGGAGGCTCCAGCTGGTCCAGAATGCGGCCGAGCGGGTAGTTATGGGAGCAGCATGGCGCTCCCATGTGGCTCCCCTCCTGCGCGAGCTGCACTGGCTCCCTGTGGTCTTCCGGGTGCGCTTCAAGGTCTTAGTTACCACCTTTAGAGCGCTCCATGGCTTAGGACCGGGGTACTTACGAGACCGCCTTCTGCCACCAATAGCCTCTCACCGCCCAGTACGCTCCCATAGAGAGGGGCTTCTCAGGGTGCCGTCAGCCAAACAATGTCGACTGGCGGCCCCCGGGGGAGAGCCTTTTCTGTGAGGGCACCCACCATCTGGAACGAGCTCCCCCCAGAGATACAGAAGATTCCGGATCTGCGCACTTTCCACCGTGCCCTCAAAACATTCCTGTTTCAGCAGGCCGGCCTGGCCTAACTTTCCCTTTATATTGCTTTTTGATTTTATTTTAAACTGGGATGTCTTGAATTATCTAGGACCAGAGTGTTTAGTATATTTTAATTGGTTTTTTTAAAATTATTATTATTATTAACGTTTGTATTAAATGTATTTTTATCGTTCGCTGTTCACCGCCCTGAGTCCCTTAGGAATAGGGCGGTATATAAATTTAATAAATAAATAAATAATAAATAAATAAATAAATAAATAAATAAATAAATATTTAATATCCATGTCATAAAATTGTCTTCTTTCCTCTGTTCTATAATTTAGAAGGACCCTGGCATATTTAGTCAGGAATTTAAGAATCAACAGCAGAACATATTATTGAAAAGGCAAGGAAGTTGAATCACTATGCCTCATTCACTTCATGTGCTTTCATACGAAGAAAAGTCATTTCAAATTTTTTAGAGCATGGCAGGAACTTGATACTACTTTCAAGAAAGATGTGTGAAGCTAAACAAATTTCTAATGTGGTACAGTTAACAGTTTGAAATATCAGGTTACCTCATGATAATATTTGTCATATGGAACTAAAATTGGGAGCAGACATTAATTTACCTCTACATGCCAAAGGTTAACACTATTATTTCTACATGTGTATTAATGAAAGAAATGAAGAAGGTTTTCAAGGATGTTTGTCACTTACTACATGTAATCAATAGACAATAAAGGGACCATTGCTAAAGGAGGTTATAGTTCAGAAGAGCCCAGCAGAAACTTTTTTTTTTTTTTTTGCTTTTTGGCTATAGATCACTGCTTTAAAATGTGTGGTGATTATTATTTATATATTTATGGCATTTCAAAGGGCTTAGCGCTTTTTCCTGTGGGAAAGAGCTAGAATATTTGGGGTTTTTAGCTTGGAAAAATAGTGACTGGACACAAGGGTAGAATACTACCAAATAAGTGTTGCAGGGGATTAGGATTGGGAAAAGAGTATTTCTTTGCCTCATTCTTACAAGCATCCTTAAGGCATCTTTTTGACCAGTGTGAGAAACAAGTAGGCTGGACTAAAGCAGCCTTTAACCTAGTCTAGCAGGGTTATTCCTAATTCCTAATGACTACATTCTCTCCATGATAATATGTCCCTAAACTGTTCCTTCAGGTCTCTAATCATGGATATAACAAGAAGTATGCTAACCACAGAAACTGGCTTCCACACCATAGTAGGTTAAAATATGGTGACTGGTTTGTGGTTGAGCATGTTGTGTGAAAATAGCCTCCAATTTCCATTATCCAGGATACTGGCTTGTAACAGTCGTATCTTCTGCTTATTAAAATAATTGTATGTCCAAATTGGTGGCTGCAAAATTTTAAATAAACTTTTCTTTAAATAATTATGGCACAGGGCTGAATTGCACATATAATATTCATCTAATGGCTTTTGAGGTATGCATAATGACTTTGGAAGGGAATTATTAAAAGGTAATTTGGAATTATGGATAGAGAAATATTAAATTCCATTTATTTCTGTGTTCCTAATTTCCCTTCTTCTGAACTGACTATTCACGCTAAAGAAAGAACTATTATTATACTTATGAATAAGTGTAATATGAGTCATGGTGGCGCAGTGGTTAGAATGCAGTATTGTAGGCTAACTCTGCCCAAGGCCAGGAGTTCAGTCTTGATCGGCTGAAAGTTGATTCATCTTTCCATGGTCGGTAAAATGAACACAGTATTGAACAGCATATTGTTGGGAGCAATATGCTGACGTATGTAAGTAACTCAGAGATATGCCATTAGGGAATGGTATATAAGTCTGAGTGCTATTGCTATTGCTAAATCGTTTAACAGATTAATTTGATACACCGCTTCTTGTGATATTCTTAACACCTGTGTAGAACATTATGCATGGGTGCTGTCCAGAAATGTTGGCCCATAATTCCATGTCCAGTTTAATTAACTGTGTTAATTAAAGTCATGGACCTAATGGTTTTAAAATGTTACAGGATATGATGTTAGTGAAATTTCCTGAAGAACATTTTTATTTCAACAGGCTGGTCTGGCCTAACTTTCCTTTTAATTGTAAATTTTAAATTGGTTTTAAAACATTAGGGGTGTTTTAATTTGTTTTGGGCCAAATCATTTAATGGGTTTTTATATTGTCTTTTAAATTTTGTAGTTTGTGTGTTTTATTTTTTTGGCTGTTCACCCTGAGTCCTTCGGGAGTAGGGCGGTATATAAATCCAAAAATAAAATAAAAATAAAAAATAAAATAAAATGTATGGAATATTAAGAATGGATACCACATCTTAGTGTCAAAATTCCAGATAACTTCTAGATGGCAGTAAGTACAATTTTCTCTCTTTGTTGCTATCTAATGGTTATCTGGTCTACTATTAAGCATATTTGGAATTTTTGACTTGTATCTACTTTCAAATTTCACTGTTTTAAAAATATCATTTGTATAATTCACATAATCTGTGACAATGTATATTCACAAAATTATCATCGTCATCACCATCATCATCTGCTTATCCCAGGTCCTTGGGAAGGACTCAATAGGAGGATAAAAATGTCAAATCCTACCTGAATATCTGGCTGACTGTACAATGAACTGTAATAATTAAACCTGTATGCTGCTTTCTTGTTAAGCAACTGGATGACTCACAACAATCAAAACAAAGAAATCACAATAAAATCAACAAAACATAAAAGCTAACAATAAAAGATGTCACCCACGATGAAGCAAGGGGTTATATTTTGTCTTGCCAAAGGCCTGGTTGATAGAATAATGATAGAATGTTAAGATTAATAGCTAAAAAAGACCTTATATTAAGTTCAAAGGTGGAGTTGTAGGCCTGCAGAGAAACTCTTATGTATAAATAATTATTTTACTTGTGCAAATAATTAGCAGTCAATAGATAATTAGGAAGAGATTCCATGAAACCTGAAGTTTTGTCAACTCTAATCCTGTTCCAAGTTGCTAATTACAGCCACCTTAGAAACACCTCTTTGTTATCATTTCTAATCCTGCCTCTTTCAGTGGTCCATAGATCTAGCTTCTGCTTTCTAATTCCACTGGTATATCTAGCATTTCATTCATGGCAGCTAATTTGGGTATTAACTTAATCAGAGGAAGAGTAAATGGGCAGGAAAAGCTCTCAACGTGATCTTGGAAAGATAAGGTGCAAATGAAAAGGAAATCATTTTATCAAAGGGAAGTTTGCATGTAGCTAGAATCAAGTTCTTGGAAGGAAGTCTTACTTGGGTAATCTACATAATAATAATAAGATTGTTGAGCAAATGGCACTCCTGCTTGATAAGCCCTCAAAGAAGATTTTTTTAGAAATTCTAATTGATCTACTGCTCTGAATAAAGGAGTAAAACTTGCTTCAGTGTATATACTGTATTAAACTTAGGTGAAAAGAAATTAACTCTGTTTTTTTTATACCAGAACTTCTTTGTTCCTCTTTCATTTTCCAATTTTCAAATAATTTTTTTATTTTTTACATATTGATAAGGAAGGCCCATTGCAATAATATATCAACCTTGATTTCTAAAACCAATGTTGATTATTTATGATTTGTAATTTTATACTATTATTTGCACTACAAATGAAATGTTTTGAAATGGTACAGTTTGTACTGTATAAAGTCTGTCAATTGCTTTCCAAGGGTGAGCTAAAAGCATGGAGGTTTTTTTTAAAAAAACCAGGAAGCCAATCAACATAACTTAGATTTTTCATGATGGAATTATTCTTTCTTGAAAACAGGAAGTTTATAGTCTAAGCATGCAGTTGGGTATTTAGGAATTCAACTTCAGTTCATCTTGTCATAGTCACAAAGGTTTTAGTAATCCATTTTGATTGAATTGTATAATGAGATTTACACAGGATCATCTCTGAAGGTTCAGTTGCTATAAATACTACTAGAAATGTTCTCAAATGTGAGATTACTTAAAATAAATAAAAATCACATTTAAATGAGTAATTCTTTATTATACCAGCTATGTTGACTACTGCTCAGTTTCTTAATACAAGCCCATTATAAACAAAATATCATCTTTCCCTATATAAATTTCCTCATCTACTGTGCTCATTTTCACTTTCCATAACTTCCAAATATGATCAGCACATAACCTTTTTTGCTATGGCACCAAAATGTAAATATTCCTTGGTTTAAAAGTTAAGACTCTTTTCTGACAAAGGCTCTTGGCAAAACCATTTTTGGTCAGTTACCATTCAAATAATTAAGTTTCCCAGTAAGCTTATGATTACTGGAAATGACTGTAGTATAATAATGGATTGTTGTGACTCCGTCCTCCGAGCCTATCTTATCGGAGGAAGAAGGCTCCGAACATGAAGGAGAGGAGACGGCCAGGCCTCCCTCTCCAGGACACTCCTCTCTGGCAATGCCTCAGGTGTCTCCCAAAGGAGAAGAGATTGGCCAGGAGCCAGGTGTTTCCGAGCCGTCAGATAATGACGAAGAAACATTGTGGTTGGAGCCACGCCAGCGTCGGAGAGACAAGCGGGCGCAGCAGAAAAGGAGGAGTGCCAGAGATTAAGCTGAGTCACTGGACCACACCCCACAGGCTATAAAAGAGAGTGTGGTGGCCATTCGGACTCTGTGACAGACAAAGCTAATCTCTGGCGAGGCACTTTGCACCTTCAGACACAACACCTATTTGCTGTGGATTTAATTACAAACTGGACTATTCAAACTGTGTGTATTTTTGTCTGTGTTATCGGAGTAAAAGTTCTTGGCAGGCAGCCACGGAGTTGCTGCCAAGTTCCTTATCACTGACGTTGAGTGTTTGAAGAGTTTATTTAACCCTTGGCTGGCTGGTTGGGTGTGTGCATGGTACGGGGACAGAACATGGATGTCATGTTCCAAGTTCAGTTTTTAAGGATGGCGGGAAAATCCTGTGGAGTTTTTGTTGGATGTTTATAATAAGTTAGCCTTCCACAGTAGCAACCATGCTACAGTAGCTACAATGATTGCAATTCAGCAAAGTGGAAACATACTGGTTAGTCCTTGACTTATAACCACAATTGAACCCAAAATTTCTTTTGTTAAATGAGACAATTGTTAAATGAGTTTTACCCCATTCTCCATAGTGGTGGAGACAGCATCCAGGAATGGGTTGTACTTGTCTGTTCAGTTGATTGGACTGAGTCTGCCAAAGTTGAAATGTCCTGCCCTTGTTGCTAGGACCTCCCAGCTTTTGACTCTGTCCTTCAGCCTGGACAGATGTGTCAAAGGTTTCTCCATTGTGGGTGGAGCCAGCAGCCAGGCATGGGTTGTACTCGTCTGTTCAGATTGATGGACTGAGTCTGTCATAATTGACAAGTCCTGCCTCTGTTGCTAGGGGCTTCCATCTTTTGACTCAGTCAAAAAGTGAGTTGCTGGTGTATTTTGGTGCTTCTGAATAGGGCGAGTTGGGTGGCCATTTTGAACACCGAAAAGCTGCTGTGCTGCCCGACACTTTAAAATCCTTTCTGGTGGAGCTTTGCGCTCTCAGCTTGCTAGCCTGCATTCTGGCAGTTGCCCTGCACTTACCCCTAGATTTAAAAGCGGCACAAGGCGTAAGATTGTGAGATCGCTTGTCGATTGCCTTGACAGCAGCCTAGTGCTCCGCGGCATACCACACAACCATTGACAGGAGCCTTGCACTCCACTTACTAACGGGGCTTCTCTGACAGGAGAAGCGCTCTGCAATTCATTGAGCGGCTAAGATGGCATTGAAGGCTTGGAGCCGGTGTGTGTGTGTGTGTTTTTCTGGCTAAGCCTGCCATTTGCTGCCATTTGAGGAACTTAGCGCTCCCAGGGGAAACCATTCTTAAAGGGGCAACTGCCTTTAGGTACAACCACAGCTGATGCCCAAAGCCTTGTTTAAAACAAGAAAGGGCAGGAAAAGCAGGACAGCCAATATGGCGGCTATAGAAACAATTGATAGCACACCGGAGGCTTCTGAAAGGGCTAGAGCCACAACTGTCAAATCCATGGATTCTATTTCCAAGGCTCACAGCAAGGCTGCCAAACACACCCAGCCTCCAAGGATCTGAATTTTGCTCATATGACGATGGGGATGTTGCAATCGTCATAAGTGTGAAAAACGGTCATAAGGCACTTTTTCAGTTCCTTGTAACTTCGGACAGTCACTAAAGAAACTGTTGTAAATTGAGGACTACCTGTACTTAGTTAAAGTAGGTTGGTGGGCTGTTCCTGAACTATGTAGATTCAGTTGTTCGGGATAAGGTCTGTTTCTGTGATTTTTCTTTGGTAATGATTCTCATTGTTTAGTTAACTACTGTATTTTGGGTGTTGCTACATACTGCCAATATTTTTTAAACTATTATTAAGTATGTCACTTTTGAACCAGAAAGGTAGACTTTATTTCCTTTATCAAATAAATAAAATGTAGCTACATTGGTAGCTTTGAGTCCTCACATTCTGGATATGTGGTGATGAATTATACATTTCCATGATTATAAATCCTTATTAGTTGTGTTACACTAATTCATTAGCTTCTTTAAATAGATGTTTTTTTCTGTCTTGACAATTTCTCCACAGATTTCAGAATATTCATCAGATGATGACAATTTTGAAGGAAGCAATGTAGAAACAGAAGCTACTAATTTAGAGTTTCCTAAAAAGTTCCAGTTCTGTTTTGGAGTAGGGTTTGAAACAGATACAGGAAGATCAGCCACTGACTGGCTAAAATCTGCTCAGACCCTTCTACAAACTCCTAAGAAAAAAATTGAAAAAAGTTTGAAGACTCCAGAAGATTCTGCAAAAAAAAGAAAATTGCTGAGGTATGCATCAGTTGTTTAAAGTAACAAGAACATTAATTTTACAGTTATATTTTTGAAACTTTAAAAAGATGGCATTGGCCATTTCACTTTTTATCATGTTTTGTTGCTAGTTAACTTTTTTCATGTTTTTCAGAAAGTGATAAAAACTCATGCTGAGTTCATCTGTTTGTAATCTTCGATTAGCTGATTAGGTGAAATGGTGATCGTGATTTCCAATGCTCCCTGCCAATCTCCCCCAAGCAAAGTCAGTGGGGAAGCTGTCAGGAAGTGGGGGGGGTGGCCTACCTGTGGTCATTCTTTTTCTCTGTGTGATGATCCGGGGGGTGGCATGAAAGCAACACAACCAGATAACAGGTTTAACTCTAACGCAGGAGATTATGGGAGCGACGGGGCGCTCCCATGTGACACCTCTCCTGCGCGAGCTGCACTGGCTTCCGGTGGTCTTCCGGGTGCGCTTCAAGGTTTTGGTAACCACCTTTAAAGCGCTCCATGGCTTAGGGCCGGGGTATCTACGAGACCGCCTTCTGCCGCCAATAGCCTCCCACCGGCCAGTTCGCTCGCACAGAGAGGGCCTCCTCAGGGTGCCGTTGACCAGAGAATGTCGGCTGGCGACCCCCAGGGGGAGAGCCTTCTCTGTGGCAGCACCTGCCCTCTGGAACGACCTACCCCCAGAGATACGCACGATACCAGACCAGACCTCCGGACTTTTCTTTCTTTTTTTTTTTTATTGCAAAAGTTTTACAATTACATTTTCACCCCATTTCCCCCCCCCAAACCCACCCCAAGCCCCCCAACCTAACCCCCTCCCCCCGACTTCCACAGAATATAATCCCATCAAAATCCCCTTATTATAAAACCTGAACCCCTCCATCCCCCATATAATTTTTCATCTTCACAAAATTCAAATATTTCTATTTTTATATA
Organism: Arizona elegans; assembly: GCA_022577455.1. NCBI lineage: Eukaryota > Metazoa > Chordata > Lepidosauria > Squamata > Colubridae > Arizona > Arizona elegans. The sequence goes on along the minus strand of JAKOOJ010000002.1, from coordinate 34,102,406 downwards.
ATACTTTCAGTGAAAAGCTATTTGATACTTTCTAGTTTGATATTTATTCTGCACATAATCTATCCACTTTTTCCATTCCCATTCATAAGTTTCTTGTGAGCGATCTTTTAGATATGCTGAAATCTTTGCCATCTCTGCAAAGCTGGCCATCTTCAAAGTCCATTCCTCGATAGTGGGCAAAGCTTCATTTTTCCAGTATTTACCTATCAATAATCTCGCTGCTGTTATCATATACAATATCAACTTTGTTTCATCCAATGTAAAACCCTTAACTATCCCCAGTAAAAACAATTGTGGAGAAAATTGAATTTTTTTCTTCAAAATATTCTGCATGACCCACCAAATTTTTATCCAAAAAGCCTCAACTTTCTTATAAGTCCACCAAACATGATAATATGTAGCATCTAAATAATCACATCTCCAACATTTTGGCTGAACATTAGGGTACATACACGACAGTTTCTTAGGATCTAAATGCCATCTGTAAAACATTTTATAAAAATTTTCCCTCAAGTTCTGCGACTGTGAGAATTTAACATTCTGAACCCAAATTTTTTCCCATGTTTCCAACATCACTGGTTCCTCAAAATTTTGTGTCCCCTTAATCATACAATCTTTAACCAATTCAGTTTCTGAATCCCTTTCTAACAAAACATTGTAAAGCCTTTTAATATGCATTGGACCTTTCTCTTTTATATGTCTAACCAGTTCTTCCTCATGCAACATAATACCAGTTTTTTGGTCCTCTTTCCATCTCAGTTGAAGTTGATTATACTGTAACCAAATTAAGTTAATCCCTTCATCCAACAGTGTCTCTAATGTCTTCAGTTGCCATCTGCCCGCATCTGTAAAAAGAACCTCTTTATATAACCCCCCCCCCGAGTGACATTATATTTGTATTCCACATGATATGACCAAGATCCAGCCATAGCGGTATTTTGTAATCCCATTTGAGTCGGTGCTTCTTCCAAACTCTCATCAAGGAATCTCTAAGTATATGGCTTTTAAATACCTTATCCACTTTGTTTTCATAAAATAAATAAGCGTGCCATCCAAATTCAAGATCAAAGCTTTCTATATTCAATATTCCAGTCTCTTAAGGAAAGAACACCATCTCCACGTACATCTACAGTGCTGGAGATTAAGGAGAGTGATAAGAAGCAACCTCAACAAGAATTGCAAGAACAGTTTAAGCAGGTGGAGTTAGAGGAAACGCAGGGTGTTGTAGGAGGTTTTTTGGAGGAACCCCTGTTAGAATCTTCTCCAATTTTAGACCCGGCTCGGATGGTTGAAGTTAAGGATCAGCGTATAACTTGTGCAAAATCCAAGCAACTTAAAGAAAAGCAACAACAGGAAAGACAATATAAAAAGGGAGCTAAGAGCAGTACACAAGAGACTGAAGTCATGGGGGGAGCAAGACCGAAGATCCAGGAAGATATTCGGTTATTCTGCTCGTTGCTTCAGAAAGATAAAGATGACATTTAAGTGTTTATCTTGGAATCTGAACGGGTTGAACTCGGTACAGAAAAGGAAGAAGTTATTTGCATACCTGAGACAATTTAATAATGATATAATTTGTTTACAAGAAACTCATATTACAACTCAAGATCAAAAATACTTGATAAACTCTAAATTAGGAACACATTTTATATCTTCAACTTCACAAAAAAAGAATGGTGTGGTTATTTATGTAAACAAAAGACTAACAGCTAAAATTATAGAAGCAGATGAAGATGGTAGGTTTATAGCAATTGAATTGCATACAGTAAATGGCCAAATTCTTTTGATTGGAATTTATGCTCCCAATCAACAACAGGATCATTTCTATAAAATGTTACATACTAAAATACTGCAATTGGACTATAGATCTATTTTAATTATGGGAGATTGGAATGGAGTAATTGACTCAAAATTAGACAAAAAGAGTTTGGCGAAATCCAGGATCAGACTACCACAGACTTTTTTTGACACGAAAGAAGACTTGGAATTAAAAGATATTTGGAGAATACATAATCCAAAAGAATTGGTCTAACTTTTTTTTCCAACAGACATAGATCTTTCTCTAGGATTGACTTTATTTTGTTGTCAGATGATTTACTTGTTAAGACAAAAAGAACAAAGATCTTTCCAAGAACTTTGACCGACCATAGCCCAGTATGGATAGAAATCGAGATGGGCAAGACTGAGCGACGCTCTTGGAGAATAAATGAAAACTTGTTCAGATATGAAAAAAATATAATAGAACTTAAAAAGCACTTGAAAGAATTTTTTGAAATAAACTTGAATAAAGGTACCCCAATTGAAATTGTGTGGGATGCGAGTAAAGCTTATATGAGAGGGGTGCTCATTTATATGAACTCTAAACATAGATTGATTCGACAAAAGAAAAGATCTGAATTGGAAGTAGAAATAAAGAACAAAGAACAGCTACTTATTAAAAATCCAACAGATGACAGAATACGTGGTGTTATAAAACTTTTGAAAGACCAATTTCAAATGTTTATGGTGGAACAAGTTGCAACAAACTTACAATATGCGAAGCATAATACATTTTGTAATGCCAATAAGCCGGGCAGATGGTTGGCCTATACATTAAGGAAAAAACAGAGTGTACAGACTATTGATAGTATTGATACTGGAGGGAAAGAAATCTTTCAACAAAAATTAATTAAAGAAGCTTTTGTGGACTATTATACTAAACTATATGCTAAAGATGATGTGCAGAATGGACTTATAGAAAAATACTTAGATAATAAAAGAGTTACAAAAATTACTGATCAACAAAAGGAAAGAATGAATTATCCTATAACAGATGAGGAGATAATAGCAGCAATTAAACAATTAAAAACAGCTAAAGCTCCTGGAACGGATGGTTTGACTGCAGTGTATTATAAAACTTTGCAAGCAGAAATGGTGGAACAACTTAGAGATTTATTTTGTAATATTCAACAAGGGGGTAAAATACCCCCATCATGGACAACAGCTTATATTTCTTTGATACCAAAAGAGCAAGCAGGTCCTAAAAAACCGGAGAATTACAGACCAATATCTCTTCTGAATACTGATTATAAAATTTATGCAAAAGTACTAGCCAACAGGTTGATGCCAGTAATCCAAAAGGTGATTCATGATGACCAAGCGGGATTTATCGAGGGTAGATACATGAAGGATAATGTAAGGCAAGTAATAGACTTATTGGAATATCTTGAGAAGAATAAACAGATCCCTGCAGTGCTGGTCTTCTTGGATGCAGAGAAGGCCTTTGATAGAGTGGACTGGAACTTTCTACTAAAGACTTTAAAAAAGATGGACTTTGGGGATCAATTTATACAGGTGGTTTCAGCAATTTACCAAGAGCAAAAGGCACAGATTATTATTAATGGAAGTTTGACAACAGAGTTTAAAATTGAAAAAGGAACAAGACAGGGATGTCCGTTGTCCCCACTGTTGTTTATTTTAACACTAGAAGTCTTGTTAAACACAATACGGGACTCTAATATCTTGAAAGGTATAACGATAAGGCAAGAGGATTACAGAATAAAGGCATTTGCAGATGATCTGATTGTTACCCTAACACAGCCAATGGAATCATTAATCCAGATGAAGGACATCATACAAGACTATGGTAAAGTTTCAGGTTTTAGACTGAACCAGAAAAAAACGAAGATGATAGTTAAAAATATGACACAAGATCGTAAACACGAGCTTGAAAGGAGGGCAGGTTTTGAGATTGTACCAAAGGTAAAATATCTAGGTGTTCAGGTTGCAGAATCAAATATGAAATTGTTTCAAAATAATTATGAGGTGTTGTGGCGAGAGGTGCAGAAAGATGTGGAGACTTGGAAAAAACTGCAGCTGTCTTTACTTGGAAGAATAACAGCAGTTAAGATGAACATTTTGCCAAGATTTCTTTTTTTGTTTCAAATGATTCCGGTGCTTAAAAGTGATAAACAACTAAAAGTGTGGCAAACTGGAGTGAATAAGTTTGTCTGGAACGAGAAAAAACTGAGGGTGAAATTGGAAATTATGCAAGATGTTTCAGAAAGGGGAGGCCTTAAACTTCCAAACCTACAGTTATATTATGAAGCAGCAGCTTTGACTTTAGCAAGTGATTGGTTTGGAAGGAAAAAGACTGGAATAATGAATATAGAAAGTTTTCATCTTGAATTTGGATGGCATGCTTATTTGTTCTATGACAACAAAGTGGATAAAGTATTTAAAAGCCATATACTTAGAGACTCTTTGATGAGAGTTTGGAAGAAGCACCGATACAAATGGGATTATAAAATACCGCTATGGCTGGATCTTGGTCATATTATGTGGAATACAAATATAATGTCACTCGGGGGGTTTTTATACAAAGAAGTTCTTTTTACAGATGCAGGCAGATGGCAGTTGAAGACATTACAGACACTGTTGGATGAAGGGATTACCGTATTTTCCGGCATATAAGACGACTTTTTAACACATGAAAATCTTCTCAAAAGTCAGGGGTCGTCTTATACGCCGGGTGTCGTTCTCCTGTAACCAGGCAGACCAGCCTGAAAGGCTCTGACGAGCCTTAAATGGCTCTGGCGATCCAAGCTCTGACAATCCCAGCTTTGCCTGCTAATCAGGCAATTCAGCTGGGATCGCCAGAGCCATGGAGAAGAGAAAAACTTTTCCCCCTCCGGCTTGCTTACCTTAGCTCAGTGGTTGGGGGTCAAACAACCCTTTCACAGGGGTTTTGCAGGTGGTGCAATACAGAAAAACGAGCGCAGCCCTCGCCATCCGGAATGAATGGTGCTGTTGTGGCGGTGGGGGAGGGGGCGGCAGAAGCGGGAAGAAGCGGCGTTTGCGATGGCTGGAAGCTGTGGGAGTGAAGCACTACTTTCATTTGTACGGCAACAGCATTCCGCCTTGGTATATTTGTGTCAGGAGTGGCACAAGGCAGCCCTCATCTCCTAATGCTTGGGACTCGGAGTGGTAAATGGTGACTGGTCCGGGGAGCAGCTGGATTTTGCTCTCATTGCGGACGCCAGATTAGCCCCCTGCAAGATCTCGTCTCTCGAGGAGCGCTCCCTGAAGCGGGGCTGGAAACTTTGGTTGGACTGCTTGAGAGAGGAGAGCTTGCAGGGGGGCGATCTGGTGTCTGCAATGGAGAGCGTCATCCGGCTTTTTCTCTCCGCTGTAAGAGCGCTGTAAGAGTGGCAGCCCTCAGCTCCTAATGCTTGGGACGTGGGGCGGTAAATGGTGACTGGTCCGGGAAGAAGCTGGATTTTGCTCTCATTTCGGACGCCAGATTAGCCCCCTGCAAGATCTCGTCTCTCGAGGAGCGCTCTCTGAAGCGGGGCTGGAAACTTTGGTTGGACTGCTTGAGAGAGGAGAGCTTGCAGGGGGGCGATCTGGTGTCTGCAATGGAGAGCGTCATCCGGCTTTTTCTCTCCGCTGTAAGAGCGCTGTAAGAGTGGCAGCCCTCATTTCCTAATGCTTGGGACGTGGGGCGGTAAATGGTGACTGGTCCGGGGAGCAGCTGGATTTTGCTCTCATTGCGAACGCCAGATTAGCCCCCTGCAAGATCTCGTCTCTCGAGGAGCGCTCTCTGAAGCGGGGCTGGAAACTTTGGTTGGACTGCTTGAGAGAGGAGAGCTTGCAGGGGGGCGATCTGGTGTCTGCAATGGAGAGCGGCATCTGGCTTTTTCTCTCCGCTGTAAGAGCGCTGTAAGAGTGGCAGCCCTCATCTCCTAATGCTTGGGACGCGGGGTGGTAAATGGTGACTGGTCCGGGGAGCAGCTGGATTTTGCTCTCATTGCGGACGCCAGATTAGCCCCCTGCAAGATCTCGTCTCTCGAGGAGCGCTCCCTGAAGCGGGGCTGGAAACTTTGGTTGGACTGCTTGAGAGAGGAGAGCTTGCAGGGGGGCGATCTGGTGTCTGCAATGGAGAGCGGCATCCGGCTTTTTCTTTCCGCTGTAAGAGCGCTGTAAGAGTGGCAGCCCTCATCTCCTAATGCTTGGGACTGCAAAATCCAGCTGCTCCCCGGACCAGTCACCATTTACCGCTCCGCGTCCCAAGCATTAGGAGATGAGGGCTGCCGCTCTTACAGCGCTCTTACAGCGGAGAGAAAAAGCCGGATGCCGCTCTCCATTGCAGACACCAGATCGGCCCCCTGCAAGCTCTCCTCTCTCAAGCAATCCAACCAAAGTTTCCAGCTCCGCTTCAGGGAGCGCTCCTCGAGAGACGAGAGTTTGCAGGGGGCCGATCTGGCATCCGGATTAGAGAGAAAAATCCAGCTGCTCTCCGGATCAGACGCCATTTACCACTCTGAATCCCAAGCAGCAGGAAACAAAGGCTGCCTTGCGCCACAAATATAGCAAGGCAGAATCCTGATGCTGCACTTTCAGCAGACAGATGAGGGCTGCCTTGGCCATCAGCTGGCGCAAATATACCAAGGCGAATGCTCATGCCGCACAAGTTCAAGTAGTGCTTCGCTCCCACACTTCTTCCGGCCCTCAGTCTCTCAGGGAGATGCTTGACTTCCTCTCAGCCCCAAGACACTGGCTGGCCCATGAGATGAGAGAGAGAGAGAATGAGAGAGAAAGAGAGAGAATCAGAATGAGACAGAGAAAGAGACAAAGAATGAAAGAGAGAATGAGAGAGAGAGAATCAGAGTGAGACAGAGAGAGAAAGAGAGAGAAAGACAGAATGAAAGAGAATGAGAGAAAGACAGAGAATCAGAGAGAGAGAGTGAGAGAGAATGAGAGACAGAGAAAGAGAAAGAATGAAAGAGAATCAAAGAATCAGAGAGAGAATGAGAGAGAGAATCAGAGTGAGACAGAGAGAGAAAGAGAGAGAAAGACAGAATGAAAGAGAATGAGAGAAAGAGACAGAGAATCAGAGAGAGAGTGAGAGAGAGAATGAGAGACAGAGAAAGAGAAAGAATGAAAGAGAATCAAAGTATCAGAGAGAGAATGAGAGAGAATCAGAGTGAGACAGAGAGAGAAAGAGAGAGAAAGACAGAATGAAAGAGAATGAGAGAAAGAGACAGAGAGAATCAGAGAGAGAGTGAGAAAGAGAATGAGAGACAGAGAAAGAGAAAGAATGAAAGAGAATCAAAGAATCAGAGAGAGAATGAGAGAGAGAGAATCAGAGTGAGACAGAGAGAGAAAGAGAGAGAAAGACAGAATGAAAGAGAATGAGAGAAAGAGACAGAGAGAATCAGAGAGAGAGAGAGAGAATGAGAGACAGAGAGACAGAATGAAAGAGAATCAAAGCATCAGAGAGAGAATGAGAGAGAGAAAATGAAAGAGAATCAGAATGAGAGAAAGAGAATGAGAGAGAAAGAGTGGGAGACAGAGAGAGAGAGACAGACAGGAGGGAGAGTGCCTGAAGGACCCCATCCCGTACTGGGAGTCCAGGTGCTTCAGCAAGCGGTGCACTGGATTCGTATTAGTGGTCAGCGAAATTTAAAATTATGAAGTTGGTGGTCCCTGAGGTCCAAAAGGTTGGGGACCCCTGGCCTAAGACCATCGGAAAACACATATTTTTGATGGTTTTAGGAATAACTTTATCGTTGGGGGTCACCACAACATGAGGAATTGTATTAAAGGGTCGCGGCATTAGGAAGGTTGAGAACCACTGCCTTAGCTGCTTGCCTTGCTTCGCTTGCCTGAATCCATTCCATCAGCAAGCAACTCCCTGCCTGCAATCAAGCAGGCAGGGAGTTGTGGACTTCAACTCCCAGAATTCCTCAGCCAGCAAAACAAAGCTGGCTGAGGAATTCTGGGAGTTGAAGTCTACAAGTCTTAAAGTTGCCAAGGTTGGAGACCCCTGTTCTATTGGGTAAGTTTTTTTCCCCTTTGGGAGCTTTAAAAAAAAATAGTTAATTGGGTTTTTTTTTAGTTGTTCTTTTTTAGACCTAGCCATTTAAAGTTTAGGAAGTTTTAAATTTAGCTTTCATATAAAAATAAAAATAAAATAAAATAAAATAATGTTTGTGCAGCTTTCTGAGATTTAGTGTGTTTCTGTAGTGTTTCACTCTAACTACACAAACACACAAAATCTCACAAAGCTGTATGTGGAATTTTGTGTGTGTAAAGTGTGAAAGTTGGGTTTTTGGGCTTTTTGTGGCTGTGTGAGGTTCCTGCTTGTTGCAGGGGCTATTTTGGGTCTAGCACAGCTGCTTTTACATTGTGGATGAGCCAGTTGTGTTGTGTTGTGTTGTGTGTGTGTAAAGTGTGAAAGTTGTTTTTTTTGGGCTTTTTGTGGCTGTGTGAGGTTCCTGCTTGTTTCAGGGGCCATTTTGGGTCTAGCACAACTGCTTTTACATTGTGGGTGAGCCAGTTGATGTTTTTTAAATTTTTATTTGGTGTGCGTTGGAAGAGGGGTAGTCTTATACGGCGAGTATAGCCCAAACCCTATATTTTAACAGGAAAATTTGGGGGTCGTCTTATACGCCCAGTCGTCTTATATGCCGGAAAATACGGTAGTTTAACTTGGTTACAATATAATCAACTACAATTGAGATGGAAAGAGGACCAAAAAACTGGTATTATGTTGCATGAGGAAGAATTGGTTAGACACATTAAAGAGAAAGGTCCAATGCATATTAAAAGGCTTTATAATGTTTTGTTAGAAAGGGATTCAGAAACTGAACTGGTTAAAGATTGTATGATTAAGTGGACACAAAATTTTGAGGAACCAGTGATGTTGGAAACATGGGAAAAAATATGGGTTCAGAATGTTAAATTTACACAATCGCAGAATTTGAGGGAAAATTTTTATAAAATGTTTTATAGATGGCATTTAGACCCCAAAAAATTGTCGTGTATGTACCCTAATGGTCAGCCAAAATGTTGGAGATGTGATTGTTTAGATGCTACATATTACCATGTTTGGTGGACCTGTAGGAAAGTTAAGGCTTTTTGGATAAAAATTTGGTGGATCATGCAGAATGTTTTGAGGAAAAAAATTCAATTTTCTCCACAATTGTTTTTATTCGGTATAGTTAAGGGTTTTACATTGGGTGAAACAAAATTGATATTGTATATGATAACAGCAGCAAGATTGTTGATAGGTAAATACTGGAAAAATGAAGCTTTGCCCACGATTGAGGAATGGACTTTGAAGATGGCCAGTTTTGCAGAGATGGCAAAGATTTCAGCATATTTAAAAGATTGTTCACAAGAAACTTATGAATGGGAATGGAAAAAGTGGATAGATTATGTGCAGAATAAATATCAAACTAGGAAGTATCAAATAGCTTTTATTTGAAAATGTTATATTGAGATAGAAATATTTTAATGTAATGAAGATGAAAATTTATAAGGGGGAGGGAGGGGTTCAAGTTTTATATAAGTTTTATACAAAGGAGGTTTTTTTTTTACTTAATATGAGTACACTGTGCGGAAGTCCGGGGGTAGGGGAGGGTTAGGGTGGGTTAGGGAGGTTGGGAAGCTTGCGGTGGGTTGAGGCGGGGGGGAAAGGGGTGAAAATGTAATTGTAAAACTTTTGCAATAAAAAAAAAATATTCCAGTCTTTTTCCTTCCAAACCAATCACTTGCTTGAGTCAAAGCTCTGCTTCATAATATAACTGTAGGTTTGGAAGTTTAAGACCTCCCCTTTCTGGAACATCTTGCATAATTTTCAATTTCACTCTCGGTTTTTTCTCGTTCCAGACAAACTTATTCACTCCACTTTGCCATTCTTTCAGTTGTTTATCACTTTTAAGCACCGGAATCATTTGAAACAAAAAAAGAAATCTTGGCAAAATATTCATCTTAACTGCTGCTATTCTTCCAAGTAAAGACAGCTGCAGTTTTTTCCAAGTCTCCATATCTTTCTGTATATCTCGCCACAACACGTCATAATTATTTTGAAACAATTTCATATTTGATTCTGCAACCTGAACTCCTAGATATTTAACCTTAGGTACAATCTCAAAACCTGCCCTCCTTTCAAGCTCGTATTTTCGATCTTGTGTCATATTTTTAACTATCATCTTAGTTTTTTTCTGGTTCAGTCTAAATCCTGATACTGTGCCATAGTCTTTTATAATGTCTTTCATCTGGATTATTGATTCCATCGGCTGTGTTAGGGTAACAACCAGATCATCTGCAAATGCCCTTATTCTGTAATCCTCTTGCCTTATCACTATACCTTTCAAGATATTCGAGTCCCGTATTGTATTCAACAAGACATCTAGTGTTAAAATAAATAACAATGGGGATAACGGACAACCTTGTCTTGTTCCTTTTTCAATTTTAAACTCTGTTGTCAAACTTCCATTAATAATAATCTGTGCCTTTTGCTCTTGGTAAATTGCTGAAACCGCCTGTATAAATTGATCCCCAAAGTCCATCTTTTTTAAAGTCTTTAATAGAAAATTCCAGTCCACTCTATCAAAGGCCTTCTCCGCATCCAGGAAAACCAGCACTGCAGGGATCTGTTTATTCTTCTCAAGATATTCCAATAAATCTATAACTTGCCTTACATTGTCCTTCATATATCTACCCTCTATAAATCCCGCTTGATCATCGTGAATCACCTCTTGAATTACTGGCATCAACCTGTTGGCTAGTACTTTTGCATAAATTTTATAATCATTATTCAGAAGAGATATCGGTCTATAGTTCTCCGGTTTTTTAGGACCTACTTGCTCTTGCTCCGGACTTTTCGTCGGGCCCTAAAAACATATCTATTTCATCTGGCTGGGCTGGCTTGATCCCATCCTTTCGATTTTAATTTGAAATTGGTTTTAACTGGGTTGTTTTAAATTGAGGGCCAAAATTATTTAATGTCTTTTAAACTGTTTTTTAAATTTTATATGTTATGTTTTATCTCGGCTGTTCACTGTCCTGAGTCCTGTTGGAGAAGGGCGGTATAGAAATCAAATAAAATAAATAAAATAAATAAAATAACTTAATTTAATAATAATAAACCTAATAAACCTAACTCCCCTTTATTGCTCCAAATGTTCCCACATTCACTACAAGTCCTGGAGCAAAGCTCTGACACGCACACGCATGCCTCTGGCTGCGAGTAGTTCAGTAAGCAAGGTTAACCACAGAGCAACCAGGGCCAACAGTCCAGTAAATCAGGTTAACCAACATTAACCAGGGCCAGCAGTCCAATAAGCCAGGTTAGCCAAACAGTAACCAGAGCAAAAAGTTCAGCAAAGCAGGCAAACCGGCAAGCCCCACAAGATGGAGTACAGCAATCTCCAGGCGTTGGCAAGTGCACATGAGGCTCCACAGATTCAACGCTTGTTCCCGACAAATGTTCCTCCTACTGGCACCTCCTTACATCTCAGTCCCCAGGTGGGCCTTATGAAAGGGGGCGGGGCACTCTCCTCCCTCGTAACGGGCTCAATCTTCGTTGATCTCGCTTTCTGTCTTCCCTCCTTGTTCTAGGATTAGGAGGGGGTAGTTCTTGCTCTTCTCCTGAGCTCTCCCTGTCTGCAGGCCTTACTAATTCAGAAAAGCCTTGTCTGGACTGACTCTGCCCTTCCCCAGTTTCCTCCCAGGCCAATGGAGCCGCCCTCTCAATTTCTGTGGGCTCTTTTTCCAGCTCATCTTCCCCCACAGATTCAGACTCCAATGGGGGCATGACACTTTATTTAGTTAAGGAAATATCTCTGAAAGGATGACCCAATGGCTCATGGCTCATCTAGACCTATATAAAATTTGTTATGCATCTGAAATACTTATGGATTACAGGAATTTCCTGTGTTTCCATACCAGGCAGTTTAAGTCATTCAAGTTCTGCTAAGGGATCGGACCCAACTATGAAAGTAAAAGTATACATAAAAGAGGATTTATGGTGACTCTTCATTCTTAACTTTTCAGTTTTTAATTTATAAGTCTTTTAATCCTAAATCTTACTTTCCATTCCAAGCTATAAGCAAGGTGTGCACTAATTTTTCCCTAAGTAAATCAATATTTATATGTTTTGTATCAAATAACAGTTGACATATGGGTTCAGATGCACCCTGGCAATATATTTTTTTAAAAAAACTATAAAATGTTTTGCTTATTCAATGCTATATTCCAATCATGAGATGTGGTGTAGTTTTTTTGTCCCCCAAATCATAATACAGATAGTCTTTGACTATAACTGGTACTGGAATTTCGGTCATTCAGCAAAGCTGTCTTACCTTTTCATGTTTCCATCTTCAATGTCTTTACAAATGTAGTATTGCTTGTCTCTTCTAACAACTCTCTGAAACTCTTTTGTTAAGTTCCTTTCTGAGATGTTTGCCTTTTTTAGCTTTGGCTTCTCTTCTCTTTTTGGCAATTTCCACCCTTCTCATATCCAGTTTGCTTTCTTCTCTCTCATCATTTTTGGCATTCTACATTCATTCTTTATGAATTCTTTAGGTTCATTCCATAACTCCTCTGGTTCTCTGGTATCAATGAAGTTCAGGATTTCAAAGTGATTCTTGATGTTCTCCTTGAAATTGGTGCATATATATTCACTATCATTTGTGAAAACCAACTGACTTTCTTCTTTGTCTTTAGCTTAACTATGAGGAGTTTGTGATCTCTTCCTGTGTCAGTACCTAGGCATTTCTTTCATGCTATAATTGAGCTCCTCCACCTCTTTTTAGCAACAATGTAGTCAATTTGATTTCTATATACACCATCTGGTGAGGTCTAAGTATGGAGGCCTCATTTTGGTTGTTTGAAGACAATTTTGACTTACGAAGAAATGATTGCAGTGGCAGAAATTAATAAGTCGGTCTCTTGCTCATTTCAGTTGCTTAAACCATACAGTCCAATTACATTTTCCTTTGCAACTTTGCCATTCCAATCTCCAGTCGTGAGCAGCACATCTTACTTGTATCTTGATTTCAAACTGAACTTAATCATAGAAATCAACTTCCTCCTCTTCTTTTGCATTGGTAGTTACAGCATAAACTTGAAATATTGCCTTAACAAAAATATGTATTATAGCACAAAAATCCTCTAGAACTTAGAGTATAAGTTATTCATTTATATATGACAATCAAGCAAAAGCCTTTATTTTTTTTTATTTAAATAGTTTTTATTAAACAGTTTTCTTCATTTTATATCACAATTTTGATCTTTACAGCACTCTGGTATCAGTATATCTCCTAAGTACATACAAATTATTTTTGTTATTCTTACTTTCCTTTTGTGTACGTATCTATTGTATACAATGCATTGATATTGCAATTACATACCTATATATATTACCCTTTATTGTCACATCTTAATTTACTTTTACATCTTTATTCTTTGCTTCTATTCTCTATTCTTATACCATGTGTCCCAAATCAGATAGTATTCTGTTTCACCTCTTTCTTTTATTTCCATTGTTAGCCTGTCTATCCCCACCATTCTAACACTTTTTTTATCACCATTTCATCAGAGGGAGTACTATCCTTTTTCTAGTATTGTGCGTAGATGATTCTAGCTGCTGTTATTATGTGTAATATGATATACTGAGTTTTTTTACTATAATTTATTCTTAATATACCTGATAAGATTAATTCTGGTATTAGATCTATTTGTTGTTTAGTAATTTCCTCTAGCCAATTTCATATTTTTGACCAGCAAAAGCCTTTAATGTGGCTTCAATACAGATTTTTCTTCACAGAAGTAATTCAAAATAGGATCACAGCTGAAAATTGATGTTTAAGAAGTGAATTACTAAATTATTCAATCATGCAGCTGACAGAGGCAGCTTTACCAAGAATTCTTGTTCTTAGCTTCGAGAGTATTGAATATTATCTGAAATAGTAAGTTTCAGAATTGCTTTTAATAAAATTGTTTTGAAGGCTGTTCCCTTTACAAATACTGAACTTTTTCAGCTATGGACAATTTTCAGACTACAGAAAGTGCACACTTGACCTAGCTTATGAAATGAATCATGAGGTCAAGTATGCACAAGGAGTATTTTGGGACACATTCCTTACCAGTGGTCACTTGTCTTCCAGTAATATGCTGTAGGGCAATGGTCAAAAGTACACTTGTCTTGACTGAAATTACACTCTTCAGGTGGAAAGTTATTCTGACCCAAAGAGTATTCTTGTATCCTTTTAAAATTGTTCTGATTTTTATTCCAGGAATTTAAAAAAACTGTTTATTGAAATTGCCTATATTAAATGTAGAATTTATTACACACAGTTTATATAAATCTATTCACGTACTATTCTTACAATATTCTTCTGTTGCTAAGAATTCTAGAAATTGTGTGTTGCATTTATTTAACAAAGCCTTGGAGAAAATCAGTGAATTTTGAGAATTTGAAAAGTAATTTCTTCTATCTCTAGGGGAGGGCTAGCAGAAAGGTTGAATACACTTCAAAATAGAAAGAGATCCACAGTAAACTTTTGGAGGCATCAATGTACATCTCACCATGAAACACTGTCAGGTAAGAACTATAATAAAAATATTTTACTACGATTTGGAAGAAAGTATAATTTTTAAACAAAGACTTATGGTTATATTGATATGACTTCGTAACTGTATGCTTTCAAGGCTTGACCGTCATGATATACTTACCACCCAGAGCCCCTCTACGAGGGAGATAGGCATTTAAGAAGTTTGATATATAAATATTTTGTGTTGCTTCTTGAAGGAAGAAACATGAAGATCTTACATTTATTTACACTCGGTGATGCCTTTTCAACATATATGTTTGGTGGTTTTAAATGTTAATTGTAAACATCACTGATTATCCTAAGTCTCTTAGAATACAGTGCAAAAACAGATTAAATGGCAAGTACATCCAATATGCTACTGTGGTGCTACAGAGTCATTTGCTGGAAATTTACTATAATGCCTTGCCCAAGATGTGTTGTCCATTGCTGCAATGGATTCAAGTCTAATCTGGATCAGTTACAATCTACCTTTTCCAGAGTTACCTTGATACCCTGGGTTAAACCTTCTATCTTTGTGTTCCCATATAACTTTATGGCAAACAAACTGGATCTATTATGCAAATGTGCCCAAACCATCTCAGCCACCAATTTTTTTTTTCATCAGTTATTGCTGACTGGTTGCAATATTGTTGATACATGGTCTATTTTCTCAATATGGTCTATCACTATACCAAAGACTCCTAGAAGGTTCCCAGTTTTTATCTCTGGTTACAGAAGCATTCATGATTTAGCTCAATATAGAAGGACTGGTAATACCACTGACTGAAACAAAATTTGCAATTTTGTGTATTAATACTTTTTTAAAAATTCTGGTCACTGACCAGAATTACAAACACACACGTTACAAATAAAAGTAAAAATCAAACGAGATAAAACATTACAGTTGGTGGTAGCTTTGTCAGTGGATAATCAAAGTATGCCTGATTTTAGAGGCAGTATAACAAAATTTTGCTATGTTCAAGGAGACTAAATCATACTGATCTGATAAGAATAACTGTACATAAAAAAAGATCAGAATTTCCCAGGTATTTTACCAGATAAGGAATTATAAGGTAGATTCTTGAGTCCTTGTAAAGTGTTGCAGTACAGCAGGACATGAACTGAAGTTTCAACAGTCCCTTGTCCATGGGCACAGTCTCAGCTCATAGATTTTTTTTTTCATCAGCCCCCTAAAACTGATGTGTAGAGAGCATTGAAACATGCTAAAGTTAGTACTCTTCAGAATTTGGAATGAGTTATGTGTGATGCAAATAACTTGTTGGATTGTAAAAAGAGGTTTGACTGCTTAGAAAAATGTTCTTAGGTAGAGCATACTGATCCTATTCAAATCCCTAGTGCTGCGTAATGGGGTGAGCTCCCGTTACTAGTCCTAGCTTCTGCCAACCCAGCAGTTCGAAAGCACGTAAAAAAAGCAAGTAGAAAAATAGAGACCACCTTTGGTGGGAAGGTAACAGAGTTCCATGCGCCTTTGGCGTTTAGACATGCCAGCCACATGACCACGGAGACGTCTTCGGGCAGCACTGGCTCTTGGGCTTTGAAACGGAGATGAGCACCGCCCCCTAGAGTTGGGAAAGACTAGCACATATGTACGAGGGGAACCTTTACCTTTTACTGATCCTGTTGGGCTTTCTGTTCTTTGATATGTTGTTTAAATGCTCTAAGTGCAAACTCTTGAGTTTATTACCCATCATTATGAATGCATTGGAAAAGCTGTTGAAGTTTTTGTGAAATTGTCCTGAACAATATTGGTTTGTAATTGTCCACAATAAGGAAAGAAAGTCCTGTGGTAAAGAACAATAACTTCAAACAATATGCTATGAATCAGATCCATGCACCAATAGTAGCCTTCCCTCCCTCCTTCCTCAATACTACATGTAGGAACCAAGTGGCTACTTGAAATATATCCCTTAGGAATATAGAAATTGACATTTTCAAGAGCAATATAAAGTGTAAGGTCATAGCTGGGTACCAAAAAGTAATTGTGCTAAAGCTGAATATAACTTCAGTGCTTTTGGGATTTGTTGTGTTCCTCTGGTGAAGTAAAAAGACTGAATAATGGCTGCTATTTTGAAATAATAGAAAATATTTGTAACTTGGGTTTTAGATTTTGGCAGTTGTTTGCTCTCCAAGCTTCTTTCAATTTAGTTTCCGAACGTTTCATTACCAGAGTAGATAACATCATTAGCAGGATTGTCTTGTCCTATTCCCCTTAGCTTGTAAAATATCTTGTGTGCCACCGTGTTCAGTTGGTGATTTGATTGGTTGTTCATTTGGAGTTATATTTAAATTCTGAGCAGCTGATTAGTTCTTTTGTTGGTTGGTTGTTTGAATAGTCTGGTTTCTTATATATTCATATGCTGGATCTGGGTCAAAATGTTCGTTAATTCCTCCTTTGGTAGAATACCAGGCCTCAACAAATTCACATGCATGGCGTGAAAATGGCTGCTATTTTTTGACCATTTTCTAATATAATTTTAGTGTACACTGCATTGTGGAGCTCTAGAAAACCATGCCCACGTATTTAAAAGATTTCACTTCATCAATATGCTGGCCATTTATCCTCCCAAGTATGCCGTTTAGGTGCATTTTGGGATATATAATATTAACTTTTCCCCATAAGCAGTAGATAGATGGATAAATGAAAAAGTTCAGTTAACAACACCAATGTTTTTCCTACCTGATGGCGCCTATTGCAGTAGTGAAATATCATAGATATCAAAAACTATCCTGATCTTCATGAGTCAGTTTTTCTCTTTGTATGGACCAGTTTGGCTGGTCCATACAGTATTTTACTGACTAAG
Source organism: Arizona elegans (assembly GCA_022577455.1). NCBI lineage: Eukaryota > Metazoa > Chordata > Lepidosauria > Squamata > Colubridae > Arizona > Arizona elegans. The sequence goes on along the minus strand of JAKOOJ010000002.1, from coordinate 34,085,221 downwards.
GACAGCAGTTTTTTCATTTGTAGTTGGCTTCTTTGCTAAAGATGAAGATAAGAATTGCTTGGTCTGTAAACATGGTATTATTGTCTTGCTTCCAGTGGAGAAATCCATTTTTTTTTTACAATCGGTTCTGTGGGCATGGCTTGGTGGGTGTGGTGTGGCTTGGTGGGCATGGCTTGGTGGGTGTGGCAAAGGAAGGATACTGCAAAATCCCCATTCCCACCCATTCCAGGGGAAGGATACTGCAACATCTTCATTCCTACCCCCTCTAGGTGAAGGACACTGCAAAATCCCCATTCCCTCCCCACTCCTGGGAGTAGGATATTGCAAAATCTCCATTCCCACTCCACTCTGGGGCCAGCCAGAGGTAGCATTTGCCAGTTCTCTGAACTACTCAAAATTTCCCCTACCGGTTCTCCGAACTGCTCAAAGTTTCCGCTACTGGTTTTCCAGAAACCAGTATCTGGATATCACTCCTGTTTGCTTCCATGTGCTTGGTATTTGTTCTGAAGTACAGAACAATTAAATTAGGAAATGCAGTTGTCATAAAGGTCATCTTGTGACTTCAGTACTTCTGCTATGACCTCATCACATCCATCAGCTTTGTTTTACTTAAATAGTTGTGACCTCTGATCACCTTATTTATTTATTTTTTTCATTGTTGGAAAAAAAGTCTACTTTGTCTCTTTCTCTGTAAGGCACATACAAACGCATTTGTTAATTAGAAGCCTTTACAATAGCCAAGAAATTTGTTTAAAAGAAGCTAGAAAATATGTATCAATATCTTTGTCTTCAACCATAGACTTCCAAATAGGATTATATGCCTGTAGTTTTTTCTCACATTTGCCTATCTTATTTGAGGAAAGTAAAGTGCTATTTAAGTAAAAGTAAACATTTTTCAAGTCTAAGCTTTTATGATTAGGCTTAAAGTAGCACTTACTTAAGTTTGTACAATGTGTGTACACTCCCCTTTTTTCTCTGTGGACTGAGTCATTGGTTTTATGTTTAAAAAGCTTCTCCTGCCAGATGTCTTCTGGTTTAGTTGGTACACCTGTGCACAAGTATCTGTAACCTCCTTCAACAGAAAATAAGAACAATGAAAGAATGTTGTTATATAATTGATAATAAGCTTTGCAGACTTAACAGGATTATATTTTTTGGAAAGAAACCATCCTAAATGTTCAGCATAGAAAAGTTCTCCTAAAGAACAATTTCTATAGGGAAGATAATTTAAGAAGTACCCCCCTTTCTTTTTTTGTTGCTGGGCTTTTCTTGGGACTTTCCCAAATACTGACCTTTTGGTCATCTAGCTTTCCCAGAGGTTCCTTCATACTCCCAGGGAAAGAAGTGTATGTAGAAGAACAGAAAAAATAAGATAGACAATGACATTATGGCATTTAAAATCATATACTTTCACAAATGTAACATTCATTATTTCGGTTTGATACAAATTTCTTTCTGTGTTCTTGTGGAAATGGAATAATATTAAACCTAACAACGTTTTTTTTAAAGGAAAAGGAAAAGAAAAACAAAATCAGAAATGAGAGAAATCCATAGAGAAATGAAGAGAGATAAAAATGATGAGTGAACAAGGAAACAAATCAGAAAATTGGAGAAAAACAAAACCACCAGATAAAGATTATATGAAGGCCTCATTGAAATGAACAATGGTTTTGATGGACTCATTGTCAATGATATGGGAATGTCCTATCTTTTAATTTTAAAAATCCATTTCTTTGACTATAAGAAGGCCTTCAGTTATGTCAGTCATTTAAGTTATAATGCCTTTGGAAAATGGGAATTCCAGAATATCTCATTATACACATCTGCCATTCTCTGGAACTCTATGATATTTACTTATAGCATTCACTGAATAAATAATACATACATACATACATACATACATACATACATACATACATACATTGATCATGGGCAGTGAGCATTTCATTCATTGAACATGGACAGTATGTAAGGATATGGCTTTTTGTGTGTGACCAAGATCTAAATCTGTTCTGAAGAAGCCAACAGCACAATTAGTCATGTCCAGTCATGTTCATTGTCGCATATTATATTGTCTGGAAGTGATTTGATGAATTTCAGGTCACATTATAAAATTAGTTGTTAACACTATAATTCCTGTTTTGCTTGAATGATAGAATTTAACTGAAATTAACTGCAATTATTTCAAATGGTACTGTGTCATTTTTAGAGAGATGACTCTGAGATTAAGTAACATGAGAAACAAAAAAATTGTGCATTTGTTATATTGGGGAACAACATTCAATTGTTTAAAAGCAGATTGTATATTTTTGATTGGATTTTTTAAATAATTACTAGATAATTTGCTTTATTAAAAACTTGAAGTGAATGAATAAATGAATTGTAGTTCAAACTAAAATATCCACATATAAATACATTTTGTCAGAATTCAGGTATGTAATCTGGCTGAAAGAATATCCATAATATTATCTGTAGGGTAACTCTGGTTATACAGGTAGTCCTTGATTTACAACAGTTCATTTAGTGACTGTTCAAAGTTAAAACAGCACTGAAAAAAGTGACTTATGACCATTTTTCACACTTATGACCATTCCCCATGGTCACATGTTCAAAATTCAGATGCTTGGCAAGTGACTCATTTATAATGATTGCACTGTCCCTGGGGCCATGTGATCATTTTTGTAGCCTTCTGGCAAGCAAAGTCAATGGAGAAGCCAAATTCACTTAACAACCATGTTACTCAGTTAACAACCTCAGTAATTCACACAACTGTGACAAGAAAGGTCATAAAATGGGGCAAAACTCACTTAACAAATGTTTCACTTAGCAACAAAAATCTTGGGCTTCAGAGGAAAGATTTCTGATGCTTCCTTTTTATGTATTTGGAGAAATTGAAGATCAAAGAGATTGAGCTTCTTGCAGAAGAGGACCAGCAAATCAGTGCCATATTCATCTAGTTTATGTTACAGAACTATAATGACCCACCCTGAACCCAATATGGGCTCTGAATGTCATTTTCAGAGTGAAAGACAGACCTCCAAAATGCTTGCCAAGATTAGAAGCCAAGAATTTGTCATCACTCAGATCATTTGATTGAATAATCAGAGCATGAGGAACTAGAGGGTAAGCTGTTCAGAATCCTCAGTTGCTCTCTAGAACCTTTAGTTGCTAGAATAAGGAAACATCTGATAGATTACATCAGTTGAAATGCCCTTCCTTCCTTCCTTCCTTCCTTCCTTCCTTCCTTCCTTCCTCCCTCCCTCCCTCCCTCCCTCCCTTCTCTTACATTGATTCTCACCTCAAAATCTAACAGAATCCAGAACAAAATCTCATTCAGCAGTATAACAGAACTAGCTCTGAACTATTCAAATGGAGCCAAAACAATATACAGAATGTGTCTATAAAATACAGCATATAATGAGAGGAGAAAATTCTATCCATTTCTTTTCATTAGAAAGAGCAATGTCTTGTATTTGAGCTTAAATATCACTTTTTGAAAGGCAGCAGTTCCTTATAAAACACCCTCTTTTAGTTAAGTTCTCTAGTTCCCAATTATGGAGGCTACTTTGCCTTTCTCAGTTGTTTCTGTTATGAATGCACATAGTTTTTTGATTGCAAGAGCCTTGGCTCATAGTTATTAAAAAAAAAAAACCAAGATGACAGTAGCTGGCCATCTTTTCTGGCTGCTTTTGATACCACAACAATTTCTCATTAGAGCATATGTCAACTTCTCAGAGGATATAATGTTATTGCTGCAGTTATTTGGCAATAGCATGTCCTTCCTCAGAGAAGCAAAGGCAGATGCTCACTTCCTGCATTGGAAAGGAAAAATAAATGCTATCACAATATGGATGATGTAAAACTACTAGTAAACATAGTAAAATGAGGGAGAAGGGGCAGAGTTAAGAGATCTATTTTGGATTCTTCTTTTATAGCAGATTGGTGAAATATGTATGAGAGTTTCTAAGCCAAATACGATCAAGTACAACAAACTTTTCTGAATGGATCGGATTCATACCAATTTGCTAATGGAAATGACAACTTTAGTTAGTATTCCTAGGTTTCTCCATGCAAATTAGCTTTGTGTATGTTTTTTTGCTTCAATCTTTTGTCTGCTTGATATGGCTGGCACCATGGTACTTACAAGAGCTCTTTGATGTGTTGATTGTGAGGTACTGATTAGATGTTGTGCTGCTTATAGTCATTTTTCTGTTTTTAATGCTGCTTTTTATTGATTTTTATATGTTTGTGGTTTGGATATTGTTTTAATTGCTGTGAGCTGCTAAGTGTCATTGATAGGAGATAAGCAGCTATCCAAAAATATGAATAAATTGAATAAATATAGCTAAATTGGATTATTTGACTGTACCTTGTCTGCATTCACCTGTTCATTACACTGTTTTCACCTGTCTTATCATCTAGATTTTGAGGATAAGACCTAAGGAATGGGAATATACATAGGAGAGAATGTTAGAATAGCTAAATGCAGCCTGAACCTGACATATATTCAAAATCAAGCAACTGGACTTTAATTTAGAATGGTCTGCCTTTGTATGTGCATACACACACATGCATACACATGCCCAAGCATACGGTACTTTTCCTGAAAGGTATGGCTTTAAATGTAAGCTGCTTCTGAGAAGGTAGAAACTAGATTTGCAACTGCCAGTAAAATTGAGTTTGGGGTATAATTAATGTATGGATTTCTAAAAAAAAAAGTCTAGATGCTAAAAATTACTTGTCCCCAGTTTGCTATAATCTATTTTCCATAACTAACTAATTCTACCATTCAGTGCTATTCAACCAGAGGAGGAGAGTGGACTGGACTGGACTCAATTCTAGAAATGGAGAAAACTTACTTCAAATCTAGTCATACAAACTGCCCTGTTTATTTTTTACTAGATATTTGAAGATTGCTGATTCTTGTTTCTTGGAGTGTATACAACCACAGAATTAGTGTTATTTTCAACTCAAAACAAAAACAGGAAATTATGTTTAACTGAAACCTAAAACAGGAATCTTATGGGATATGTGAGGGAAGGCTGAATATATCTTACCATCTCTCGCTTTGTCTTCCATGTGGGTTGCAGGTTAACCTACCAATCTCTCCAGAGCCCTTTAAAAATGCCTTCAAGTCAGTCGTTTGTTGTTGTTTTTTTAAACATTGGCAACAAGTGTTTGCAGTTTCTCTGGCAGCATTTTCAAAAGGAATTTGCCATTATCTCTTTCCTGAGACTGAGATAGAGTGACTGACCCAAGGTCATCCATCAGCTGGTTTCATGCCTAACGCAGGACTAGAACTCAGAGTCTCCCAGTTTCTAGCCTGATGCCTTAACCACTACATCAAAATGTTAATCTCCACTTACTTGCTCAAATGGCTCTATTTTTTTCTTCAATCACTCCTGCCTGGAACATGTTTTGCAGCTATGCCTAATTCAAATATATGTGCTGACACAGGCCACCTGAAATTGGCTGGCTTTTGTACATAATATTTTGCACATCATTGCTTATTTTTTAAAATATAAGTTTAGACTTATTTTCAAATGTTTTTTATCTAGTGCTAAAAACAATTTAAGGGCTCAAATAAGCATATATGTATCCATGAAATGAACAGTATGACAGGTATTTACATTCATTTTTCAAGTTAGTTCTTGGTATTTCACTTACTTAATTTTTTTAAATTGAAATCAGTTGTGGGGCTAATTGGAATTCTACCACTAATGAAATCAGTAATAAAAATAAAGTTTTATATGCATATGTATTTCATTCATGCCTTACTTTTCATCCAAAAGCTCAAAGGTAACATAAATGTTCTCAATTTCCTCATTTTCTCCTCACAGCAAATTTGTAAAGATGGTGGTGGTGGTGTGTGTGGGTGTGAGAGAGAGAGGGGGGGGGGACAGAGAGGGAGAGAGAGAGAGTCATTCAATAAATTATGTAGATGAGTGCAGACTGACTTTGTCTATATACACCAAGAAGGAATAAGACTTATAAAAGAAAAACAATTCAGGAAAGGCAGGAATTGCTGTTTCTGTTTTGGACTCTTCTACTATGCCAGGCCTTGGCTTTGACACATTATGCCTGGTGAGCTTTTAGCAGAGACGTTGCTATGCCCATTTTGAATTTTTTGCAATGCAAGAAAGATACAACAATCAGATTAGAAATGAGTAAGTAATATCGGGTAGATTTTCAAATTTTAGATAGAACTTTCTTCTATTCCATAGTGATATATTTCTAGGTTTTATAACAAATTTCTTCCTCCACATTTGACATGTAACTTTTTTTTTATTCTAGGCAAGTGTTTGAAAAGATTTGCCTTCCAGGGAAAAACTTAGCCTTGTGAGTTCCATGTAGAACCTAACTGATAGGGCAGCTGCAGTTTCAGGAACAGGTTTTCTTTGATGTTGTGCTTTAAGCCCCTTCTTGGCTGTACTTTCTAGTTACTTAGAAATCCTGGTACACCATATTCAAACATCACAGAGGATCTTTTCCAATGCTTTAATATTTCAAAGTGTCAAATGTGTTTTTTGTTTTTCCTTTGCTGGACAGCTTTTTAAAATAAATATCTTCATTATGTTTCATACACAAATATTAAAATACAATCTAATATAAGGGGGGAAGGGAGGGGAATAACAGGATACAGCTTTTAAATAAGAGTAAGCACATAAATTTTGCTGTCCACAGAAGCTATAGTCTGTTCTTCATATGATCAAGCAACTCACTAAAGTTGGCGTTTATACTGGTAAAAATGATTTTGCTATCATTCTTCAATAGTTCATGAGATATTGACAATGGATAAAATTATAGTGACACACTAGCTTCCCCTTGCTTTGGGATTTTATTGCACGATTTATGCAGTATTTTCTTTATTAGAAAATTTTCTTTCTACTAAGATGACTAAGGATAACTTAAGTTCTTAGATGCTAACTTTTTTCATAAGGGAGATTATGAGGCCTGCTGATTTAGTCTCGGTCTTTTGAGGAGTGTTGTTTTGATAGAAATACAGGAAATTGCCTCATAACTGCAAAAACTACTAGCCTATGAGAGTCTCTAGCACATGTTTTTCATGCCAGTTTCTAACAAGCCAAATAATTGGAAATGTTTGGATAGCATTGTCTTAAACATAATTCCATTTTGTTATGACATATTATTTAATGTTTAAGTTTATTAAAAAACACTTAAGAATAAATTGTTCTGTAACAGATACAAAGTTTTGTTTTCCTGAAGACCTGTGCAATTAAAAGAAGTCCATACAAACTCATTTCTGATTTCTTATTTGTAGCTGAGAAGTTTTAGAAAATTTTCTTTTCATATGTTTTCATCAATTCTTAATTGTGTTTTATTGCTTAACTTCTAGGTGCCAAACCTGGTGTATTAATTGTGAAGATCTTAGAAATGCATGAAGAATGCACTCTTTGCATAGCTGTCTGTCATCAACTAGGCCAAATTTGTGCTGATGGTTCTATCATAAAAGAAATTGTTGAAATTCAGCCAAGACTTAAAGTTCTTTTTGCAAAAGAAACAACAGCTCATTTGAAGGCAGTACCACAGGACGTCATATATATTCATCCTCCTTGGTAAGTACATGAAACATTCTCAACCAGTCATACCCTCAACCAATCATATCATAGCCAGTTTGGTCTAGTGATTAAGGCACCAGACTAGAAAGCAAGAGACTGTGAGTTCAAGTTCTGCCTTGGTCATGAAAGCCAACTGAGTGACCTTGGGTCACTCATTCTCTCTCTGCCCAACTCACCTCACAGGGTTGTTGTTGTGAGAAAAATAGGAATATGTGTTGGATATGTTCGCCACGTTATTTGTAAAAAAAAAAGGTGGGATATAAGATAAATAAAAATACCTAAGTGCTCCTTTAGCAGTAGCTCTCTTTTAGAAGAGACCCAAATTTAAGTTAAGTTTTATTTATTTTTTTATTCTAGTAATGTAGTTGCCTTTGTTGTCTATTTCTTATGTTCCTGCATTTCGCTAAATGCTAAGATATAGGAATGATTCAACCATTAACATATTTAATTTGCATTTGATTAAATGCATATAAGAGATTCCAGTAGAAAAAGAGCTTCACTATTATAGTGTTTTTGCTGATAATCATGCAGGATTAATGCTATATGCTAAAGACATTTATTCTTCATCTCATTTTACTCTGGTATGAGATGAACAGTACCTTGTTTTCCCCAAAAAAGGGAGGGGGAAGTTCCAAACAAAAGAAATCAAAGAAATTTTGTTACCATTGTTTTTATAGAGCCCTTTGATATCATCTGTGCATTTTGAAAAGTTATAGATATTTAAGCAGACAGTACAGATAAAAAAAATAAACATCCAAATCCCTACCATCAAAAAGAAAGTAAGTCCTTTTTACATTCCTGCTTTGAAGATTTTGTAGAAACAGAAAAAGTAAAAAGCTCTGATAAGGGAAAGACACTGAGCCACCCTACAATAAAATTCAACAAAATTCAAAGTCAGTTACGGCAGAAGCACTGCTGGAAAAAAGATGTAATTGGACAATCTGTAGATGTTTACCCCTTCAAAGAACTGGAGATAATAAACTATTTTATATGGGAAAAAATGGAACATCTTGCTTAGCTTCTGCCTAATATCATCATTCAAAATAAGATTTGATGTCCAAAGGACTTATTTTAAAGCAGTTGTTTTTCTTCTACTTGAATTGGGAGCAATAAGCAAATTAATCTTTTATCAAATTCTTTCATGTTTATTGTAGCACATGCTTGATAATCAGATCTTTAGAAATTTGGAATTTTAGAATTTTCTTTGAAACAAAGCCATTTCCTAACTTTTTAAAGTTTTTTTAACCATAATATTGGTTTAAATGTTCATGTGACTTTATATATAGTATGATTTGTGCTTCATACCCCTTTCAGTATGGATTCAATCAATCAATCAATCAATCACGATAGAGCTGGAAGGGTCCTTGGAGGTCTTCTAGTGACTAGTCCAACCCCCTGGTCAAGCAGGAGACCTTATACCATTTCAGATAGGTAGTTGTCCAATCTTTCCTTAGAAACCTCCAATGATGAGGCACATACAACTGTTCCACTGGTTAATTGTCCTAACTATTAAGAAGTTTCTTCTTAATTGTAAGTTGCTTCGCTCCTTGATTATTTTCCATCCATTGTTTCTTGTCTTACCTTCTGGTGCTTTGGAAAATAAGTTGATCCCCTCTTCTTTGTGGTAGTTCCTCAAATACTGGAATACTGTTATCATGTCACCTCTAGTCCTTCTGTTCTCTAGACTGGCCAAACCCCACATTTAATAATGAAGTAGAAGAGCTAAAATCTATAACCCTATTAAAATATAAAATAATAAACACTTTGAATTAATTTGGCCAAGGGTAAATGTATAAATAATTATTGGCTTTTAATTTCCCACAGCTATGAATAATTATCTTCTACCTGTTATAATTCTTCATTTAAAAAGTCAAGTTTTCTATTCACAATGAATGTAATAATAAATGAAAACAGTTTTGGAGAGAAATGGGTTTAGAATAGATGCTAACTACAGAGAAAATAACATGACATTTTTATTAAAGCCAATATATTTTGGAACAAACTAGAGGAATCCCTCAGAGACTAGTTTGGGGCATTTGTTTTAAATTATCAGTAAATTTGGGGAGGAAATAAGGAATTAGCTGATTGCATTTGCTACTAATAGTATGCTGATGTGTTTTAATTCAGCTCAAAATCCATGTTAAATGGAATATTCTCCTAAATTGAAATAACATATATTAATGAAATTGTATACAGCAGTAAAAGAAATATGTCATACATTTGTGGCCTGTAAATATAAAGTTAAATTGTTGACTAGGAGCTGCCCAGAGCTTGATATAGATCCGTGATGGTGAACCTTTGGCATGCGTGCCACAGGTGGCATGCATAGCCATATCAGTGGGCACGCCAGCTCAGCTCTGGGGCGCATGTGTGCGCTGGCCAGCTGATTTTCGGGCCTTCTGGGCCCACCAGAAGTAGGGAAACAGGCTGTTTCCTGCCTCCGGAGGGCCGGGGGTGGGGTGGGCATGGGGAAGGCCTGTTTTTCTTTCTTACATGGCTCCAGATCCTCTCTATGAGTCTAGGGAGGGCGAAAACAACCTTTCTCACCCCCTCGGAGGCCCTCCAAAGGCCTGAAAGGGCCCATTTTCCAACTCTATTTTCCAATAGCCTTCCACCGGCCAGTTCACTCGCACAGAGAGGGCCTCCTCAAGGTGCCGTCTGCCAGACAATGTTGGCTGGCGACTCCCAGGGGGAGAGCCTTCTCTGTGGCGGCACCTGCCCTCTGGAACGACCTACCCCCAGAGATACGCACAATACCAGACCTCCGGACTTTTCGTTGGGCCTTGAAAACACATCTATTTCATCTAGCCGGGCTGGCTTGATCCCATCCTTTCGGTTTTAATTTGAAATTGGTTTTAACTGGGTTGTTTTAAATTGAGGACCGAAATTATTTAATGTCTTTTAAACTGTTTTTTAAATTGTATATGTTATGTTTTATCTCAGCTGTTCACCACCCTGAGTCCTGTTGTAGAAGGGTGGTATAAAAATGAAATCAAATAAATAAATAAATAAATGTACAACCACAATTAGACCCAGAATCTCAGTTGTTGAGCAAATTGGTCATTAAGTAAGATGTCATGTGATTGCTTTGCTTAATGACCATAAAGCCTGCTTACCTAATTGTGGTTGTTAAAGAATTGCACAAGTCAATAAGCAGAGCATGGAGGTGCCTTGAGTTGGGGGAGGTCCTGGGAGGCCCAGGACACAGCAGCATGCAAAAATGTGCTTCGGGCTAGGAGGCATTGACAGGCTCCAGAACCTTCTGGCATGCACAAGGCTGCTGCAGCCCTGGATGGCTTTGGCCTGCTTCCCACCTAGCTTTGCCCAGATTCCCTCAACTAATTCCAGGGTGTATCAGTGCACCTGAACCCTCCATGGCCCTAGAGGCTTTTAGCCTGCTCCCCACCCAGCTATATGTGGAAGCCCTTGGCCAGCTCCAGGACCTAGCAGCTCACAACTTACCTTTCTGTTTTTCTGTAGTTTCTGATAGATGCACCCAGGCAAAGTGAGGCATTGCCTTTCTACAAAAGCTGCCTTCTGCCAGTCTGCAAGTGGGGGCTCTTCTTGCCATCCTTAAGGAGGCTCCTTTTTAAGAATTACATAATTTTGGGGTGCTTGGCAACCAGTTATAAATACAGAGAGGTTGCCAAGCACTCAAAATGCAGTAATTGGACTGCAGGGGGAGTGGTGTGATATTTTAGGATGGTTGAAAATGTTTTGCAGGCCATAGAGCATCAATCATTGTAACTGTGAACGGTTGTTAAATGATCAGTTGTAAGTCAAGGATTATGTGTAAATGCTCCTTACCCAATTGACATAAGACCTTTGAACATTTTTAAATACAGTAACATTTTTTCTTAAAGAAAATAATTGATAAAATATATTATGGTTGGCTTATGGGTTGGCTTATACCTTTGTACATCTCATGGAAGACACAGAAAAGATCACAGTGGAATTTGATTTACATTTAGCCTTTTATATTTGGGATAATATATACCTATAGGAAGTCCAAGGTTCATTAACTAAACCCAGTAAAATACTGTTTGCTTGATATATATATATATATATATATATATATATATATATATATATATATATATATATGGAAAATAATAAATTTACACACAACTTCAATCAAGTTGATCTTCAATCAGTTTACTGTCCCAGTGTGAATCTATAATCAAATATTTGCATGAAGGTATTTGAATAATTCTAAACTTTTTAGTAACTCTTATGCAAGTGGAATGATATGATGATGGAATGATTTTATTTGTTGCCTTTACTACCATCATACCAGATCAGTCAGTCTCCATTAATAGTCAATGGAAATGCTTGTGTACAAATACAAAAACACTATCCCAACTGATCACTGTGTTTATTTTATTTGTCATCTTTCTATAATAATTAAAAAACAATTATTGCTATGTACATGCAAAAACATTGCATGTTCATAGGAATAAAGAAATATCTGAAGAATATGTAATATCTGGATAAAAGCAGTCCCTGTAAGTCTAGAAATAAAACAAATTTATCAAATAAATTGAAACAAAATAAACATTGAAGGTAGCAGATTTTGCTAAATTGATTCCAACAATTTCTGTCTTTGGCTTTTGAGTAGGTAAGGGATATTAGCACTAGAACATATAATAATAAAAAGGTTTGCAATTTGTTTGAAAATACAATAAATTACAGCAACAAATTTAACATCAGAATCCTATTATACTCTAGTCTTAGAAGTACACATCTGCTTTTATTTTAGGTTTAAAAATGTCCATTTACCAAACAAATTAGATTAAAGAAATCTGCAAATAAAATGGTTGCTTGCTTCAATAAAATGGTTGAATTTATTTCTCTGTTAACATTCTTTGGTAGAGTTAATCTAATATTAGTTTAGTTTCTAATATAGAAATATCTCTGAATTATTTTTAATCAATGTTGAAAAGTTTACATTGATAAAATATTTATCTGCTTAGTAGCTACTTGCCCATAAAATTTAGGTTTAAATATTTATTCATCTGAACGTTAACTTTGTACTAAACAACATATGGAAAGAAAAATCATAACCAGGTAATAGGTATTATAGTTGTCTGACTTCAGTAGTCATTGAATGCATTAGGAAAAGAAATGTTTGGAGGATAAAT